>MJVA01000776.1:0-600000 GCA_001939245.1 Talaromyces wortmannii | reverse complement strand
TGTGGACGTTGAAAGTTGCCGGATGGTTCGAGGCTAACGAAATTCGATATTCAAGACTCGAGACCGAAATTCAAGAGACATGGGCGAGTAACTTGTGCTCTGTTTTATTACAATAAGATTGGAATGATATCCTATCTGAACTCCGGTATCTGAACTCCGATAGCCCTAGCGCAACCAAATCGAGTGCAGGCTCGGAACTCCGACTTGACTCCGACGATCCGATCTATCATATCCACGTTCGTATGTCGAACGTTTTGCGTAGATTCGGGGGAATGGATATATCCCTTGTTGTTCAGGACGTAGTACTTTGCAGTACTAGAATATGATAGTTCTTGTAGAAGATTAACTACCCAAATCATTGTTTGGCGGCTTGGGCCGTTGGCAGATTCTGAGCAGCGTGCTTCTGTCCTACATTAGAAGGGTGCTTTGTGCGGAATTCCAGCATCCCTAGGAAGCGCAGTCATCTCGGAGCCCCTCCGGGCCCGTGGCCCCTGAGTCGCGCTGGTTCCGCGGTCTACGCTAGTACCCTAAATCTATAAGAATGAGCAGACCGCAGATGACAACAAAGTCTGTCCAATCTTCCTCCGGCAGCCAAAGTCGCGGAAACCTGTTGAGGTTCTTTCTTGGAGTAGTCACCGGCTACTGTGCGCTGACCATAAGTATTTCATGCAATCGACGCACTCAGAGAGCGAGTATAGCAAACTTCGACCATGGAGAGTCTGAACATTTTGCTCCGTGAGAGCCTATTCGGTCGGCTGCTCAACCATGCGTCGAAGAGCCAATTTTTCTCCTACAATGTATCTCAGACCCTCAAGGATGAAGAACTACCAAGCCCAAACTCTCAGGGGCAGATTATAGTAGGCTTTGTTGGTCCTGATGACAAAGACATGCCTCATAACTGGCCCGCGCTGGTAAGGATGGTCGCTGGACTCAATGTATTGCTCTTGAACTTCAGTTTCTATGCCGCATCGGCACTATTTACGCCGAGTATGTCGGGTATCGAAGAAGAATTTGGAGCTACCACTGCAGAGGGCACACTGGGGCTTTCGCTCTTTGTTATTGCATACGGTATTGGGCCTCTAATTGTATGTCTACGCTTCAAGACAACCACAGGTACAAGGAATGTACTAATCATGCATATTTCTAGCTTTCTCCTTTGTCAAGCCTGCCGACACTCGGACGTTCGCCGGTATATGTCCTTGGCTGCCTTGCTTTCTGCTTGTTCAACATCGGAACAGCTCTGGCAAAAAACCTACAAACCGTTCTAGTACTACGGTTTTTCGGGGGCTTTGCTGGAAGCACGCCTATCAGCGTTGGTGGCGCCTCACTCATGGAAATCTTTAAGCCAAATGAGTTTCCCTATGCAATTGCGTTTTACGCAGTTAGCGGAGTTTGCGGGCCTGTTCTAGGACCGGTATGTCACCCTACATGCATCTTGACATCTATAGCTTTTGCTAACTTTTGGAAAAACAGATCCTTGGAACCCTAGTAATGTGCGTCATCAGTCTTATATCTTGCTAAATATTACCTGATACTAATTATTATTGTATAGAAAGCACTGGAACACCTGGACAGCAACGCTATGGCTCCTTTCTGGTATCGCGGCTTTCACGACCATATCTACTTTCTTCTTTCTACCTGAGACGCTGCCCGAGAATATCCTTCTACGACGAGCAAAGCGCCTTCGTGAGCAGACGGGCAATCCTGCCTACCATAGTGAAGCTGAAATCCAATCACCAAGCACAAATCTCGCTCTACGCATTGTCAAGGACATGGGCGATGATCTTAAACTTGCCTGTCTGGACCCAGTGATTCTATTTGTTAACATAAACACGATGTTGGTTTATGGTGTCCTGTACCTTTGGTTTGAATTCTTCCCATTTGGTAAGTTATGCTCTGCTAGATTTATTTCGGCCACGTTATACTGATGGGGTAATCCAATAGTTTTTGACGGCATTTACCATTTCACTGCAATCCAGCAAGGCCGTGAGCTTCCCTCGGCTGACTTTTTGGACAAATACTGTGCTAACAATTCTTTTCTCCAGTTGCCTTCTTTGGTATCCTCGTTGGAGCAGCAGTTTCCGTCGTTGGATACATTCTGTGGTTATACTATTCATACCAGCCACGAGTGGCAGATCCAACCATCGTTGTTGAGCCAGAGGCTCGCCTGGTTCCTGGACAGATAGGAGCTCTTTGCATTCCGGTTTGTCTATTTATCTTTGCATGGACATCCCGAGAAAGGTAAGCCAGCCACTGGAGTTACTTGAGTTCAGCAGGAGGAATTCTAACCTCCTAAACACAGCGTACACTGGATCGCCCCGATAATCGGAACAGCATTCTTTGCACCAGGCTTCTACCTCATGTTTCAATCCGTCCTTAATTACCTAGGCGAATCCTATCCGCGCCATGCGGCAAGTGTGTTTGCCGGTAACACCTTCTTCCGAAGCTCTTTTGGAGGAGCACTGCCGTTGGCTGCACCACGCATGTTGAAATCACTTGGAATTGGATGGGCCTCGAGCACGCTTGGGTTCATCTCCATTGCCATGGTGCCCTTACCTTTTATTTTGCAACGCGTGAGTTTGTCACCACGACTACATCCGATATATAGTTACTTGCTAACCTGTATAAAATAGTATGGCAAGAAACTGCGTTCTTGGAGCCGATTTGCGAACTGAGAAACACATTTCTAGGCTTGCTTCATATTGGCTCCCCCTATATGCCACGGGCTCACTTTCGCTGTGATATATACCACCATTTCAAACCTGTGGTAAATCAAAGTTGGCACGGCCATTCTTGACAGACGATCTCGGCGCTTGATGTCTTCCCTTTCAAGACTGAAGTCGTCTTGCGTCCACGATCCCCTAAATTTTACATTTCCCCATAGATTTTACATTCCCCCAAAAGCTCCATCGCTTGCATATTTTGTTTTGTATAATCAATTTAATAGACTCATTGGTATTTCTTTATTCCACTGCCAGCTCCATTCGGTGGTAACAGTACTGTTATATCATGCTACAGCTTGCCTAGTAGACAACATGCTTTACGCTGCAATCGGACAGCTATACGAACCTAAACAAGAGCGGAGGAATCTTTACACGCAGGGGCAAGGTGCGAAAGACTTTGATTTAGGTAGCAGGCATTCCAGGCTCGCTAGTCTGGAAATCAGGATCTTCCTCAAGGCTTACACCGGCATCCTTCAGTAGATTAGGGAACCATCTTAGCATTCGGTCGCGAAATACCTCGTGCCCGGCTCCCTTCCGTAGAACCTTCATGTTCTCTGCATCGAAATTCACGCCACCACGCCTGTACGCCTGCCATTTCTGTAAACCATAATCCACCACTAAGTCTACCGCGTGAATCACTCTTGACTCAATATCTTCAACACGGAATCGTTGTCCTTGGCCGGTCAGATTGGCCGAAGTTCCGAACATTAACATGCCTTCGCGGTCCTCATCACAAAGGCGACCGAGTTCCCGTAGAAATGGACCTTCAGGAACTGCAATACTGACTGTATCACCCTTGGTGACCTGGGATAGCGTAGCGGGATCGAGGGTTGCCAAACGCGGGTGAAGGTTTTCAGCATCGTATTTGGCAATGATCCCGACAATCATCGCCATATCTTCTGTCAGGACCCGTGTCATCTCAAACTTGGCCTCGGAGAGCACATGGATTTCGCGGTGTTGTTTGCATGTCCCGATTATGCCTATGTTGTGGCCTACCCGACGGTCTTTTGCTGAGAAAACCCGCTGGATTCCAGCCTGTGTGCTTGTCAAGAGTGCGTAGCCGACATCGGTTGGGATGATGACAACACCACCACGTTTAAGAGTGTTATAGGTCTCTTTAGCGTCGTCAGGGACGTTGGGAGCGGAACCTAGCTCGGGTATGTAACTGGGAGCCATTGAAGGTAGATGAAGATTTGTAATTTATGCTGGGCAAAGTAGGAATATATATAGCCAAGCTGTGATGATGCTCAATCCATTAATCGTCAGTATATTGATTCAGGGTAGCTACTCACGAAGATATTCAAGCCGAGGAGAAGAAGAGGAAAAGGAGAATGAGAGAATGAGCGGGAAACCAAAGAAAACAGCTCGTCATATATCACAAAATGTCCCCGAGTCATCGTGACACGAGCGCCTCGGTCGAATCCGGACTTCCGCGTAGGGGTGAGTCACCTCGGAAGTCAGATTCGGAATTCCGTTCATGGTTACCGACTTTTGCATATATAAATTCAACCTTGATTGAATCTTGCTAAACTACACAATCACCAGCTCGATCAAGGCAAACTGAACACTTAAAAAAGATGGCTGTCTACATAACCGACCACTCTACTCCTGTCCTCAAAACCCACAGTTGGCGCACAGCGTCCAATTCCGCCACCTACCTCCTACCGCACATAACTCCGACGTCCAAAATCCTGGACATCGGGTGTGGTCCCGGCTCAATCAGTGTTGATTTCGCCCGTCGTGCAAACCAGGGCCATGTCATAGGGATCGAAAATGTCCCTGATCCGCTCGACCAGGCTCGGCACCTGGCCGCGTCGCAAGGCGTAACTAACGTCGATTTCCGGCTGGGCGATATCCACGCTCTCGAGTTCCCGGATAATGCCTTCGATATTGTTCATGTGCATCAGGTGCTGCAACATATTGGTGATCCTGTCAAAGCATTAGGCGAGATGAGGCGTGTTGTGAAAGAAGGTGGAATTGTTGCAGCAAGGGAATCCGCGTCTATGATCTGGTATCCAGAGAATCGTGGGATCGACAACTGGCTCGAAATTTCTCAACGAATGGGAAAGGCGAAAGGCGGGAATCCGCATCCTGGACGGTATATCCATGTCTGGGCGGAAGAGGCTGGATTTGATCGGGCGAGAATCAGGAAGAGCACTGGGTCCTGGTGCTTCAGTAGTCCGGAGGAGAGACAGTACTGGGGTGGATCGATGGGGGAAAGGGTGCGGTCTTCAGGCTTGGCGAAGACGGCTGTCCAGGAAGGGTATGCGACGAATGAGGAATTAGAAAAAATCTCTAAGGGATGGAGTGAGTTTGTCGAGGATGAACAAGCTTGGTTTGGGCTGTTGCATGGGGAAATATTATGCTGGAAGTAATTGACCAGGAAGCGCCCTTATTCCCATTTCTTAATGTTTACTCTTGACCGCCGTTGAATCTCCAGTCACTGTGCGTAGCTTGTTGAGTAGAGGAACGATACCCAGGTATTGGTTTTATTGTGTAGCGAGGAAGACTTTTCGAAGCATAATTTATAATTCACAATCCATTGAGGCATTCTGGATTTTAACCAAATGTATTTAAAAAAAATAACAAAAACTCAGGTCCAAAAGTCGCCGAGCACGTAATTGCTCTGACTGATGAGCCGTAAGTTTGGTGATGGCCCTTTCAATTCACGTAGTCGCCCTTACCCCCTTTGCTTCCTATATAGGACTCTTCTGAGCACCTACATTCTGGATACCAGGCCGTCACATACTTCGAAAATACTAGCTTAGGACTAGATTCTAGACGTAGGCCTTCACTGCTTCCCTCGTCACTCGCTATATCAAAGCCTTGGCATTGTTTAATTTGGTGCTCGTCACTGGACGTCCAGTAGACGAAACAGAGGTTCCGTGGCTGGAGGCAACGTTGAAGTCTTCATGGTCAGACTCTTACTTGCCATATACACCTTAGTAACGCCATGTATCATCAGCCCACGCGCTTACCACCGAGTAGACATCTTTGCCTATTGTTTCCACTAGGATTAACTTCTACATCGACGAGGTCAACATTTGTCCGGGGTGCACGGTGAAGGAGCTATTATGTGGAACAAGTCATTGATTCGCGATAGCCACCGACTGCCGTATTCAACGGACAGTCAGTAGCAGAGGTGTCTCAAACGACTATTTCCTGGTGGAAGGAAGGGTTGCGGCAAGTTCGCTCCTGTATACAAGGCTGGGTCCCTACTCCGTAGCGGCGGGATCATCTGCGCGATCGATGACACAACTTTGAAAGGAATTGCGATATCTTGAAAATTCAGTGGTTGCTTCAGCTCTCTCTTATGCCGCCACTGAAGACTTATCATCGTAACCTGATAGCTTCCCCGACTTCACCTTGGAGTTCCCCGACCTGCATGTTGTTACTATATGAATAACCTCTGTCTAGCTGTATTGTCGAATGCAGCCACCAACGAGCCATTGTATGAGATAAGGGTACAGAGTCCAACAAGCTGCGCTGAGTAGTATGAAGCTACCAGGAAACGCCGACGAAATCATCGAACAATATTATTCTCGATACCGCGTCATCAGTGCATGTCTGCAACCAGAGGAAGTTGTTCCTTACCTATATACCTCTAAAAGCATGTTTAAAAACAGGATACACTGACACCGTGGTAGTGGATATCGGGCAGGTGATGATGACTGATGTAGGTCCTGATGGTTCTACACCGACGAGTGCGCTCAATAAGGCTATATATTCGCCAGATTTCCATGCCAACCTTGTTTCTACGCTGAGAGGGGAAGGTAATACTAGGATAAATATGCCGAATGCAAACAAGCTTCTGCAGACATATCAGTGATTACCCTCCAACGTTCAAGTCATTGCAAATAACAGCCCTTGACGGCCTGGGAAGAACAGCCAGGGGTGTTGATTGATTGCAGAGAGAACCCGCTCGATAAGCTCCTCAGACTTCAGAAGTACTTCAGCGGGGGCACAGAGTAGTGTTTGAAGCTTGCGAGGTAGCCTTTATTCGAATCATCGACTTAGAAAATACTTATAGGGGTTATAAATTATGAAGGAATTAAGAGAATGAAGTTACCAGTCGACATCTAAAGCGCAGACACAAAATCGACAATCTCTCTAATGCCCTCATCGGCCATCTCGCCAATAGGAAACAATGTGAAGCCGTGGAACGCGGCTGGGATAATCTTCAAGCATGTTTCATTCTCGGCCATCCCCCACTTCGTGGCTAAAAAGACAGAGTCATCAAGGAGTGGGTCCTCAGAGCCAACGAGGAGCAAAGCGGGAGGTAAATCCTACAGATCAGCATATAACGGCGATAGGTGAGGCTGTTTTCGGACATCTAGTAGAAACACGTCCTGCGGTAATGCTGTATCAATGAAGCGCGACGTGTCCTCACTATTGAGCACCAGACTGCGGGAATAATTCCTTACAGACGGGAGATAGGTCAAGTCATCGATTCCATACGAGGCATTCCGCGATACGTGACCATGGAAGCTTCTCGACCTCTTTGAGTTGGACTATCAATTCATCCTCTTCGCGGCTGTACGGATCACCCTTCGCCGACATGGGCATGTTAAAAACCTTGTTCTCTTCCATAACGCTGTCGGTACATGAAGGTGGTTGTTCTTGGTGAAATGACTTTTCACTCTGTGGTGCTGTATGTTTCTCTTTGAAGGAGCAACACCATATATCGCCACAAGGGTTGTGTTCCCGCGTAAAGAAGCCTTTAATATTAATGACCTGGAGGTCTGTCATATTGGTCAATTGATCCTGCTTATCGGTTTGCTTCTGAAATAAGGCTAAACAATCGGATATGGAAGGGCTGCAAGCAGTCGTGCCGTTGTCCTCTCCGAACCAGCAACAATACTCAATACGTCCTAAAGACACTTTACGGAGAAGACACCCTGTGAGGCGCCTCAGTATGATGTTCGAATACTATCATATAATCCTCTCATGATCCATCTTGAGAACTTCCTTACACCAAACGAGAGAGAACGCCTACTGGATTTAGCGTAGGTTATTGCTATCCTCAATCACCTTCTCATTTCCTAATACGAGAACTCAGGTCTCCGAAGTTGTAACCTGTTCGAGTCGAGTTTCTGAATGGGACAATACAAGAGTCTTTATAAAGGACTAGTTTAGTTGCTCTATTAGATGGAGTTCAAAAACATGATTTTATCGTACAGTGTCTTATAAGAAGAGTTGTGGAGTTTCAAGGATACGTACCTATTGAAAATGTGGAGACTGTATAAGTCACTACGTATACTTAAGGGCAACACTACGGCTTGCATTTAGATTCTTTTGGAAATTGGTCTAGATCTGATATGGATGGTTGGAGCCGTGCGACTACTGGCTTTGGGATCTTGAAAGCGGACTGCCGGAAATGCGGTACTTAATTTCCCGAAGTAAAAGTTACGCGGTCCTTGTTATAGACAGATGAGTAAGGATGGTGCAGGATTTTGGACTGTGACGAGAATGTTTTTACTGTGAACGCGATTCCGGGAAGTCTTCTGTTTTGGAGGAGCGTTGATGATAGCGGAGTGCCTGAAACTCAAACACTACATGCTGGTTTGGAGTTGTCAAGCGGCTTCAAAGCTGGGGGGTGAATATATGGACTAGACTGTCTCTTGCAGAGTCAGTGATCTACCGAAATGATATTTGAAAGGAGAAGGAATAAGTGAGAGTCTTAAAGTATTTATAAATGCTTAGCCGACCTAGTACTCTTTCTGTATAAATCATAGAACCGCGGTGTAGCCCTTTTACTGTTCGGTAGTTGCATTCTTAAATCTAAACTACAGTTAAGTGATATAGAACGATAATAATAGAGTATTAGCTTTTTCTATAAAGTGATACATGAGCTATATCACTAGAACTTAGAGGATCCTACTAGACAGCATTCTCGAATCTTAATGTAGGTTAGTTCATCTGCGGTATACATAGAAGAGTCTAGCCTACCTATAATTTGCTACATGTTGAGTTACATGTATAACTAAGCAATAACCCGTGTATTCTATTACTCTATCTGATAAATGTCCGTATTAATATAACTATAACCCAACCAAAAATGCACAACCCTAAACGCTCTTGTTTTTCAAGTCCAGACGCCAAAGAAAGACCCAAAACGCCGCCATGCAACAATGTTCTATATAACCAGGAGTTGTTCCCGAGTTGTGTGTTGAAAATGTCCCAATAGACAATTTAAAAGATGAGACCTAGAAAATAACTTCCGGAACGTCTCGTTCGTTGGGATCTTGAGGTTGTCCATCCCATCCTATATATGGCCATCCCTCTGGCAAGTTCGAAAAGGGAGGCAAAATATATCGATCCTGGCAGTCCCACGGTGAGCACTCCAGGTCGCATAATCCCCAAACTTTGCAATAACACTCTGCGGCGTCGGGGCAATGGATTGGTTCCATTCCAAAGATCACTAGTGATGTTAGCTTTGCTTTTCTATAAAGAGAAAGGGAAATAACGTTAATAACGTACTGTGCCACGAGTATTCCATAATTCGCCCACTCATCGCATCGTCCAGCTCCGTCTCGAGCAGCCACTTCTTGTAGCGCTGGTAGTCGCTCTTTGGCCGCTCTAGGATTTTCCATTTGGCCACACCAAACTGGGCGCAGCATGAGACCCCGATAGCATCCGGAACCTTGGCTCCGGGAAAGAGTGCTTGGAAACCATTCATATAATATGCACCGGCGTGTACGGCACCTACGTCGTTGTCTGTCAGCGGATGGATTTCTTCCGGGCAACCGAGGACCCAGGCGCAACGCAAGTTGACGTAGCCGACTTCTTCAAGGTACGGGATCTGGAATCGGTTGATCATGGGGACGCCATCGTAGTACGGGTCATCGTTGTGCCATTGGTATCGTTGCGAGTGTATAAAGAGCATGTGATCGGGTAAATGGTCATAGTTGTCAATAATGTAACTGCATTTTTTTTGTCAGTATTCTGGAACAAAATATTCTCGCGGACAAGAGACAAGACGCACGTCAAATATACCATCGACTCCCGGCCCTTGTTCCTCACAACAGTCAATTCCGCCGTTTCATCGTCAACAACAAATACTTTCTTCCGCCAGTCCGGTAGGTTTTCATAAAGCCAGGTGGTGTTATCTCCCAGCATGCTTGCAACGACGAGATCCTTTTTAGACGTCTTCGACGCAGGCGTAGGTGCAGAGACCGGCACCTGACGGCCGGCTTCTGCGGCCTTTACATTCTGAGATGAGAATCTGTCCAAGTCGGCCGGATGGCGTGGCGAAGATCGTGACGATGACGAGGTCGACAGGCGGTGATTCGGGGTGGTCGAGATCCAGTAGATGCCACACAGCACCATCAAGGCCAAGATGAGAGGCCTCAAGCGACGACGGCCTGATGCCGGCCTGATGGGCTTCTGGAGTAGCATCGCGACAGCCCTACGAATCATCTCCGGAATCGGTCGTCTGGCCTGGACGCTAATTTAAAGCTCATCGGAGCGCCGAGCTTGACCAATGCTAGGCTGGTCCAAACGATTCGTGCGAGATTTGTGCAAGCTGTTTAGCAGAAAGCTTAAAAGATGGAAGTTAAGCTCGTAGGAGTCAGGCTCATGGCGGGCAGCAAGGGTTCTGTTGAGGATTGAAGTTCTTTGACAGAAAGAAAGAGAGAGGGAGACGCAAGGAGAGACAGTGCGTGGGGACCGCCGTTGCCTATTGCGCGCGTGCCAAGACATCTGGGCCCGCCCGTCATACGTAATGCACGCACGACGCTCTTCGTCCTCCCTCGACCTCCTCGTCGACGCTTTCGCAGTCGATCCCCGGTCGGATTCGCTGCGAGCATTCCTCGGTAGCGTTTGTCGATCGGGCGTGCCGGACAATTAGTTGCCGGCGCAGACGTATGCAAAAGGACCGAGCGTTGGCCTACGAACTTCGGATTGCCGGGATCGACTCGGGATCGCTGCTACGGCTTGTTTCAGGGGAAGAAACATGGATCAATCAATAGCCAGTCGGACACTCATGGTCAATCGATACGCTGTTGGCAACTACCAAAGCCATGGCACTATATACAAAAAATGGCATATCCGCGATGCAACGACCAACTCAACCCGGCACTGTGCCTGCCACTGCCTGGTATCATGAAAACGCTTTTACATGTTGAATCTGAACAGGGGAATATGCAATTTCCGTCTAACTGCACGCCGAGATGGCGTTAAAATACCACAGATGCGCGTTAATGTCCAGTCCAGTGGGAGTGCCGTCGTTGCCCTGGTCCGAGTCAATGCCCGTGACGACCGTGATGTCCGACGCCGCGACGCTGGCGTTGGTGGCCGCCGTGTCCCAGTACTCAGGGCTTGGCTGGCTGTAGCCAAAGTCGAGAGGAGGCAGCTTGGGGACGGGGTCATCGGTGTGCGTGACTCGGTAGTTGTCTCCGCCGGACTGCGAGCTGAGGAAGGTTGCAAATGCAGTATTACCCACACGGGGGCAGCCATAGGTATACTGTTTGGGTCAGCGGTCAATTCAAGATGAAACCAGGTAATATGGCCATACCAGGTCAACAGTGTTTCCAGCTAGGCGTAGGTCAACCGCAGCGAGGGTCGCCAAAGCAGCGCCCAGACTGTGGCCTGTGGCGACAATCTTATAATCCGGGTTGGCAGAAACTGCATCCGACAGCTGGGACGTAACGTTGGCAGAGACCGCCTGCCACGCCTTCGTGAAGCCATCATGAGTCTCACACCCATCGCACGTCGCCGAGGCGTCGACCTTGGCAAACTTGAGATTGGCGATCCAGTTGTCAAAGTTGTGGGAGCCGCGGAATGTCAGGACAATCAGTTTATTGGTGTCGTCCTTAGCGATGAGTCCGGTCGTGTCGCCGCTTCCAACGCTGAGGGAAGGTCAGTACGATTCATTGGCGGGCTGCGATTGATGGGCTGGAGGGACTTACTCATCGAAGGAGTACAGGGCTGTTGCACCAGCTTTCTGGACAAGCGGGCAGTTGTTCGCCGCGCAAACAACAGCTGTTCCGGCAGTAGCATCAATGTCTGAAGAGCAGTACGCAGTGGCCGAGTACTGCTCAAAGAGATTCAGGTTGGCCAACACGTCCGACGAGACATCTGTTCACTTATGTATTAGCTATCGAGTCGATGGCAAGTGTTTGTTTTTCGTCGGTCTTACCACGGCGAACGGGAATCGTCAGGGCTGAAGCCGACAGCCCAAGGGCAGCGACAGCCAGGCCACGGGTTGTTGACCGGAACATTGTTGTTCTGGTGGTTGAGGCTCTTCCGGAGACCCTTTCTCAAATGCACGACACGCAGATTTAAGCCTCCTTGCAGAATGCAGACAGGGATTAGACCGTTGAAGACACCAGGAACCAACAACTACAAAATCCCACCAACATGCCGGGCAGTCAGGTCAATATTAATAGTTTTTTTGTCCTGAGTGACCCGCTCGGAGCTGAGGCCTGAACTACATGGGCTCGACACGGCCAGCGCTGCAGACTGTAACACCAGCTAGCCTCCAAGGGCCTGATCCGATGATGGAGAGGGGTGTTCCGTCTCCTTGCATGGGCCTTCACCACGTATTCTCAGGAATGTGCACACGTTGAAAAGTGGATGGCCAGCGACGCTGTAACATCAACATCGTATTCACTGGCGGGAAAATCGCCTATTGGACGTGGCTGTTGGAATTGCGCAAGAGTGAGAGCCGCGTGCTCTATTGTGATACCCCTCCGGCCGCGTTGTGGCGCCGATTTTGGTCAGCTAAGACTTTTAGTCCAGGGGCGGTCGCATACCTAGTATTATTATTAGCCTATGGCCTGGAAAATTGTTGATGACCTGCTTGTTGGGGGCGTGATCGCCCTCAGCTAGCGGACAGATTGCCTTGGCTGATCTGTATCCGCGACGTCAGGAGTCTTGGTGACCTGATTGATGTATTAATATTACGGAGTACTCCGCGTTGGTCCTTGGAGTCTGTACGGAGTATACAAGTATGCTTATTATTAGAATATTGTTAGGTTTACTGCAAAACACATCATGTTCAATACTCTCTGTCGCACAGGCACCTTGATGTATGCAGCTACCACCGTCCCACGATAGATGCGTTACATTGCTTGGCACCTACATGACTACATGTAGTTAGTCGAGCACGTATCTTCTCCGCTCTACTCAGCGCTCACAACAATGCCGACGGATGAAAGCCTCGCACAGATCGTTTAATCGTATCCTTGATTCGCTGCACTTCGTCGCATATGTCTATTTCTGTCTTAGTATACTTCTTTAATGTATACAGGCTGTGTAAACGTGGTCACGAGAACATTGACAGATCAATTGATTGACGGAGAAACTTTAAGCTATCCAGCCATGTAACGTTAAACCAGCCTTTGATCTTTTGACATTTGAAATGCCGAGATCAATCACTCAATCCACTACTCTTAACCCGTCACTTCGGGGGATTTGCTTATCAATGGTCCAATAATTGGGATGTATACGTGTACGGCTGCAAGGTAAGGTTAAGCTCGGAGGTAATCCTCCGGCAGATGCCGAAATTGCGATTATTATCATTGCGATCAATTGATTCAATAGTTCACTTGTGCGACTGACGGTGTATATGATACTTGATTCCATAGCTAGATTTATATTTGTTTTGAACGATCCGAAAACGCCGAAGATGACTGGAAAAAAACAAACTCCACCCAACAGAAAACTTTCAAACTTGCATAGATTCCTGCCTGCAACTGAGAAAAAAAAAATCATGAAATCTGCTCATCGCCGTCCCCCTTCTTCTCCGTATTCACATCTTCCATCCCCGTATCCTCGCCCTCCTCTGCTGGTGCAGCCTCGTCGCCGCCGGCAAGAACCTTTGTCTTGAGGTGGTCAATGCCCGTGTGCGGCGTGCCCGGCGTGACGGCCACCACGTTGTCGTTCTCGTCGACAAATTCAAAGTTGTAGCGCGACAGCAGGTGCGGAATCGCCGATAGTTGAGGACCGTACCGGGCTGTGTTGTCGTATAGCTCAAACAGCGGGACGGCGAGCAGCTTCATGTTCTTGGGCACGCTGAGGACCTCTACATTTCATCATTAGCTGAGCTCACAGAAACGTAAATAGAGAGATGTATATACTCTTCTTTGGAAGCTGGATAAAGTACAGCTTCTTACACTCCTTTGGACGCGTGACATGCCCCGGCAGAAACGGGTACATGAACGTCTCAAAATTCGGCCGCCACCACTGCGCCAGCGTATCGCCGATTTCCCAGTCCTCATTGACACCCTCACCCGAAAACTGCGAGCCCACGGGGGCCAGGCGCTCGTTTAGACGAGACTTGAATCCGTCAATCTCATCGTCTTCGTGGTTTAGATAGTCCCCTGGCCTTGTACCCATTAGACAAAATCCCTGCGGTAAAAGATAGGGATAGAGGGGCGTACAGCTTGAAAAACGCATTCGCAATCTGCAGCATCAGCACATGCGGATGATTGTGCTCGTGGCACACCAGCACGCCCTCGCAGGTGCGCCGCATGCCATGCACATCGTAGTGCTCCTCCAGCCGCTTCAGGCGCGCCAGCACCGACGGGTCTTCCTCCGGCTGGTTTTCCTTGGTGCCAAAGGTGTAGTTGGACAGAGGGTACAGGCGGATCGTCTGCGGTTGTTTGGCGTCGAACGATTTGGGGATGATGGGGCTGCTGAACATTAGTGACATGGCATGCTGGAAAAGGTTGCTGGGGGGCGCACGGTCGCGAGCTCTGCATCGCAGTCGCCGTGACGGTCGACATTGTGAATACTTGTTCGGTTCTGCAAGAATAGCAGAAGGTGCTGCAATTGAGACGAAGTGAAAGTGAAGAGAACTTGGGAGCTTGCGATTCCGCGGTGGAGCTCGACAGCCCCGCAAAAACATTGGCCCGGCCAATCACTCCTCTCTATACTATACTTTCTACATTATATGCTGCGATAATTGTAATGCTCTATAAGCTATTGATCATGTATACTGTTCGAGTCTAATCTACTTCTAAATCTAGATGTACAATCACAGCTTCGAATCAAAATCCTCAAACTCGACCAGGTCCACCACTGGGCTGGGCCCTGCGCTGACAGGCAGAGACGCCTTGAACTGCGGCACATTCGTCACGTAGATGGGCTCGCGCGCCGTCTGCTTGTGCTTGTCGCTGTTGATGCCGTTCGTCTTTTGTCCGTGCAGCGCGTCTGCTCCCTCGGCTGTGTCCGACGTGTCGATGGGCAATTTCTTGTCGACGTCGGCCACCGGTGAGTTCAGGTGAATCGAGACCTTGGCGCGCGTCTCCGACTTGGGGTCGATGTACTGGCTGTAAAACGCGGTGAGGTCGGCCTTGGTCAAGCCGCGCACGCTGGCTGCGTCGATCTCGTGCTGCACAAAGTTAAAGTACTCAGATCCAATATGCGTCCAGAACCGGCTCGTCTCAGAGCCCAGGTTCTTCAGCTTTTCGAGCCGCTTGTTGATGATGCTGCGCTTGTGCCCTTCAAACTCCTCCTCGGTCATGTCCTTTAGCGTCTGTCCAAACTCGCCCAAGAACGCGTCGATGCGCCCTTCCAGATACTGCGCCGTGCGCTCGCTCTGAATAATGACCCGGTATCCAATCGTCGTGGGCGAGTAGCGCGCGCCGCTCCAGACCACGTATCCAAGCTGTTCCTTGCTTCGCAGCTGGTCAAACGCCGGCTCCTCGGTCATTTGGGCAAACAGGAGCAGCTTGGCACGGAGCTTGTCGTCTATGACGGACCCGACAAAGAGATAGTACTCGATGCAGTTATTGACGTTCTGAGGGTCCTTCAGCTGCCGCTCGTAGATGTAATTGCTGCCTGGTGGGAAGACGATATTCCTTCGAACATTCCATTGCGACTGGGGCAATGGCCGGCTGCGAACAGTCTGTTCAATAATGTTGGTCATCTTCAACGCGTCCTCTTTGTACAGGTTGCCGTGCGCCAGAACCTCAATATGGTTCTGTCGCAGGAGCTGAGGATAGAAGTTGGCAACATCGTCTGCCTCAATGTGCTCTAATTCTGCTGCATACTGTTCGTTGATCCACGTTCTCTCCGATGTGATGTAGCGTGTCAATTCTCCCACTTGGGAGTACGGTGCCTGGTACTCGGCGTTCTTATACGCCCTCGTCAATCGCTCCTTGATGACCTTGAACCGATCCAGTTTAACCTCAAGCTCGCGCATCGTCGTGACGACCTTTTCCAAAAGAACCGACATCTTGTCATTGTAACCACTAACGCAAATATCCAAACCAAAGACGCTTGCCGAAAGGTTATAGTCCAATCCCGCCAGCTCGGCATCGTATGAATACTCAACCAACGCATCCCTCACCAATTCGCAGTAAATCTTGGTCTTGACCGAGTTGGCCGGTGTGGCCCAGACCAGCGAGTTGCGCAGAGTCGCATACACAGTCGCCTTGGGCACCCAGAAATGATCGTCCTTTTTGAACCAAACGCGGACCTGGTCGTCCAGACGGATCAGCTTGGGCGCTTTGGCCCACTGCGCGACGTCTTTCTTTTCCACCGATAGGCGCGTCGGGATAAACTCGTTTTTATGAGGCAAGTGCAGGTCTTGTATCCTGTCCGAAGGCGACGAGGCCAGAGCACCCCGAATCTCACCGAGGAAGTCCTCGGGGATCTTCTCCACCTTGTACTCGGTGCCATACCATTTCTCTTTAGAGTCCCATTCGCCAGGCAACTCCTGTGATACAATCATGAGCCGGAAGTTGTCCGCTCTCAGATACGACAGAGCTTTGGTGATCAGCTCTGAATCAAACTTCCTGAACAAACTGTTCCCACTGAGAAGCCACTCGCGCGGCAACGGCTTCTGCATCACGCTGCTCAGCCGGCTGGTGAAGCGCGACGCAGGCGATTTCTGCTTGAACCGGAAATCAACCTCAGCCAGGTTCTTCATCTCGTCATAGATCCACTGCTCGGGCTTTTTCTCCTTGATCATGGCAATATACTGGAAGATGGTCTTGACGACCTCGCGGTGATGAACCAAGCCGTCCTCGGTCAGACGCACAGAGATAGTGAAAAAAGCAGAGCCTGGGCAGACAGGCATTGCGCCCGCTGAAAGTCCATTGGCCCAGCCTTTTTGCTTGATGTAGGCCAGAATACTGCCGGGTCCTTCATGACCGATGAGGTGGCTGATGTACCGACTCGGGTGAGTCTCGTAGAGATCCTCCTCGTCCAAAAAGGGGAAATAAATGTCCAACGACCGCGAGTCCATCACAGGCTTTGCAAACACCTGCGTGCAGAGCTGGTCAGCCGAGAACGGCTGCACATCGTCCCATCGGTTCTGCGGTAGGTCTTTGTTCTGCACCCCGGAAAAAAGCTCGACAACCCAAGCCTCCTGCTGATCGAGGGATTCCCGTCCCAAGACGACCAACTTCATGCGGTTCGCAGAGTAGTGCTTCTTGTGAAAGTTGATGAACTCGCTGCGAATCTCCACGCCGCGCGCCTGGGGGTCATCGCGCAGGGTCTGCAGATTGCCGGTCGAGAAATGGTGGTAGGGATGTTTGGGGTTGGAAAGCGACTTGTTCAGCTGCATCAACCGCCACAAATCGCTCTGCAGGTTCTTCTTGTTTTCCGAGTCGACTGCTTGCAACTCGCGATCCAGCGTCGACTCCAAAAACAACGGCGCAATGAAGAACTGCGCAAAGCGGTCGAGCGCGCCGTACAGTGGCGGCACCAGACTGGACGACGACGAAGCACTGCTGGACACGCCGTTGGTAACACCATTACTGGTCCCATTGCTGGTCCCATTGCTGGCACCATTGCTAGTGCCGTTGGTGGTACCATTGCTTTGCTTCGACAATCCATTGTTCAGCTCCCCGTTGGAAGCAGCCCCGTCCGAGCTCTCTCCCGTTGCGGCGACCTCGAAGAAGTAATTTGTTTCAATTGCCCCTGTGTATGCGTTGGACGAGCCCGAGTGCGCGGCGAGATATTGGTTGTACGCGTTCTCTTTGGGGTACTTTTCCGTTCCCATAAACAGCAGATGCTAACAGCGGAAAACATTAGGTGAAACATTAGACGAAAAATTCGAAACATTCGACGAAATGCCAGACGAAAAGTATAAACTCACCTCCACCGCATGCGCCATTCCCGGCATGCTATCATCGTCGGAGAAATTGCCCACATTCACATTGGCCGAGGCGCTGGCCTTGTCAGTGTCCGGATCGTGCACGAGCAGCGCCTCCAGTCGATTGGGCAGTCTGATGACGCGATATGAGCGGTCGTCCAACTCTGGCTTCTCGAGCCGGTCGGCAAGATGCGAAGCGCCCGACATGGTGGTCGGAGGTGAATGGCAATGAGCTGAGTGAGAAGCAGGAGAGGATGATGACAAGGACGATAATGATGAAGTACTGAAACAGCGAGGCGGATCCACCAGGCGGCGAAACGACGGCGGGGTGATGCTGCTGGAGGCGAATTGGCGAGGCGAAGTCGTGCCAAAGTTTATCCTGCTGGACTTGTCCTCCTGCAGGCGTGGCACAAGGAACAATAGGAATAATCTAGGGCGAGACGGCCGGCTCAACGAGGCATTCCACGGGGCAATTGCACGAGACACGCAGGTTGTTGAGGACCTTGGAGACATCCGACGACGCAAGGGTGGCTGGAGGGAGGCACGCACAGTGATCGGTCGGTCGACCGCGTCGGCGAGAGGGAGAGGATGCGAGGAGAAAGAAAACGAAGAAGAAATGCTACCAGGCGAGACCGAGTTATAACCAGGAGCGGCCGGGGATGCAGGAGGATGGCTGAGGAAAGCGGCCGGAAAGTGCGCCAGAGCCCGAGGGGGAGGCGCGATCCATGTTGGCAAAGACCTAATCAGTCAGTCGTGCTCCATAACTTAGTCCGCGCTGCTGGGTCCGCGTGGAGCTGCCCACTTTGAAGACGCTGGCTAGCAGTAATGAGATTAGTTCGCGTGCTCACGATGGATTCGGCACAGCCGCTGATCATTTAGTGCTCTAGTTCTAAGCGCGTGGCGCTGTGTCTTTGCCGCACAGTGGTTAATTGGCTGCCAGCCTGCGATTTCGCCTTTGCTACAAGGGGCGGTGTTGGTTATACATATTGCGCTGTCGTTCGCCAGCGCATCATGCAGCGCCAGTTGATATGCTATCATCATTATTTGCACTAGACTGCGAATTAAAGCGAACCAAACAATCAACACCGTACAGCGAGTCATTAGCCTAGTGGCTCATCACACGATAGTAAGCAAGTGGCTCAAATTACTCCTTTTGCATCCCAGCATCGTCGTGTTCCTCGGGCTCCTCGCTGCTGCTGCTGCTGCTGCGCATGCTGATCCGCGTATCGATCCAGCCGGTCACGTCCGGCTTGTGGTGCAGCAGCATTTCATTGAGCCCTGTCTTGGGGGACTGGAGCAGGCGCCCGTATCGCTTGGATGGCTTGCGGCGGTTGTCGTTGTGCCAGAGGCCGTGGGCATGCGAGACGAAGACGAGAGAATTCTGCAAAAACGAGTTGTTATCGTTAAAGGCGTGATATTGTGGAATACACGAGGGAGGACAAAACTCACGTCTTTGTACCACCTGGACAGCCATGTCTGAGTTGTCGACGCCACAGCTCGCACTGGGTTTTCAGAAACAAACGAGATCACGCTGTTGATGCGCTGGTATATGCTGTCTGGAGGGTGTTAGCTTTTATTCTTTTGTTCTCTAGTGCATTGGCAGACTGACCTCGGTTGATGAGGAGATTGGCCACCCCGAAGAACGCGTCGCCCACGCCGACAAAGAATATGTGAGTCGCTTCGTTGGGTCTGTAGCCTGTTAGCTACTGGTGTCTCAATGCTTCAAGTCGTGTTCATACTCAATGTAGTTGTCCCACAGGTACCCGGCCAGTTCTTCAGTCTGCGTGGGACGGTCTGCGTCCTCTTCTTCGAACTTGCCAACGCCCTGCCAATTGTCAGACTAAAATATTCCATACTGCTCTAGTTAACTAGTCAACATACCTCGTTTTCACTTAGGTGTTTCGGAACGTTTACGTCGATAATGGCATAGTTGTTCTGAGTCGCCCATGCAATGTACTCTTTGACAGCATCCGCCTGGCGGGGTCAGCATCATCAGCAGATAAACAGTGAACGCGCATACCATCCAGCAATTATGAGGCTCAAGTTTGTTTGTGATGGGATGATGAATACCCATCATTTCAGGCCTACAGGTATTAGCAGGATGCAGTTTGGATGGAATAAATACTCACGGGTCGTGGAAGATGACGATCAAAGGAACAGCCTTGTCGTAGTTTGCACTGTCAAGCATTAGCCAATTTCGAAATGTAAATATAAATCTGTTTTTAAAAAAATACCTGGCCAAGACTTGGTTCTCAAAAGACTTGGAGATGGTCGCGCGGTAAATCCACAGGCTGGTGAGCTTGTAGTTGTCGTACAGTTGCTTGGCTTGGTACTGGCGGATGACATCTGGTTTTGTCAGTTATATTCGGATTACTATGATCTGGTTCCTTACCATGGAATCGGTCAGTAAAAGGTCCCTCTTCTGCTGGTGGTGCCTTGGGGTACATGCACCGCCAGTATTTAGACTGCGCAGCCATGACCTTTTGCACTATCTGCACTGCTGGGATTGATGCTGTAGTGGCGGTGAGTCTGGCAGGGGGTTCGCCCATCAAAGTTTTTGTGACAGCGAGAGCAGACTTGGAAATTGAGCGAAAGTTATATCCACCCTGTTCATGTCAGTTTTGGTCAGGGTGGGTGACGGTAAGAAGGGTGGAGGAAAAGCAAGAGCAAACGAAAACAAAGGAGAAACCCACCTCAAGGCAAACCGCGACTTTTCCATTAGCCAGTGTCATGAGCATGTGTGTCATGTGCGCATAACAAGCTGGAGTGACAAAACACCCTCCCAGCTCATCGCCAGCTGCTGCATCAAACCCAGAAGCCACTGATTCATGTCAATTTCAATTCTGCCTATAAAACATTAAAAACTCACCAATCACTAGATCTGGATCAAACTCGATTGCAATGGGCATAATAACTTGCTGGAACGCAAACATGTAATCTCCATCCCCCATGCCTTGGGATTTCCATGGAATATTCAAGTTTCTTGCACTCAGTCAGCATGGTCAATAATAAACAGAAAACGAAAGAAAGAAATAAAGAAACTTGGCACGTACTTCCCAATACCAGCACCCTCGCCTACATGGTCCCAATTACCTTCCTTACCTCCAGGGTAGAAATTGCCATCAGCATACACATGTACCGATACATAGAGCACATTTGGATCGTCATAAAACGCTTTTTGGATGCCGTTTCCTATTCGATATTAGATCAAACGCGCTGCGCCCGACAAACGAAACCATTCCTACCATGATGAACATCCCTGCAAACAATCAGTAAGCACAGTGCAAACGAAATAAAATACAAACGAACAAAAATAAAAAGGCAACTCACCAGTCAACAATCAAAATCTTCCGACACGACTCGCCAAGCTGTCGCTGACACACTTTGGCGGCAATCGACACATTGTTAAACAAACAAAATCCCATGGTCTTGTCATGCTCTGCATGGTGGCCCGGTGGTCGAATGACTGCAATCGCATTCTTGACCTTGCGCGTCGCCACCGCCAGGCAAGTTTCAATCGCTCCGCCGGCAGAGAGCAGCGCAGAAGCAAAGGTGAGCTGGTTGAAGTAAATCGAGTCTCGAGATTCCTCTAGCAGAATCAAGGTCTCATCGGGCATATCTGTTGTTGTTAGCTGGATATCATACCGTGTCTTTGTTCCAAAGACAAACTCACGGCGTGTACTCTCAACGAATTTAAAATGTTCATCCGTATGAACCAGCTGAACCTCTTCTTCAGTGGCATCTCGAACATCGATGCGCTGCAAAGGGCGCGCAGCCAGGGGTTTGACAGCAGTCGGAATCTCTGGGTCCTCAACGAGACCCGCAAGGCATATCTCCTTGTAGATATAATAGATGCGCCGCGGATCCTCGGGGTGCACATCAGCCGTGGGGCGCACCTCGCAATGATAGCGCATTCGAATGTCGTAGCAAAGACCCGTAGCCAGATTCGCAACAGTCAGACCGGCAGCTGTTGCTGGGTCGTCGGCAGACCAGTCGGAATTCTCTTCCATAAGACTGTCCGATTCTTCGCTGGACTTGACGACGTTTGATGCCTCGTCTTCAATAGACCGGGTCAGCCCGTGCAGGTCTGGCGTATAAGAACTCGTCAAAAGAGGCGCTGAATTATAATCAGACGAGAGACCAGGCGGTGACATCACTGTCGCAGTTGGCGGTTGCAGACCCAGCACAGACGATGGCTGGAGAGCTGTCGTGGACGAGACACCTGCCGGGTTGGCTGTATGGTTTGCCAGGCTGGGCGGGGCCAAGCTGGTCAGAGACCTTGGCTCACCCATCACGGTATCCTCGTCCTCCTCCATCTTTGCACTGGTGGGAGGTAGCAGAGAAACCTGTTGGAGATGGTTACTCCTTCATGGCCTTGTCGTGGCCGTCCGCAATAGTACCTTCACTCAAGCTACAATTGAGCCACCAAAAAATGAATAGACAAGCAAGCAGTTAAACCACTCCGGTGCCAACAGTGTCAAATATCAGCTGGCGGGACCAATTCTGCGCGTTTGACAAGTTGAAGCAAAGCAGGTAAAAAACAAACACAGGGTTCGCAAAAACAAGGAGACGAGGTTGGGATATAAAACAACTCAAACAGAGAAATAGGAGAAACTTAAATAAAGCTTAAACAAAAGCTTAAAAAGAGAGATAGATAATACAAGCTAACAGAGCTGCAAGCAGAACTCCGGGCGTGGGTCGCAAAGACGGCGCTGGTCGTGCATGTATGGATGGAGACGGTGATACGAGCGGTCGATCTAGGGCAGGACGGGCCGCTAGCTCGCGCGGCACGTGACTTTGCATCAAGTTGCTTGACAAGTGGAAGTTGAGACCCAGAGCAGGATGGGTATGTAGAGTGAACAACAGTAAATAAGGTATGTTAATAAAAGTTAGACTACTATATACAATCTCGACACGTCCAGGGCATTGTAAGAGTTTTTGATGTAGCCTGTTGTATAGGCCTCTATACTTTGCCAGTAATTTTCTGCGTAGTCATCGATTGTACGTAAGATTGGCTTTGTACACAGTTGGCACAGATTTCAGGTAGAATCATTAATTATTTTCATTCATTGCATCTGTAGATGCATCTGTTCTACTACAGAGCTTCTCACAAACTGAGTGATCATGCGCCCCCACCAGCTCTCGCGACCATGGCAGAAAAATCGTTCAATATTATTTTGTTTTATTCTTCATCAAATCTTCTGCAAGCGCGAGCTGTTGCGCTTCCCAAGAGCAAAGCAAGATTGTTCATGTCATCAGTTTGCTGCATTTACAGCAGACTTCGAAAAGCCTGCGCCTCATCCTAGGCGTTACCATCGATCTTGGAGGTGTAAAGGACAAGGTCCAGGACACGGCGGGAGTAGCCCCATTCGTTGTCGTACCAGCTGATGAGCTTGACGAAGTTGGGGTTCAGGGACATTCCGGCCTTGGCGTCAAAGACGGAGCTAGCGTTGTTGCCGAGAATGTCAGTGGAGACAACCTCGTCCTCAGTGTAGCCCATGATTCCTGGTGCATGTTAGTAATCCATACTGGTTATCATTCAGTGACGAAAACTTACCCTTGAGGTCGCCCTCGGCGTGCTTCTTGATAGCAGCCTTGATCTCGTCGTAGGAGGCGGACTTCTCGATGCGGCAGGTCAAGTCGACAACGGAGACGTTGGAGGTAGGGACACGGAGCGACAGACCGGTGAGCTTGCCGTTGAGAGAGGGGATGACCTTGCCGACAGCCTTGGCGGCACCGGTGCTGCTGGGGATGATGTTCTGGGCAGCAGCACGTCCACCACGCCAGTCCTTGCCAGAGGGACCGTCGACGGTCTTCTGGGTGGCAGTGTAGGAGTGGACAGTGGTCATGAGACCCTCGATGAGGCCGAACTCGTCGTGGATGATTTTGGCAAGAGGGGCAAGACCGTTGGTGGTGCAGGAGGCGTTGGAGATGACCTTGAGGTCGCTGGTGTAGGATTCGTTGTTGACACCCATGACGAACATCTAAACGGATGAGCACGACGCCTTGATATAAGGACAGCAGACTTACAGGAGCATCAGAAGAAGGAGCGGAGATGATGACCTTCTTGGCGCCGCCCTTCAAGTGAGCAGAGGCCTTGTCGACGGTGGTGAAGACACCGGTAGACTCGACGACGTAGTCGGCGCCGCTGGCACCCCAGGGGATGTTGGCGGGGTCACGCTCCTGGAAGAACTTGACCTTCTTGCCGTTGATGATGAGCTCGTTGCCCTCGTGCTCGATGGTGCCCTTGAAGAGACCGTGCGACGAGTCGTACTTGAGCATGTATGCCTGTGGTTGTGGATGTCAGTGTCAGGACGCGGATAAGATATCCGATGGCGAGCGCGTAACGTACAGCGTAGTGGGTCTCAATGAAAGGGTCGTTGACAGCGACGACCTCGGCCTCACCCTGCTCAAAGCTGTGGCTTGGGGTCAGATATGCTTTTTTCAGAAATAGGAGACAGATGGGTGTTCATACATGTGGCGCAGGACCTGTTGTTCTGGTTAGCAATAGCTCCCAGATAGCTATATTAGGGAGCGTAACAACTTACAATGCGTCCAATACGGCCGAAACCGTTGATACCGACCTAGCATGGCATGAGCTTCCTCGTTTTATCTTCGTCACGATCGAGCTGTGGTGGTGAACCTACCTTGGTAACCATATTTGCGGGAGTTTGAGCTCTGCGCGGGGCATGTCAGCGGGGTCCCGAGGGAGCAAACAACGCAGGGACTCACTCACTTGGGTAATTAAAGCTGGGATAGAGCAGAAGAGAGATTGGTGATGATCTGACAGAAGAAGACAGAGAGAGAAAAAAATAAAACAAAATGAGGACACGGCAAGTTTAAAAAAGAAGCAGCTGGGCAGCGGTGGCGGGGTAGGCCGAAACAGGCAGACCCGGTGAGTTGACGCAACGACTGGGTCACTGGCTTACTCACAGTACCGTAAATACCGCGAAATACCGAAACAGAGCTACCCTCAGGCGGGCGACCCGAAGTCCGAATTACCGCATCCGCACGCGACGCTTTCCGGTTTCATACACCGGGCGAAACAGGAAGACTCGCTGTGTGCGCAGTGCTGCTGGCCAATGGGCGCTGCGCTCTTTCCGACGCGACGATAAAGACTCGTGCGCATACCCGATTGTGCTGTGTTGTGTCGAGATTGCCGAGGTGAAGAATCATCGCCGTGTTCCGCGATGTCTCGTGGTGATGCAATGGTGGTTGCTATTTACGATGGGAAAGGTACCTGATACTCTTGATGCAGTATGCAGCTGGATGCATCGTGAGATGCGTCTTGGCACGGCCAGCCGCTGCATCCGATGCGGTTACCGTCTCGTACGGTACGGTATGGTAAGTTCGAAAGCAAGAGTAACGATGCAGTAACAGTAGTATCGCTGATCGATGCTCTCACCGGGCGACCACTCGCATCGCCGTTCCTGGATCAATAATTATCAATTGGCAATGGAATTATGAGTAATAGCGATCGGAGTGCCTAGAACGTGCATCAAGGGCATAAGGACTTGTCCGGTGCAAATCGCTATTATTAATATCAGCGTGGTGGCTAGTTACTAATGTTTCTTTCCCATCTCTCAGCAGCATTGATCAGTTTCATTGATCTTCTCCCCAATTTCTCACCGGCAGCCTCTGATCACCACCTGACCCAAAAAACATAGCCCTAACACTGCTAACAATAATGAATGACTCACGTTGTCATCTTTTGTCCTGTTGCCACCGACATTTCGCCCGTGACGTTGGTGCTGACAAACTACGTGCTGCGTTTCCAGAAAATCATCCTACAGAAAATTATATTGCTATTTGCCGGTAATGTATGCCAAAGAATGGAATGCAATGTAAGAATACAGACAGCCCAATGCATGTTATATCGGCCCCTCGTCGTAAGGACCAAGAAAGAAATCCGATGATGCATGTGTACTCGAGAAACGAAACAGCAAAATACAGATCTTGCAGACGGCACTCCCTCTATTCCTCCTTGACGCCGCCCCGATAGTTCTTCTCTGCGCTCTCAATCGACGCCTTGTCGCTCTTGACCTCGCCCTGGGCCATGCCCATAAACCCGGCCGCAGCCTTGAAGGGGCGCTGCAGGTCTCCCGTCGCCGGCTTTCCAAAGACGTGGATCTTGATCAGGTTGGACTCAAGAGCGCCCTTGAGCGGCAGGATCGACTGGATCAGGAGCGGGTTGGTGTACTTGAAATACAGGTGCATCACGCCCATCATGCCGATTCCCGTCATCTGCGACTTCATGAGCTGGCGCAGCTGCTGTTTGTCGTAATCCATCACCGTCGTCGTGACCGGACGGGGTTCTTCTCCGGAGCCCATGGTTGCAGGCTCAACGTACTTGAGAGTGGTCATATCTAGGAGGGAAAACGTTAGGAAGATGTCTACAGTGCGGTGCGAATGTGGATGCGAGTATACCCTTCTTCCGGTTGATCACGTTTTGCACGTAGAGATACAAGCCCAAAATGAGCAGGTTGGACACGGCGTACATGATGCGAACACCGAGCAAGACATCCGGGTTGTCAAAAGGAACCCGCTTCGAGACCTGCATCATCCCAAGGATGATAACCAGGTTGGTTCTGTAGTAGAAAAAGTCATTAGCCCCGATGTTGCGCAGAAAATTGCAACAGCACTCACACTTGAGCAGAAACCATGATGGGCAGCTAGCGAATGCAGTCTCCGTGCAGAGAATAGAAACGAGCGCAAGGACAGAGAAAAGCAGAGCGGCGTGAGGTGATAAGGAGGCAAAAGCAAAACTCGGCGCGCAATCTCTAAGGACACTTCGCCGGTTGCCACGTGACCTGCGGCGACTAGCCTCGCATTAGGCTCAGCCGGCGCACGTCAACGCCTTCTAGCACTTTCGATATATTGTAAAATTGATATGGAGATAACGACAAACTATGAGTAAATCACTCATATACAGTCGGCATATAAGGGCTCTCTGCTGTTAGAGCTGTCCTCGACTCCGGCATTTGGTCCGCCAGAATAACCACAACTCGGCACCGGTGACTAGTCTTGTACCGCTCTGTTTGACGACTATCGCCCGTGGATATAGAAGCTCTGAGGATCGGGGTGGCGACTTTTTGGCCACATCCAACCCCTCCCCTACAGCGGACTTCTCATATGGCATATCAATGCGATGACTTGTTTTGTATGAAAGCGAATCCCCATTTTCTTCTGCTTCCAGCTCCCCCGATTCCTGGCTTTGAATCGAAGACAATCCCATGGCTTTGACCAGATTTCTGCTTTCTTGATTTACCCTCTTCCATCTGGCCGCTATTACCGCTGGTATAGCTCCGAAGGCACCAAAAACCGTATCCCTGACTGTCATTGTACCAATGCCCACGCCAACCACTGTTGTCCATTGCGACGGGGAGAGTTTTGCATTCTCCGTGATTTCATGTGTAAACCGTAGGCAGTCTTCCTGCGAAACCCCATAAGTCGACAAGGTCGATGGATATTCGAATCCCGAGGTCAGATGATAGGACTTTAAAGGACTGTGGGCGAAGTGGATTCTGAGTGAGGAAGGCCGGGCAAATCAGTGAGGAATACCAACCACCAGGTATGAAAATAGGCAATATCAGGTCTGAAAGTTAGATGATATGTCCCAACTCCAGATGTCGACGATCCGGCGTCCGCGCTGCAAGATACACGTATGGATCTTTTATTCGGCTACTATACTTGCATGAGGCTGTGCTTTTAATTTCTGTGCTGCAAGGATACGTTGACAGACTTCTCACCCCATGACCAAAAAAGGCGCATCTGTTGGGTAATTAGGGTTTTCCGGGTCTCGTACAGTTTGGTATGTGTTAGTTCGGCCACTATACTTGCATAAGGTTGGCTCCATTTTAACGCTTGTGTCGCAAAGTATCCCTGTGCCTAGATATGTTGGTTCGGCCACTATAATTGCATGAGATTGACCTCAATGCAACCTCCACGAGGCTAATGCAGGATGGCGGTTCATCCCAGCTCCTGGACCCGGAGGGCTCAAGACGCAATGAGCCTGCGAGAAAAAAAGGTTTCCACGACCGGACTCTAGAGTGAAATGACCTACTTACAAATTAATCAAAATAGTCATTACCTAACGAGAATCATGAATACTGCGACTCGACCTTGGTCCTGATTTCTTATCATTTCCCTTCCATTAATGTTGTTATTCGTGCCTTGTAAGTGGGAAACATTGTCTCGAACAATCGCTTCTACTAGTTCGACATGGAATTGGCCATCTATCTCTCTTTATTCCCCTGAAGTGATGATTACCTAAACAACTGACCAGGGTGGACTGATTAGTGCAATCTTCTTTGTTTTCTGTTGCACATTTTCTGTTGTCCTTCTGACGTACACGCATACGGTATAGTCGACGCTGATCACCTTTGAAGACAATTATATTTGTATTCTGACATGATGTATAAACAAAGAACAATTTCTCTACTTTTTCTGAGACGAATCCTCCTTACCTCACTGCTTTAAGTATATTGAAGAAACATCTTACTAAAATACACCGCTGAACAATCATGTCGCTACCGCAACCTCTCCCAATAGTCCCGGCGACAAAAGACATTGTGCCAGCGATGAAGCAGATAATCAAGGAATACAATTCTGTTCGCACCCGGATCCTGCAAACCGTCACTCCAGACACGGCACGCTTTAAGAATGTTATGGATCCTCTAGCCCAGGTAGAAAACGCCGTCCAGGGTACATTTGCCATGATCGACATGCTCCAATACGGGTCTCCATCTCTTGCAACCCATGAGGCCTTTGATGTGGCCCGTGAACTCTATGCCAAAGCCCAAGCAACTTGGATCTCAGATGAGTCTTTCTTTAGACTGCTGCAGGCGGCTAGGGAGAAAGACGACTTTTATCAATTAGACATGGAATCGCAGCATTTGCTGGATAAAGAACTGTTCCGATATAAACAGGCAGGTCATGGTTTGATTGGGCGTGCTCAGTTGGAAGAATACCAGAAGCGTAATTCGGAAATACTTGATCTGGAGAGAGAGTTTCAGCAGAATGTGATGAGAGAGAACGGGGGTGTGTGGTTCACCCTGGAAGAGCTAGACGGAATACCTGAGAATGAGTTGGCAAAGTGGAAGGATGAAAGAGGAAACAAAAAGTTTGTGCCTTTTGCAAACGGAGGAACACTGGCTGTATTGACACATGCCCATCGTCAAGAGACTCGCAAGAAAATGTTCTTGGCAGATAATCTGAAACTGAAAGAAAACAAGCCGGTGTTTGAAAAGATTATCGTCAACCGTGCCAAACAAGCACATCTTCTGAGGTACTCTACTCATGCTGCCTTTAGACTCGAGGAACGGATGGCAGAGACGACAAAGTGGTTGCAAGAGTTTTTAGATGGTCTACAGGCAACGCTTTGCCCCCGTGGCCAAGCCGAGATTGAAATCTTACAGCGTCGAAGACTCAAAGACCTGCAAGGACAGGATAGTGACCAGCTGAAACAAAGCTTTCCGCCATGGGAAAAACGGTACTATGAGCGTTTGGTGGAACAAGAGTTTGAAATTGACCAACTGAAGATAGCGGAATTCTTCCCACTTGAAGAGACTGCCACCAGCATGCTGGACATATTTGCTTCTCTGTTTGGTCTCCGGTTTGACCCTATCCCAAATTATATGCTGGGGAAAGATGTCATTTGGCATGACTCTGTGAGAGTATTTTGTGTATGGGATACAAAGGATGACGGGTTTATCGGCTATCTCTATTTCGACTTGTTATGGCGCGAGCATAAATTTAGGCACAACCACGACGTCAACATACAAGCCGTCTGATACCCTGTTGTTCTTTTTTTGGTCTTCAGTTGCTAATAGTTACGATAGGGATATCTACGGCCAGATGGAACTCGGCAATACCCTGCGAACATCGTGATGTGCTCATTCCCGACTCCAAACCAAGGAACCTGTGCCTTGCTAAAGCATCACCAGATCGTGACTCTTTTCCATGGTAAGCACGTGAACTTTCATGGATTTATACCCGTCTAAAGAGTTTCATTGCAGAAATGGGCCATAGTCTTCACGACCTCCTAGCCAAGACCAAATACGTCCGCTTTCATGGTTATAACACACTCCCTGATTTCTGTGAGATGCCAAGCAGCCTGCTCGAAAACTGGTGCTGGACGAAAGACGTTCTCAAGGGTCTCAGCTGCCATTACACAACACTCAGTGAAAATAACCTCACTGAATGGCGCAAGAAGCACCCTGATGAAGCAGATCCGCCCAAGGAAATTCCGGACTACTTGGTAGACAACCTCGTAAAGCACCGATATTTCAACCGGGGACTTTACCATCTACGCCAGCTGTATGTTCTTTCCTTAACTTCTTGATCACAAACTCAGTATTAATGATTGAAATTTAGGTCAATTTCCATGTTCGATCTCCAAATACATTCACTAAGCAATGAAGATGACATTGCAAATTTTGACGTTCAGAAGCTCTTTTATGATTTCCGGGAGAAGATAGAGGGACTTGACTTTTCAGAATGCAATAATGGGTTTGAGTTCGGGACATTTAACCATTTGACGTCTGGGTATGATGTTTGTTACTATGGGTATTTATGGTATGTTATTTTCCCCGTTCCATACTTGTTGATGTGTTGAAAATATGCTGATTCGAAATGAAAAAAAGTTGCACGGCTATTGCCCAGGATGTTGTTCGCACTGTGTTCGCTGATAAACTATACGATAAAAACTGTTGGAATAAGTACCGCCGCGAAATACTAGAAAACGGTGGAAGCCATCCGAACCAGCTGCAGATGCTGACCAGTTTTTTGGGGCGCCCTCCGAATATGAATGCTCTGGTGGAAGCTTTGGAGCAGAGATACTAGCCAGAGGACCTTGGGAACATATTGTATAATCAATTGATACAATGGAAAGACATACACGTAACCATTTTAGAGAGAAAATCATGGGATAAATATGTATCATGTCTCAAATAATAGGCTACTAAGCAAACGCAATCTCTGTGCCGCCTTTTCTTTAAAGCTAGTGTCGTCAACTGGTTGTCACTTCGCGTATTCCCGAAATATACGCGTAATTTCGATATAGCCTTTATGTACTGCGTATTCATTTGTTGGCATACCATTCATCGGCGATTGCATCTTTCGATGGTCCAGTCGCAGCTTGATAGTTACACTGGCTCCGTAAACCAACAGCAATTTTCAGACTATTGAACTCCGCACCGTGTTGCAAAAGAAGATTGACTACTGGGAAGTGTTTATTATAGATTGCAAATCGAGCGGTTCGGCGAGACGATCGGTAGGCAAATCAATTGAGGCTGCCCTCAATAGAATATCTCCAGTCGCGGATGACCTCGTGGCCATATTCTTGTGGAGAGAGACCTTCTACCGGTTTCTAGAGCATCATTCTTCACGCCCATTTCAGTGCGCGGCCTTGGTGGTTTTCCATGTCGGATCGATAAAGCGAAACCTCCAACCGCCACAGATGAGAATACGTGAGTGCAAATGCATAGAGAGCACTGGATTGTAGGTTTTTCACTTCCTCTGCTATTGCATACAGCAACTTATTTGCAATTCGAGCAGACGCATGGCTTGTATTTGATTGTAGTAGTAAAGATCCAAGGCAACTGTTGAAATAAGGTCGCGTGGTCAACAAGTCGTCAGTTCCTCTCGAGTCTTGGCGCCTGAAGTCACATGGTCTGGATCACGTGATGCATTCCTGAATGGGACTAGTAGCTGCCCGCGGCTCTCACCTCCGCGCAGCCATACTAATTACTCTGGGAACTTTCTTCGAGTAAGTGTTGCCTGGTTCCCTCTTGAGCCTCGCAGTCATCGTGCAAATACACCGTGACACAAGATGCGATCTTCCATTTGCAGCAGGACTTGCATGACGGCCCTCTCTATCTCATACATTGCCTGATTGTCGACAGCTGCTGGCCGCCCACCAACATGCTGCTCGAGAGCACACCGCTCCAAACGGGCCCCGCGTGGGACTGGGAGAGTCCCTGACGTGCTCTGTTTACGAAGCTAGCAGTCTGCCCAACCAGACAGCGCGAGCCGTATTCATCGTCGATGGCGATCAGGCAGTTATCTACCACCTCGACTATCACGAAGCGACATGGGCCAGCGCTGGCCGAAAGCGGGCTAGCGCGCCGGCCCATCAGCCCAGCCTCCTCGGCGGAGCAGCGACTGGCATTTCTCAAGTCTCCAACAACAACAAAAAACGCGCCACCGGCTTTCCGCTTCGCCCACCATCCTCGAATCTCGCACGTTTCATCCCCGATTTTCAACCCGATATCGCTCCAGCCCATCGCTGCACCCCCAAAGAATATAAAAAATTAAAAATTAAAAATGGCCGGCGGCAAGGGAAAATCCATCGGTGGCAAAGGTGCCCCTGGCAAAGACGCTGCGGGGAAGGCCCAAAAGTCTCACAGCGCAAAGGCTGGCTTGCAGGTCAGTACTGGTTTTCCTTCTCTTTGCAGTGCCAGATAGCGCCCCGCGATGCGCGATCGGCTTCTGTGCTCTATGCGACGCGATGGCGATGGTGATATGATGGCTTTTCCCCGTTACGCGTCGATGAAGAATCGGTGTTGCGAAATTCAGTTTGCGCATGCTGTCTCATCAGCAAGCGTGCTGAAAATTTTTTCCTTCCGACGCGCGTGATGGATGAGCCATTCTAACCCTAATAGCCTGCTGTCAAACGTTGTGAGCGCATTTTATTGAAGTCTCGACTGACGAGTTGTACAGTTTCCATGCGGTCGTGTCAAGCGTTTCTTGAAGAATAACACGCAAAACAAGATGCGCGTCGGTGCCAAAGGTACGAAATTAATACCCACTCAAAGTTGTTTAAACTAACACGCGTCGCAGCTGCTGTCTACGTCACTGCTGTCCTTGAATACCTGACTGCCGAAGTTCTCGAATTGGCCGGCAACGCGGCCAAAGATCTCAAGGTCAAGCGTATCACGCCACGTCACTTGCAACTTGCCATCCGTGGTGACGAAGAACTGGATACTCTGATCCGAGCAACCATCGCCTACGGTGGTGTGCTGCCCCGTATCAACCGTGCGCTGCTTCTCAAGGTCGAGCAAAAGAAGAAGAACAAGGCTGAGGTTTAAGGATATTATCCTCGGACGGACACGGCTCTTACGCAAATGATGATTTCATCAATTTCTGATTACCCTTTTTGATTTATCGGTTATGTTTCTGTGGCTTCGTTTGAAGCCGAAATTCCAACGGCGGTGTATGGGGTCTGTTTATTTGTATTTTCACTTTTGTTTTTTTTTTTTTTTTTCTTGTTTCCGTTTTCCGAATTTATGCAGTGAATACACCAGAGAGGCGACTTATAGATGTTGACCTTGCTGTTTCGGATCTATATGGCACGACTGGCTGACCAGTCGTCTCTCTTTTGTTCTTTCGTTTTACGCTTTTGTTTAATGTACAAGTAGGGAATTAGGAATCAGTATAGCTTGTTTGTTTGAAATTAAAGGGTAAAAGGAAGAACATCAATTGGTTGTAACCAGCTACATGTAGTCATGCATATGATGAGTCTGATGCACGTGATATGAATAAACCTGCAGTATGTTGTTTGTACCAACGACTATTATTAATGCGATGATGTATCAATTGATCAATTCATATTTCTTCATTATCTAAATCAATTTATGTTTTGACTACTCCATGTCAGTACATATGTAACAGTGGACAGTTTACATATAATACATGGTCCCTCCAGTTTACCTAGTAAATGTCACCAGTCTGATCCATTGATATATCGATATATAATACCAGAGAGCATTGAATGGATCACTTGATGCATCGACCAGACTGAATAAACCCAAACATCCAACATTGAATTGTTAAAATACCAAAATTAATTCAGCAACGAAACCCAACACGATTCCCTCTCTGTATACCCCATCAATGTCAAAAAGCCAAAAAATTCGATTAGTGGAGATGTGGAAATAAAAATAAACCAACAGACTGACTGCATCAAATGCATATACATGCAAAATCTGCGGTTATTTAAAGAAAAAACAAAAACCAAGCTCGACGGGGAAATGCATAGCAGAGAAGGGAAAAAAACGAAAACAAAAACCCATATACATATAAGAAAACAAACATAAAATAAATAGCAAGTATGCAGCCAAACTAATTCACAAACAAGACCAAAACATGTATGCAATATGGGGTTGGATATAATTATGTTATTCTCTCCGTTCCCTTCCTTCTTCTTCTTCTCCCCTCCAACATCAATCAACAAACGCATAAAAAAGAATTTCGTCTTAATTCATCTCTTCATGGCAGGTTTTTTTAAGAGAAAAAATAATCAAACAACGCTCTTCTTTTTTCATAGCGATTAATATAAAAATAACCGGGTTGTAATAACAACGGATGCTCATCGATGCTCATCTCATGCGTTTTGATATCGACGAAAGTAAAAAAATAAAAAGGGAAAAAAAGAAAAAAAAAAAAAAAAAAACAGAATCTTCCAGTCGTTATCAAAATGTCGTTTTTTTTTGCTTTCTTGTTTTCTTTTCTCATCCAATCGTATTCATGTTGGGCTGCCCCAATGGATATATCTAACAAAATAATCATCAGATAAGAGATAGGGCTCTCAAAAAAATCATGTGTTGGGATTCTCTCGGAATAGTATTTCTTTTTTTTTGTTCTTGCTCTTCGAGTCATCTCGTCGTCCATCATCGAATCGTTAAGCCCGCCAGATCAGAGAGGGCGAATTACAACAAACTTCGTGATACTTTTGTTTTTGGTATAGTCGTTTGGTTTCGTGCAGGTTTCTTCTTTGCTGTCCATATGTCGGTCGGACAAGAAGAAAGTGTCATCAATCTATTCAACAATTATTTCAACACCGGAGCCAGATCGGAGCTCATCACTGCCGCGTGATTGGTGGCCGTTTTGGCGTCGAAAGCCAGGGCCACGCTCCGGAGCTGGTCCGCGAGGTTGCCGTAAAGGAAGTCGTTCCTGTGACTGGTTGTCAAATCCCACACCGATAGATCGGTTGCTTCCAATTGTTCCCGCGCTTGTGGGCTGGTTGTCCTGTTCCCATGAGAACATTCCCCGTAGCCGTCGAGGGCTGCTTGATGGTCCACCCAAACCCGTTCCCAAGGACAAGTTTCCGAGACTGTTCACAAGGAGGCCGTCGTCGCGCTGGATGCCCAGAGAAGCACCAGATGGTGTTGGCGTCAGGGTTGGCGTGTTCGATGTTCCGCTGGTGGCAGCATCGTATGCCTGCTGGAGACGGGCTCCGTTGGTCTGGAGAGTGGCAGGGAAGCTGGCAGACGATGGCACAGGAGACGGAGTATAGGAGCGCAAGTCAGCAAAGGACTTGGCTGCGCGCAGGTTTTGCGAATTTCCGAAGCCACCTGGCGACTCCAATACGCCCAAAAAGGTCGAGCTCTGGCCACGCATGGTGTTGAACGAACCCGGTCCCTCGCTGCGCGATTCTCCAAAGTCAATAGTGGCGGCGCGGTTTAGGCCACGGCGAGATGCATCGGTGGCCTGCACAGTGGCTGGTATCGAGGACAGAGGCGGGCTGACGTTGGAGCCAGGGGCAGCTCGGTAAACGTGTACTTGACGTTGGTCACCCGTTCCGCGGGATGCATGGCCCAGACCCATGTTGTGTGCAAGAGTGTGGACGGTGCGTCGCTGGACTGGAGTCAGGTTGGAAGGGAAAATGAGTGCTTCACGACTCATGTCTTCCTTGAAAAGGAGCATCTGCGAGTAAAACTGCAAGGTCTGGCTGTCGTTGAGATCCACGTCTGTGGACCAGTCAGCTGGATAGGTATGTTAGCATATTGAACACAATAATAATTTTTTCAAAAAGTCGTGAACGTACCTAGTTTGGGACCGCGTTGGGACACTGGGGACGGAGAGGTGGCGGGAATGTGAGATGCGAGCGACGACATGGAACTCTGCGTCTGCAGTTGCGAGTTGGGCATGGGCCTGTGTTGCTCTTCCAGTTGCCCGCGACGTTCTCTCTTCTCCCTCTCGATGCGCTCTCGTTCTTGCAGTGGCAGCATCTTCTTGTACTCGACACGCAGCTTGCGGCCTTGCAGTTCGAAATGATTCAACATTTCAATAACCGTTGCTGTTTCTTCAGCCGAAGTGAAGTTGGCAAAAGCGAGGCCGCGGAAAACACCGTTGTCGAAATGGTAGTTGAACGCATATGGCAGCGGAAGGTTCATCTCGGTCATGAGTTGCACTAGCTGCTCCTTTTTAACCGCGAAGGGGATGTTTTTAATCACGATTGCGGTCGGAATCAGTTCGTCGTCACCGTCCTGGCTGGAAGCCGATTGCATTTGAGAGCCCGACAGAGAACCAGGAGCAAGACCGCCCAGGGGGGAAGCGCTTGGCTGTTGGTCCAACCAAGTCTGCAGGAGTCAGTGATCATGTATGTGTTGGAGCAAGAATAATAAAAAGCATACCGTGGGCAATCCGGACCTGCCTCGACCAGAGGGCTTCATCCGCCCGGTGGCCGATCCGATGCCCCCGAGGGTGTGGGCTCCGCTGAATCCGTTTGGGTTCCAAGTCTGCGAGCCTGAAATCTCGTAGCCGTAGTTGGAGCCGGCGTGGAGCGGGTTCAGCCGCTCCAGTCGGCCAGTATCATAGCGGGCGAGGGGATCCTCGTACGGGTTGTTGGACGGCATGGGACCGTAGGCATCGAACTGACGCGAAGGCTGCCTGTGCAAAGGCTGCTGATGGCGCTGCGACCCTGGAGAGCGCGACGAAGGGTTGTCGTGATACATGTTGCAAAGCCAAAGGCGGTCGAACGCAAATTCCGAGAGCTCAAAAAAGGAATGAAAAATAAACACAACGGGAAAGGAGACAGGGGGGTAAGCTAGCAGATCATAGGCGCGCGTTATTCCGAGTCAAAGAGCTAGCAGAAGGTGATCGGGCGTCGGTCGTTGACTGAGGCGACCGCGTGTACGAGACGACGAGGGATGGTGGCGGTCGTGGTGGTGGTGGTGGTGTTGGGAGAAGACGAGGCGGGATCGGGATGGCAGAGCGTGATCATAGAAAAATTCCCACTAGTTTTGGCTGCTTCCGACGGAGACCGGAGATGAGACAACACGAGACCAGATGCCGAAAACAACGACACCGCTAATCGATAATAATCGTTGGCGACTGGCACTGAGACCGACGACGCTCTGCAGCAGCTGTCTCGCGTAAATGGCCGGCGCGGTGTCGCGATGCGATCGTGGGCGGAGACGGGAATTCAGCTGAGGGAATTCCCACACGTCGACAACGAATCCCGTCGATGAGGGAGTGCGAGCGGATGGAAACTCGCACAGGGGAGGGAGAAGGGGAAAAAAAGGAACAGCGGCAGAAGAGGACTGGATGAGGAGGGGGAGGGAGAGAGGAAGAAATAGGGAGAGACAAAGGTGAAGGGAGGAGTGCGTCAAGGCAGCGAGGAGGGGGAAGAGGGAGAGAGGGAGAGCGAGACGGAGAGCGAGAGGGCGTGAGAAGGCGGTGATCGAGTCCTTCCCTAGTGACCGCGACCTAAACTGCCCCGGCGCCCCCCACCTTAGGCTTGCCTTGCTCCCGGGCTGTCTCTCGAAGAATCCTCTTCTGGCCATCGCCTTTAATGAGCCCCAACTATTAAAATACGCACGGTGTACGACTCACACTACAACTACATAGTGCGAACTTGGCTGGATTCTCTGGCGTTTGCCGTGGCCTTTCTTCCGACTCGCGCCTATCACGACTATGTACGTACTAACTCGTCGGAGGTATGCCGACACGCAAGGCGAGCCCAGCAGGAATGCCACTCTGGATAGGAATAATGTTTCTCGATGGCTGCGAGTACTGCGCAGTGTCAACTTACAAGAGCAAGCCAACACTCAAGTGTTGTTAATCTGCTTGCTGATCGCCAACGTTCGCCCACTGCTCACTCAGCGAGCCCCTTTGCCCCCCCCGGGAGAATTACTCGTCCCAATGGAGGAGATTGGCGTTAGCTTCTGTGACTGTGGCTGACTCGAGGGCGATTCGATTTGCACGCCCAAATCCAATACCAACAACGATACTCCGTGCTACTGGATGTTCCAATTCCAATTCTCCGGGAACATGGGCCGCCCCGTGCCTACGGTCCGCCACTCCCTTTCGGATACTTTCTGCTAGGCCGGATACGTAGTCATATTCGATCGTTATATTGTTACGGTTCCAAATATTGGGTACCCAAGTACGGACATGTAACGGCCTCCTTTCTTGTTGTTTGCGAGTGGCAACCATCCGGCCAGCCCAGGAATGATCCACATCGATCCCTACGTATACGTAGTATTTTTTATGCGTCTTTGTTCTGCACGGGTTGTAGAGTACCTTGCTAACAAAGGGGATCTCGCTCTTTTCTTTGTAAAATGCAGTCAAACTCTTTCAACTCCATACTCCGTGCACTGATGATACTACTCTCCACCCCGACTAATCAGTACTATTCACTCAATAGGTTGCTACGAACCAGCTGATTACTAGATTCTGCACTATGGAGATAGAGTCCCTGATAGCGCCGCATCACCGACTGAGGTGGGTCGACACGGTCATTTATTAGGTTCGAGAATAAGAAAGGGGCGCTGTGCCTCTTTCTAGAATGAACCCATTCTTTTTTTTGTCGCGATTATTATTCCTCCGTATTGAAGGAGTAATAAGCTGACGGGATTCCATGTTCAAGAGGATCGCGTGTTCTCCGTGGATTTGTCTCAGACTCTCAGCACGTTTCCTCAAGGATCGCTGTTTCATATCACTATTATTAATGTTGGATTCCGGCCTTGCCATCGGAATTTGGGACCATTCCGCAATTTCCGTGTTACTATTTAGCTTATTTCAAGAAAAGAAAAGAAAGCACTTAGTTGCCTCCTATTCCTATTCATCAAACAGCAGAAAATCGCAAAAACAGTCATCGATTCGATAGAACAAAGTGTTGCTGCTTCCTGCCAGGGGTCGTCCCACTCCCTGGTCTAGCTGCAACTAGTCAACGAGTTAAAACACGCACCGTCCATCTTAGAATTGCCAGTGGCACTACGGAGCCGGGAGTACGGATACCTCAACCACGATATCAGCATGATCTTGGCGTCTGCGTGGCTATGCTAGCAAGAATACGCGCATGTCGCCTCCCCCTTTTCGACTATGATCTCCGAGAGATCGTCGGGTCATTATAGCAGTCGCCCCTATAATACCATTTTTCGCGTCATCATGGTTTTGCACGTTGACATAACCGCTGAAATCTACGACCAACGCGAACAAGCTTCCCAATAAAGGAATCCTGGTTCCATAAGCAAATGGAAGTAATATACCTGTAATATTGTACAAAAATAACCAATTGGTGGTGTGGTTTTGCTGTTTGGTATTGTAACATGCGCTAGGCTATTTATAGAGTACGAGTTCTGATTGGCCAGAAGAGCATGTAGAAAAAGACCTTGTATTAACATTGATTTTATACTGTTGTTCACTACTTAAGCCAAATTATTAGCTAGAGGGGTCTGTATTATGCCTTGAGGGGTAGTTGATAAATGTGTTCTGTATGTAAATATCGACTATTTCGATACAAGAAACTAATCCTCAAGTATGAGGATTGAACATGAAGCTAGCACAAGTCTCAATAAATCAAGCGGATGGAAACGAGTCCAAAATCCCATTCAAAAACTGAACGAAAACGTCAATCTTCGTCAAAAAAGGCGCCATATGACTGCTCCCAACCATTTCCTTAACAATCCACTTCTTACTAGTCGCTGCGATCATGCCGTACTGTGCAGCTTTTGGAACAGCCTGGTCGTCACCGGTAACGATATAAGCGCAGCGACCTTCGTAACTCGCTTCAGCCCAGGCCGGCTGAGGCTGTTCTGATGTAAAGGCCAGATTCGAATGCGGTTTTAGTTGTGCAGCAATCTGACTTGCAATGGCGGCGTCTACATCCCCTGCAAAGTTCTTTTCTGGGTTTGCTGCGACGTTGACGCCCTTTTCAGGCTAATTCACCGATAAGATAAAGAGTTAGTGTTTGCTCTTCACATTAATGAAGATATCCTGTGAGTTCATAACGATTTCCTACCTGATCAAGAAGTATCCAATCTGGCAGTTTTCCGCCCTGCAAACCGGCACAGCTCAGTCCCTGAGGAACTAGAAATGCACCTATGCATATCAATCCTAAAACGCCACCAGCCTGGCCATTTCGGACGCGCTCAGCCTTCGAGAGCCCACTGGCTGCCGCGCTACCGGGCATGGATGCATACGAATGCATCAAGACGGCCACGTCTTGTCCTTGGTCCTCCACTAAAGGCTTGATTACATCGTCGAGAATAACCTCTGCGTCACGCTGGCAGCTAGCATTTAGACTATCCACTGGGTCAAAGGACGGATACGATGCATATTGTACTAGGAATCCTTCTTTTTCCAACGCGTGAAGAAACGAAGCGTACGAAGTTCTTGGAATCCAGGCCCCGGGCACGAAAATAATTGTTGGCTTCGACATGGTTTGGGCGCAAAGTAATCAAAAAAAAAGAAAGCAGGTACAGATGAAAATGTTCCTTTACCACCAGTCGTGGGGGAAGTGGGGTTTTTGTTTTTTGTTTTTGTCGCGCAAGTTATTGCGGAACAATTGTGAATGCTGACATGTATGCTTTAGACTTAATTTCAAGCCACTTGTGTTGGTTTATTTTGAAACTTAGGAGTCATATTTGGCCCTTAGCCCTGGATGTAAAATGGCATACATCAATTGGTATTCCACAGTCTACATATGTATGTCTGAGCCGCTTAATATAAACGCTGTCAAGTGCACAGATAGGGATAGTGAAGGGTAATTTTTGTAATAGATTAAGACGAAATGTTCTGTTTGTCTGAAAAAAGGTTCCATATGAAGTCTTCTATGCGGTCACATTAGGATTATATACCAATTGATGTCATGTCTAATCCCTAGCCTTAGTGAAGTGAACAATTTCCCAATCACTCATCTGCAATATCGTAAAACTCAACCTCGGCAATCATCGTCCTAGCTGGAATAGTAACACAGATGGGAAATCCGCCGTAATCCGGATCCTCACTGGGCATCATGGCAAACTTGCCACTCCTCGTCTCATCGCCATTCAAGATCCTTCCTGTGCCTAGTTCACCCGTCCCTTTATCGACCACAAATTTCTCTTCAAAGCGAAGAATCCCCGTAAACGTGCTACTGGGCAAGAGACTGCGCGCGCGGATTTGGAATCCCCATCCGATGAGCAGGAATTTGGCTCCACCCAGATAAATGACCATGCCGCAACCTGCACTGCGCTTCCCAAACACAAAGCAAGGCTCGATGGTGATCTCGTAGTGAGACCAGTGGGTTATGACAAGCGGTTTGACGTTGTCCGGGCCAGACTCAGGCACCTCATCGAAAAAGAACCCAACGGATGAAGTGCGCGAACTGCGCTGCGCCTGCAGTACGATCTGAGACACAGAATCTAAAAGGCTGTAGTGTTTCGTGAAAGCACTGGTCTCGGGTTCCAGCGTATCAATTCCAAACGGTGAAACACCAATGGCTTGATACGAGCCATACGCCGCCCAAATGCGTCGTGCGCCGTACTCATCCCGGCGCTGTTCGGGTATGAAGAGTGGCTGGTCACGGTGCCTGTATTTCTGACACGAGCTCGTGTATTTGTTCAGGTAAACGTCCGGTGCAATAAAGTCTAGTGAGGGTGCAAACTGCTGCCAAATATCCAGAACATTGCTGGTGCCTCCACCAGAGGGATAATCTCCAGGATTGCCCCCGCCGCCAACGACGACGGGAAAGGCATTGTCGCCGTCGTTGCCGACATAGTTTTGCCAGACATTGGTGTAAAGCGGAATATCATATTCTTTCTTTCCAGCCTCGGCCACGCGATTGAGATAAAGCGAGTAATGATATGCCATGAAGAGCTCGTCAGTGTGAGGGTCCTTTCCAAAGACCTGCTCCCAGGAGCTACCCTCTACGCTCTGTTGAGCACGAAAGAAAGTTAGATTGTCTTTAAAGTCACTGTGGAGATTATCCCAGTCTTTAGCAAGGTAGTTAAGCAGGTCTTGCGGCACTGGCTCAGAGAATCGCTTCTCGGCTGCCGCCGAGCCGTCACGAGAATCCCCAAGCAGACCAGTCTCATTCTCAACTTGAATCATGATGACTGTAGAATGCTCGCCATCAAATTCCTTGAGGTGTTTCAACAGCGTGGCAAACGCCTTCGCATCGGCTTTGGGTGCTTCATCGTGGAAGATTGACAGAACATCCCCCGTGGCGAGAACACCGCCTGCATTCCGTAGTTTGGCTCGCGGAAAGCGTTTAACATCGGTCTTTATCCAGCTCGGAACATAGGTAGAGATTCCTAACCCCCAATCCTGGTTAGCTATGCAAAAATATAGAACGAGGCTTTGCTACTTACCATTCTTGAATGAGCCAAACCACAAAAGCACCAGATGCAAGCCGTGCTTTCTAGCACCCAGTATGACTTTATCCAGCTCCTCAAAGTCAAATTGACCCTCGACAGGCTCAATCAACTCCCAGGTGACGCATCCAAGCACAGTGTTGTAATGAGTATCCACCAGTTTCTGCCACACAGTGTCCATATACTCAGCCGAGGTCAGCGAGGAGTTTTGGAGCTCACCACCGAGGATTAAAAATGGCTTGCCCTTGACGACGAGCTCTTTACCTGTTTCCGTCTTGCGGAAGTGGGGGTGACTGGGCGAAGAAGACATAGTAGCAACGGTAGCAGGCTGTTGGCTGCGAGTGAAAATGTTTCAACATATTTTTATAAAACTCAGTGAGAACAATGCTTTATATACTCTAATGCTGCGCTGGTTTTCTTTGCTTCTGGGTGGTATGGGTCCTATGTTGTCGGTAAGTATGCCGCATGATGCTGTGAGGGGATTCAAGGAGATCCGGCATTGAGGAAATATGATTGGGTGTTATCCCGCAATAGATCGTTTCCCCGCATATGCTCCATAAAACCGAAACACGAGGCAATAATCTATGGATAGACGAAGTCCTGGGATGGAGTCAGGGAGAATATCCGAATGGAGCCGGGGATATCACCGGCCGCCGGCTTTGACGCGCTGCGATTGGCAGATATCCCGGCGAGGCGCTCCCACATGCTTTCCCCGGATTTCTTAGTCCAGCAGGGACTGAGAGTAAAATTAACCGGGAATAATGAACCGATCTGGCTATGGGAACACTTTGACCCGTATGTTCACAATATATAAAAAGACGTTGGTTGCCCGGTCTTGAAAATATAGACTGTCCTATCCAGCCGAAGATCGAGTGAATTTGAAGTTTGGCCGTCTTTTTGCAGTCATGGATAGAGGTAAAGATATCGAGGGCAGCAAAGCCCATGTCGATCATGATGAGTATCAATCTCATGACTTTGGCCAACCAGCCTCTCCTTCAGCTGTCGTCTGGTATAAGCATCCGGGATTGCGCAGACTCTATGCTATGATGCCAATTCTCTTCCTAGGTATGGCTTCTAAAACGTGTATAATGTCTCGGTTTCTCATCTGTAGCAGGCTCAACAATAAATGGCTACGATGGCTCGTTACTCAATGGCTTGCAGACAATGCCCCCTTGGGAAGACTGTGAGTATTTGTTCTTCCCCTCAAAATTCATACCCAGGCTTACCATCCAAGACTTCAACAACCCAACCGGTGCCAGACTGGGCCTCTTCACCGCAATCCAGAATATAGGTGGCTTCTGTTCTCTTTTCTTTGGTACGTATTCAAGACCCCTTGGGTACTAAAAGCTAATGGCTGGGTAGCATCTTATGCCGCCGACCTGCTTGGACGTAAAGGGGGAGTCTTGCTCGGCCTGCTGGTTTTATTCGTCGGAACTATTATCCAAGTTGTCCCCTCGGTAAATTCTGGAATGTATATTGCGGGGAGGTTTCTAGTTGGTCTGGGGTGTGTGTGGCCACTTTTTTAATAAATACATAGGCTGACAATCTCGATTCAGGTCAAACATTGCCCAAGGATCCGCGCCCCTTTTAATCACTGAGCTTGCTCATCCACAACATCGTGGCACTTTGACGACAATGTACAACACTCTTTGGTATTTGGGTTCTATAATTGCCGCTTGGACAGTTTTTGGAACGCTGAAATATACCTCGGAGGCATCTTGGCGGATACCTGTTGGGATGCAAGCGGCCATGCCATTGATTCAATTCTTGGGAATCTGGCTTTTGCCTGAAAGTCCTCGTTGGCTTTGTGCAAAGGATCGAGGCGATGAAGCATTCAAAGTTTTGGTCAAGGTAATTGCCCTTAACATTAGAATGCAATAAACACGCAGAAACGCTGACACATATGTATAGTACCACGGAAACGGTGACCGCACAAACCGTTTCTGCGAATGGGAGTTTCGTGAGATACAAGAGACCATTCGACTAGAGAAAGAAAACTCGTCCAACGGATGGCACGTATTGGTTCAGACCAAAGGGAACCGCAAACGACTGCTGTTAATCGCCATGGTGTCCTTTTTCTCCCAGTGCTCTGGAAACGGCCTCGTGTCGTACTATCTCCATGACATTCTCAACTCTGTCGGTATAAAATCGTCATACGATCAATCTATGATCAACGGGGGTCTTCAAATCTGGTCCTTCCTTGTTGCAATTGGCTTTTCATCTTTCTTGGTGGACCGTTGGGGTAGAAGAACGCTTTTCATGATCGCTGGTGTTGGCATGTTAATCACCTTCAGTGTCTGGACTGGGTAAGCCTCCATAAAACTGCACTGGTACGTTTAAAGTCTGACTTTTTTTTTTCATAGTTGCTCAGCAGTTTACGCGCAGACGGGAAACTCTGCGGCCGGTAGCGCAGTTATTGCAATGATTTTCCTCTTTTATGGCGTAGCTGGTTTTGCATGGCCTGGTCTGACGGTTTCATATTGTGCCGAAATTCTGCCATATAACATTCGGGCAAAAGGACTAGCGTTCAATCTCGCCTTGACATCAGCCTCTTCGGTCTTCAATCAATACGTGAACCCGATTGGCCTCGACAACTTGCAGTGGAGATATTATTTTGTCTACATTGCCATCCTCGTCATTGAGTGCTTATCCATCTGGTTTTTATTTGTTGAAACTAAAGGGCCGACACTTGAAGAGATTGCGGAGCTGTTTGATGGTGAAGAAGCAAATGTTGCCCATATCCAGGAGTCTTCAAAGAATGAAGACCACTAAAAAAATTAATGGAGATTGTTTGAATTAATATGTTCCTCATGGGCTTGGCAGAGCTTGATTATCGAAGCATGGATAGCGCGTCGTCTGCAAATTTCCCTCGTTCTGAAAGAGGATGAAAAAGTGCAGAAGACTCTTCCATGGGAAAAGCATGTTGAAGCAAGAATTTCACGATCCACTTGTCCACTGTGTAGATCTGTTCCATGGATCGCATACAGACCTTTTGAAAAGTGAAAAGCCTCTCGATCTAAAATAGTCAACTGTCAGTAAGCAAACATTAATAAAAATAAGCCCTCAAATGAACTCACCATCATTTCAACTGCTGGCCAATACTCTTTCAGCTTCAACAAAACCGCGAAATTGTCACACAGCCTCGATCTTGTCTCTGGTAATTCGAGATTGTCGCCAAATAGTAGAGTGTGAAGCAGCGCTGCAGATGAAACTACCGTCATATGAGCAACAATAACATACACCGCGTCACATTCCTCTTCCTCGTGGGAGAGTTTGAGAAGGTCACTGAATGCTGCTGCGTGATATTTACAGCGCCCGGCATAGAGCGCCTGGTTTGATATGTCCTTGAGCTGGTGATCTAGGTATGGGAAATAAAGCAGAGTTGTGTAGTGGTGATAGCCAAGATGAAGGGCAACGAAAGCACGTCCTAGACCCTGAGCCGCATGGGCCCTGAGGTTTGTTAGAGAGAAATGGTGTTCCGCTGGTAGTACTTCCATAAAACTCTCTAAGCTGGAACAAAGACCTTTCGTGATGTCCTCAGCTTCCTGGTCATTCAATGTTTCATTCGCGAGGCGTTGGTGCAAATTCTGAATACGACCGAAAATTTTCGCCAGCATAATCATGTAGCCCCAAAGACCGGGCTTTTGAGACATATCGGAGGGATAAGCGGTTGGGGTGGGCTCCCAGAATTCAAGCTCAAGCATAGGCAAGGGGTTGCAGTCATCATCAGTTAGTTGTTTTGGTACGCCCGATCCGGCAGAAGACCATTGGTCGATCATAAACAGTGACCACCATGTGCGCAGTTTAACTTCTCTTACAATGCTCCCTTCGTTGGAATCACCTGAAGGAAGGTGAATTATTTGGGCCATGCGAAATGCAATTCCTAGAAAGTGGTGTTAAATATGAAAAGCCAGAAAGGAAAACCATTATACCGAAAAACAACGATTCTTGTTCAGGCTCTCCTTCTGCACCGCAGAGATTGCCTACAAGGACACTGGCCTGAATATTCTCAAGGCTTATATCCAAGAGGTTCATTTGGAAGGCCTCCTTGGCATTTTGAAAGAACTCTTTTGTTCGCTTTCTTGTTTTTGGATCATGCGAGAACCTTTCATCGGACGTATTAGATATGAAAATTTTAAGTCCAAGAATTTCTCTTAGAAAATCCTTACCGCGCTGCCAAAGCCATAATCCCGTATAGGATGGTGTTCGGCAAAGAGCCTTCGTGTGCCTGTATTTTCAATGTCGGAGGATGAAATAGTGTGTGCGGCTTGTCATGAATCAACTTGAGATACAAATCTACCAAGTGGTCGCGTAATCCAACATCAACTTCCGAAAAGTTGGCCAGGTTTCTCAAGGACCAAGATGAGTCTGGAGCTATGTAACTGTGTTTATTTATCGTTGAGGAGCCAGCTAGCGAGCATGACTGTTTTCGTACACGGCATTGCGAACAAGCGTCGTTGTCTGTCGTAGCTGGAGTACATTTGCGTTTTCCCGACCGGCACTGTTTGCAAGCTTTTGCGATTCTCATCCGGGATATATGGAGGCAGAAAGAAACAATTACAGGCTTCGAGGAATGCTTATTTTGTAAAAAATAGAATATTGATTTGAGAGAAGATGGGAGGAAGAAGAAAAGGACGGTCAAGATTAAGTCGTTGTGGAGAAGGAGGAGGGTGGTGGGCGGCCCCTGTGATTGGTTGCTTCATGGCTGATATATATTGAGCCATATCAACATTTCAAGACTCTATATTGAGACAAAATACATGTAGTTTCCATCTATAAAGCATTTGATGCTTCATAGTCCGACAGAAGATGAGCAAAAAATTCCAGAGATAAGTATGCTTATTCGTCCATCCATCAATTTTGTGAAGGAGCAAGCTGAGAGTCCTGGAAGCTATTCAACATGCTGGTTTTCATGGAAATAACATTTATCAGCTTTTGTAATCTATCAATTGATAACCTGCCTAGTTTGATTCGTTTTGAATGTGAAAAAGGGATCAATCAAACGGCAAGGTGTATGATTATAATTGCGGCTATTATACTGCCACGTAGCATGTAGCCTTGCGCCCGGAGTCTTATTGCTTATTCTAATTGATTCTCATTCGTTTATGTCTCGTTACGGTGTCTTGTGGTGTTACGGTAAATTTGTACACCCGGGCAGCCAAAACCCGTAACTGGGCAGCTGCAAGCCCATGTGTCCAAAAATAGAGCACTTACTCTATGTAGAAAGTTATTCTTAAATTGGACTTTAATAGCCTAAACCAAGTACTACCTCCTTTGGGGCTGTGCTGGTTCGTTCTTCTGTCACACCTGAATAGGAAAACCGGCTTCAAAACTACTTCTTCCTCTTGGACCAGCTTAGTTCGTTTGATCCGCTATGAATATCTGACTGCTTTTATTACCCTCCGGTATCTTTACTAAAATTTTTTTATCGGAGACAATATTCATATCCGGATTTTCAGTCTGGAAATGGCTTCAATCGGGAAATTTACTCTTGCGGCAGGTGTCGCCACGCAAGAGACGACTCTAACTCTCGCGAATATCAACTTTGATTTTGCAATCGTCAAGTTTCCGGCACCGAAAGAGTTCAATGGCCTAAAGAACTCTCTTTCGAAAAAACGGAAAGACGAGGCTGAGGATGGGAGATTTCACGTGTTGCTAGAAAGCTCGCAGCCTTGTTTATTGACGACCTCCCGGACACGCCTTATCTATTCCAGGCATACGGTCAACGTGTTTCGGAAATCGCAGAAAATCCTACGTTCAATCCAACTGGTGCGCAGGTTGATGGTCCCTTCAAACAGTTCGTTGGTGCCGATGGTAGGTCTATCTGGGCCGCAGCCACATCCGGACAAGGTGCTCTGGGAGTCCATCTGCTCGCTTGCATGTTAGCTCGCATGTGGTCTGGACCCCAGGCTGTGTCTATCTGGAGCGAACTGATTGCAGGACGCAAAGCCACGTTCATGGAAAAAATTCAAAAAGAGCAATTCAAGGTATCAGATATGACCGCTTCTCAGATCGAAATCACCACCGACGAGCTTGCCGAATGGGATGCTAGTGCTCGCTCTGTAAGCTGATATCACCAGAAAAATACTCCTGGTTTCTTTCAATCTAATTCCATCGTCTAGTGGCTCCTAACTGGAGATGAGGCTAAAGTCATCCAGCAGAAACAGCTGTTGCTTATTATAGACAACATGGGAATTCCTATAAGAAACTGCCTAAGTAGTTATGACACAATCATGAATACGTGGAAAGAAGCAATGGCTACCATGGAATCTTTAGTATCAGGCATGCCTCAGAGCGTTCAAAGCGGTGCGACTATTTTGGGACTTGCATCCTGGCACCTGTATCCAGATATGTCAGTGAAAGGGCTCATTGAGATCCAACAGAAGGATCATTTGATTCGCCCTGGAGGTATAGTCACATTTGGACTATCCTGGGAGAATCCAGAAAAAGATGGAGGAGTGCGCTGGTCCATGCCTCTATCTCATTTAAGATATTACGGAAGAGCCGTCGAGTCCACTCGAGTGGTCGATGCGAGGTCGTCAAGGGTTTCATTCCCCGAACTGGTGCAGGTTGCCTTGGGGAGTTTAACAAGCCACTGGGGACCTTACTTTGAGGATCGAATTTCTGCCTCGACAGCTATTATAGCTTTGCATGACGAACTACTGCGAGTAGACATGATCCGGAAAACAGCATCTCGGGGAAGCTGTTCTCGTCCTGAAAATGATACACCTCGAAAAATCTCCGATTCCGGTGGAAATGAGCGCAGCAACGTTTTGATCCCGCCATGGCTAAGCTTCTTGAGTCGACAAGCTGAGACGTCTATTAGCTCGACTAGTGAAATGCAGAATGACCTACAGAGACTATTTGCTCTCGGGCAACGGAGATGTGCAGCTTTTCTGGCATCCACAAAAAACCTTCCGCCGCCATTTTTCGGATTAACCGATCCTCAAACAATAATCGCATTGATTGTGTCGATGGAAGAAAAAATCGAATTCCTGCGTGAGATGGCCAGCTATTTTACAGACGACCCTGAGGAAATGATCATCCGTTACAACCCCCCAGGACCCCCGCAAACCTTGGGAAGTTGAGATATGAATACGCAACACTACTTCCTCAGCGCCATGGAACTGGATTCGCGCACAAACGGTGGATTCTTAACTCTAGAGAGCTTTTTCCAGAGCCTTGGGTTGCCAAACGCTCTATAGAAATTCTACAAAAGCATAGAGAGCCATGTGGAGTACTCTTCCATGGGGCTATCGCGCCTCTTCCATGGACTCAGGAAGCCCAGAATTCCTCCTTTCCAAAGGTGCACTTACCCCCAACTGGGGTAGATCCTAAGTGGAGCAATCCAGGTGCAACGTTATGGGACTCAGATATAGCAGACCTAACCATAGAGGCTTCCAGTCAGTCGTCAAGAAACACGTCGGTCGGCACGTACTTGAATTTCGTGTGGAATACATCACAAGAGTTGTTTCACCCCGATCAGCTGAAACATAGTGTACGAAGGGATTTGCACCCAAAGACTCGTCAAGGTTCTCAAGAAATAGAAAATGTATCGCATCCCTTCCTAGGTGAAAGTTGTCATTATCAATTCATCTATGGAGACCCAAACACTGTGGCAATATTCAAACGAAATTCGTTCCGTCAAACTTCAGAAGTTGCACCCATTGGAACCAGAGCCACACCTCAGAGGAAGTCCCCCCCAGCTGAAATTCCAATGGAACGAGTCTTACAATTGCTGCGCGATTATAAGTTGGACGGAAGCCTGCTTTCTGCTGAAATATCGAGATTGGACAATATTGGCGATGAATCCGTCGTACATGGAGAGCAAACTTCTCAACATTCTTCCAAATTCAGCGATAGTCTTCGAGCACTGGAGGCTGCCTCCGCATTATATGAGAACATATCGAACGCAACTGTTCATTTTGAGGTTACCACCAGGTCACTTGCCTCGACAAGCTGGGCAAAGTACTTCAGAAGCAAGAGTATCGACCGGATGAGTGCACTATCTGCCATTAGCTACTTTGAAACCGGCTTGTTAGATCTCGATCCTAGCGATTTTGATCGAGTCTTTGCACTGTCATCGGGAAATTCTCTTTTTGTGATGGATAATCTTCTCCGTGACCCGTGGGATTCGCGTCCTCAGAAAATTATAAGTCGCGTAGTTGGAAACGTTGGGAAACCCGGACTCTGTCTGCTCATATCCCCCGTCAAGCCCGAAATAAAAGAGCCGGTTTTGGAACAATGGTCCGTGATTAATCACCGGGAATTTGACGGAAAACTCGAAGGAGATTTTGGCTATACATCGCTGCAGCTTTCGCTAAGCGGATATGAGCTGCCGGTCAATAGAAACCACGGTTCTCGTGTCCAGGAAGCGTCCTACGTGGAAGCTATTGTATCGGTGCACGACCAGGGTGAATGGGTCGCTGATGTTAATATCCTAAAAAATCCATCCTATTTATGGAAGACTCCCCAAATATGCTCGCATCCCAACCCTGAAGACTGGGTTTCTACAGGAATTGGGACTCTGATATCGGTTGACAACTGGAACGAACTCATAGACCCACCAAAACATATTGCTACTGCGCGAGCGACGGGGTGTTGGTTGGCAAGGACAGCATTAACTGCAGTTGGATTACAAATGGGTCATATTGTTATACTAACACCGGAGGTGATAGATCAACAGAAGGATCGAAAGTTGTGTTGGTCTTGTATTAGTTCTATCATTACCGGTAATAGGGCTGTCGATAACAAGGCCAAGATCTTGGTCATAACGTGACATGGGTTTTATGCTATGAATCCATCACCTCTCCCCCTCGCACGAGCTTATATCTCACTGTGCCCTCATGCAGCGGCTCCCAGGGGTGTTGATGCAGAGCAAAGGCCTCCATTTCCGGTGTTGGAATGCGCGGGAAAATACCCATCTTGAGGATGACTTTTCCGGGAAGATTTTCTGATTCGGATTTAATAGGACTATTTATAGTTAGGTTCTACTCGCGTATGAATATATAAATTTATGAATATAAAAAGATGGATCCAAAGAAACCGAGAAACAAACCTGCCATCTATCCCGCAGAAACTCCGAATGACTGGTTTCCCAGAGACGGTCGCATAATCTGCATAGGTCTTCAATGTGCCTTTGGTATCGTTGATTTCAATCTTTTCGGCTTCGATAAGGAAGTTTGGAGCGACATAGCTGCCCGAGGTCTTTCGACAATTGGCGCAGTGGCATAGATGCCCGCGTCGACGGGTGAATAGTTCCGAATCGTTGATTGTAACTCTCACGGAACCGCAGAGACAGGAGCCTGTTATGCCAGTGGCAAATTCGGCAAGATCATATGTGTTTGGATTTGCCATTATGATGCTGCAGGCTGCGATGATTATAATCAAAAATCCAAGAGGAGAACGGGGGATATCCAGGATATCAAGAGACTTTGGAATGAGGGGAACGGCGGAAATTCCGCGCTGCTCCACGTTTCTCTATTTAGGTTCAAGCCACGGTGATTGGCTTCTACATCTTAATATTTAATGTTTGGTATCTTAATTTACGTACATAAAGCGATGTGGGGTGCTTACACACTCTCTGTCTGGCTCTGGATTGCTTACAGGTTGCTTGTACCACAGTGTCTACAAGCTTTAAAGGGTCATATACATCTGGAGATTTCCTTGAGTCAATATTTTTTCATCTCAAGCATTCTACATGTAATGGATATTTGTAGATTATAGTATCAAATATTCCAGTCTAAGAAGCAACAGCAGGACAGGTACCTGGAATTCATGCCTGAGGCATCAAGACATAGGCTCAAGAAACAGTCCGGTGGATTGTGGAGCATCTCGCTGAGGGAGTCCATCCATGATCGACGTCGCCTAAGACGAACATGGTTTTAAATTGGCCTTAAAATGAGGATTTTTGTCGCAGGGAATAACCCGGACATGTGGCTGGAAGCTGTGATTGCGGTGTTTGGCTAGGTTCTCTGTCTGTTGCTTGTCTACATTTACGCCTTGATTTTTCCTCTTCATTTATGCATAGTTCTCTTACCTAAGGATAGCTCTCTGCTCATTACCAATTGGACGAGTTCAGATGCGATAAAGTCATCGTCGTTGTCAATTTCTACCTGGCTTGTCTCTTTCCTTGTTTTACAACATCTCGTCTGTCCGCGCAACCTACCGCCGTGTCGTGTGCGATTCTTTTGTGTTTGCATTTACGTTTACCCTTGTCCATTGTTAAAAGCCTATGTGTTTTACGAAAGAATGGTTAGTTCATGGCCCAACAAGCTAATGACCTTCTTGCCTCAGATCCCCAAATTGATCTTCCGGATAACCACACTTGTATGATCCTTAGAGCCGCGGTATCGAAGTCCTAGGACTGTGAAAAAACAAATTTTCACTTGTGCCAAAAGAACAATGGGCTCTATGCGCCATAGAGGCTACAAAAATGCTGAACTTGAGGACCTGAAGAATAATGGAAAAATCACGCCGGAACGACCAAAATCGTCACGGGAAGCTTCCACCGGTGGCGCACACACTTCTTGGACCTCCAAGCTTTCCACGTCTTGGTCATTCACCAACCATTTTAGAAAAATCGTCAGAACAGGTTAGACCAGACCTTGTCGTACGTTTTTATGCTGAATGAGATCAACTAGCTACAATTAGCTTGAAATTGGAGAACTGGATATCTCGGAACTTCGAGTATCATTGACATATGATTTCGGGGCCGACGTTCCACGATGCAGATTTCTCTCCTACATGCATCAATAGTGTGCTATTTTTAATTACAACCACATGCTCATGTCAAAGAATGCACCCTTACTAGTGCCTTTAAACATTATTCTCGTTAATCTCGTTTTTACTCTGACTCTGGGCTGACTAGAGAGTCGACATGCCAGGACCCACTCCTGACATGACACGATTTATTGTCAACTTCCAGGAAAATGTCAGGGCATTACGTCAGACTAGTAAATTCTATAAGGCAATAATTTATCTTAGATAGAAAAAGAAGCTCACAAATATTATACACCTAGCTATTATATTATCGCCAAGAAATTTCTTGAAATCAAAAATAAGCCAAGCCAATTAGAAGCTTTAATTTGCCCTATTTCAAATGGCGGTAATTGTCAAATTTGACACTGACAGACGCTGTCACTACTACTGTGGACTATATTTATTCAACCTTGCCATTCTGGTCACGCTGTGTTTCCGTGTTAGATACGGCAAGTTTGTTGGAGAGTTCCACCCGCGTTTTACCTGATTAAGAACGGGGCAACGGCTGTGAGACAAAAACACGGACAAAAAGTTGGGGCAATAATAAGCTTAATGAAACTAACCTTCCCCTTTTGAATCTGGGGAGTCATGTGGAGTGGACGCCACAATGCCGGGTTAAGCAAAAGTGAAGTTAAAGAGTTTCAATACGAAACTTTGGCTCATCTGGCTACCACAACCAGAGGAAATGGAGGACCGCCTTCGCCAATGGCAATAAGTTTAATTAAGAGAATCCAGGGAGAGCGTCTCCGTGGAAAACTATATAAGAAGCCGTCCATAGCCCAGAAGTTTTCTTGTTGGAACACCAGGCAAGATACGACTTAAGATATTTACCAAACATCTTCAAGATGAAGCATTCAATTCTCTTCACCTCTTCCTTGATCGGCTTGGCCGCTTCCCAGACGGCAAACTACGGCCAATGTGGTGGCCAAAACTGGAGCGGCTCAACCGACTGCAATACTGGCTGGTCATGCCAATATCAAAACGCATGGTATAGCCAGTGTCTACCAGAAAGCTCCTCATCGTCTGCGGCATCAGGTTATGAAACCCCATCTAGTATATGTTTGTCTATAAGCCCATTCAGCTGACCGTGGCATAGCATGTTCAGCCCCGACCACTCTGACGACAACCACATCCGCTTCGTCGACTACGACCTCTCCTCCGGCAACCAGTGGCTCAACTGGTGGATCTTTGCCTTATGCAAAGGGTACCAGCTTCGTAGTTGATGGCAAGGAGGGGTATATTGCTGGCTCCAATTCTTACTGGATTTCCTTCCTAACCAACAATGCCGATGTTGACTTGGTCATGGGTCATTTACAGTCATCTGGCCTAAAATTTCTACGGGTTTGGGGGTTTAACGACGTTAACTCTGATCCTAGCTCAAGCACAGTGTGGTTTCAAAAGCTTGAAAACGGTCAGCAAACAATTAACACTGGTGCCAATGGACTACAGCGTCTTGATTATGTCGTGAAGTCTGCTGAAGCCCATGGCATCAAGCTAATCATTCCTTTTGTCAACTACTGGAATGATTACGGTGGTATGAATGCATATGTTAACAACTACGGTGGCAACCTGACTGAATGGTATACAAACACTGCCGCACAAAGTGCTTACCAGAATTACATTAAGGTTGTTGTTGGTCGCTATATTGGATCTCCCGCCATCTTCGCCTGGGAGCTGGCCAATGAACCCCGCTGCCGTGAGTGCAGCACAGATGTGATCTACAACTGGGCTAAGACGACTAGTGAATTTATCAAGACGCTTGAACCTAACCGCATGGTGTGTATTGGTGACGGTAAGTGACCTATATCTGAATAAGATGAAACTGCATAACTAATCATATTGTAGAGGGTATGGGTCTTACAACTGGTTCAGATGGCTCCTATCCCTACACGTTCTACGAAGGAAATGACTGGGAAAAGACTCTGAGAATTCCCACCATTGATTTCGGAACTTTCCACTTGTACCCGAGCCAATGTCAGCTTTTCCCCTTTGTCCCATTTTTGCTCCTAGACATATAAAGTCCTAACAATTCAAATCAGGGAGCGAACAAGATTCATGGGGCTCTTCATGGGTCACTACTCACGGAGCAGCCTGCAAGGCCGCTGGGAAACCATGCCTCTTCGAAGAGTACGGTTCGGATACCCACTCCAACGAGGCCCCCTGGCAAACTACTGCCATCGGTAGCGTTGCTGCCGATTCCTTCTGGCAGTGGGGTGATACCCTGAGTTCCGGTAACTCTCCTAACGATAACTATGCCATCTACTATGGTAGCAGCGACTACACTACGCTCGTTACGAACCATGTTGCAGCCATCAATGGGGCAGCTTAAATTCGTAACCTGTAGTAGTATCTGCGGGATCTGGTGAGAACTGGTGGAGAGTTGAAAACTTGTCAATTCATATTCTTCTGATTCTCAATGTCCTTTGATCCTCTGTTGCCGGTGCTTCCACGTCAACATTGGTTCCTTGATTCCAGATGTCATTCTGATGATTTATTCTGATGATACTTTCATTCATTTATATATTGAGCATGTAGTTTGAGGAAACCAAAATTGAGAAGAAACTTACCACATTAATAAGTGAATGCTTAAGTGCACTAATCTTAATCCTATAGATGTGTATTCGTGGGGAAATAACACAAACCTTACTATTTGTTATATAGGTGTCTCCTCCCTTCAGTAAAAAATAAATCCATGGTCCAGTGGACGCAACTATTTGCCGAATCGGGTAAAGAACTAGCCTAGGGAATTATTGCGCGTAAACTTGCTGACTCAAAAAGCTAAAATCTCAGGACTAAATTTTGAGTTTCTTAGTAAGTTTTTAATAGATTCAATTATTAATTCGAGGTTAGAAATTTTTTAAAAAAATCGTTCATGTATATTGGTTTTTGTGTTGAAAAATAACTTTGGGTCTATAAATAGATAAAGTTTGGATAGAAATTTTGTTTGCGCGCAATAATTCCCGCTTAGAAGTACGTACGGTATAATGTCTCTAACAGCTGAAGAATTGTCGGGTCTGGCAAATATCCTCTGTTCGCCATCACGATGTCGAGCGAACAATTTACCATCACTGAGCATGTTGTCCCTGCTTGCCATATCCGAGAATATCCGGGAAGCACAGTACACCAGGAAGATGTGTTGAAGCTGCATGTGAAGCAGTACGCCCCTAAGAACCAGCTACTTCCCTTGCCCATTGATGCAGTTACTATAATTGCGGCTCATGGAGTTGCCCTACCGAAGGTGAGCCTGCTTAATACTAAATCTATTTTCAGAACTGATTTCTTCACGATATAGGAACTGTATGAGCCCCTCTGGGATGAGCTATTGGAGCAAGCCACCAGCTTCCGGATACGCAGTATCTGGGTGGCCGACTGCGCCAGTATGAACATGAGTGGGATTTTGAATGAGGACAAGCTCAGCATGGACTGCATGTACTGCTCAATCGGCGACACTTCTTTTCCCTAAATAACTCTTTCTAGGCTCTTGGATGGATCATGCGCGAGATCTCTTCCTCGTAATCAACCAGTTCCGTGATCAAATGCCTCGTCCAATAGTGGGTATCGGCCATAGCTTTGGCGGGAATGTTATGTTTGTGCCCTTTGCCTGCGGTTAGCTATTGTCTTCCGAAGACCTGGGCTTATTCAATCTATATTTCATAGTACCAATCTCGCCTACCTGCACCCACGGCTCTTCACTACCGTGGCATTGATCGATCCAGTGATCCAACTCAATCCACCCGCTATGGGATTCGGCACCGATCCCCCCGGTCCGATTAACTGGACTCTGCGACGCGACGATGTTTGGCCTAACCGCCAGGAGGCCTTAAGAGCGAGCCGGGCACTAACTCAGGGCTGGGATCCACGCTGCATCGCCCGCATGGGCCAGTTCGCATTCCGCGAACTGCCGACTCGTCTGTATCCAGACGTGGAGACCGAAAAAAAGCGCTTGAATACAACAGAAACGCCGATCACTCTGACCACAACGAAGTATCAAGACCTTCTTGGCCAGGTTCGAGAGAATTTTAGTGCTCGCGATGCGACAGGCCGCGTCACCATCAATCGCGAAACGCACGCGGATCTAGATCCCCTCGCTGCGTTTATTCCGATGTACCGACCGGAGCCCACAAGTACCTTCCTCCGGCTACCGACTCTCCGACCGTCTTGTCTCTGGGTTCTTGGTGGAGCAACCTATTTGAGGATCGATGAGATACGAGAGGGTATCAAGACGTGCGGAACTGGGGTTGGGGGGAGTGGAGGAGGGGAGAGAGTTCGAGAAGTGACTGTGCCTGGATGTGGGCACCTGATGCCGTTCCAGGAGGTGAAGAAGGTCGCAGAGCCTTGTGTAGTATGGCTTGGAGAGGAAATGGAGCGATTCCGCCAGGCGGAACAGCGGTGGGAAGAGCAGCGTGAGTCAAAGAACCATTCAGTACTAGGTGAGGCCTGGTTCAACACTTTGAAGCCTATTGGTGAGAAGCGTCCACGAAAAGACAAGTTGTAGTTGATGGTGTGGCCCAAAAGGTCTGGTTCAATATGGAACATTTTCATTCCGGTGTTCATCTTCCAGCCCACGAAGCATTGAACTTTCAAAAGACGACCAGATAGGTATTGTTTCGCTAGAGTATATGATGTAGCTTTCCTTTTGTTGCAATGCCATCTAATCGATCTCTATCGTGGACGATCTGGCCACGGAATTTACCTTTTCGATTACATATGTAACCGAGAGCAACATTCTAGGATTGCCTAGAAGACTGGAATGTACAGCAATTCCGGTAGACCAAATATTATTGTGTAGGTGCTAAATAAATATAACTGAATGAAATCAAGTACTAACAAACATAACCACTATAGGAGTTTAGCGTTGGCTATAAGATTCTCAAGAATCACATTCTTGACGTCTTCCAAAACGGCATCAACCTTTGCGGTGTCAGTAACATCGAGAATGCTTGATAGTTATTAGTATTGCTCTACTATAGTCATGGAAATATAAACACTCACTAAGAATAAACATCCTTGAAAGTGCTTTTACTGATTTCCTCGAATTTTCCAGTAATATACTTGGTTGCATGGTCCACGTCATTTCCGCCTGTATAATCAGGGAAATGCTTTTCAAGAGGGGAGTCAACTAGCTTCTTTTTGAGCAAGTCGTATTTGGTGAAGAAAATGACAAACCTAGTCGTAAAGAACCACTTGGAAGTAATCAATGAATGAAATAATTGCAAGCTATCCTGCATTCGGGTCTAACAAGGCATTAATTTCAACCTAAGAGCTTGCAGAATTCAGGAATATACTTGTGTAGGGTCTTCAGACAACAGTAGGTCGTATTCAGCCAAAGAAGCACAGAATATTACCAAAGTCGCGTTTTCGAAGCAATGGACCCATTTCTTTCTAAAGACCCGCGGCCCCGGACAATCACATATGCTTCGGTAGGTTAGTGTTATGAAATAATCAGCATTTGCAAGGACTAGTTGTACTTAAGTCTCATTCCTTTGAGTTCTAGGGACCCTTCCTGTACGTAGGTTGTGTGATGTCGGACTCTGATGACATCAGCTTCAGTTGGCAGATAGTAACGGTAGGCTATCCGTTTGGCCTCGTTAAAAAAACTACCATGTTGTTAGTAATTATACGTGTATGAAATAGGGTGTGTCACATACTAAGGAGCCGAGTCACAAAGGTAGAAGCTCACAGGGTGCTTCATTAGCTTATTGATACTTTCATCCTTCCATAATGAAGACATAGCCTCCCCAACTATGGGGTCAGGAGGTTTTTCAGCCTGAGGGTCAAAAATAAGAATAAATTTCCTCAGAACTTCGAAGTACTCTTGATTTTTCTTTTCGACCGGATTAAAACCAAAATACTCCATAGCTTCCAGGACATTCCGTACTGAATAAAAAAATGATTGGTAGACAAGGTGGCTAAATCCAGCTCGCTCTTCTGAATTATATCGAGAACTGGACAAAATCGTCAACTGCTTCCAGAGTGTTGTTTTACCGCATTCCGTGGCACCTTTAAAACTATCATTAGCAGTTTAAACCAGACATAAGAGATTCAAGTTACCTAAAATCAAGATTTTGCCCTCTACCTTCGGCACTGTGCCATCTTCGGTGAGCAGTTGTATCATTTCCCAGTGCCGATTCTCTGCGGCCCACCGCAGCGGAGTCCAATCAATTTTATCTCTTGTATCAATTTGGGCATAATTCTTAAGCAAAAGGCTCGCGACTTCATTATGTCCATTTGCCGCAGCTTGGCAAAGGGCAGTTTTTCCACTCAAGATGTCTCTTGCCTCAATGTTACATCCCTTCCCGATAAGAAGGGCAACGATTTTCTCGTGTCCATTAGAGGCAGCAAGCCAGAGCGGGGTGACTTTTGATTTCGCTTCAAAGTCCACAATCACCCCTCGTGTACTTGAAAGCCATTGTACGATATCGAGATGACCCTTACCAGCTGCGTGATGCAATGGGGTATAACGCTCCACGTCCAACGAGTTCACGTTGCAGATTTTTAACAGATTTTCGATCATCTCATGGTATCCCAATTTTGATGCGATATGAAGTACGGGAAGGCCCTCATCAGTAACAGGAAGGTTGCAAACTTGCTGTATGTATTTTCCGGACTTGAGTGCAATGGTGAAAAGAGGCATATGCCTCTCTTTAACAGCCCACCCAAGGAGACTATGTAAGTGTGATGCTATTGATCGTCCACTAAGATTCCAAGGGTGAAAGTTCCAAGTTTCGTTGAAGTTTGTTGCGAGCTGTTCAAACTTATCCCACACTGGAGAAAACCGTGTTATGTATTTTGTTTGCGGGGCCCAATTTTTGACAGCATAATCGAAGAACTTGAATTGACTTCGGTCTGGTGTGGAAGGTGTACGTATCTTCTGAAATTGTAGAGTAGTGGGGCGCTTTGCTTTCTTTGGCGTCCGAAAAAAGTGTCTGAATGTGGATGCGATGGCATCACCTGCAAGTAGAGTCGGGTTTGGTACCGCAGCGCTTGTTGTTTCGTGACCCTTTTTTGCCAACGACAAGTTAAAGTTTGAGAATGAAAGATAAGCGATGCAAAACTCTCCGCACTGGGTTTGTCCTTGCTCTTCACTAATGGGGTATGTTGAACTAAAGGATTCTCGATGTTTGTCGAGATATATTTTCACAGACGAATGTGCAAAGCGAACACAGCAGTCAGCTGGGTCCAAAACCACAAGATTTGCACAGCATCCGATAATGAAATCTTCCTGTGGTAGCTTTTCGCCGTCCCATGCAGTGTCTGACAAGCCAAATGCTACCGCTTCTTTCAGTTCCTCAATATGAAGTGGCCTGGTAGCAAAGCTAACCCATTTAAGGACCTTCAAAGCCCTACTATCATTATCCTGGGAGATTATTCTTTGGATACAATAGTGATATGTTTCTTCAAGATCCTTGGGCAGCTGGCTCAATGCTAGCCTGATTTCTGCATCCGTGAAGCACGTGCTCCATAGAATCTCCAGCTGGAGATAAACCCAGAGAAACCTATAGAATGTCAGTCAACAGAAGTTTGATATAATATAATAAATACGATCAATAGATAATCAAAGTTGAAGTCATACATTCCTGAAGATTCCGTTAAGAGCACACTCTTAATTTCTTCCAGTAATATGCGGTCATCGGTAAGTTTTCTGGACATTGTTTTGTCAATAATGCTTGTTTCTATGTATCTCTGAATATCTCCCATAACATTGTCCAGGGTTGATATTTGCCGAATTCCTGGAATAAAGGTTGAAATTTTTATAAAACCTGGGATTTGCTCCCTACTAAAGAGCAAAATTCGTGACTCTTTCAGTGGCCTAGAGCCACAAAATATCGACTGGATGAATTTGAGGAAGTGGTTGCTATTCTCCTTGTCAAGGGCATCCACACCGTCGACGATGTACATCGTGTTTGGTACACTATAGAAAACCTCCATGAAAATATCTTGAAGGTCTTCAAAATCCGGTACTATCCGATCAATCCCGAAGAAACTTGCAAGTTTCCCTGCAAGCCCCCCTGGGATTGGCTTAGAGGTCCGACGTAAGAAATCGCATAGCTGCTTGATAAAACTGGAGAGAATGTATGATGCTTGCAACGTATCACTCCGTTCATTCTGGCAGTAAAAGAATACCGTGGCAGGAGCTGGTTCAGAGTAACGATATTTTGCCGCATCTATTGCTGCAGTTCTATTGATTGTTAGCTCATTTTCGATGGCATGTCCAGGAGAACTAACGCAATCATTGTTTTTCCAGAGCCAACTGACAAGGCGATCAGCATTCAATTCAACACAGTAGAAGCGAGCTTACTCTTGCCTGAGCACCATAAACTGGAGGTGCTCCCCTCATGAAACCATGCTTTGAAGTCCGGGTGGTCCAAAAACCATTTGGTGCTATCTGCAAGGCGTTTATGAGATAGCCGTCTGTGAATTTTTTCATAATCATAGCTTGAAATCCGCTTGAGAATCTTCTCGTCATCGTGGTAATCTATGATCTATTATTAACCGTTAAAAGCTCGAGTGCTTGTAGGTAAGCTCACTTCTTCGCTGAACTGCACCGCTAGTAGCTGGCTTCGCTTCAATATCAATTTTTTCGTGGTAATAAAATGCTAGATTAGATCAAACAGTTGTGAGCCAGATTAACCATTTGCTTAAGCGGACAGCAGCTTACCAGTAACACCAGAATGCGTTGGTGTGTCTACTACCTGATTTGTCTGAACCACGGAGAGAAGTTCTTTAGCATATGCAGCTGCTGTTGCTGCCGCATATCCTTGCCACTGCTTGTTTTTATGTGAATCTGCATAGTCACAAATTCCTCGAATAACCAGGCATGGGAAGTTGTCCATTAACCCCGCGGCCTCCATCTCAAAGCAGAGGATGCCCATTTCTTGGGCTAGTTTATCCCGTACGCGGCCATCTTTCATAACCTGATTCGCAGACGCAATAAGCCCGTAGTGAATCACAGGATTATGAGTAGGTCGATCAACTCGTTTCACTTGACTGACTACATCACAATTGACACATGTACCTTCTGAGTTGCTGTGGTCATATTCAGAATGAAATAACTGATCAGGGGCTCTAGAAGGATAGCTGAAATTTTCTTTCATGGCAGGATATATCTTTATCATTTCAGACATGATAGTTGGAATTTGGTTTCTCCCTAACATATGTGCTGATTGCAGTCTGGAGACAGCTGTTAAGAGCACTGTTGGTGGCTTATTGAGAATACCGGTTCGCTCAAAATGACCGCCACTCAATGCTTTGCCATAATCGTATTGTACGACCCCTCCAAATTCCCTCGTTGGTTTACTGACGACAATATCGCCAAGTCGAATATCAGAATCAGCAGTGGACACTCCTCCGCCGATACCAATCATCAGGCCAAAACGGATTGACCCGAATGTTAACCGTATCTGGCTCGCTACTGTCGCAGCTGAGTTGGTCCCATAAACACCTGCTGGAAGGCACGCGATAACGACATTGTGATCATGAATACGGCCACAAATATATGTGTTGTCGTCATTTCGTGAGTTTGGCAAACGGGGATGTCTCTCATCTAGCATCGCCTCAGCGGCCGCCATCTCCAACGGGAGGGCCGAGACCCATGCGATTGTATAGTCATCGTGGGTAAGACGTCTGTTGGTCGCACCAATAGATGTCGCCATTTTCCCATCGTCAATTCATACGTGTGAAACAGCCCCCGAGCACTTCAACGCATTATTATTATGCAGAACAGGAGCAGCGGAGGAACCTGCACAGCGCTGGCCAGTACCAAGTGAACACCGCAATACCCAAGATGCGGGGGAAATATGCGGTAGATGCGTCAGAAGCAAATGGGGGGCTAAGCTTGAATTGGGCATCAGAACTAACCGGGTCTAGTAACCGAAATGCTCTAGTGCATGCACGTCGCTGGACATGATAGTGATTCGGAGACAATTTGTTTTGGCGAGCCGCGAGGCTGAGCCGGTGCTTGATGCAAGTATAACTTGGTCGTTGAGCCTGGCAATATCGGATATAGTAGAATTACGGAGGCGATAGGTTCGAAATAAAAGGGACTCATGTGCTTGACATGTTGTATTCTGCATAACCCTGAACAAATGTAGGAGCTAGACCAGACATTAAGAGAGACCAACCAACCAACCAACTAATGTCGGCTATAAAAAGAGTTGGCGGCTGTCTGGCTTTGCTGCATAACTTCCTTGGCAATTGTGTGCGATACAAACAACTTTTACAAGACTTGTAGCTGCACAGGTACCACTACGTAGTATATACTGCACGTGGTTCTATTTGTAAAACTACATGGCTTCATCCCCATCGCCGACGTCTCCAATCTGGAAACAGTTGGGAGAGCCCACGAGGGCATTTATTAGTCACTTGGCTCAATATAGAGGGCATGGAAGCCCTTGCAACGAGGAGATTGAGTGGAAACATGAACTTTTCTGCTGGTTTTTGCGTCGATTTGACTAAAACGTCTTACCCAGGACCACTGTGACAGTAGCGATCGAATAAAAAGATAAACTGTTTGTGCTTAAAAGAAAGGGTTACGATTGATGTCTTGGATTGATGTCAACATCGGGCGCATATTGGGTCCGTAACCCTAACCCTATCCCTAACGCAATGCCAAAATTTGAAGATACTCGCCGGGCTGAGACAGGAACGCAATCTGTTAGTAATGCAGTAAAGCAGGTCTTTGCACGAGTTCCACGAGTCCAAGTAGTACTACGGAGTATTCCACAATTCACTGTTCCACTTCTCCAGATGTCGCTTGGCGAACCGGTGAAAGCTATTCTGAGCATAGTTAGATCGCTCGAGTCTTGGCTGTATCGTTCTGCGGGCATTTGGGAGGGAAAACGACCAATGAGCAGGGGATAAAACCCAGCCAGGCCAATTTGAAACTAACGCAAAGCCAAAACAGCAAAAAACCCGAAAAAAACAAACGCAAATCAACCACTCACACACGGCCGCGCCCGACTCCCGCAGCTGCGGATCTCGGCGCTTATCCGCGAGTGTCGATAACATCATTTTCGCAGACGCTCGCGTGATCCGACAGCCCCCGCCGTGTCACCACCCAGCATCCCCCTTTTCGCTCTCCAGCACAATGGCCTGTCTCCTGCACCGTCGCGACGATTCGGAACCGCTGGGCCCTCGAGATCGGCCTGCCACCAGAAGATGTCATGGGCGAGCCCAAGCAATCCGCCAGCTGTTTGATATGCCGCCGCCGCAAGGTGTGTACCGAGTACCGAGCGATGAGCCTTGCGCACGCATAACGTCCACGGCCACCGTGTCGCCCGAGATTACTGAACTGACCGCGAATGCTCCAGATTAAATGTGACCGCACTCCGGGCTCTTGCAACAAATGTCGAGCCTTTGGCGAGCAATGCATGTATGCATCGGAAGCCGCCACGGATGTCGGTGCGGCAGCCTCAGCCAACAGCAGCGATGGTATATGTCCCAGCGACTCCATCACGCAGGCGGGACTCAAACGTCGACGCGTGCTGCGGTCTTGTCTCGAGTGTAAGCGGACCAAGGCCAAGTGCTCCGGCGGCCCCGTGTGCGGCAGATGCTCAAAGAAGGGCATGACCTGCCTTTTCTACGACCAGCCAGAGCCGGACCTGCGAGAGGAGCCTGTTGTCCACAAGTCCTTTCGGTCTATGCCGACATGGCTTGCCACCAAGAATTTGCCGTCAATCGATCACATCCGCGAGCTCATTGACATTTACTTTTCCCAGATCCACACCGTCCGCTGCATGGGATTCTTGCACATCCCGAGCTTTATGGAGCGTTTTAACGACCCCCGGAATGTATACGCCGAGGTTTCCGGGCTCATCTATATTATGTGTGCCCTCGCTGCTCCATTCTACTGTGCGAAACTCGTCGGCGCGGGCGAGGAAGACTTGGCCGTCGGCGTCCGCTTCTACGATGCCGGCAAAGGCTGGGCCGAGTCTGCCATGCAGTGCGTGTTTTCAAACTATGGCAACCCGTCAATGGAATGTCTCATGACGGAGATACTGCTACATGAACACTATCTTCGAACCGGCGATTATACCAAAGGATTTCTGATTTCTGGGTCTATCGCCAGACGAGTGCAACTACTGCACCTTAATATGGAGAATGACTACGATCTTTTGTGTCAGAAGGGCCAGACTCCGTGGTCTTTCAAAGAAAGTCGAAGACGTCTCCTATGGGCTTGCTATCTTCTAGACGCATCTATCGAATGTGGTATTGACCAGCTTCGCTTCACCTCTTCCGACGACGCCCAAATCCAGTTGCCATGCACCGACGATCTCTTCATCCGGAATACCCCTTGTGTTACTGAGATGTTGCCACGGGGCAAGATTCTGCCTTTTGTCGATTCTTCCTTGGCTACTAGCGCGGCTGAAAATGTCGACATGCGTGGGTACTATATCCGTGCCATTGTCGTCCGCTCCAAGATACTGCGATATGTCAAAAACATGGACGGTGAAGTCCCGTGGCAAGGGAATGCCAACTCACAATTCCGCCAATTGGACAGTGAATTAAGGGATCTGGAGAGCTCGATAACCGAGAGTCTTAAAATGTCTCCGGAAAATATCTACATCTACAAAGCTTCCGGTCGCTTAAATCTGTTCTTCGGCCTACATATCCTTATTCATCAAACATTCAACGATTTATATCGCGTGGGAGTCCCCAAACTCGTCCTCAACTCTGCGACAAAATGGGTCAGAGACAATGCCCCCAGCGACTTCATCGCTCTTTGCCATCGTACATGCGTCAGCAAGGCTGTCCAGATTGGCAATCTACTTCGGGATCTCTGGAACTGCCACAAGCCCAGTCTAGTCGATCTTCCGTACGCAGTGCACACACAAATTTGCAGCAGCGTATTAGTCACGAGTCTCACTTCATGGACCGAGTCCGAACCCATACTACCCCAATTTCCCCATCGCGACTACCAAGACATCCTCCAAAACAATGCCAGAATCCTCAAATACCTCCAGCGGTACATCAAAGCCGATTTATACTACGAGTCTGCCAACCAGGCGTTGCGACGATTCAACAGTGTATTCTTTTCATCACCCCAACCGGGTAGCCATGGCTCCGTCAGCGCTAGCAGCACCGCGATGGACGTTGACAACAACCCCAGCACCAGCCCTTCTCAGTTTTCATTAGAGTATATCCTCAATCCACTGGGTGCATACTCCATACCCCAAAAGGATATGTACGGCCGCCACCGGTCAGAGTCGAGTGAAAGCACGGTTGGCGAACCGGGTCTCGCCCATTCCACCGGCCGGAGTAGCCCGGAAATATACTCTCCAGCCACAGATAGTGTCTCGAGTCACGACGAGACTTTTTTCCCCAGTCCGGACTGGGGAACGGAGATTCCAATTATGGATGGCATGGGCTACCCAACGTTTTTGGAGCAAGGCTCTGTCGGTGCTTGCTGATGGATTTATTGAATACTTGATGAAATTGATAAGCTCTGCATGTTTGCCAGGTGGCTATGAGATACCCAGGGTCGACTCCTTTAAATTGAAATGATTTCCCTTTTTTTTTTTTTTTTAACAGAACCACATGTACATATTTTTCCCCTACGTGCGACTCTTCCAAATAACAAATTCATACACGGAAATTGCATGAATAATTTAAGACTACAAAGACTACGTAGCAAACACCACCTTTTATACTCCTTATACAAGTTATGATGTATTCCAATAATAATATTGCCTTCTGAATTATCTTGGGTACAGAAAGTGCTTTGGCATTATTAAAAATAAGTGGCGTGTATTCTACAATCTTGAGCGAGGTAAATTATATGCATAAACAAAACTTCTCGGCGTAAGCAACTTTCTAGGATTCCGCTTCAGGATCATAGATCAGATCCTGTATTGGAATAACGCCTCTCTTCCAACCAAAAACCTGAGGCAAGGAAAAAACCACCCATGCCATAATCTCCCTAAACCACAACCCCCACGGGCCCGTTTTCGTCCATAGTTGTCCATTCTGCTCTGATGCCGTGTAGATCCTCGTTATGCGGGGTCTGCGAATGTCGTCATATTTCCGGAAGACGTCCTTCACGGAATCATCTGGATTTCGCTTGATCACGCGAGAAAGTACAAATACATCTTCCAGAGCCATAGAAGTGCCTTGTCCCGCGTGTGGCTGCATTGCATGGGCCGCATCGCCCATCAGCAAGCATCTCCCACGAGACCACGTCTTACCCAGCGGAATCCGGTAAATGGGTGTGAAGGAAATCTTGTCGGTTCTGCGAATAAGGTCCCGGACGAAATCGCCCCATCGGCCTTGGACTTGATGAAGAATATCCAAAATCGAGTTTTTCACTTCTTGAACTTCTTTCCGGCGATGTTCCTCCCATCCATTTTCACCAGACTCTGGGACGGGAATCTCTCCGGAGAAGAACCAAAAGACTTCGTCATTTGAAGCAGTGCATGGTATCACTGCAAGCACCCCATCTGTGGTAAATGTAGAATTGAAGCATGTGATTGGAGGTGCATCATCAGGAAGTTGAGATCTCTTCAGCACAGAGAACATGGCTGAGACGCCGCTGTACTCTGGCTGTATGCTTGAATCGATATGGAGCGACCGTACACCCGAGTGGATGCCATCACATCCTAAAAGGATATCTGCCGTGTCGCGCGTTCCGTCTGAGAACACTGCCGTCACATTGCTCTCTTGGTCCTCAATAGACACAATACGTTTCTCGTACTGAATAGGGATCCCTTCTTTCTGTACTGCATTCAAAAGAACAGAAATCAAATCGGAACGTTTGATGCGCATATATCCGAAGCCAATTTTCTGCTTTGCATCGCCAGAAAAATTCGCTTCGGCCATAATTTTATCATTTCGAGTTGAATGAAGAATGAATTCCTCCGCAGTGCTTCCCAACCGAGCAAGCTCTTCGTAAAGACCGAGGCGATGCAGCAGGAGCAGCCCATTGGATGGAATTCCGATAGAACCACCAATGACACTAGAACTTGATGGACGAAGCTCATAAAGGGTCACGTCAATATTATTTGCACGCTTTAGATGAAGAGCTGCAGCCAGGCCTCCTGGACCAGCACCGATGATGACTGCCTGCGAGGGTTAGCTTGGTTTCTTTTAAATGCAACTGAATAGATATACCTTCTTAATGGGTGTCATGTTTTTTGTACTAGAGGGACACGAAATTTGTTCAAAACTGAAACCGAAACAAGTTGATGTTGGTATTTGTCGAACTTCTAAAAAAGCGCTGTTACTCGATTCTATCAATATCATTCATTCATAGAAGTATAAATCTGCTGTGTCTGGAAAGCGAATATTCCGATGAGGGCGTTAGTCTGGATTTTATACATGAAGGCATATCTGCGGTACTTCAGGTTACGCAATCAGACTTCATAGCAACCCAAAGTGACCAGCGCGGTGACTGGAAGATGCGCAACATGCACCGTGAAAACGTCCTGGTTCAAACTTAAGGTTACTTGGGCCGGATTACCGTATTGAGTTAGACGGTACATAGTGCCCACTTTAATCTGCACGCTGTGGGGCATATAAGACACAATCATTGGCTTTCGCGCAAGATAAATACAAAAATGGAAAAGCGCCATTGTGGGTCTGATCCGATCCGCGTTGTTTTTATAATCCGTCACTTGAGTCACGCAGGGTCGGTCATTTTGCATAAAATTTCTTATCCCTTGGTAGGTGTAGAATTATTGAAGGTCAGCTGAATCTCATGGACCCCAAAACGCACAGACTTCCGGATAAGGAAATATCGATTCATAATTCCAGCAGTAGCAGTGCGTAACTTCTACATGTACCAGCTTGGAGCAAACATACCCGAACCAACATTTTCGAGAAGTCTAGCAATCTAACAAGGCTCCCTAGCCTAGTATGTGCAAATTGAATAAAATATATACAAAACCTTAACCAGTAAAACCAAAACCAAAATAACAAATTTCCGATCAAGAGGGCTGGTAATGTACAGAGTTGTCAACCTGCGACAGCCCATATTTAAGAGGCTCTGAGATAACCCAAGAGGTGCCGCCCGCAAAGGCGAGCGATTCACGCACGGAATCATTCCAATTAGCGACTGCCAGCTGATCGATGATGGCAGCGGGGTTGAGAACATGTCGTGGAAGAATCGACGAGAGTGTTGATAACGCATCACAAAGGTTTAAAAGAGTCGAGCAACAAATAAAATCCATAATAGCAACAAGAACATTAGGGTATCGGGAATGATCACCACTCAAAAACATAGGCTCCAAATCTGTCGTGTACCATTTTTCAATCCAGCGTTTCTGGGAAATCACACGGGATAAAATATTGTATCTTTCGGCTTGTATGTCATCACAAGGCTCGTCGTTTTCTGCAATGAGAACTCTGGAGACATCTGAGAGCAAGTCTGGGATATCGACGAGCATATCACAAAACTTTGATCGTAAAGAAAGTTTTGGATTTCGAAGGTCAACGGGAGTCACAACATGTGATGTAAACAATCTTCTCCACTCTGGCTGAGATAAAAAACAGCGTTGGCGTTTTCCGAGGTCTTGTAGCATCTTTATTTGTTAGGTGGGTACGATCAGCAATTCGAATTCTGCAGGCAATCACCTTCAAGGATACTACGTAGTACTCACAAACCACACCCGCTGTGATTCAAGCATAGCCCGGTCAAACTCGCTAGTGCACCTCTCTGGCCCCACACTTTCAAAGAGTACCTTCGATCCTCTAGAGAGATGTATCCATTTGTCGTTTCCTGGGCTTTTCAAAAGCTGATAGTTGTGGGAGTCAGTGGCAAGAAACCAGGAGAGGTATGAGGAAGAAAGTATCTCACTTCGCATATTTGCAGTAATATAGATGCGCACAGTGTTTCTGACTCCAATTGCAGTTTGGGGCTCTTTAAGCAAGCTTGTAAAGAGGTCACAGCATTTCCATACAAGCGAAGACTTTCCACTGTACGATTTCCGATGAGCGCATCGACATACAAGCTACATAAACTTGATACGGCAGAGTCTAGAGCAACATTCTTGCCCAGGCGACTGGGAACGTAGTCAATAAAATTAGCGTGGGACCGAATTTGGCACAGCTTTTGGCCTGACGAGTCGTTCAGCATCGAGATCAGCCTCGAGGCAGTCTTGTCAGCTTCTGACATCAACGGCCGGGACTGGTCTGGCCAAAGTAAAAAGGGTCCGGATGAGGCAACTTTGGCCCTTTTAAAAAGCGCTAAATCATCAATGGGTTGTCGGTTTTTTTGCTCTAAATCTGAATAGTGGTCGGTTTCTTCGCTGCTGGGGCTCTTTACGCGATAGAGGGCCGATGTTTGCGCGTTTCCATCCACAAATTTCCATCGCTTAGCGTAACCTGGACATTCCCAGCCTGCAGATACGCATGCGCGACACCCCGGACGCTCTTCTCCGCACTAGATAATGCAGATTTAGCGCTCTTCTCATTCATCCATTTAAGCAGGAAGCCAACAGCACATTGGACGGAGCGGAGCAAGGCTCACCTTTTTCTTCCTTCGGCGACAATTAGCACATCCAGTGCTCTTGGGGATTCCTACCATAATACAACGGAAGACACTGTGTTGGCTGACCTGCTCATGGTGCTCTGTGCAACAATAAATTGAGCGTTATTTTACGAGTGCGCAATCGGATACGGAGCACTGGGAGCTGAAATGTGGCGATACCATTGGGTGGATCCACATCGCCCAATAAAACCATTTGCTCCGAACTTACGGTTATGCTTATTTTCCAATGGTCCATATCATCGACCTTTAATTTATTTGTCTGTGAAGACTGATATCACTTTTCACGCTCTAATATAGGTATATCGGCAAAACCGAGACCCGCGTCAGTAAAGGGCAAGTTCCAGTCGAGTGCCTGTCCTGTTGTTTCCAGAGACATATCTGGAATATAAAAGTCTTGATCTACCCTATTGTCAGAGACATTGAACAGTTGCAGAGTATAGTAGTCTGGAAAGCTTACCAGATTCCCAGGATATCATCGCCTCATCAGATTCACTATTTGTGCTCGTTGACAAACCATTGTCGCCCAGCCATCGCAGAACAATCCTTATAGCTCGAGAGGCTGTTCGTGCTTCTGTAGACGATTGACTAAGTCTACTCCAGATATCATGGGCGCCTTTGAGTGCGGAGATGACCTGTCCTGCACTAAAATCTGGAGATTGGCCGAACCGCTCGAGACCGTGCTGCGCAAGAAAGCACAATACCATCGTTGCCGTCATGCATTCATGTCTAACAAAGGATGAGAATTTCCACCGCAGAAGATGCAAATTTCCATTTGGAGAAATCTCCACATCGAAGACTTGTTGAATCTCTAGTACACCTAGTGCGGCTTCAAGACATGACTTGCGCGAGTAGGCGTAACTGTTGTCCTCGTTCGACCGCGATCCAGGGTCAATGTTGAGATACCTGCGATGTAGCATTATCTGACCCTTGTGAAACATTAACCGCAGAAAAAGTCGATGCATGATCATCTGTGGCGGGTCTATCACAGCGGAGCCTATCGGCTTGTTGTGAAAATCGGGAGGAAGACTATGTTCAGCTTCGTGGAGAGTCTTATCAATACACATTACTTCAGCATAGGAATAAGGATTCGTAGTTGCAGTCAGGTCTACAACCCTCCCCAATGCAGTAAACATTCGCCGGCGTGCTATCAACTGCGTGCTGGTGGTGATTTCCGTCTCAGGTCGGGACTTGGGAAGTTCCTGGCTATTCTCATCGAATTCAAAGTCGTTTAGGTTTCTCGGTTCTCGACAATCATACTCGGATTCTTTAATCATTCGAGGCATGCCCATTTGCGTGGATGTCAGGATGTCTGCTTGCAATAATGTCACCCAAACTCTGCGCCGGATCTCACCGGCAAATGGAGAAATATCTGGAAAATGTGACGGGTCTCTGTGATAGCCCATTCGTATGGCCAATTTGATTAAAACACCCACCAGTACCCCAACGTCCTTGTTTGCGTCGTTTTGGATCGAGTATTCAATGACTACATAGTTGTATAGAGCTTCAAAGGTATGACGCGTGGGGTTAGTATACTCACCAAGCTTCAGGCATTGGGCCGTCTTTTCTCGGTAAGTATCGACAAGAGGGTCATGTATTTCGGCATACGAATTTTCTGATGATGTGTTGGAAGCCAATGCTGCCAAACCGAGTATGGAAAACAGGAGGCCTAGCCACATGATGGGGGTTTCTGACGGTGCATCCCAGAATCGCTCATACTGATAACCACCAATTAATGTTAAAAATATAACAAAAATGAAAATCTTATATCAAAGTACCTCTTTCAAAAATTTTCCGCTATGCAGACAAACTAATAGGAAAAGAGAGAACAATTGTTAGGATAGAAAGGTCCACGTTTCCGGGCCGGAATTGGAACTTACAAGGAGCCAAGTCAAGAGAGTTGAAATATTGAGAAACAAGCCTATCTACTGCTTGTCTTGCAGGCAGCCCTTCCAATAGCTCTGTTTTTGAGACTGCTTTGGAATTGTAAAACAAGAGCACATGCGACATGTGAGGGTCTTCGGCATATTCCTTTTCCTGTCGTTCCAGGTCTTCCTTCAAATCGACAATACTGTCCAAAATAGCAGTCCAATGAGTCCCGCTAACATACCGAGGCTCAGAAGAATCGAAAATTAAGCTCCCATGATTCGGTGAATCTCCAATGCTGTCCGGCGTACCATGAGTATCTTTTAGCCTCCCCCTGTCGCCGCTAGGGCCCTCTACGAGATCTGTTTGGGGTGTCTCATGAGTCGTATTTTGCATGAGTGAAACAATCATTTGCTCTAGTTGAACCACCCGATCCCGTATACCCACTCTAGAGGAACGAATATCGGTCTGCTGCTTTCTTATGCCCTCGGCTGAGCTTAATACATCCTGGGGGTAACTGCAAGACAGAGCCAAGCCACGGGTATTACAAGAAGAGCAAGGTTGTTGACGATTGCAGCGGAGTCTTATTTTATTAGCCTAAGAACGTATACCTTATTTCCAAAAGGGATAAAAGAAACCTACTTTCGCCTCCGACACGGGTGGCAGGATAATTGAGGCTTGCTACGACGATTCACAATTTGGGGCGTCGAGTTGGGGGACCCATCAGCTAGATTTGATTGCATTTTGTCGGTTATTGTTGTCGTAGATGAATGCACATAGACATGAAGAAAACCAATATCTAATGGATGCAGTCGAATATTACAAGACCCCGCTCCACAACGAATAACCCATTGGCCAGTAGGCGCTTCACTGTGGGTGGGGACATCAAGCAGAAGCCTCTTTTTATTCTGGAAGAACACAACAGTTAAATTCCACTTCACCCATATTTCTTTTGTTTATTTTACTTTTTTTTCTTTTAATTCAGGGGCTGTTAGTATTTTTTTTGGAAATTTTAGAACATTTTCGGGTCAAATAACGATAGCATGAATATGAAGAGACAAATTTAGAATTAGCATTGAATGTATGGTTACTTGCTCTATAGCAAAGAATACTCTAAATTGATCAAATCTGTAAGATCTCTTCCAGCCAATCAAATACGTCTCCATTCATCAATGATGCTGCTCCGGCTTGACAATGCAAGCTAGCCCCTTCTTCTGCTGTAAATCGTCGGATATGGCCTTTACTCCCCAAGACTCGAGCTAGTTGTTGTGGCTGACCTTGGAAGAAGATTTCATCCTCGGCCTCTCCGATGTATACAGGACACTGCACGTTTTGAATTGAGTCGTGCAGGTTGTGGGCTTTGATGGAATCGAATAACTGGGATGGTTCGGATACGTTGAATGCCCACAGACCTGAGACCCACAAGTTAGACAGTAAGTAGGGACTTGTTGGACTAGAAGACTTACCATGTTGGTATATCCAACGTGAAGGTGTTGGAGTGGATGGGTCATACATCCATTTCCGGAATTCTTCGTCAAACGTCTTCCTCTCACCAGAGTTGTAAAGCTTCATGAGATCATCGGGTCCCTTAAAAGCGGCGCCTGTATCGATTACTCCATCGATAGCTACTGTTGCAGCAAGTCGATGCTCAAAAGCGGCTGCACGAATGGCCAAACACCCTGACATGCTGTAACCATACAGCACTATTTTATCTTTATCCACCTCTTCCTTGGACAAGGCAAAATCAACGACGGGTGTTACCACGCGCTCCCAGTCGTGAATAAAACCGAGGCCTTGGTTCCGGCGCACGGTACACTGGCCGGGTCCCTCAAATGCAATCACATTGTATCCTCGCTCCAGTGCAGCAATACCATTGACATGGAACATTTCCTCCATTGATCCATCGAAGCCATTTCCAACCAAGATGGTGGGCTTTGGACCCGCCGGGCCCACGTCAGGGGCTGCTTTGAAATAGATAAGTGGCACAGAGAACGTATCTGCCTTTACAAGATGGCGTGTTCCATTTCCAAAGTATTTGAGAGCAGCGTCAAAGCATGCTGCCTGTTTGTCCCACAATGTGTTTATGCGGGGGTCCTCGGGGTGTCCATGAAGAAAGAAATCCGCCGCCCGGTAGTAATTAGAGGCTGCGAATAGACGGTCTGAGTATGTGATTTTTCTCGAGTATTGATTTGGCCGGGGTTCTTCGCCGGCAGAAGCTTCTGCGCGTTCGGCCAATTCGACGAATGCCTTGTACCAACTCTCAAAGTCCCCCGGTGTGATCTTGGGAATCAGGCTTATCACCTCGCGTATATCGCTTCCTCTATATCGTGCATGAGCTAACATGCGATTGAACTCGAAATCAAAGGTGTGGTCTTCAATAAGCTGAGACATTCTGGCTGTTGCTTGCTTTCGTACGACTGCTGTTGGTCAAGGTAGACTGGATTGGATTGAATTGAGTTATAATGAGCATGATTTGTGCTATCGGGTGCAGGCTTTTATACCTTGGCCCTGAGCGGACGTCCGTTGATGTTGACTTGTAGCCGATGGCCAGGGATATACAAAATGCATTCTGATTGGCTACAAAGCAGGCTCATCAAAAGTGGGTCTTCCCTGTGGGGCAAATTGTCAGCCCCGATTGGAGCGACACTTAGGGCTTAGGGCTCGGAGGTGTTCCTCCGCGCATTCCTCCGCTCCGTCTTTTTCCTCCGCTTGCGTCAATGGGCTTCCACGTGACATGGCTGCATGACTCAGCAGCGCCCCTACACCGACAGAGCGCCAAGAAATGTTGGCACGCATATATTTACGAGTTTATAAATCTTATAGGGAAAATTATATGTGAAAATTTTTATTTCAGTAAAATAAATGGGGATAATTTCCGTTAATTGTATTCTTTATGTAGAGATTTATATACAAGTTGGCAAATATTGATTTCTTTCCAATGTTGGGGCCCGTCTACCTCGCCGCCTTGCCGCCGAGAGCGGCAGAATGATGGAGGAAAAATGCGCTAACCCGTCTGAGAATGAAATAATCACGTTCGTCATCCATCGATATAATCCTTTGGAGGCAACGCGGTAACGAAACCCATCAATCTCCGACTGCAGAATTGAAAGAAGAAAACCCGAACTGGTCGATTGACTATTCATTCAGCTATTCGTCGCTTTCCGGTGCTGATTTCAAATCTTCAACCCTGAGATCGCGAGCGTTACTGCGGCTGACGCTATCCACGGTTTCGCCTCGGCGTCACAACTCGCACTTGGTCGACATTTCACCGCTGAGAGTGACCGCCCGGTCCTCTTGCCTTTTAGACACTGGCCGCTGTGTGCAGTTGGACGCGACCTAGACGATCTAGACGATCTAGACGATTCAATATGTCCTCACAAAGCATGTCCACTCGCAAGCGCCCGGCGCCAGGAACGTCGCCTGTGATTCATGGCCCCGTTGGATCAATTCCTAACTATACAGATCCAAATAGTCAGCTCTCAGACGATCAATTCCTTCAATGGGGGCAAGAGGCTCCTGTCCCTTCTGCCGCCTACCCCGTCGACTCGACTTCCTTCAACGCAGCCCCGTTCGCACAAAACCAAGACATTTCCGCATCCTCCGCGAATCCGTCTAATCAAATTGCGAGAAGGCCGATGAATCAACTGATGAATCGCAATCGCCCGTACGAGCAAATTACTTCTCCGCCCTTGCCCGATCACGGTACTGGTGAAGGTTGGGGAGAGAGTATCTCAGATCTTGAACAACGGGCGTTGGTCGCGAAGAGGGAAGCACAAGCGAAGCGAAAACAAATCCCCCCTTTCGTCCAGAAGCTAAGAAGGTGAGTCCAACATGACTTCTCAAGATTTGCCTTTGACCAGTCTTAACTAATATAAACTTAGTTTTCTCGATGAATCCAAAAATACAGAGCTGATCCGTTGGTCTGACGACGGAGACTCGTTCATTGTGTTGGACGAGGATGAATTCGCTCGTACTCTCATTCCGGAATTGTTCAAGCACAATAACTATGCATCATTTGTACGTCAACTGAACATGTACGGCTTCCACAAAAAAGTCGGGCTATCGGACAATTCAATGCGTGCCAGCGAGCGGAAAAACAAGAGCCCCAGCGAATATGCCAACCCATACTTCAAACGCGGCCACCCTGATCTCTTGTGGCTGATTCAAAAGCCTAAGAATGTTTCTGGTCAGACCAGTAAAGGGACCGGCAAAGGAGCCAAGGCTCGGACAGAGGATGGTGATGAGCCCGACGGCGAAGAATTCCCCGATGAGGCCAACCGTGAAGAACGATCGCGAAATCGAGGTCAACTGGCGATAAGCACTAGGCAAGAGGTGCTTCCTACGGATCAGTTGTCTGGTGTTTATCGAGAACTTCAAACGATACGGCAGCAACAGCAGATAATCTCTACTACTATTTCAAAACTACGTCGGGAACACGAGCAGCTATACGCGCAAGCAGCCAACTTTCAAGAGCAACACAATCGGCACGAAAATTCGATCAATGCAATTCTAACCTTCCTTGCTACGGTCTACAATCGCAGTCTTCAGGGGCACGACAGCCAACAAAATATCGCCAATGCATTTCCCCAGGATCAGGGCAATGTTGTGGATGTTGGCGACGACTTCATATTGGGTTCGCTCGGCGGTGACTCGTCCTTGAGCACCTCAAGGTTCAAGAAACAGCCATTGCTTTTGAAAGCGCCTCCGCAGGCGGGCACAGCTGCTAGCGATCGTGCAACTACCTTATCTCCAGCTGCTAGTAGTTTTGAAGGCCCTCAAGGGCGAGCAGGTTCTCGGCAACGGGCAATGCCAACGGGCACTATTGAGGAGGTTCATGAAGGCAACAGTCCTCAACCACCAGCATCAGCAGGCCCTTCGTTCGACCGGCAGAAACCACAGCGGGACATCATGTCTATGATCCAGAACAGCAATGCCGCCAACGGAATCCAAACCAATTTCTCGGACTTCCCCAACATTGTTTCCTCTCTCGAAACTTCTGGGGGAAACTCCGCTCTTACACCCAAACAGCGAGCAGACACGTTGCGGCAGATGGCACATGACACAAGTATCAGTGATCCCACCTCTACATCCTCGAATAATGCTCTTATCAGCCCAAGTCCGCCACCCATGCTACAAAACTACTCTGCTCAGTTAAACAACACGCGCAATGAAATCGACAATTTAATGAAAATGCAAGCAGAGCAAGATCGGTCAGTGCAGAACCTGACGAACTTGCTACAACCGCTCAGCCCTACCGGGCAAATACCGGGTCTTGTCGACGGAAATGTGCCGCCATCTTCTCTTGATCTTGACCAGATATTCAACAGCCAGGACTACTTCACCGACCTGCCTGACTTAAACGACGATAACAAAGACAACATCCAGTTTGGCGACATGTCAACGGCACCAACACAGACTGGGGGCACCGGGGGAGATGTTAAAGATCTCTTTGACTTTGACAACCTTGGCAACGAGGGTGGTGGCGACTCGGATTTGTTTGGTAGCAATGCTCGTGGGGTACCTTCTGGTTACTTTGACAATTACGAAGACTATACGAAGAACAACAACCCTTTCAACAATGGAAACACTCTTGATACCGACACCGTTAACGCACCCGGCCGAATTGTCGAGACCCTTACCGATAGTGAAGCAACCAGTCCATCCAACACAGCAGATGACAACGCTGGCCTAACTGCCCCATCAAATCCGGCAGCTGCATCTACCCCCACCGGCTCATCAACCACACACAGCCCAAAGAGGAGACGAAAAGCCTGAAGATAGACCGAAAAAAAAGTGATGGAAAATATTCACATACATACAAAAGAGAGATATCCCACGTTTGTTCATTGTGTCACCATTGCTAGTAACGAAAAATGGCAGTGTATTCTTTTCATATTGGCGTTTTTTAAATTCTTATTTCGGAGTATAGCAACGGCTTTAGGGCTGGAGGTTTTGTTTTCATGATATCAATCAATGGATTTGTATAGTTTTAAAACTTCTTATGTACATGACTCTTGGATGACCTTGGGTTAGCATTCTTACCCCAGAGAAGAAGTATCGTTTGAATTGTTTCAATTCTGATCGACCGTTTATGTGCACCAATTCATGATTAAATGTAATGAGTAAACAAAATGGGGGATTTATAATGCAGGCCATATTGCAGTTGCGTATGCTCATCGTATACAAACATTCATCGCTTGGTGAACCCAAAAAAAGCCAGAAATGCGCTTGTTCTAAAAAGAAGGTACTATATCAAAAGCCACAAAGAGAAAAAAAAGAAGCGAAGAATAAGAATAATAAACAATTCGTAAATCATAACATGAGCAAGAGGGTACAAATTCGCAGTTTACATAACAATACAATCCTTGCTATTCCTATCTCCCCTAGTTCCTCTCTCCAATGCAGCTGGGCTGACTGGGGGCAACTGTTCATGTTGCTGTTGTCTTCGGCCCATAGCAGCAGCGGTGCCAGGGTAATGCCCTCTTCGGGCATATTCGGGATCGAGGGAAGAATTTCCTGCTGACTGTCGTTGAGGTTGTCGCTGTGAAGTTGCGTAGGACGTCCTACCAGCAGCAGCAGCCCTGTTGCGGGTTACTTGATCGTAAGATGGAGGCGGGGCATTCTCATCGTTGTCCTGGTCAGACGGGGCATCCATAGGTATGTTGCTGTGAGTTGAAGGAACGGAGGTGGATGACTGGTTGCGAAGACGGGTTGCTGCCGAGGAAGATTGAGTATATCGATGGCCTGCGGTGGATCCGCGAGCGCTTGTACTGCTTGTGTTCACTGTTGAGGAGGATCGACGGTTTTGTGGAATTGAGCCTGCACGTGTATGGCTGCGTTGCTGTTGTTGCTCCTGCTGGCGAGCCTCTTCTTGGAACTGAAGTGAAAGCGCATATGCATAGTCGGCATCTACTTGCTCCGTGTTAGCTTGTGGTGACGAGGTTCTTGCTGCATCGGTTGTTGATATGCCGCTGTTTGAAGTACCGGTAGTCTGGCCTGCTGATCTATGACCTGTAGCAGGTTGAGTTTCTCCAGCAGTGCCATATCCAGAAGGTCCATGGCCAACGGGCCTAAAGTCACCGGCAAAGAACTCGGCATTCGAGCCAGTTACATCAACGAGCGATTCCCAGACAATTTCTGGATGATCAGCATACCCCGCGTCTGTGATGAGAGTAAATAATTGTCCTGATTGAGGATGTTTATATAAGGTTGAAAAGTGGTCGTTTCGAAACAATATCGATATCGAGCCAGGCGCAAGTATCTTGGTAAGATGACTTAGGCCAAACGAGCTCAATTGTGTGGCGTTTTCCACATCAACAAAATATTGTATGATATCTATATCAGCAACAAGGCGCTGTTCATCTGCGTTCAATGTAGAACCGCTTTGTATAACACGATCTTCCAGCTCTTCTTTGCGGAATGGCAATAATTGTATGTCTTCAAAATACTGAGCGACCCGAGTCATTGAGGCATGTACATTGCCTGTTGGGTCTGCAATCCACCCATGTAGTAACGGAACTCTAAATGCGTCGTAAAATCGTAGATCACTTGTTTCATAAAATACACCAGCTGATGTTGGAGTTTCCAAGGTCAAACGTGGATTGACGTTCATGCCAGTGTGTAGCATGGTCAGGAATCGACTAAGAGCTTCAATATCAGGAAGTTCTTCGTTTGCATATGTTGTCAATTCATCAAAAAGTGCTTGAATCAATAGTCCCAACGAGATATTTTCTCTGGTTTGAAGCGCTCTAACAATCGGGGACTTGGAGCTCTTGTCAACTGAGCGCATTATAAGCCCATTGACCAACGCAAGCAAAGGACACGGTCCATTTTTATTTTGAACCAACACAGGCGACTCCCGTAGCTTTCCTGTAACATCGGTCCAATTGACATGGCGAATTGCGTACGTCTCTGCTTGCTTTTCTTGGAATCTTTGTAACTCGGCTTCTGACATCGGAGGAAGTGGTACATGTGTTGGAGCGGCCGGTTTTGGTTCATCCCTTTGTTCATCAGTTCGGGGAGCAGCAGATTGAGATTCCCCCGACCACGCGTTAAAATTAAGCCCTGTCGGGGTGTCATCCAAGTCTATCAAATGTGGAGACGAGCTTTGAGGGGCTTTTGACGCCCAATCGCCTTGGTCAATGGCTGTTTGAGGCTGTAAAGAAGCCCCCATTGCTTGCCATTCGCTGTTCGAATTTATTCCCTGTTCGGAGTCGACTACCCAGCTAGCGTTTTTTGCAGGTGCATTGTTTGCAGGAGGTAGCTGCCAAATATCCTCAGAGGGGGTGCTGTAGCCATGTTGCACAGGCGGCTGGGTGTTTTGTAAACGGGCTTGCTCTTGCGAGCTGGCCTGGCTTTGCCGTCGATCCCAAGGATCTCCAGGCTGGTCGAAAATAGAGAGACGTGCTGTCATCGGAATAATTCCTGAAGCTAGAAAATTAAGCTGCTTAGCATTCAGCTTGGATTTATGATGCAATAAACTTACTCTGGCTACTCCGCTCGGGTGGCTCTTCGTGAATGCCGGAAATAGCGGGTGTTTGGTTTGCGGGATCATAGGTCTGGCTAGAGGGAGCCTTCCCATCTTCCCAGGGATTAGGGCTAGGATTTCGAGGGCGCGCAAAGGGATTGTTAGCGCGGAAGCGCTGAGGAGAGGCCATATCCCACTGAGTCCCGGATCCACCCTGAGCTGTCGTCGGCTGTGATTGAATTTCATGTGAAGGATATATTCGTGCTGTATCTGTCGATTTCGGCGGAACGTCTGGGGGTGTGCCATTCGTATCTCCATGCTGGCTCGCGTACCTTTGGCTAACTGTTCCTTGCTGTGAATTCCCGGCCATCGGACTGGTCCCCTCTGGCCTCTCAACAAGCTCATCCTCCCATGGATTGTGGGCCGACATCGGGGATTTCTGAGCCTCCTCCAGCGGCCTAAGATCAAATGCGGGGGACGTATGCAAGTCCGGGGAATATATGGAGTCTGTATCCAGCTCCCAGCTATCCTTGCGAGAGCTCCGTTGGCCGGCGGATCGGGGCGAGGCAGAGCTTCGTGACACAGGAGACCGGTAATCAGCAGTGTTTGTGCCTCGCGGCGGAACCTCGATACCGGGAGGTGGCTGTTTCCGGAGCACCATCTGAACGATACGCAGTTATTCGGAGGGTCAGAGAGTCGATGTCTTCTCGGGTAGCATGCGCTCTACACGTCGGTGACTGGCCGTCTGCAGCAGGGGGGAATCGATATTCGTGAGAGAGACAAACTGCAGTCTCGAGAAATGAAGAGCGTGTAATAATCGCGTATATTGCAGGGCTGACAGTGAATCATCAACACCAACGCCAAGGCAGACAGGCATCCGGGAGGTTGACGGGAGAGCTGTGGCTTGGCGATAGCCCTGGACCTTTCAATAAACAGGCATTTTGCGAGAGAGAGAAATATTCAAATGGCAATATAATCATCCAAGCAGGCTGCCACTTTTCTCTGCACGTTTCCTGCACTCGAGCATCGCCAGGGATAGACACGGCGAGCTATCATTCGTCGACGAAGCTCTGACGATGTCATTTCGCGGGGGGGCGACAGGGCCCTAGGCACTCGTATTACGCGCCGAAACGCTCTCAACGGTCCGTGTTCTCGGCAGACGAATCGCAATAGCGTACGGTACTGTATTATAATACCGGGATCGGAACAATATGATCGCCGGCTGGCGGCGGAAAGAATAGCCTGGTCCGTGCGCTTAAGTGGGATTTGCTTCGTTGAATTTTGAGAATCTTGGATGTTTTCTGTAATGCGCCTCGCCACCAATTGACACGAGGCTGGCATAGACAGAATGTATTCGGTCGTCCGCCCGAATCAGCATGTGGTGCTGCGGCTGCCTTCCGGGGTGTACAAGCTGTTGAAGCTTGCGCCAGGCATGTAAGTCAACTCACGCTGCTTGCAGAAAAAGAATATCGTTACTCACCAATGTACGTCAGACACGTCTCTCTAGGAAAGTTCGGTGGATTTTACTCCAATCAGATCATTGGTCGCCCGTTCTATTTCACTTACGAGCTCCTGGACCAACCGGGCGACGATGGCTATGCCTTGCGCGTTGTGCCCGCGGCCGAGCTTCATGCCGAAGCGCTTATCAGCGAAGGATCTGCAGAAGCAGATGGCGTGGTAGACGACGTGGAGATGAGCAACAGCGACGAGCTACCCGCGCGCACGAACCGCAACATTAATGACGACAATTCATCTCAGACCTTGACGTGGGAGGAGATTGAAGAGCTGAAGAGGAATACCTCGGGTGCCGGACAGGAAATCATTGAAAAACTTCTGGAATCACACTCGACTATTGACAAAAAGACGGCCTTCTCGCTAGCAAAGTACAAATTGCGGAAACGACAGAAGTACCTCAAGAGGTTTACGGTCCTGCCTGTTGACGTGAGTGTCCTGACGGAGTATATCTTGCAAGGAAAGGATCCAAATAAGATAATGGAGCTGCGTGATGAGATGCTGGGACTGTTGGGATGTTGGGGAAACGTCCACCATGCTGGGAATCTGCAACTGGACGAGGTCAAGCCGGGTGGTAGATACCTGGTTGTTGACGATACCGGAGGTCTCGTTGTCGCTGCGATGGCGGAGAGAATGGGCATTCTTCATCCTCCGGAGCCAGAAGATGAAGAGGAGGCCAGCGATGACGACGACGACGAGGAGGAGGAGGAGGAGGAGGAGAAAAACACCAACCATAACGATGTCGATGTTGCCAATCAGCAAGTGCCAAGCGCAACCGAAGATCCAAATCAACAAACCCAGGCCACCGACACAACTACTAATGGAGGAGAGAAGGAAAATATTGCGGGCGAATACTACAAAAGGCCACACCGACAGTCAATAAAACCAAACATCATGAATGCCAGTGAAAATACTATCACCGTCATTCATGCCTACGCTAGACCGAATCTCTCTCTTCTGAAGTTTTTCGGCTACGAAGAAGATAATCCCGATGAATCTCACCCTTTGTTTAATCACTTGAAGTCAGCAACATGGCTCCAGATTATTGATCCACATGCGGACAACATCTATGAGGAGCGCCTGGAAGAAGCAGATGAGGACACTTTGAAGTCATGGAAGCCTCGACAACGCGGGATATACCATCGCAAGCTTGCTCGCCACACTCGCGTTCGAGCCGTTGTCGACGAGGTTAGAGCTGGAGGCTACGATGGTCTGGTGGTGGCCAGTCTGATGGACCCTGAATCTGTCTTGAGCCACGCTGTTCCTCTCCTGGGCGGCGGAGCTTCCACTGTAGTCTATTCCCCTGCAGTCGAGCCACTTACACGGCTCGTTGATCTCTACTCGAGCGAACGCCGCTCGGCGTACATCAAAAGAAAGCAAGACCTCGAGAAAGAACACGAAGCCCTCCCCGATTCGTTCGATCTTCCTTCTATCGAGGCGGCCTTGTTGACGGAATTCACTGTCGATCCAACACTTCTTCTAGCCCCCATGCTCCAGACTTCGCGTGTTCGTCAATGGCAGGTCCTCCCCGGCAGAACGCATCCCTTGATGTCTGATCGAGGCGGATCTGAAGGCTATGTCTTCCATGCTTCTCGAGTCTTGCCTGTAGCTGGACATGTCCACGCTCACGGAGTTTATGCTCGAAAGAAGAAGAGAAAATTGGATGAATCTGGGGCACAGGCGCCGGCTCAGGACGTATCGACACCATTAGCGTAGACTGTTTGAATACCCAAGACTAGATTCGTTAGATAAAACAAATAAAAAGTAATTCAACAGTATAGTCTGCATGCATAAGCAATTTGCTAGTTCTGTGAAGAGTTCTGTGAAGCAAAGGGTTAAAGGAATCATATCTCCATGGAAATTCAAATAATATTCACATTCACGCTACTATTCGTTGGGGACGAGACACAAGCGACATTATGATCTATAGACTTTTGCCCATGAACTTTCTCTTCGCAAAGCTAAGCCAGAACTGTGCAAATACGTCAGATATGTTTCATCGTATAGAATATTAACAGCTTACCTTGGAGGGACCTTCACCGCCGGGATATAATCTAGTGTGTAGTCGAATGGCGAGTTCTTGTCTGACTTGGGAAAGGTACCTAGGATAAAGTTAGTTCGTTTCAGATCATAGCAAGATAAGATGAATCCCATACTGTCGGAGCTGCTCTGCGTCTTGTCTATCACGTGGACGTTCAAATGCGTGGTTCAAAGGGAACGAGACATCTCCGGGGATCGCGAATTGTTCGAGCGCCGTATTGATGAGGGCCTTGTGAGGTAATCACCATGTTAGCGTTCACAGTTATGGGTCATAGCCATTCAATCAAAGCTAACCTTCTCGGCATCCCGAGCTGATGTGCCTGCCTTGATCTTGCCCAGGCACTCGCTCAGGAACAAAATGCCGTAAATCAGCATGCGGTCGGCAGGGCCCTTGATCTCGAAGTTGCGGAAAAGTACATTTGCGCGGAATAGCGACAGGATCTCGTCTATGCAGTCGTATGACTCGCTATTGGGGTCGATATCGATATCTGACTCTGAGGGAGGAAGCGCGGGGAGGACATATGCGGGGCCACGAGTGCGGGTGCGAAGAGGGAGGAGGGGGAAGTTTCCTAGAGAGGTGGTCACTGTTAGTCGTGATGGTCATTGAGGTAATTGCTGTATGTAGCATATGGCGTTTTCCAATGCGTAGTTGCATACCGATCAGAGGGAGGTCCGCCTCGTCGAGGAAGATAGAGTGGTAGGCCTAGGCGTAGGTGGTCAGTATTGACGGCTCCCAATTCAACCACTTCGCAGGAATACTCACAGGCATCCTGAGAGCGCAAATGAACAGCTAGGCCACAACCTAGGTTCCTTGGTTATTTCAATGCAGATATGCGCGCCGGTGTTTGGGGCAGAGATTATGACGACGCTGGATGTGGGTTGCGCCTGCGGAGGCTGGCTTCTTGTCTCCGCTGCCTGGCCTGGCTTGGCGGCGGCGGGCGGCAGATGCGCCCCCGTACATGATTTTCCGGGCCCGAGAAGCTCTTTACGCGCGACGCGTCGGATTGCCTCCCCCACGAGTGCCTGGAGAGATCACAATACAGACAGATCATTGCGTTTCTTCTGGCACCTTTTTCGAACCGTGCGAAACAAAGCATTCTTTTAATTCATCATGTCCGACCACGAAGATGAGATGGACGTTGACTCGTCGGCCAAAGGCGCCGCAATGCAATTTAGCTCCAACAACACGAATTCCAAAGGCAAGAAAATCGTTGCTGATCTGCCTATTGGCGCCGAGGACAATTTGCCATGGTGTGTGAAGCTGCGAGCAACAAATCATTAGAGAAATTCTTGACTAATTTTAACCAGGGTCGAAAAGTACCGACCCAGCTCTCTTGACGACGTCCAAGGACACCAGGACATTCTAGCTACAATCAACAGATTTGTTGACTCGCATGTATGTTGATCGCCTTCGTTTGAGACTAAACCTGGCCATATGCCTAATCATTTCCCCCCTCAGCGATTGCCACATCTACTTCTCTACGGTCCTCCCGGAACAGGAAAAACAACAACAATCCTGGCTCTGGCCCGGCGGATTTACGGCAGCAAAAACATGCGGCAGATGGTCTTGGAGCTGAACGCCTCCGACGACAGAGGAATTGACGTTGTTCGCGAGCAGATCAAGACATTTGCCAGCACGAAACAGATCTTCTCAGTCGCTCCTCCCGCGGCAAACGGCAGCAATTCACTCGGTGCATTCAAACTGATCGTTCTGGACGAAGCCGATGCAATGACGGCGACTGCACAAATGGCCCTGCGTCGGATTATGGAAAAGTACACGGCCAACACGCGCTTCTGCATTATTGCAAACTACACGCACAAGCTTTCCCCTGCTTTGTTGTCGCGATGCACACGATTCCGATTCAGCCCGTTGAAAGAAGGGGACATTCGAGCTCTTGTAGACAAAGTTATTGAGGCAGAGAATGTGCGGATACAGCCCGATGCGACAGAGAGTCTTGTCAAGCTTAGTAAGGGTGATATGCGACGAGCATTGAATGTGCTTCAAGCTTGTCATGCTAGCAGTACGATTACAACCTTTTGAATTCCACTCTCATAGAACCACTTTACTGACAAAAAAAAATCAAGGTCTCCCCCTTCCTATGCGCAACGCTCCCAAAGACCAACCTCCCCCCGAACATGAACTCATCACCGAAGAAACCATCTACAACTGCATTGCCGCTCCTCACCCATCCGACATCCGCGAAATCATGACAACTCTTTTGTCCACTAGCGACGTTACGTCGTGCCTCAACACAATCAACACACTCAAGACGAACAAGGGTCTTGCTCTCGCCGACATTCTCAGTGCACTCAGTGAACAGTTACAAACACTCGAGGTCCCGGCACAAACACGCATCAGCTGGTTAGAAGGACTGGCGGAAATCGAATGGCGGCTCTCCGGTGGTGGTAGCGAGGTGGTTCAAACTGGAGGACTCGTGGGTGTTGTTCGAAATGGATGTGAATTGATGGGAGGTAAAGGGGTCACAATGCAGTCGTAAATACTAATCCATTTGTTGAAAGTTATTTTTCTAAGAAGAAAAAATATCGGAGTTGGGAAATTTGTCTACTTTTACGAGCGCATGACATGTTTGCATAGAAACTAGGTCTGAATGATTTTCAAGTGAATGATTGATTGATACTCATTAGATCTTAAAAAATTAATTATTTGAAGAATGTTGAAAAGAAGCAGCAGTTTCCCCGGAACGGTATGTCTCCGGGACATTGCACCATTCATTCACACAATTTCAGCGTCAAATCTCGTTGTCACATAAAACTCATGATGAAAAAAGACATTTTCCACTTCAGCTGGTCGTCGTCGTCGTCGCAGTTTACTTTTCAGCACCGACATTTTTGGCGCTCGTCGATGAAGCACCCCCGGCAGCGGCAGCAGCAAGAGTACTCTTCTTGGCCAGTCTCAAACCACCAGCGACCAAGACGATAGCTTCCAGGCCCAGAATGACACCAAGCGTCACCATAGCGCCGATGACACCGGCAACGGCATTGGAGATACCGGATCCCTTTGAACTAGTGGTTCCCGCTGTTGTCGAGGATCCAGTCGAGGTAGAGTTGCTGGCACACTCGCCATCCGTGTTACCACAAACGCTGCACCATTGCTCCTGGCTCGTGACAGCGAATTTCTGAGTCTGGGTCACGAAGTCGTCCCAAGGGACCTCGAGGTCCGAGCCACCAAACAAAGGATAGGCTGTGAGGTCGTATGAAGAGGAGGAGGTGCCGTTGTTGAACAAGAAACGCACACTGATTTCCGAGGTTGGAGGGAAAGTGCCATCAGACGAAACAGTCGAATTAGTGACCAGTTCCCAGGCTATGCTGGACGCATAGTCCACAATACCAGTAAAGTTTGCGTTGGCTTGTGCAAGTCCGGCAAGACCAAAGTAGGAGAAGAAAGTGGCATAGGCCCCAAACTGGACGTTGAGTTTAGATTTGCCGTTGCTGGTGATAGTCTCATTGAGAGCCTGAAGAGCCTGGCCAGCAAGCACGGCGCCGGAAACAGCGCGAACAGTATCGGTAGAGTTGTAGGCGAGGTTGTATTCGTGGATGTTAGCGAGCAGGAATAGTTCATGCATCGTGCTAGTCTTGACATCGGCCAAGGCGGCGTTGGATTCTGTCGAGTTGTGGATCAAAGCGACATTAAGCAGGTCCCAGATTGTGTACGCATTCTTGAAGTTCAGCTCGTCCTCGGTAAAAGTCGCATTGACAATTGGTGAGAGACCCTGGTACAAGTCCAAACTTGAGGATTGGTAGGACTTGAATGTATCAGAGTTGAAGAAGTTGTTGCTGCTGACCTCTGCATTCTGGCAGTCTGTCGAGCCCTGTAGCCATTGCGAACTCTCACTTCCGCTGCCAGTGCTCGTTATGGAGATCGGGATCAATTGAAATCCATTCAGTGGAGGCTCAACAACAGTACCGTTGCGGAGGGTTTGATTTGCGGCGCCACCTACTGGTGGGTAGAGACCTTGCAGCCAGCCAGCGGCAGAGTTCTGGAGGACATTGTCTGATGGGGAGGAAACCGCCAGCTGAGAGAGTTTGACAACTTCACTACCCAGACCAAAGATGTGAGCTGCCGAAGAGTTGTCGACATAGCGGGAGTTGTAGTATGAGCCATGAGCATGTACCTCAGAATAACCCAAGTCTGTTAGAGAAGCCGGCGGCGTGCTCTTCGCGGTACGATCACCGTGGCGGTGGAAGATGTATGCTCCCAGTACAGTCTCCGCCGACGAGAGCTGGATAGCCCCCGAGGATGCAAGTGCCAGGAGAATGTTGTTTCGAGTCGCCATCTCTTGTCTTCGCAAATTGCGTCTGGGTGATAGAAAAAAAAGGTACCCCGCTCCACTTGGAATATTCACATGGCTGGCCGATGGGGGGAATGCTATTTATTTTAAAAGCTTGAGGATTCTGTCAATATTCCCCACCACCTAAGCTTTAGCTCATTTACAATGAGGTGAATCCATGATTCATCGATACGACCCTGGATACGGAAGCTTGTCCGCGGAGCTTTTACGCTTTCTTTTACCCTGTTGTATCCACTATCCACCAGGCGATTACCGAGATAAGCGATGAGCTTGCCGTCGCATTGAAATCATCTCGAGCCTTGTGTTGGCTTTGCGCAGAGCCGTCATTGGCACCCCGCTTTGCTCTTGTGATCTTTTATGCAGGCCAGTCAGGCCATCACCGATCTAGAGTACTCCGGGATGAGGAGTAAATCTTTGTCGAAAGGCAGTAATTCAAATGATTTGTCAATCGCAAGGCGGGGAAGCGGCCGAAGAGCAGGAGAGCGGAGGTCTCCGATAAGACTGGCCCAGCCACCAGTAGGCGTTGGTTTGGTCGATCACCTCTGTCTGGCTCTCTCGAAAAAAAAATCGAGTCAGACCACGCGAGGTAAGCTCGGAACTGCAATCCATGGTTGGACGCCTGTCACGGAGAGTCAAGCAGGTGTATGACTCAGGAACCGGGAAAAGCCTCCCTCTGGGCCCTCTATACGCCTCGACCTAGACGCAGAAATTATACATCAGCCTTACCGGACAAGGAAAGGCAGGTCAAGCAATTAAGGTCACAGAGATCCAGTGAGGTCGGTTTCTGAGCTTCCTAGTCGGGCAACATAAGCGCCCGATGTCGCAGTCTGCTCGCCGCGGAGGTTGATGCTTGTTTTTGCCGTCGTCCAATGAGACCCATTGGGCGTTATCAGATGATCAGATCTTTTTGTATCGCACTAATGCGATGGAAGATTGCTAGTGGTAACAGTAAATGAAAGATGGAAAATTCTTGTAGGTGTGTGTCGCGAGTTGAAGTTCTGGCGTGGAGACGAAGGGGAGTCACGGCAACAGCAATCGGGTGCTCCTTCCCGCAACAACAACCATGACCCGCCACGTCTTCTCGTCGATCACTCGATCAACTCTCCATACCACCAATGCGATTATGCTTCGTCCACAGAGTGCTTGCTAATCGGTCTACTGAATGCATTGACTCTTCTCGCTGATTCATCTCGGCAGCCCGATACGATTTGCAACAATTCTCATCATCACCATGAGCAGTCAAATCCTGTGTTGCGTCTGTTAACCTGTGCCTCAGCTGTTGCTAACCGAAAGCAGCCTCAAGAATACACCGTGTCGGTCACGTTTATGCCTTATGTGGACTCGTTCCTGGCCCGTCTATGCGCTTTCTTTCTCAAAAACAACTGCCGATTGCTCGGCGAGATATTTGACAAAACCAGCGGCAAAATGATATTGCACTTATAACAGAAATGACTATAGCAATGAAGTCGAAACAACCTACGTACTACGATGCGGGGCTTGCTGATGACGAACTAGACGTCACCCCTGATCTGAACCGAGACATTAACCGGCGCCATCCAGGGTCTTTCTCTGGCCATTGGCTTCTGTCGAATGAGAAAACACATGGCCCAGTTTTCCGAGTGGTTGGGAAAAAAATCGGCGTATTGGAGGATCAATGTTAATTTATTCGGAGCAACTAATACTAGCCTTCATCGGCGGCGGCTCGGCGCGCTGGGATAGACCGAACTGTATGAAGCTTGAATTTTCCGCCAGTCAATGTGGCTTGTTTCCAATGCCGCTATATTGTATACTGGTAGAGAATACTTTCAATCTGAAACAGCCACGGCGCTCTCCACATCTTGCGGTTTCGAGCCGAATGGGCATCTTGCCAGACGGAAATTATCAATCCGCGTCACTGAAATGTTTGAGTATATATATCCGTCCTCAAATGACCTCCCACAGATAGATGGACAGGTATCGTTTACATTCGTTTCAAAAAAAGAAAGAAAGAAAGAAAGAAAAACACCATCACTCTTTTTATTTTCACTCGCAAAAGGTTGCCGGTCAGCCCATTTACTGCACAATGTCAAAAATTGCCTCTCTTTTCACCCTCCTTCTAAGTATTTCTGCAGTTGTGCAGGCTGCGCCTGCTCCTGCTCCTCAGCCCTCTGGTCCCGCGCATTCCAGTCATCGGGGTCATCCCCACGGAGGGCATGGCCATGGTTCTTGGCCGCCTCATAGTTCAAGGCCTGGAGTGCCAGGGGGAAAGCTAAGCACGGCTCCTATTCTTCCTTCTGCCACTCCGACAGTTCCGCTCCTGAGATCTACTTCCTCTGCTGAACCTAACACGGTCTCTGTTGCTGCTGCGAGCCCAATTGTTACAGCCGCGGCCGACGCCTCCGACGCTTCGTGCACCTTTTCTGGCTCAAGTGGTGCAGCATCCGCAAGCGAGTCTAAGAAGTCTTGTTCGACTATTGTCTTGTCCGACGTGGCTGTGCCATCTGGAACGACCTTGGATTTAACCGATCTCGAGGACGGCACTTCGGTAATTTTTGAAGGAACCACCTCATTCGGCTATGAAGAATGGGATGGTCCCCTGGTCTCGGTTTCTGGCACCGGCATCACAGTTAGTGGCGCTAGCGGACATGTTATTGATGGCGACGGCTCTCGCTGGTGGGATGGTGAGGGCTCGAATGGCGGCACAACCAAGCCCAAGTTCTTCTATGCACACGACCTTACGTCGTCGACCATCACGGGATTGAACCTCAAGAACTCTCCTGTTCAGGTATTCAGCGTCGATGGATCCACTGACCTGACCCTGGATAGTATCACAATTGATGACTCTGACGGCGATAGTCAGGGAGGGCATAACACGGATGCCTTTGATGTCGGCGAGAGTACCGGAATTATCATTTCAGGGGCTACTGTTTACAACCAAGATGATTGCCTAGCCATTAATTCCGGCCAGGTTAGTAAGACGCAGAATCACAAATTGAAACAGTCTAACTTGATTTTAGAACATTACTTTCACCGGAGGAACCTGCTCCGGTGGCCATGGGCTGTCGATTGGCTCTGTCGGTGGAAGAGATGACAATACAGTCTCTGACGTGACGATCTCTAGCTCGAAGATTGTCAACTCTCAGAATGGTTCGTCTACAGATTTTTTTCTTTTTTAATGAAAATTATTTGCTAACCTAGTTTCCACTACAGGTGTCCGTATTAAGACGGTCTACGATGCCACTGGCTCTGTTTCGGGAGTTACGTATAAGGACATCACTCTGTCCAACATCACCAATTATGGAATTGTGATTGAACAAGACTACGAGAACGGAAGCCCGACAGGGAACCCTACAACCGGTGTCCCAATCACTGACCTGACACTGGATGGTATCACAGGTGATGTCGCGAGCGATGCCACAAACATCTATATCCTGTGCGGTGATGGAAGCTGCTCGGACTGGACCTGGAGTGATGTCAGCGTCACTGGTGGAAGTACCAGCGACGATTGTGAGAATGTTCCTAGCGGCGCTAGCTGTTAATTCTCTTTTCTGAGTCTTGTGGTACCTGGAAGGCGAATGCGAACAGTCTCAAAAATTAAGCTACTGCTATTGAGGCCAAGATAATAATACGTACATAGTTGTGGACAATAGTTGTACGTAGACAACGCTCAAATGAAGAGCTTCCTGTAAAAATATCGTGCTCGCCTCCACTTAAGTTTACTCACAACAATTTTAGAAACACTTACGTACCTCTCTTTTTTGAAAAAAGTAAACTCATACAAGATCGACACGTAAGTAAGGTCAATAGTTCTAGAAAATTGCCCAGAAAAAAATATATCTAAAAGCCCTAATAAAAACTCCCCTTGCTCAAGTAGGGACTAGCCTCGCTGTAAACCCAGAACTCAATAAGAGGCCAGGCCAGATCGCAATTGTGCCCAGAACTGTGACTGTACCTCTGATTTTTCATCCGTTATGGTCTGATGCTTTCCTCGTAATGAGGGATGACCACTTCTTAAACTTCCTTTGAAGATGTTTCCTTAAAATTGTAGACCTCGTCACGCGTTTTTTGTTGGCACGGACCTTGTGACTTTCGATTGTTTCTTTCGTATAAGACTGCGGATACTTCTGCGCGAAGCCCAGTCGGGCTTGCGCAGCCCTAAAAACAGACAAGGTTAGTTTCTTGCCGTGTATGTATTCCAAGTAGAAAGGGTAGCAAACAATTTTGTCTTTAATTCTATTTCTTCGGCGTCCTTGCTCCCACGATCAAGCACATTACCTTGAGCTGGATGAACTTCACCCAGCAACACTCTGTCAAGAATTTCCAGCCTTTTGTGCTCATAATATTCGGCTTTCTTTCTTGAGACCATGGACTTCTTATATCGACACATAGACAGCTTCTAAACATCGGTTACTGCATTGTACTTTGTTCTAGTTGACACCGTAAAACCGCCCCTGGGGGTAAGTAAGCATGAGAAATATTGTCGAAAGCCAATAGACCTCAAAGCTCGAAATTAACATCGAGTATTAAACATCATATTTATCACCTTCTGGAGCATATAGTTACAGGCAGGTTTGAAACTAGCTTCACCTTATTTATGCACATCTGTATTTAATTACATCCAACTAGAAATCGTCCTCCCCTTCAAATGCTACAAGTTTTACTATTCATCATAATAGCGTATCTATCTTTTACCCAGGATCTATTCCAGGAGAGCTATCTCGCTTATAAGAAACTGCACGTATAGAATTTCTTTTCAAAATCCAAATTTGGCTATGTGGTCAGCATAATAGTCGTGGCTGATTGCCCTATTCCTAGCCACAGACAGGGATCAAGATATATATAGTAGGGCTGAAAACACCGACGTCATACTGCAGAACGCGATCCCAGGGTGTCGAATAAACGGCAACGACAAGTAATCAGATGCGAACCTCACTCAGCAATAATATAAGATATGACAAAAGACAGGGGTTTCCGCCCCCGCAAAAGGAGGCAGGATGGGTGGCATGTGATGCGTGATTGGCGGCGAACGGCCTCACTAGACACGCGAACTCAGGTCAACACTCAGCCGCAGCCTAGCTCTGGCCTCGCCGCTCACCTCGTCAAGCGCGTCTCAGGGCGAGAAACGACATGAGATGGCCTTCGTCTTAAGAGTCATCCCTCTGCCATGTCACCCCCCGTGTCCACCGAGCTTTTTACGCACAACCGTGGTTGTCCCGTCACCAGTCAACAGTGACTCAGTCACGCGCAGTTGCGCCAAGAGATCGACATCTGCTCTTCTGCCCACCTGAGGACAGCAGGCAGACCTGGGATACCCCGACTGCAGTCGTATAAACTCGCTGAAAACCCCCGTCGCCGCGGGCGATGTCCTCGGGGATGCCAGGCAAAAATGCCACTCAGCCCATCAACACAAAGGTCGATGCGTCAGGCCCAAACCCGCCGACGGCTGGATCTGGACAAGCAATACTGGCAGCACCGGTTGCCTATGGATTGAAGCCCGTGACAAGGCGCACGACTGACCGGAATATGACCGATTCACGACTGCTGGCAAATCGCAAATGCATCTACGAACGACGCCTGCCCGGAAACGCCTACATCACAGCCCACGTCGAGCGTTTGCAGCATGGTTATTTTGGCAGCGACCACACCTCTGACTCGGAGATTCCCAACGTGGACTTCTTGGGGATCAACTTCGTCTTTCATCCGTCAGACTGCGACAACCATCGTTTCAAGGCGGCCACCATCAGGGCGACGATCCAGAATGCTCCTATGGGGGAGGATCAGTACCCATATCCACAAGAAAACCCCAAGTTCCTGATGCACGCTCCGCACCTCATCTATGGAGCCGTTTCGCCCGAGACTCTGCAGTGGACTTTTAGCCTGGCTGGTTCGTTGGGCATTTCTGATGCTCCAGTCGCTGCTCAGCTGAGTCCAAGCGGGAGTAGGAGCGCCTCTTATAAAGTCTACGAGATGATGAAGATTCAAGGCTCGTCAAGGACGCTCCGCAGCCCGGATGGCCCAGAGTTTGACGTGGAAGACGGCGAGGTCGTCTGGTCTCTGAGTGAGAACGCTCTCCAACGGTCCGGCCTACCACGGGAATTCACCTTTGTCATGCTCGTCCAGAAACCTCAACGGGACAGTAGGCTTGTCTTCAAGCTTGATATAGACCCCGTGATCGACGCGTGGATTGGACGTTATCCAGCCTGGTGGCTCAACAAGTCTTCCTACCAACCGATGTCTAAACGTGCTGTCAACTTTCATGCTCAGGTTGGACAACGCTTCGATCCCGTCGACTCCACAAAAGGGTTCAACTTTTCCAAGTTGGCCAACAGCTTGGATGACTACGTCAACATGCCCGGAAGTACTTATTCCTCTAATGTATGTTTGTATCCTACCCATTATCACATATGCTGCTAACATGACACAGGTGTCTCCCGACGGAGTATATAACGACCCAAGCGGAGCACAACCCATTCGTCAAGGTGGTGGATCTAATAACCAGATCAACCAGCCGATTCGCATTCCTGAATATCTTGGATACCCTGCAAATGAGCAGCCATATGCCCCGTTATTCCCTCCTACGTCGACTTACTGGGAAGCGAGTTCACCGTTTCAGCGTGGGTGGCCACAAGATGATGCATATTACGGCGGCCCTACTGGGAACAATAGGGGAGGTGGAAACTCGACTGAAAGTACAATCAATGTCAGACTTGTGCTGGATAATGGGTTTACGACGCAGCTCGCAGCGGCTGCCCTGGGGAACCGAAGTCCGCGTGCCTCTCCCCGCTTGAAAGGCCATACGCTGGGAATACCGCCGGGATCAGATCCCTCTCCAATCGGAAGACGAACAAGATCACTTCGTCGATCGCGATCGCGCGAGGATCTCAACGGCTCGGCGAGTCAAAGAGTATATTCGGTTGCCGATACTTCGAACAATGGAGAGTACTACTCAGCGGAGCCGAGTCCTGACTTAAACAGCACACACGATTCACGCAAGGCATCTCAACCATTCCCACCCACCGATATCAATCACACACCGCCGCACAGTGGCATTCGAGATCCATTGGTGGTCAAGAAAACTCCCAACGGCAACGGACACAGTACAACGCCTGGTGCTTTTGACGATAGCTATCTCCCTAACGGTAGCTACACACCTCCTTCACCACCGAACGGGATTCAGAATATGCATAACGTCTCAGGGGGGCCGTTGCCAAGACGGTCAGCTTCGCAACGGGCAAACGGGTATAGAAATCGGTACTCATATCCTTCAGCATTTATAGAGTAATTCTGTGTATTATAGACAGGCGGGGCATTTTGCTTTTTTGTTCTACGAGCGCGATACCTTGTTCTTTATATGTTTTCATCAATTATTTGCTTTCATATCCTCGCGTTGCGAAGATGCATTCACGGGCGCTGTGGCGCATTGCTACTAAGAATTGGCGCTGTGGTGGCCGAAATAAAAAGAGAATTTTCTGTTCTATCTTACCTTTGACCAAGATCAGTAGCTAGATACTAATATGTACCATCACCGTTCGATATTTGGAGGCGTAGCTCGACTTTGCTGATCTAGATAAGATTAGATCGGTTCCGCGCTGGTGATTGGCCCGGAGAGGGAATGGCAAAAGCTCTCCCGCAGCTCTTGCTCTTGAGTCTTGACCTCATCGTCGGATCTGCCACACGCGCACTGATTATTCGGAAGAGACACAGTAAATAGGCATTTTGCCTGTGGGACGTATCTGAGAAGCGCCCCTGCGCGCAATCCCAGCTACCAACGCAAAATAAGAACGCTAAGGATCCAGCCCAGAGTTCTCGCCGCGGCCCTTGGAATCATCACCAGCAAACACCTTGAAGAGATAGGACATATAGCCCATCATGTCTTCCCAATACAACACCGAGCCTCCTGCAACCGCTTCCGTCACCCTCAACACCACCATCGGCCCTCTCCACATCGCGCTCTTCGCCAAGCAAACCCCTCTCGCGTGCAAGAACTTTATCCAACACTGTCTGGACAGCTACTACACCGGCACCGTCTTCCACCGCGTCCTGCCCGGTTTTGTCATTCAGGGTGGCGATCCGACTGGAACCGGGTCCGGAGGTTCGTCAATTTACGAGGACCCGGAATTTGAATACGACCCGGAAGCGCGCGATCCCAACGAGAAAGTCGTCTTTGGCGATGAGATTCACAGTCGGCTTCGGTTTAACCGACGGGGGCTGGTGGGAATGGCCAAGAGTGAAGATGGGACGTATGGCAGCCAGTTTTTTATCACTCTGGGCAATACAGAGAGAGAGATGAATGGGAAGTGTACAATGTTTGGACGCATTGAAGGTGACAGCATCTACAATGTTGTTAAGATTGCCGAGGCGGAGTTGGTAGAAGGCACGGAAAGACCGGTTTTTGCAGTCAAGGTTACAGGATGCGAGGTTGGGGAAATGGGCCAGTTCACTGGAAAATTGAAAAAGAGGGAAAAAATCGCGAGGGCAATCGAGCAGCCAAAGGACGAAAAGGTTACGATTAAGAAGAAAAAGAAAGCCAAAGGCGCAAAGACATTGCTCAGTTTTGGAGATGATGAGGGAGAGGATGGTGAAGGAGACGAGGGCCTAGCTGCATTGAAAACGAAAAAACCAAAATTCAACACAAAGCTAGTCTCTGCGGGGGAGACACTGGACATGGAACCACAGACAGAAAACAAGCCCAAAAAGCGAAGACATTCGCCATCTCCGCCACCAAAGCAGCTAGCTGATACTCGAAGAACGCGCCCGAAAACCCCAGATCCCTATGCGCAGGTCCCTCCGAAAGACCCCGAGGAACCTGAAAGGTATCCATCAGAAACCCCGCCGCCTGCTGCCAGACCTTCAATTCTGGAGCGCACGGAGGCGGAAATTGCATCGCTAAAAGCGTCGATGCGCCGAAACGTCACGATACAAGCAGACACCGGTAGAAAGAAGTCTGCCCTTGAGGCCATGATCCCAGAGACTTCTATTCGAGGACGAAAGCGACCCCCGCCAGGTAGTACGGGAGTTAATGGAGGCAAATCTGGTCGTGGTGGTATTGCTGGAGATGGCTACAGTACAGGGGCCGATGCCGAAGCTCTGAAGCTATTCAACGCATTCAAAGCGAAGCTTGAAAGCTCAGATTCCCAAACTCATACAAACAGCAAATCAAAGGCCCCTGCAGAACCCTCTCGCGACAATACAAAGCCATCTGACGACGCTGTTGAAGATGAAGAGGCTGAAACGTGCGACTTACATTTTATCGTGAATTGCCAGTCTTGTAAACAATGGGCAGAAAACCCAGAGGGCGACAATGCCGACCCCCATGACCAGCAGGATGACAACGACAGAGACTGGATGTCCCATCGTCTGCAGTTTGGCAAGGATATGCTGGGCAAGGATTTGAACTGGAAGAAAGACCATAGGGACGATTTGGACTCTCTAATGGTGATTGACCCTAGGCAAAAAGAGAAGGAGTACGTCCATCGTGGAGGTGGGAAGAGTAAGAAGTCTGGGAGAGATCGAGAGAGGGAGCAAAAGAGGGATAGAGCTGGAGAAAGAGAATGGGATCGACGATAATGTCGGTGTATATACACGGTATATCAAACGATGTAAAAGACCTTTGACTTGATTAAAGCTACCAGATAACCCAACAAAATTTCTTCAAGGTAGTCCCTTATCTTGCGGAACCAACTTAGGAGACGAGGTCAAACCCTCCAGAAACGCCGGCTCAGTGTCCGGGCAGAAGCAAAAGTCGCCATAGCCCATCAATACAAATGGGGCCCATAAGTAGGGGCTGGTCCAGTCAAGCTGTGGTAGTAGCATTTTCTGCAAGGTCAGCAGATACTCTCCTTCGGGAACTATATCAGCAGGGCTTTTATCACCATCCGACGTTGTTGGTGACTTTATGTTCCACATATCAAGAAGACCGTCGATGAACCTGGTAGCTTTTTCAGTATCAAATTGCAAAAACTCCATCTGAGAACGCCGTAGCGCTTCAACCAAAGACAAGGCTGGGTCATTTTTGATGTTTGCATAAAATAAAGTCATCAGGACCATGGACGCAAAATCGTTGACCTCAAACAACGTCCCGATATAAGCCTGACAGCCCGTACCCAAGACAACATGTGTGAAACCCAAGACATCGCTCCCGATCGTTGCTCGGCCGAGTCCACTCAGACACGCGGCAAAGACGAGAAGGTTGGCCTGGCTTTGGATTTGGGACATGTCAAGCACCCGAAAGTCTTCCCCAATGGAGATGGATGAGAGGAGTGGGTTTTCCAAGTCGATCATCCCGTGAGTGCCAATATGAAGGACCGATGTGCGTTCCTCAATATGATTTCGAAACTCTGCTCGAGAGAGGTTTGATGCTTCGATTGGCTGCGATTGTTAGTTACAAACACATGTAACAAGAATATACTGAAAGATAAAGAGAGATATACCCATGTGGAAAACATATTGGAAATATTCACTGCCTCGATTCCCGCCATTGGCAGCGCTACTTCTTTGGTGTTTCGGGCATCTGCCGACTCACTATCTTGAGACAGCGATTTTGTAAACACAGACACTGTTGGTGCGATGGATTGTGAACCCCTTTGTGATAAGTGGTATAGAACTGTTATACTGGGCGTTTGAGACACAGCTGCATGCATGATCAACGGTCTGCCATCAAAAACCAGCATAGAAAAAGGAAAAGCACTGAGTGGTTCTGAGACGGAGAATATGATGTGGCGTTTCCTTCGTATAATTTCAGCAAATGGGGTGAGGAGCACATTCGATATTTGGCTGGATAAGGCCTCTACTCGCGTTTTCCGGTCCTGCTCGTCACCATCATTCGTGCCAGTCATCGTCCTCATAATTTGCATCAATTCCATTACCAATTTTTGGAGCTCAATCAAACGAGTCTCTCCTCTGTGAAAAGCTTCGATTCCCTTGTTTGTAACTGCAAGGATAGTACACCCCCGGCGGTAGAAAACACCCTCGATCACAACTACGTCCGCACTGAGATGATTGAAAAGGTTCTGTGTTGGAATACTTGAGCCGATGGTATGTATCAGGTCATTCGTTGAAGACGACAAACTTTCAATATCTAGATCCTCTACCTCAGAAACTAACTCGGCTAGCTCCTGGTCTTGCTGTGCAGTGCGTTTGGACAGGGACTGGAGATGCGTCAAGGCTCGGCGTTTATAGATACCTTCTGACATCCGTCGCCCTATTTCACTTGGTTGGGACTGAGAGGAAGCTTCTAGAGAATCCAAAAGCGACCTCGCTCTTGACTCCTCCAAGAACAGCAGAGCGTGTTCTTCCCAGGTCACATCTCGAGGGTGACCATGCTCGTAAGAATGAAGAACGTCAACCGGCAGACCAGCTGATGCGCACCGTAGACACAGTTCTGCCAAGGTGAAGAAGACCTCGACGAGTCTTGTGGCAGACAAGGCGCCAACTTTAGCATCAACATCGCTTAATTGACTTCGATGAATCTCAATTCTATAGCGTGCTTTGAGGAGCATTTGAAAAGCGAGCCCTGGTTGTAAGTCGTTTAAATATATGATTCCGGCCGTGATTTGTCTAAATGACATATTAAATTTACTTTCCGTGCGAGAAGTTTCATCAAGAAACTCCGGTTCAATATTCAAGATCAGGCTCAAGATTCTCGATCCGCGCTCCCAGTCTTGCGCTATCATGCATGCATAAATTGCATTTATGGACAGAGGTGAGAAAAAAGACTCATGGTAAAGCTGATGTTGAACCAACTGGTCAATCTTGCCCTTGAACAAATCGTCGTCAGTCATAGAGTCAAGAATTCCCTTGATCTTGGTGGTCTCCCCAATTAGCTGATACGCGAGCATCTGGTACATTTCTCGCGTGTAAATTCTTTTGAACTTGGCAACATCTTCCACAAAATTATTTATAGAAAATTCGGCCTTATTCCAATCACCCTCTTGCATTGATCTCTTGGTCATGATGTCAGTGATTTTATATTTTGTGGAAATCGACGAGTCCAGGGTCGACTCGTCTAATATTTCGTCAACAGTCGCGCCCCAGGTTTGCTTTATCCACGAACCCAATTCTGTATTACTCAAGATGTATTCCTTTGCTTGGCTGGCGCAGTTCTCATCCTCCTCGAAACAGACGAGGTACTTCTTTTCCCAGCTCTTGAAGCGATTGAGATCGTCGGTCCGGGCATATATACCCCCCAAAGTTCGTCCGACTGACCAGATAAAATCGAATTTCTTCATGATAAAATGTTGTTTGTCTATTTTACCCATTGGTGTATCTGTGGTGGCATTGATCAGACCGTCGTAATAACGCAAAACAACATCGAACATATTGATGCAATGTTCTGCCATGACCAACGCTGCAACACTATTGTTTGTGTCATAATGAATTTCGGCTCGGGAACACATAGAAACAAAGGCTGGCGTGACAGCTCCAAGTTCAGTGGCACATGAGTACGCGCATTCATAGCACACCATTGCGACGTCGAAGTTAGTATATCGTTCCCACTCACGGCGAGCAAATCGCAGCATAAAAACCGTCAAGTGAAAAGATAGGAGCTCATTTTTGTGTTCTAGTCCCCATTTGCCAATATCACTGGCACGTTGTTTCAAATCCTTAGATGAGTAGTTGCCCTTGGATATGTCGAGTAGGATCTGATTTGTTTTCACAACTTGTGAGTTTGCCTCGTCTCGGCCAAGGAGCTCCAGTGCTTCATTGTATTTTTTACTTGCGTCCTCTAGTAATTTCACTCTCCCAGGATTTTTCGGGGATAATGAGCAAGCCTTAGTATGCAAGAGGCTGCCTTGGCGGAGCAAAACCGCAGCTTGACCACGTCCACAATTTGCTTCTCGAAAGCCTTCTAGACTCTCCTCGTAGAACTTGTCAGCTTGATCAGATTGCATCAGGGGGATTTTTTTCTCCACTGGATCCCATAGACTGCACTCGCCAGAGGCAATCGGAGCATGCACGGGAATCAGATTTTGAGTGACAGGGTTGGCAAAAGGGGGCGACAACAAGGAGTCGGCGTCCATCATCTTGCAATTTGCCATCCCAGCGTGGTCTCCGAGTTTATCATATTTATCATGTAGCTCTTTTGTGACTTTCTCCTTTTCTTGAGAGTTAATAGCATAATGAAGCTCAACTAACAGCCTTCGAAAATAAAGATGGGTTTGTATATTCGCTTCATCCTGGTTCGAGTTTTGCACCAGCGTCATTATCTGAGGGTAAACCGCTGCAATAATTTCTTCTGGAGATTTACCATCCGAGCTATTTTTCCAATTTCCATTGGGCGCAAAAGGGTGCTGCCGCACAGTGAGCGTTCTACGCTGCATTGGAAAGTATAATAACATCTGCAGCGCAAGACAGATATTGGCATCTTGGATACTGGTGGTGCTTGTGTCATTTGGGCGAAAATACTTTTTGGTGTTCTCAATCAACTCCAGCGTAATTTCCGTTGGCCCCAGGATATCCTTTCCTATCATGGAAGCATTGACCGGCATCATTAACTCATGTTGATACGGTATAGATGGCGGATACCGCCTGTTATAATCAACGTAGGCTTTTAGTGCTGCGTATCTCAGCCCCCAGTTTGTGGTATGTCGCGAGTTACTTTCATCTGCTAGGTCTGTATCGACGAGAACTTTGAGCTGTTCTACGGCATCATAGGCATCATCTAGCCTGCCACTAATCACGGAGACCCAGATACTTGATCGTAAAAAGTAGGCTGTTTTCTCAGGATTAATTGCTGGGCTGTCCGGCAGTTCTTCTGTTTTGAACCGCTCAATCTCGGTGCACGCCTTGCTAAGGTCGCCGCGGTATTCATCGGCAAACAGAGACTGGATACTGGCAGTGACTCGTTCTTGCAAGTCCATGTTGATGACACGAGCATTACGTGTTCCTCAGACCCAGTCAGTTGAGTAAATCATTCACATCATGAACAGAGGAAGTTACACGATTCCCCCTCACACTCGGGATATTTTGCAGCCACACTCCTCTTGCGGCTAGAGGCGTCCCGTTCCGGTTTGGCGTGGCGGGCGTTTTATATGGAGGAAGAGCAAGCCCAAGAAGAAAACATTTGCAATTTACTGCTGTGGAGTACCTTGGTGTTGGAAGTTAAGTAGGTTTGACGGGTCTGTTTCGCCGCATGCTGATAACTAATGTCATGTAGCCTGCATGTGAGTCTGACGCAGCAAGTTCTCGCTCTTTATGTACGTATTCTGTTAGTCCAGTTAATCAAGGAGTTGCGATTTGGCAAATGCTTTGAAAGCGAGAAGTATCCTTAAGATGCGCTCTTACTCGAAGTTGGCCTGCATGCTAACATCATTCGGCTTGTTCGGACATTCTCGGCTACCATCGCACAGGACAGAGCCTATGACAAGTGTAATCTCATTATTATTTCTTCGTTGGATCCATAAAAGCTCCGAATTAGTTCAGGATATCCATCTACCACTACCATCTATGAGCAATTACGCGTAAATCTGTCGTCGATCATCTAAATGCTGACGAGTTTGTGTCTAACGATACCTGTTGGGCGGATTGGGAAATGAAACATAAAACAAGCTGCAATAGAAGAAGACATGAGAGAGAGAGAGAGAGAGAGAGAGAGAGAGAGAGAGAACAAAATAAAGTCACGTCAGGTTTATCTATGGGCAAGAAACATAGTGTATAGATGTTATTGATACGCTGGTGAGTCTCAAAAATTATGACCTGAAAATAGCCTCTTAGGGCTAAGGCCTCGGAGATAAGTCCGAATGGCTCGGCACCGAGCACTCGGCGGCGCCCGCCAGAAATTATCTCCGCATGCTCTAACAACGCTTGGAACGGGTAATCGGCTAGCTAATTCACGAACTAAGTCAGTTACGTTAAATAAAGCCGAACGACCCCTCAAAAAAGATTCAGCGTTGGCCGAATGTGGTGTGGAAACAGCACAGAATTTCCCCAATCCGTTGCTCGTGAGCGAAAAAGGCGGGAAAACACCGCTGCAACACCATGACAAGGCTGTGGGCGAAGAAAAGTGCTATACTTCCTACCAACCGAGAAACAGAAAAGGAAAATGTGCCTCTTGATCCCGAATACCTTGTGGAGTGGGCGCCGAACGACCCATTGAACCCCCAGAATTGGTCAGACAAATACAAGTGGTGGGTTACCTTTCAATTGGGAATGCTTGCGTTGGTTGGCAGTCTTGGGTCAAGCATTATAACCCCAGCCGACGTTACCATTGCGAAGTATATCGGTGTGAGTGACGAGGTTGTCGTTCTTAACCTCTCTCTATATGTGTAAGAACCCCCAAAAGACGAATACAAGAAAAATACTGACTTGATACCGTAGAGTTGGTTTTATGCTTGGTCCCATTATCTGGGCTCCCATATCGGAAATCTGGGGCCGTAGAGTCAGTATTCTGCCGGCGGTATTTTGCCAGGCTCTCTTTTGCATCGCCACCGGCGTCAGTAAAGATGCAGCCTCTATTTTCGTCACCCGCTTCTTTGCCGGGTTTTTTGGGTCTGCCCCAATTAGCAATGTCACTGCCGCCTTAGGAGATATGTGGAGTAAGGAGAAACGAGGAACTGCAGTCAGCTGGTACGCGGTGGCAGTAAACGGTGGCCCAGCCCTTGGACCTGTTATCGGTGCCTCTCTTGTGGTGAATCCCAATCTGGGCTGGCGGTGGGCCGCATATGTCCAGGCAATCTGGGGCTTTGTCATTTTTATCTTGACTTTCTTCTGTCTGCCAGAAGTATATCCATTAGTCTTGCTCAAACGCAAAGCACAAAACCTTCGGAAGGAAACTAACAACCCTCGATTCTACCATCCTCATGAACACCTTAAACTTGATGTTAAATCAATCATGACGAAACAACTCGCTCGCCCACTCAAAATGTTGGTCACCGAGCCCATCGTGACCTGTGTGTCGTTCTATGCTGCCTTCGTTTACGGGGTCATGTACTTGGCTCTTGAGCTATTCCCCATTGTGTTCGGACAAACTCGTGGATGGAGTCCAGTGGTCAGCGCTCTGCCGTTTCTGGGCTTGCTGATTGGCGTGGTGTCCTCAGTAGGCGTCAACGTTTATAATCAATATCGTTACAACCAGATATCACGAGCAGCAAACGGAATTGCCGTCCCAGAAGCACGGTTACCTCCGATGATATTCGGTGGGGTATTCTTCGTGACAGGCCTTTTCTGGTTTGGTTGGACTGGCGCTCCTCCATATCATTGGATTCTGCCCTGCATAGCGGCTGTCTTTATTGGTATTGGATTCAACTGCATTTTCCAGCAATGTCTCAATTTCCTCATTGATGTATACAAAATCTATGCTGCTAGTTCGACTGCTGCCGTGACCTTTTTGCGAAGTTTGATGGCGGCCGGACTTCCACTGGCGGCCAAGCCAATGGTCAGTGCTTTGGGAATTGGTCCGGCTGTCTCGATTATAGGGGCTGTGGCCGCGGTTTTACTTCCTGTTCCACTGCTATTTATGAAATATGGACCAAGGTTACGGAAATTATCCAAGCTCGCGCCCGAAGGTTCGTGATCAGTGGTGCATCCTATTCATGTAGACCTCAGTCATGTGCATTTTCAAACAAAATAGACCAAGTTACTAGCATTATCCAGAGTTAGCAATATAGAATTTTTATAGAATACCGAATTTTCACATAACAAGTTTACTAAAGTTGAAATGCTCACATGAATATTCTATGCAAATGCTATGCAACACCTGGTTGTATTAACGAGTTGACACATAATACCTAAAACAAAACAAAAACCAATTTCTCTTGTGAAAAGAAAACATCATACATGCTGACGAAGCTATCAATCATAATACAATCAACCAAAGCGGTTCTCGAGTTCCCGCCTCAACAAAACCCGTTGGGCTTTCTTAGTAGGCATGCGAACAAACTCCTCAATTTCTATACCAAGACCCAACTTTTCTTTAATTATTGACTGCATTTGGAGAGCCGGAATAAGATTGCCACTCAAGTCGTAGAATGGAGTTGTTTCTTCGGTGTCAAGTTTTAGACCAGCGGCTTCCCAGCACTCTTCGACAACTTCCTCGCCATTGAAGATACCTGACTTTTCGTAAGAGACTTCGGCTTGAATCGCAAAATCACGGTCAATTCCGGTCATTTCTTTAGAGATCCTCAAAGGTAAGCTGAGAGGAAGGGGTGTTATTGCGACCGATAGAGTCGGAATAGAACTATTACATATCTGTTGTGATAGAAGTTACATCACTTTGCATAGTTCGTCGACCAAAGTTGTTGCTAGAGAATTTGAAATAACGTTCCTACTGTAATTTAGATCTATTCTTATCGAGCGGCCTTCATCCTCTGGCACAGAAATAATCCACACATCAGCGGAATCGTGCTCGGGGCAGTAGAGGACCTGTGGGTTTATGAGCGGAGAGAATGTCATCAACACCTTGGATGTTCTGGTATTGAACTATAGAGCTGAAACGTGCCCAATTTGGCCAATCTGTGCACTCGCGGATGATCCGTCTGAACCCCGTGGTTTCATAGGGCAGGCTATCGAGGTGTTGTTGATGAATGGACTTCATATGACCTAAGATGGTATTCGACTTGCCAGCATTGACTCGCACAGATATCGAATTGATGTATGGTCCTACAATCGCATCCATACCGTCAATCGGTACCTCCAGGCCGGCACGACCAGAGACTAGATGACCAAAGACGATGTCACTTCGTTGTGACCACTGCGACAGAACAACTGCCCATGCCGATTTGAGTAGAGTCGGAAATGTAAAACCATGCTGGGAGAGCTCTTGCCTTGGTGGCGCAATCTTGCGGCTTAGAGTCTGGTCAATCGGGCTTTCATATAGAGGACGATTGTGGTGGACGATCTCGGTCATGTTGGATCCTTCCAACACTCCACGCCAGAAATGAAGAGCTCTCTCCAGGTAAGATTTTGTTTTGCGTTGATGGATCAGAGAACAAACGAAGGCCCATTGTATGTGGGTTGTTGGCCGTGACATGCCAAAGACCAGTCATCCCGGATGGTGGGTAGAGACATGCCGTCATAGAGAACATGAGATAACCTTAAAATAAGACAACCATGACCGTCTGGAGAACATTTCATAATGCTTGCTCTGAGAACGGGAAGATCAAGAGTCGGTGGCCGTTGGAGATCCTGGTCAATCCATGCCTGTGCAGCCTTCTCTAGATTATCAACGTGGAGACACGTTTGGATTTGAAGCTCTACCGATTCAAGCACACATTGGTAAACCTGTCCTCTTTGACACAGGAACACGGTTCGAAGAATGTCATGATGAGTAACCAAAGCATGTAAAGCAGCCTCAGCCTTGGTCACGTCCAAAGCCGTGTTACCAATGCTCATCCGCAGCTAGTTGTTCCACCCATGAGAGCGCTGCATACCAACAGAAAGCATTTCTGACTGAAAGCCTGTAGCCTCAACTATATGCTTTATTGTTGTTCTCTCATGGACCCTTTCAAATTGTTTCCGCAGTTCCGATGCGACAACCTCATTACCAAGTAAGGTATCGGGTGAATAAACCACCGGTTCTCTTTTGGTAATATCGTTATTGACTCCATCCTTATCACATTTTCCTGCTAGAATTGCCAGTGTGGAACTGCTTAGAAGAGCCGAAACAGTCATCTTCAGGCCATGAGACCTAACCTTTGCGACGAAATGTACTTATGCCAGAAATAATCTCTTTTGCTGGCTATGATAGTGCCCTCGTTGCATCGAATGGAACGCCCACCGCTATGATCTTTGTCCCTAGTTTGAAGGGGATTAGCCACGCTCCGGAAGAGTGGACGAGCATGGAAGATTGGTAAGAGATTTGTCTCTGTTCATGATTGAAGTAAAGACTGACTAAAAGTCCGATGTACAGTGGCCTGGGAACCAAGGTCCTCTATCATGTTGTTCGAAAGTTTGACCAGCATCCTTAACTTAAAGCAGATTGATCTGCAAATATTTAGAAATGGAAGCCTTCGAGAGGTCGAAACATTATCATATCGTTTTATGTAAATTTGGCCAAGCCGAAGTAAACCACTGCATGCAGCATATGATACATGAGGCTAAGCGTGTGTGGCGGTGTATACAGAAATGAAAATAATATTCAGTGTCAAATGCTACATTAATTATTGAGCATCAAACCATTCGTCAATGTATGTCCGGCCCGATCCGCTTTGTCCCGCGCTGCCAATTTCCTATAAAATCTCAGAAAACCCACATTCTCGATCGATCGTAGATCCTACGTCGAACAAAAATAAAACATGTCCAAAACAGACGACTCCTCGTTCTACCTGTATGGTATCGGCGAGAACCCCGCGGCGCTGACGCTAGGAAGCTTGGTATTGGAGCAGTACTGGCAACCCCTCATTGCGCGCCACTATACTCATGCTGAACTAAAGTATTACATCAACACCTCCCCTTTTGTGTGAGAAATGCGCATAGTGATTAACATGGAGCAAGAGAAGAAGACCTGGACGAAAATGCATACTCTAGCACGGTCAAAAACTGCATGTTTTACGGCCGCACGAGCATTGCCCCGAGTGTTGGAGTGAGTGGCTTCAACATCATCGATTTGCGATTGGCGTGGCGTAAGGACAATGAGCGGGTTATCATGGCTAGATCAGGGCGCAGGATGACCCTGAAAGAGTACCTCTTTCTTTCCATCCTATACGAAAACGAAGCTGAGAATTAACGATTACAGCCCCGAGTCATTCCTCCACACGCACGTCCTCAGCAGTCCCCAAGCCCAATCCGCCCTCAAACTATGGCTCTCATCCGCGCGCAGCCAGTACCTGACACAATTCAAATGGGCGCGACGCCCCAAAATCTGGTTTTTGACGGGGCTGTACCTTCTCGAGGGCACGCGCGCCGTCGTTCGGAAATCCACATCGTCCAAAATAGAAGTTGGGCTGAGTTCCGCCTTTGTGAGCGCGCTCAGTGCCGGAAGCGTTCCCATCGGGGCGTCTATATCCACGGGGAGAGGCGAGGAAGAGTGGCAGCTGCAGATGGAAATGGAAGATGGACATGTCTGGGCGGCGCAGTATCGTTTACTCGACGCGAAGTATCTATTGGGTAAAGGCAGCGCGCTGGAAAATGGGGAACACCGGGAGATGATGAAAATGTCCTTGTACAAGGATATTCTAAGCGTCAATACGAGAAGAGGCGCGGGCGAAGAGGAGGGCGCAGAGGTCGGCTTGTCTCCCGAAACAAACGAGGACCAGGAAAATGAAGCTCAGCAGGAAAAAGCATATGCAGAGTATATGCAAAAACTCGAAGATACTATCCGGATCTTCGAGAAAGCGCCGCCACGGTTACTTGCTAACTAGTCTCTATATCTGTATTTGTATACCCTTATATTCAACGTTAATAGCATACAACCATGGATGAATTGAAATGAATTTATTTGTACAAGTACAGTGTTCATTGAAACATAAGGCGTGCATACGCATAAAAACACAAAAGAGAATACTATCAAGGCAATAGAATGTCCAAAGTTTTATATGACCGGTCCAGCCTCAGGTCTTACTGTCGCGATCCGCCCTGACTATATACTCGATGATGGCCGGGTGGAGGTGGGGGTCCACTGGGCTCAGGATGCCGCGAGTACGATGTGTGATGTTGCATATGTCCTGCAGACGAGGAGTTGGGTGGATAAAGCATTCCGCCTATTGATGGTGCAGGAGGCGGAGGTGCATGGGCGCCCGCCGGAGGTGTGAAAGGTCGGCCAATGCCCAGTGATTGGGGAGGCGGCGGGTTATTAAGAGGAGCTGCAAGCGATGTGCCATGAGGCGGGGGAGGACCGCCATGTTGAGGTGTTGCTGCGTACGTTGTAGTAGTTGGCGGGCCTCCTGAGAGCCCAAGTGACGGTCGACTCGAGTGCTGTTGCTGCTGCTGTTGTCCGCTCACCATCGCCTGGACTTGTTGCTGGTATGATTGGTGACCGCTATGAGAATGTCGATGTTGAGGGCCGAGCGGGTGAGAAGGAGGCGGTGCCGCTTGCAGATGTCCCATTGACGGACTAAAAGGGCCCGGTCCGGACGATTGACGAGGGGGTGGGATGCTCATGGGAGCAGCGGGAGATTGAGCTGGTGATGGCGCTTGGCGCGAGCTATACGACAAAACGCTATGGCGAGGCTGGGGCGAGGGGGGGTTTTGATGGCGATACACAGAACTGCTTGAAGGAGGAGCATCACGGCCAGAGGGAGTGAGGTGCGGCGGTGTAGGCGCGCCTTGATAGCCTTGGTATCCACGATGGGACGAACTGGGCGGGTTGCTTTGAGATGGTGTAGGAGGCTGGCTATTGGACGATGGCTGGTAACCGCTACCATACTGAGACGCTGGAGCCGGAGTCGGGGTTGGTGTCGCACGTACGACTTCCGCGGGTTGTTGAGACTGGCTTCGAGGATCAAACCTTGCCATCCACTCGTGGTTTGGTGGTCCACTGGCAGAACTTCCTCCCAAGGATGGAGGAGGATATGAAGGGTAATCGGAATACCGACCAGCTTGTTGCGGTGGAGGTGCTTTGTTGGGGTAGTAGGCTGGTTTTTCTTCATGGCGAAGATGCGATGCTCCAGACTCTGCCATCCCATATGCCGACATACGAGGTGACGAGGTCATCTCACTTGCAAATCGCTTACGTGGAGGCGGAGGTTCTTCCGCATCATCATTCAAAATGCTCATAATATTCGATCGTTTGGCAGGTACTTGGCGAGGAGGCTCTTGTGGAACGGGTGTCGCACTTGATCGATTAGGTTCCTTGACTGGTGAGAGAGTGCTTGATTGATGCATAGGAGGACCGTATTGATAATGACCCGGAGGAGGTTGACTCTGTCCGAAGGAAGATCGACGTATTGGAGACACGTCTGGCGTATGCTTTGGCATACCTTGAGCGGGAGAGCCTGGTGCTTCGTTTAGATTAGGATGCCGAGAATGTGAACTCGTAATGGCTTGAAGAAACTGACCTGGAGCACCGCCCTGCTGGGCTTGCTGCATATAAAGCGGCGGCGGCGCACCCTGTTGATATTGAGCCGGAGCATGCATATCCACTCGACTTCTCAATGACTGCGGTGGCAAGGGATCGAGCCGAGCAAAGTCTGGATGCGGGGGGGCCTGAGTCGCAGATACACGCGGAGATGGCTGCAGATCCTGGCCACGTGATGCTGCCAGTGTGCTTGTTCCTGAGGGGGCTCGCGGTTCGCGGCCTTCGGTGAAAAATCCCATCCGGGGTCCTGAAAAGGGACGAGGAGCAGGGGGGCCGCCGGATTGTCGAATAGCACGTGAATCGTCGGGCATTGCGGCCAGAGGAGCCGCAGCCGCTTGAGCCAGCGGAGGATACCTGCCCATGTTGCGATCGGGGGCAAGGTCTGGCGCCGGTCGCATCTGCACGGGGGGTGGCGACATTGCAGAGGAAACCCTCTTCTGGCTTAGACGGCCATCATCTGGGTGCTCGACGTCCGTGTGAGGCGCCAATGGCCGATGGGAGACTGCAGAAGGCGTAGCTTCGTATCGTCTTTTGGGAGTCGGATTAGGCGTTGGCAATGGGCCGGTGGGCTCTCCTCGCATCTTCTTTGCTTCAGCGACCTTGACAATCTCTTCGAATTCATGGTTACCCGAATCGAGTTTACGCTGGTAGTAATTTCGGACCTACGGAGACGATTAGCATGAAACGGGAAAAGAAGTGAAAACAAATCACAAGAAAAAATCGTAGCGAAAAAAAAAGACGAAGAGTAAGCTAATGACCTCATGGTGCGGACCACGTCACACGAGCTGGCGGGACGGGCCGTGCCCAACGAACGAACAGCGGGGGGCAAACAGGCGGGCAGAAATAACACAGGACGCTTACCATGACCGGGGTTTTTGTTTTCATGAAGCCCGCAATGCCGTCGTAATCCATGCCAAAGTGAGCCAGAAGCACGGGGAAGTCTCGCACTTCTGGAACCGACCAATAGCTGGTTGGCTGCATCGAACCGTATCCGCCCATCTCTGCTGCCGGCTTGTGGCTGCCAGCAGCGTCGTGATCTCCACCAGCAGCTTCGAATACGTAGATGGGGTCCTTGGTGCGAGCCCGAGAAGACCTGGGTGGTTTGGGGATGAACTCTTCCGTCGCCTCCCGCTCCTGTTCTTTGATGCGGATCATGGTCTCAGTCGAGTGAATATCCCTTGGTCCTGCTTCCTGCTTCGCAATGAGCGGCACGCCGGGAGGAATCGATGTAGCTGGGGCAAGAGGCTGATGAGGTGCGATTGTAGCTGGGATTTGGGTCTGTGACAGTTGCGCGGGAGGTTGGTTGCTTGACGAGGCCGGCGCTGGCAGCTGTTGCTGGGCCTGGGCACCACCTCGCCCTCTTCGTCCTCCGCGCGTACCGGTCCCGCCTCCCCTACCGCGTTTGCTAGCAGGCTTTTCGCCTTGATCGCTGTCTTTGGCACCGCCGCGACGTGATGTTTCGACTTCTGTGGCGGCATCGCCACCAAACGTCGGAGCTGCTGCACGGCGAGGTCGGCCGGTCTCGGTCATTTGCACGGCTTCCTCGTCTTCACCGTCAGCTTTCAGGTCGGACATCAGGGCATTGGACTTGGGTCGAGTTGTTGATTTCCTGGCTCGTCGCTGTGATCTCCATCTCTTGTTGAGCTTCGCTTTGTATTTGATCTCTTCCTTAGTCAGATAATAATGCATAATACATTGGGAAAACGTTCGTCCAGGAAGTTCGTCTGCAATCTTGCCCCATTTCTTAGGATACGCCATAAAGGCATCAGTAAACACCTTGTGTTCTTCGGTGGTAAAGTCGTCTTTGGGTGGATAGAAGCCGTAGACTGCAAGAGCGTCATCGACCTCAACGTAGTTGTTGCTGTCCTTGAAGATGCCTGGTTTCACTTCGTACTTGGCGAGCATATTTGGAACCACCGCTTCTCGATCAAGATCAGGCCGTGCCGTCGCTTCTGTCCGGCGACGACGCTCAGATTCCTCCTGTGCGGAAATGGCAGAAGCCCTAAGAGCATTTTGAAAATCCAGTTCACTGTTGCCTTTGTATCGTCTGCCTTCTCGGCCTTCTCGGCCTTCAGGAATGGGGGGAGGAACTGGTGTCACAGGCGGCGTAGATGCAGTAGGAGTGCTGGACTTGCGTTCGCCGTCTTTCTTGTCATCCATCTCCCGAACAGTCATACGCCAAGGTCGGTAAAATGTCGCATACTCTTCTCGGAGCTGTTTGTTGTTCTGTGTCGCTTCCTGGCGCTGCTTGGAAACTGTGTTGCGGGTTGCTTCTCTGATGCGCTCGTTCACTTGAGTGTTCTCCTGGTAGATGTCGAGTTCTGATAATGGAGTGAGAGGACCAGTGGTAAGGAATGGCAGGCTCTCGATCGTGATTAGCTCTTTGTTAACTGCTTCGGGAGCGGTGGTAGTAACCTCCACGGCGGGGGCTGCTACGTCCTCGTTTTCGTCGGTCTCCATCTCGGTTTTGTATGTTTCGGCAGGGAGAACTTTCTTGGATTGTTCCAATTTTGTCTCTACGGGCGATGGCTCAGGTTCCTCAGGGGCGCTTCCGTCTGCTATCATGCCCAGGAGTTGAACCTTCATCAGCAAATCGACGATGACTGGATCTTGTAATGTCGGCGGTGGAAGTTCAGCCTCTAGAGTACGTATACTCTTTTCGAACAAGGCTTTTCGCTCTTGAACATAATCTTCCGTAAAGACTTCGTTCTCGTCTTCTTCGTCGCTCGACCGTGTAAAATCGGGTATCAGTCCTTCTTCTTTGCCCGGTGTTGCTGTTTCTTTTCTATCGATCACATCTTCTTTCTCCTCTTGCAGCTCCTCTGGCTTTTTCACATCCTCTTGTTTAGTCGAAGCCGCGTGGGGTATAGCGTCCAGAGACATGGTTTCATCGGCGTTGGCATTTTCTGGTTTTTCGGAAACAGCTTTCTCCGAACTATCTTCTAGGTCACGATGGTCGATATCACCACGTTTCTCTCCTCCCACTGGGTATTCAGATGAGTCACGATCTTCATGGTCTCGACGAGAACCTGGGCCACCACTAGTACCAGGGGGCCCGCGGGGATACCCAGGACGGACCCATTGTTTGCTCTTGGCATGGCCACCGCGAGCAGATGGCCACGGCCCAGACGGCCGCACGCCAGCGCGAGGCCCAGTGGGAACACTTGAGAATGTCATTCGTGGCGAGGTCTGAGGAGATCCTCCACGGCCGGCAGGTGACAATTGGGCCCGCCCGAGGATTGGTGAAGTGGAAGCCGGACCCTGAGACGGCGAGGCGCTCGTGAATGAGTCATTTGGCGGTCTAGATTCTAATGCACTCTCCCGTTTCAAAAGTGCTGCTGGAGCAGTTGGAGGAGAAAGCTCGGCGACAGACTTGTGAGGTGATGCGGCAGGTCCCGTGGGAGGTGCCTTTGTTGTAGCAGCACGGGGGGGTATATCTTGTCGCCAGGACTCAGAAATGCTCTCTCTGCGAGGACGCGGCTCTGGATGTTGCGCATTGTTTTCGTTCCGTAGAGCCTTAGGTTCTGTGGGGGCTTCCTTCGGGGCTTCCTTGGACGCATTGACAGAGGCCGCTGAGGATGAAGGTGGTCGGTCAGCCTTGGGTGCTGTAGGTTGTGTTGCTTGAGGCGCAGTAGATATTTGAGGAGGTTTATCTGTTGATACGATACTCGGTGGTAACGTCACAGACCCAAAAGCGGGAACTTGAGGTGCAGATGGCGGTGGAGATCCCTTGGGGGGAACCGGCTCCCTGAGAGCTTCAGTACGCGAGGGCGCGATGTCAGATCTATCAGAATCGCGACGGAAATCTCTCGCGGGAGCGGTAGGAATCTTGCGGAACTGATCTGGGCCCGGTTGGTCGAGGCTTTTTGACGGCTCGCCTCGCGAGGTACTGGAGGAAGCCGACGGTGGAATTGATGAGCTTCTCGGACCACTAGGAATGCGAGCATCTGGTCTGGATACAGGTTGTCCATCTTTCTTCCACGTGTCGGTTGGACGGTCACGGTCGTCACGGTCGACTCTTCTATCGTCATCTCGTCGGTCGAATCGATCTGTTCGTCGGTCAAAATCTCGGTCACGGACATCACGCGGATGATCGCGATCTCTGTCTCTAAAATCTCTGTCCCGGTCTCGGTCACGATCACGATCCCACCAGCTATCGCGCGATCGACTGCGGCGACGAAATGGCTCTCTGTCGTCGACAAAATGCCCGCGACCTCGGCCGCGACCTCCACCACCACCATCCCAATCGCCTCGACCACGGCCACGGCCAGGGCCGCCTCGATGCGGCGGAGGACCGATGCCCACTGGCGGGCCATCATTGGGGTTTGACGATGTCGAGACAAGGCTATCCCTCGAGTTGCGACGCATTCTTACAATATCGGAACCGGTGTCTCGCGAATCACGGAAATCGCGCCCATCTCTCGGCGGCGGGGGCGAACGCGAGCGCCGAAACGCCGGGCGACCATCACGAGCGTCAAAATCTCGATCTAAGCGATCTCTGCGCACCCAGTCGCGGTCACGGTCACGGTCATCACGGCGAAACGGGGGGCCATCTCGGAAATCACGACCACCAGGTCGATCGCGATCGCGATCTCGATCTCGGTCGCGAAACTCGCCACCGCGCGAAGGAGCATAGCTGCCACCTCGACCCCGGCCGCCGCCTCCTCCACCGCCGCCACTATAGCCGCCACGAGAGGAGTCGATCAGTGCTTTGGGGCCTCGGGGAGGTTCTCGGCCTAAAGGAGCGGTATTGGGGTCATCTCGACCTACACCAGAGGGCGGAGGCGACACAGGCCGTCTGTCGGCATAGCGCTGGGGAGAACGGTCGCCGCGGGATGAAAATCCGGAGGAAGGGGGAAAGCGCGACGACATCGCCGGCGCATCCTAAGCGTTGGGAAGTTGAATCAGCACGCGTGGCCACAAGAGGGGACTGGCCCCGAATTGGATGGAAAGGACTGAGGCGATGGAGCAGCAGGGGCTCCAATGGCGCGATGGTTGTTGGGAGAGTGCAGGGTGCAGGGTGAAGAGAGAAGAGACAAGAGTTAGAGTTACCAGCAAGAATTGGGTTGGTTGAGCAACGGCGGCAATCGATTGGCCTGCAGGGGCCGAGTCCAGGTGCACGTCACGGGACCGCGTGTCCACGTGACATTTAAATGCTAGCCAATGGCGCGTCAGGACGGGCTAGCCCAAAGGGAAGCCAAGGTGGGGCCAGACTCACGGGGCTTTTGGGCGAGTTTCTGTTAGCGCCAGGCAGGACTGTTGCGGCGGCTGCTGCTGCTGGTGGCCGGTGCTGCGTGCCAGCGCGAGGAGCTGGCGGGAATAATATTAATATTATCGGGTCTGCCTCGAGAGACGATTGCTGCGTGTTCGAGGCGCTTTTCTCCAGGTGCTGCTTCGTGTTTGTCCGCTCGAGGCTGGTTGATGAGCCGAGTCTTCGGATAGACAGACAAGTGGTCGCAGGAATGATGATCCCCAGCGACAACTATTATAGTCGAAAAAGACGCAGCAATAATGACACGGAGATTAATCGATACAGGCGAAAGCACAACCCCAAGATCTTGCACCGGAGGCCAATAGTAATAATTGTCGGACAGCAAATCTGCAAGAATATTCCGAGGCGGCAACACACCAGAGATGAAGAAAAAAAAAAGGATGCAAATGAAAACAAGGGGCACAGGACCAGAAAAAAGTGATAATAACACAGGAATGAAATACTGTAAAGAGCGTCCTGTCCAGTTCGGTCCGGTCAGGGTCGACACACGTGTTTGTTGCAAGGGCGAAGAAGGTCTGCGAGAAGGATTAAAGGGAGGAGAAAAAAGGAATGGAGACTGGAGACTGACGAGAGACTAAGGCCTAGGGACATGGGTTGATCAACGAGACGGGCTTGGCTGGGGTGCGACCACTACGTAGCTAGCCCGGCTAATTGCCTACGTACCAGCTCACTCACTGCCAGTGCGTACTAACCTAGTCTAACTTTGATGATTGATCCCATCGGTTGCAACTCTGGACTCAGCACGATTTGGTGCTGCGCAGTGGGCCGTGGGCGGGACTGGCCAGCACACGCAGCTAATGCGCGCCTACTCAGAGCGATGCATGGCTATTCTTCCATGCTACATCATATTAAACCGTCTGCCAGCAAACGAATCGGGACGAGTTGTGTGCGCCTGCCTGGCGTGACGAACCGGGCCCAGAGTCGTCAGCGGCATTTCAGCCCCAGCCGAATTGGGCCAAAGGCCCTGCGCGGTGGGTCCGCGCCGTCAAACTGTTTTCGAGGGCGATAGCCTAATAGGCCCAGATGGGGAAAGTGGGCGGGGCGCGGTGATGGGCGGCGGGCCAGTCGCAGGCCAGAATCGCCCGCCTGGGTGCTCCGTGCGCCAACCAAGACTGGCAAGAAAAGCAAACGCAGAAAAAGCAAATCCTCGATCTGGCAGCCGCCGCTCATTGGCTGCCCATTTCAAGGAGGGCCGTGCGCCACCTGTTTGGGACTTTAGGCTCCTTTAGGCTGCCACCGCGTGCCACCCTCACGCACGATTTCCCGATGCGAACAGTGAAACCGCCTAGCCCCGATACGGCTAGTTCGGCATGTGCCGCTCAGACGCGGCGCTCGGCTGGAAATGGGTCTTGACTCTTTACACTGTGTCTTCTCAGATATGATCTATACACTACGACAGAACAGAATATTACTCACTTGATGTCAAGTGGTTTCAAACTGACAAATCACTACTCAATTTATCTCAGCATCTCGGACTGCTGAATCAGCCAAGACCAGTGGATCGTTGAGTGACAAAATATATGTATCTATGAAGTACGTGAACAGGAAGTTGAAAAACATTGTAAATATTGAACCATCATAACTGACATGGTATATACTTGTATGATGTAGTTGCTAGTCTAAAGTCTTCAACGTGCCAACTCAGTCTTTATGCAACAAACTGAAAAAGAAGAAAACAAAAATAACTCCCTCCGCATCGCTGTCCTGCGAGTATCCTGCGCTGCTGCGCCTTTTGGGTATTCAAATCAAAATCAAATCTAACCAGAGATCGTTCAAAAAAAGAAAAATGACAGAAATCTATCCGCCCCGAAACCAGTCGTGATACCAGATCTACATCCTGTATATCTTGACTACTCGAATAACGCTCTTGCGGCAGATCGGACAAATGTCAACTTCGCGCGCACAAGTCACGCAAGCGCAGACATGGCCACAGTCGTAGAACAGTGCGTCCTGTTCCTCACCGTAGCAGATCTGGCAAAGATCCATCTCTTCGTCCGCCACTTCCCAGTAGCTAATGCCCTTTCCATGGCGCTTGCCATCCTTGTAGCCACCGACGTATTTATTACCAGTCTTGCGCTCGATAAATGTCCCCTGTCCATGGCGCTGGTCTTCCATCCAGTCTCCCTCATAGCTGTCGCCGGATGGATACTCCATCTTGCCCTGTCCGTGACGCTGGCCAAAGACGAATTCTCCGGAGTATGTCGTGCCATTGTCAGAGATGTGCGTGCCTTTGCCGTGGTAGTAACCTTTATTAAACTCTCCGCTGTAGTAATCTCCGTTAAACGTGGCATCGACTGTCTTTGTACCAGTAAAGGCCCGCGTCGGATGGTTGCGGGAAGACGCCCATATATACTGAACTAGATGGTCGGGATTCGTAAAGAGCCCAGCTGCACCAAACTTGGATCGTCTGTACCACCTGATTAGAAACCGAAAACTTGAATTTGTGTGTTGTCAAACTTACTGGTCTTTGTTGATTTTGTCGCCGACAATGAAGCAGTGTCCATCGCCGTGCGACTGTGAGAACGTCTGGCTGGGTGATAGCGCAGTGATTGAAGTCCCATCAAATCGAGACCACATCAAGAAGTCTTTGCTCTCTTCCCACCCAAGGTTCTTGCGAATTTCAGACTTGATGCTCACGTCCAGAGCCGAGAAAAATGCACCAGCAGGTCGCAGCAGCTGCTTGTCCATATCAAATATCTGAATGAAGTAGTACATGTGAGGAGACGGCTTGGGTACGTCAGGTGCCGTCTCTACAGAAGAAGAGGACTCAGCAGAGCTATCGCTGGCATCCTGAGAGCTGGAGACCTGAGATTCAGGCGCCGGTGAGTCTTCCATGACTGTATCTTGAGCTGCTGGCTGGCTTTCACTTGGAGCGGGTACTTGCTCAGACGTGTTGGGGTCTGTGTCCATCTGATCGACATCTTCAGCTATTGCGGCAGCGATGGCTGCATCATTAGCAGCATCTTGGTTAGCCGCATCTTCGGTCATGGTAACATCGGCACTTGGAATCTCAGAATTATCCTGTGCCTGTGGTGGAACTTCGGCGGCTACGGGATTAGCTGCACCTGTTTGGGCTTGCGTGCCGTTGGTCCTAGTCGTTCCAGATCCCTCTGCTGTCGCCCTCTCCTCATCGGAATCTTGAGCATCGCGAACTTCCACAGTGCTTTCAGGCTTATCCTCAACCTTATTATCCTCAACAGCCTTGGGCACAATCAATGGGTCTGGAATGCCAAAAGATTTGGCTTCTTCTTCTGACAGCACATGGGTCCAGAATCGGACCACTTCCGTCTCATTTGACGACAGGGACTCGGTGAGATCTTCCTTTCGGTCAAACAGCAGGGTGGCATAAGACATTTTGTTCGTGTGTCCGATCTTCCACAATCGCACACGGTCAGTGCTAATCTCTTCGGATTCACTTGACTTTGAAAATGCGATCTTCTTGCGAAGCTCAGTAAGTTGAGTACTCTTGGGTAGAGTCAGGTACATCGCATTGTTTTCCCGTTTGGCTTGAGACATCAGGTCGAAAGTGTCAAAGAGACTTCCTAAGTTCTCGCCCATGGTGGGTAAGCCATAAACCTCAACCTGAACGGTAGGCACTGGCTGGGCTGCCTTGTCAGAAGCTTCTTCCAGGGTTGGATAGCACCCGGTTTCGAAGTAAGTCCGAAGAGGATCTGCGATATCCCACTTCTCCAAGGGACCAGGAAGATACTCGCCAACGACATCGTGGCGCACGTACAGAGCAGCAACAGCAAAGTCGTGGCCAGTCTTGTCGTTGGCGTCTTTGAGTTTGCTCTTCTCCAGACCAACATGTGCCTCCAGTGCGGCCTTGCGGGTCAAGCATTCGACACGGTTGTGACTGCCATCATCAAATGCCAGCCATCGTGAATTCGGGCCACCAGGACGTAAGATGCTAAAGAACTTGCCAGAAGTTCGACGGCCACGGTGAATAATGAACCCATATAGATCATAGGCACTGGATGGGCTATTAGTAGTATATTGACTGAGATCAAGGGTTTCGTCTAGATCAACACGATTGTAGAGGAGCTTCCATTGGCGAGAGGAGTGGTCAAATCGCTGACGATTGAAATCAATGTGAAGAACAGGTGGGAGCGACCATTTTCCAGATTGCTCTTCCAAATAGCGAGAAACCGCACCTTGAACATTGTCATCCTTGTCAACTGGAATACGGATGCTGGTGATGAGCTGGGAAGAAAGAGTTCGAGAAATCTTGGAGCCAGAAGCATCGCTAGCTGGCACGGGTGGGCTATCAAACAGCCGGGCCAACTCCTCGGCAGCACCGGTCCCTTCAAGCTCCAGTTCAAGAGTGCGACGCATTCTCTCCCAAAATTCAACCACATCACTCGAGAATTCGTGCAGGTTGCGTAAGGTCGAGGTAACCTTGTCGGTATCGACGCATTGGACTGATTCGGTTTGACTGCCCAGACGCCAGAGGAATTCCTGCAACGCCTCACAGAACGGACGGGGCTTGACATTGGAATTCCGTCGGTACTCATGCACGTCGACATTCTGGATAATCTTGCGGAAGGGGGCAAGGTGGACCCAGGCAGCCAGACCGGCCACCTCGGCACTATGATTGAGAACAGTATCGCCCATGGGTCGGTATCCAGTCAAGGACAGACTATCCCAAACTGGCTCGGAATCACTTGTATGCCACCACAAAGACTGAGTCGGGTCGTCAAAGACACGAATGTAAGCGTCAAAAGCTAACGTGTCTCCACGCAGCAGTGCCTGACGCTGGCCTTTTTGGCGGAGATGAATTTCATCCCAGGGCCCGTGGAAACTGGTCCAGCCCCAGTCCAAATTGTGAGGGTTGAATTGGTGACACGAGGATTGCATCCAGCCGGTGCGGGGCTCTTTGGGGTTGTACAGGATCACACCGATCTGAGCGGGAACTCGCCATGCTGGCTTGCTGTCGTCCGACGGCTGTGGTGTATCGGACTCTGCCCCAGCGTAACTGTAGCACTTTTTGTAATTTTCATACCAATCTTTGGTGTTGGCGAGGGCTGGAACCTGAATTTGCATCTGTGGCTGGATGTCTTTGAGATCGTCGGAAGCGGCACCGGTGCGAACGGTAAACTCGGTTTCTAGCATCTTCTCATCCGGCTCTGGCATTTCTTTGGAGCACTCGATATAGATACTGAGAAAATTGACACCATTGCCGCGAGGAAAGAATTTGATTTTCCACCAGAAGCCACCGATGTATGCAGCTGGCGAGCTGATAATCTTTGCTCGGTTGGGGTTTTCCTTGGTGCCTCGCACACCCTTGATCTTCCAAGTAAGGCGAGCCTTGTGAGCGGGGCGATATTCTGGGTCTTCGACTTCATTGTAGAAGGATTTCTCCCAGTAGTCATCTGTATAGATCAGTATTGGTCTGGGCTTGACTGAAGTGAAATGAAGCTTACATTCCGTAGCACTGTAATCACCGCGACCGGCTTCAATCTCCTTCAGCTCCTCTTCATCTGGGGACGAGGTGTCCTCCACGATATCCGCCCAAGTGGCTGGCTCCTCTTCGGGAGGGGGTGGTGGCGGTGCTTCCGTCGTTTCTGGGGCCGGAGCAGGCGGGGCATCTTGTGTTTGGGTGGCCTCAGATTCTTGAGGCTCTTCGGATGTTTGGGTGTCTTCGGCCGCAGCAGGAGCCTCAATAGCAGTTTCTGTATCCTGAGGGGTATTTTCGGGAGCCGCCTCAGGCTCAGCCTCGGACGTTGTAGGAATCGGAGTCTCTGGCTGCGACTGATGGGTAGACGCCGGAGGATCTTCGCTAGTGTCCATATCTGCAGTGAGAGTGTTCTCGTTCTCAGCCGGTCGCTCTGGGCCGCTGGATTCTGTAATTTCGGTTTGCACGGGCAGAGCACCGGGGTCAGCTGGAGGGGCTGGTGAGGTGGCAGCGTCGACGGTATCCATGGCGGATGGATGGAGAAGAAGTGTGAGCGTTCTAAATAATACAAGAGTGCGTGATGAGATGTGAGAGTATTCTACCCTCTCCCCTGTCTTGTTCTCTGTTCTCCGGAGCCGCTGAGGGGAAACAGACAGCGAAAGCAGCAAACGTGAGTAGCAAACAGGAAATAGCAAGCACGAACAGGCAGCGAGAAGGAAGACAGTCTGTTCCCAGCGCCGATGAGCAGAACATTCACCCCAGGCGTGTGGTGTTTGTGGGGGAGCGAAATGGAGAAATGGAGAAGTGAAGAGAGAGAAACAGAGAGAGAGCAACGAGGCAGCACCGGGCCTTAATATTCTCGCCAGCGACAGCAAGAGCGATGAGGGGAAGGCGCGACGCAGATAAGTGGGTGGAGCCCCGGGGCGAGCGACTGGGGCGCAGCGCGGCGACTGACTGGCCCAGCGCGGTGGCCGGCGTTGGGGCGGGGACCGCGATAAGCCCAGCCCGGGGGGAGCGCGAAACAAAGTTTGGGCGCTAAATCGCTAGCCCAGAGTGCTGCTTGCTGCTGCTGTTGCTCGGCCCGATGCTGGTGCCGCCCAGGTACCGTACCGTACGGTCATGTTTTTTTGTTTTTTTCGTTCTTTCTTTTTCTGATTGCCGCGGACTACAGCGTATACCCTGAAGCACACCGCCGGATACAGTCCGGCTGACCTGGATTGAGATTCCCACCGACACGCCAGGTGGAGTGCTGGCCAAAGCGAGGCGAGGTACCTAACACGCAGACATGGCCAGCGGCGAATGACGATGTGCGGCTAGTCAGACACTATTTTTTCCGCAGGCCTTCCAGGCTTCAACTAGTTAGGGAGCTGCCTGCCCTGCATAACACAAGTAACGACTCCCCGCTGCTGCCTCAGGAAAACGGCTGACCGATAGCCAGACGCGATCTGCAGCGACAAATAGGAAGAAATAATGAAATACTTGACAATACGACGCAACGCTGGGCAAAAGGCGAGAAAAAGTGGGGGTGCCGGGCTGTGATTGGCCACGACGGGCTTGAGGCTCTGGCACTGACAGAGCTGGCTGCGTGACCAGCCCCGCCTATTGGCTGGGGGGCATCCCACCGCCTAGTGACGGACCCACTCGCTCTTTTCGTCCCGATTTTCTCGACGTTCCCAATCGGGCCCCGCGGGCTCCACTGCGGCGGGTCCGGCCACGCACACCGCCTTGACTGGCGCCCGCCCTGATATTCGTGAACCATGTTGATTGTCTTTTTTTCCCAGCATTCTTTTTCTTAAAAAAAAGTTCCTTTACTTATGCCGTCTTATCCAGTGGCAAACAACCTCCATTTTCCTGATTCTCACCCGCTTCGCTGCAACACAAGCGTGCGAACCAAAAGAACCCCCTGCCTCACCGCCTGATCACGTGCGCGGTGGCGCATCTGACAGGCAGAACAGCAGCCAACGAGAATGCACTGCCGCCAACTAGCTGAAACAGCTCAGAAAATAACAATAATGAGTCAACTCTGGCTGTGCTGCCGGCCAGGCAGACAGATCGCCCGACAGATCACATGGGCCGCTGACTTGTGATTTGTGAGTCTGGGCCGTCGTGGACCCGAATGAACTGGCCGTGCATGTCTGCCGACGCGCGTTGCCCTGCAGCTGCACCAACAGCTGGTGTGCCTGTTTCCCTTGTGTGCTGTTTCAACTACTATTATTTCCAAATACGTATTATATTATAAAGTATGCTTGTTCCGCGGGTTGAGCGGCTTGACCCCAGCACTTTTTCTGCCCGCGATAAGAAACACTAAGCGTCGGATGTGGCGGGCGTGTGGATCGGCGGATGCAAGTGCCGCCCCACGCAACTTAATTTCTCACTGGGTATGAACTCGGAACGCTGTGCGCGGAACTCCAAAAAGTCGAAGTCTTCAAGAGCGATGCTGGGAATAATAGTATAGTATATTAAGAAAGCCCATGTCTGATTCGTGCAACTTGTCACATTTCTGGCTAGCGTCACCAACATTTGCACTCCTGACCCAGACATTTCTCCCCATACATGAAGAAGCTCGAGCGTACCGTGGATCCGTCCATCCGGTATCGCTGCCCTGTGGCAAAAATAAGAAAATAATTAGAAAAAAAGTTTTCCATCAATGGGAACACGGGCCAAAGTAAAAGCCGGGAGATTATCGGCCCCTTTCCGATTTTATTTCGCGCTGTTGTAACGCGCAGAAAAGGCTATCTTCCTATCAGCCCGTTACCACGTGGCGGGCTTATACTATTATTCAAAAGTTGAATGTTATGGGCTTGTGATTATTATGAAGATTCTTATTTATTTCATATATAAGACATGAAGTATACAAAAACGCTTCAAAATGCATTTTTTAAAAAGAATTTCGTCGCCTGGTGTGTTTGTTTTTGTTTTATGCCTGATTCGTCAGGCTGCGAGAGTGATAGTTCATCAATTGGTGGACATTGTATACTCCCATTACCGGTAAATATACAGCAGGATTTCCATCGCTCAGCAGCACCGTGCTTAAAGGTCAACTTCTATGGAGCTGATCCATGCAAGTACCTCGGCTTGGATATCCCAGTTGTCAACAAACAGCCTGACAATAGCTAGTTCGTCAATCGTGGTGGTTGGAAGGGTGAGAATATCCAGTACCGTTGTGAGATATGTGATTTCAAAGACCCGAGCCTCAAGCTTCATATAGATTTATATTTCGAAACTGCCGTGGAATGTTATTTGCTTGCACTCGCCCTCGCAAACGTGCTGGCGACTATTAGTGGGAAAGCAACAGTAGCCTCTGCATAAACCTTGACACTGTCTGCTCCGGCTTTGATCTTCCCCCAACTAACCGCCTCGTCCGGTCTGGCGCCTGCATCGCTGCCGTCAAATTCCTGCGCCGTGTTGATATAGACTGCGCTCTCGGCACCGTTCCTCATCAGACAGGCGTTGGCAATGTGATGTTTGACTACCCCTCCACCAAGAATAATCATTCCTGCTCTCTTGGCCCTTACCGCCATTGTGTTGATTCGTCTGACGTCGTCGACAATATCGACCCGGAGCCGCTTGGGCGACGACTTGAATGAGTGGAAATAAAGCATGTCGCCCAACGAGCCATCCGTGAGCGCAGGACAGAAGACAGGAATGTCGTTCTTCCAAGCCCAGTAGTAAACAGATTCTTCATTGTTAATTTCTTTACCCAGTCGATTGATGATCCGCGACGGCGTCCAGTGCAATTCGTCGTCCGGATCTCCGCTCTGCTGCGCTTTGACTTTCGACTCTTCCTGCTCATCCACCATCTTATCCAGAATGGGAATCAGCCAGTCTTCAAACGCACAATAATTGCTATTTGGAACCACCAGGTTGCCAATGCGATTCAGTCCTTGTGCGCGAAGCCCGGCGCCGGGCGTGCTGAATGATCCTAGATAGGTCGGGGCCAGGCACTTGATCAAATCCTCCTCTACACCCCCAGCTGTCGTGACAATGGCCGAGACGTGTTTGTGTTGCACCAGAAATCGCAATGTTTCCCGCAAGCCGGATGATATCAAGTTGCTGGTGTATCCAAGAAAAATAGTCGTCCCATCGCCCGTCTCGGGGTCTCGAAATGCACGCATCTCGTTGATGATGCGTGTTGCCTCGCCGATTGCACTGGCTTGAAAGCCCATCGTAGCCATATTTGATACTAGCTCGGCAACGGTGATGTCTCGATCGGCGTAGTCGTTGAAGTCGACACCGCGCACTTTTCGAACGTCATCGGGGACTGGGGCAGATTGGACGAGGACGGCCGCTGCTGCGGAGGAGGGAACACTGTTATTGTCATTGTGCGTGCCGTTTGTTTGACCTTGAGGAAGATCTGTATTGGAATTTGAGGCTGCCATGTTCATTTGCTTGTACACAATATTGGAGAAGAGAAAAAAATTTCCCGGCGTCGTCTGCCCCGCAGCGCGGGGATCACCCGATAAGATAAGGTCCGTCAAACATTGAAACTTCCTTGCAGTGATTATAATTTTTTTTCTTTTCTTTTTGTTTCAATATATGAAATATCGCGAATATGAGATAGCAGTGTGAAATTCTCTAAAATACTAGACTTTGTATTCGGGGAATGCCAAAACAAGGATACCACTTTGAAGATCCACCACGAACCAGTAAAAATTTGAACTACGTAAACAAATTCATCAGGCCTTTGGAAATGTAAATCAAGGAGAAAGAACAGGATGTCCATTATTCTGGACTCTTTAGGCAGAGCTGTCACACAACCGGCGACAGGGCAGGCAGCATTAGATTGAGCAACCCCGACAGCGAAGGAAATGCGTTGTATCAAATCGACAAAGATGACACTCGGCCTGATCCTGTAGCTTTTCCCATGGTCGGTCATGTCTGCATTGACTGATGGACAAGCGTGGCCTTTTCATTGGATCCGTGGAGCGTAATGACTTTGTCGCCATGTTGGGATTTTCCGCAACAGTAACAAAATGTTTTTTTGCATAGAGTACACCTATAATGATAGACAAGTCTTAGCAATGGGCATCGGATTTCCTCCCCGTCCCCTTTCTTCTTAGTGTCTCGCTATGCGTTGATGCTAAACTTACTGTACATGGGAACATCCAGCAATGCGCTCAATAGCAACACCGCAGTGGGGACAGGGTCTCCATTTTTTTCGAGCAGCAAGCTGAGAAAACTTGTCGTCTATACTGAGATTTACCCTGCACTCGCCTCGATGCATCTCCTGCTTACATACTATACAAGTCCGCTGACCGCATTGGCAGTAAGCCGCATAGTAGAGCACTCTTGAAGCAGCGATTGGTTCTTTGCATTCTTCTGAGGAGCAGTATATATGCAAACATTCTTTGCCCTGGCGAAGACTCTTTAGGGCTTTTCTGATCAATGGTTTCCCCAGGAGTTTTCGATATCGTGCGGTTCTGAACGGTATATGTTGGTTACAACAACGAGGAGGAAAATTTCCTTCCAGTTCTAGTGACGCTGCCACCATCTTCTTCACACAAGAATGACAATATGGGTGAGAACATGGCAGCGTGACTGACTTGCTTTTGGTTGCATGTTCAGTACAGGCAGTACATATAATCGTTTCCTGTCTTTTAGATCTAAATTCTTGAGCCATTGAGTCAGACAATGGTTGTATTTTAATCAATTGATATCAAGTGATAATATTTGAGGAGCTGATTTGAAAGAGAGAAAATATGAAAATGGAGCCATCATACATATATCTGATGGCTAGCTAACTTTTACTTGAACATGTGTGCTTATCACCATGACGCGGAATCATTCTGCTCGACTATATAAACTTTAAATCCAAAGCTTCTCTATCCATACTATAAACTTAGATGTTTAATATATCTACTACTAATATTTATTGTTATCTTTTTTCCGCGTGGATTTCGTTTCTTTCGAACGAAAACCCTGGGCTTTTTGTCTATTTGGTCGTCAAAACAAAAGTTTACATACGGGCAATTAATTCAGCAGTTGCGGGCCTTTATCGTGCATTGACTATCCTTGGGAATTGCCCGTTAAGACAACAGGCATTAGTGAGAATACGGAGGATGCGAGGATTGACATGCCATTGCAATATTATGACCGAGGTATGCAAAATACTTGGCTCGTTGATGAGACTCTACAATATACAACCCGGTAGCCAAACAGAGGACTTTTTCATGGCCCCTCTGTCTATGATCGAGGTATTGTCCCAAATTGGACGTGTTTCACAGCCGCACAGTCTCAAAAAGCAGCAAAATGGACTATTAAAAACCGTGAAATGGTCATCACAATTGACCATCAGCTGCGTTTTGATGTTTACGACAAGTTCCGACTAGCATTTAGGATGTTAGAAGACCACCGTTTCCACTCAGAAATCGCCAAGCACGGCGCTCATATATTGCCTGAAATCGGCTTACAAGTAGGGCCTTATTGCTTCGCCTGATCGATCTTGGTTCCTTGAGGACTTTTTCTAGAATGTGCAAATTAATACATCCATGCAACCCTGCAAATTTATGACTAGGCATGAGTCTTTATGAGTCTTATGACTAAAATGTTAATAATTCGAAGGGTGGCAGAGAAGACCGATTTATGGAGAATGAATACACCTAGAAATCCAGCGTTAGGGCTTAGCGATGAAACACAACATTGAACAAACTGCGATGTGTTGGTTGGTGTTTCTTAGTCGTGCAATTTCCCTATTTGGGAAATGCGTGGGGTTCTCCACCTTCAGAAGCAAGCCACCAAACATCTGTGGTTGCCTGGTGACCCCCCTCGTGCTTCTTTTTTTATTTATTTCTACCCCTCGTCCAGCGGCCTTCCTATACCTTCTCCCAACCCCCCAAACGATACTGTCTGTTCTCGACGCAGAATGTGCATCGCTCGTCGCAACGGAGTCTCGGGCTCCACCAATGTGCAGGGTCGTGAAGTACTGCCCACCAACGTGAAACCATTGCACTATGACCTAACTCTCGAGCTGGACTTTGAGAAATTTACATATGATGGAATGGTCGTCATTGAGTATGTCGAGTCAAGATACCACCGAGCGCGAGTCGATGCTGACAATGTACACCAGCCTGCAAGTGAACGAGGATACAGATTTCGTCTCCTTAAACTCCAATGAGATCGACATTCACAGCGCCATCATTTTAGCCAAGGGATCGGTAGTGGAATCAAAGCCTGAGATTTCCATGAACGAAGATGCCCAGACAGCAACAATCAAGCTCAATCACGCCCTCTCGGCAGGGTCTGATGCTCAGTTGAAGCTCACCTTCACCGGTATTTTAAATGATGATATGGCCGGCTTTTATCGGTCCTCGTTCAAAGTCAATGGGGAGACCAACTATATTGCATCAACACAGATGGAGTCGACCGACGCCCGCCGGGCCTTCCCCTGCTTTGATGAGCCTGCCCTCAAGGCCAAGTTCACTGTGACTCTAATTGCGGATAGGAGCATGACGTGTCTTAGTAACATGGATGTTGTATCGGAAACACATCTGGAGGGCAGTGCGAAGAAGGCCGTCAAGTTTAACACCTCACCTCTCATGTCCACTTATCTTCTCGCCTTCGTCGTGGGTCACCTCAACTACATTGAATCCAATAGCTTTCGAGTGCCGATTCGCATATATGCCACTCCTGATCAAGATATTGAGCACGGCCGCTTCTCCCTGGACCTTGCTGCCAAGACATTGGCGTTCTATGAAAAGACCTTTGACAGTGAATACCCTCTATCAAAAATGGACATGGTGGCAGTCCCCGACTTCAGCGCCGGAGCCATGGAGAACTGGGGTCTCATTACTTATCGAATTGTCGATTTGCTGCTAGATGAAAAGTCTAGCGGTGCAACGCGCAAGCAGTACATTGCTGAGACTGTCCAACATGAATTGGCTCACCAGTGGTTTGGCAACTTGGTTACTATGGACTTCTGGGACGGCCTCTGGCTTAAAGAGGGGTTTGCAACCTGGATGTCGTGGTTTTCGTGCAACGTGTTCTATCCGGAGTGGAAAGTGTGGCAGACCTATATCATTGACACCCTTCATGACGCTCTGTCGCTGGACTCGCTGCGTAGTAGTCACCCGATTGAGGTCCCTATCTATCATACCGATGAAATTAACCAGATCTTTGACGATATTTCGTACTTCAAGGGCTCATCTGTTGTGCGCATGATTTCAAAGTACCTGGGAGAAGATGTATTCTTGCAAGGCATTCGAAACTACATAAAAAAGCACGCATACGGGAACACCGAAACTGATGACCTTTGGGTTGCCTTGGCTGATGCCAGCGGTAAGCCCGTCCAGTCAGTCATGAATATCTGGACCAAGCACGTTGGTTATCCGGTTCTTAGCGTTATTGAGAACCCAGAGTCCTCCTCTATCACTATAAAGCAAAACCGTTTCTTACGTACAGGTGATATCCGTCCGGAGGAGGACACGATCATCTATCCCTGTATGCTGGGATTGCGCAGCAAGGATGGTGTGGATGAGGATACCATGCTAATGGAGCGCGAGGGTGAATTCAAGGTTGACTTGGATTTCTTCAAACTAAATGCTGATCACTCCGCTATCTACCGCACTTCCTACTCCCCAGAGCGCCTGATGAAACTGAGCCAGGCTGCCCGTGATGGGCTGCTCACTGTTGAGGACCGGGCTGGTATGATTTCCGATTGTGGTGCATTGGCTGCTTCAGGCTACCAAAAGACCTCAGGTCTGCTGTCACTCCTCCAAAGTTTCGACACCGAGTCAGAGTTTGTAGTTTGGGATGAGATTCTCCGCAGTATTGATAAGGTGCGTGCCGCTTGGGTCTTTGAGGATGGCCGAATCCAGGATGCACTGAAGACGTTCTATCGCTCGCTGGTCACTGCGAAGGCACACGAAATAGGGTGGCAGTTCTCCGATGAAGACGACCACGTTATGCAACAGTTTAAGGCCCTTATGTTCGGCGCTGCTTGTAAGGCAGAGGACCCCACTGTCGTCAAGGCCGCGCATAAGATGTTCGCCGCCTTCGCAGTTGGTGATGTGGCTGCCATTCACCCGAACATCCGTGGCAGTGTCTTTGCTATTGTTCTGAAGCACGGTAGCACGAAGGAGTATGAAATTGTGCTGGACCGCTTTCGGCACGCCCCTTCATCGGACGAGAAGGTCACAGCCCTACGCTGCCTCGGTGCCGCTGAAGACCCAAGTCTCATCCAGCGAACTCTCGACCTGGCCATTAGCGGCGAGGTAAAGAACCAAGATATTCATACGGCTTTGGGGGATCTCGGAAACTTCCCTGCGGGCATTGAGGCTCGCTGGGCCTGGTTGAAGAAGAACTGGGACACGATCTGCATTCGCCTGCCCCCGGTCCTTGAAATGCTGAGTGTCGTCGTGCAGCTGTCTACCTCCAGCTTCTGTACAGAAGATCAGCTCGAAGGCGTCAAGAACTTTTTTGACACACAAAACACCAAGGTAAGACTCTGTTTAGTTCTTCTTTCTCGTGTCATTCATCTCTGACGTTTGGTTTGCAGGGCTACGACCGTACTCTTGAGCAGAGTCTTGACACCATCCGGGCCAAGACCAACTGGCTGCTGCGCGATCACAAGGATGTGGAATCTTGGCTACACCAGAACCAGTATCTTTAGAGTAACTGTGAATTTGATGATCACTGATTATTCTGGCTTGCGAAGAGGTGCTGAAGGCATCCGCATACGAGAAGTTGATTTTGCAAAAAATAGAGAAGGGAAATCCTGCAAGCATGCTATCAATTGAATGCTTATAGGCCTAAAGCTGGCCATAGCCGGTATATAACGACTAAACTTCACCGCTGGAAACCTACTACATATGTAGGGTTGAATGCATCAAGAACAGTTTATTAAGGCATTCTCGTGCCTGGGAGTAACGACAACCCTGAAGGAAAGAAGTAATAGATCGGCTAGCAGTTTTTTTGTTGTTTCAAATCTGGGTTGGATGGACTTTGTTGCCTCATCCAATCGATCTCGGTTCTTCGAAGAATGTTGTCCAGGTCTACACTTGTAAATTGATGCGAAATTTCTTTGCATATGTAATTTCTGTAGCAAGATTAAGAAAAGTGAAGTTTTTCATCCGGCAATTGAAAAAAAAATGGATTACCTTGAACTGGTTCATCTACAATGCATTGACGGGTAATCGTGACAACCGCGTGGTCATCGGAGCTTTTGGTCTTTTTTCGCGGTTTTCTTTTCCTTTTCCTTTTTCTTTTCTTTTTTGTTTGATACTCTTCAAAAAAGCACAATAATAATTATATCACACTAGATATTTTACCACAATAGACGACGAGACACTTTTGTTGATTAACCAGCTTTTGGACCTCGATCTAGAAGAAATTGCGATTACTGAAAAAGGAACACAATGAGAGGCCGAACTTCATGCCGAAGAAGTCCCGAGTGAGGAGAGCAATATTGATGAAATAGATGACGAGCCTCGCTCTCCTAGTCTTCTTGGAGACATTCCTACACAAGATCCCGAACAAACACCAACGAGACTAGAGAATATACCCTATTGACTTTACTCCAGTGCATTATTAAATCGCGCCTAAGGCGAGAAATTTGTCAGATTCACCATTTCAAATTCAAAAGGTGAAAATTAAAACTAGAGCTTACGCAATGGAACACATGAAGAATCATTTACGTGCGTCTCTTGTAGGGAGCCTACACTCGAGGCCTAGGTCATTCAATTTCCCAGCGGGCATATATACTGTCACGACTGTTTGAGAAAAATGGTTTTGTCGATCACTGATTGATGAGACATTATTTTCACCCCGATGCTGCTGTCAGGAAATCCCAGCAACAACACTCAAGGCCTTTCTAGACGAAAACATTGCGGTTGTTTACGATATGCGATATATGGAGTATAAAGACGCAAACCCTACTTATTGTTCGACAAAAACCTGCTCCAAGTATGTCATGCTAGAATTTGTTAAAATAGATAGGGCATCTTGGGAGGCGTGCGGGGCACAAACTAGTACTCTTTGCAAGTCCATGGCGCATCCAAATGAACCGTGCCCGCGAGACTCTTCGGGAATACTGGAGCTAGCAGAGGAGGAAAGCTGGACGCAAGGTTAGAAATGTTACCGACTGGTAGAGTTGACTGTCGGTTGCAATTATATAGTGTAAGAGTCCTTTCCGCTTTATCAAGGCATGGACATAATCTCATATCGAGTTATATCGAGTTTCTAGATGCCGATGTCGTGCGGAATTTTGCTACGAGTGTGGACTGACGTGGAAAACCTGTCCTTCAAATTGCTACATGTAGTAGCGGAGATAAGACAGGTTAGAGAAGCGATCATTGAGATACTGTTCGGGGGGTGGAACCAACACCAATGTCGACATGAAAACATTTGGATAAAGCTGTCAACTGGGAGCAAAGAGGGCCTTGTTGAGAATCAAGAGTGCCATAATAAATCAAGGTATCCACTCCAATATCCTCACTGCAGGGTTTAAAAATGTCAACTATGCCGGGATGTTGAATTCTGGATGAGTTTTGCTGAAGTAAGGGCTATCTCGGATTCAACGGTTGAATAACGTTGCTGCCAGACATACGTTCTTAAAGGATATGATTGTCATATTACTTGCTTAGGGGATGGAGTATTAAATCTCTAACTATAGTAATAAATTGCTTGCACACATGTGCATGCCACCAATATATTATTCAATACTCCTTTGCATATGTTAACTGGTACATCTATATTTAGCTAAGGTACATGTCTAAGTTACACTTGAACCCTGGTGCAGTATCAATTGATACTTGTTGATGTAGCAATTAACTGAATTAAAACTTGAGATTGATTGATATATTACCTACGTAGGCGACTTTCATTGATATAATTTGTCAACTGGTAAATATACCCCATGGCACTTACATTCCAGTCTTTGGTACATCAATTGATATATTTGTTTTCTAGAATTCTCAACCTGGCACGGGTTTCTTAATGTGAGAATTTTTTATTTTGATCGATTTAGGCAATTTCATTCTTACTTAAGTAGATTTTCTGTTCAAACTACAAAAGGAACAAACACTGAAGTATGACGATGCGATTTTTCCCGTCTAATGTTGACGTTATTGATGTTCCAGGCAACCACAATGAAGTCCCAGCCTCGTTGAAGACAAAGACTGTTGAATCTTCTTAATCCTTTTTTTACAGCTGAAAAATACAAAAACAGAGTGCCAAAATGGATCGTGATACAGCTATGGTCGTTAGAAGCATCTTGTTGGAGGGCGTGGAAACGCTTCGTTCAACAGGTGAAAGCCATGTCAACGACTTTAGATTCACGCTGGATACGTTTGAACAAGACATTAATCGCGTAAAAAATGATGATTTACACTACGAGAACCACGGCAAGAACCACCGCGATGAAGAGCAGGAAAACTATACTCCTTCCAAAGTGATGGGTTCAGATTCCCTATCTGATCGTGATAGCCTTCTTGGAATCGACTGCGTTGCATGCCATGAATCTCGGCCGATGTTTGATTTGATCAAATTGCCATGTTATCACTATTTCTGCGACGAATGTCTTTTGCGAATGATCACGCTGAGCTTAGAGGGAAATGTCTCTTTCCCTCCTCGTTGCTGTGGACAAGAAGTATCTGTGCAGATAGTTGAAAACCTCCTACAGCCAGAACCCACGCGAGTGTTCCGACAAAAGTACGTCGAGTTCAAAGATACAAACCGCACATACTGTGCTATCAGATCATGCTCAAACTACATCCCAGTCGCCAATATCCAGGGTGGCCTGGGGAGATGCTCCTGCGGTGGAGAGACATGCGTAGAATGCAAGAGGCCGAAGCATAAGGGAAGATGTTTGGTTGTACAAGATGAAGTATTCAAGTTGGCAAAAAAGCGCAAGTGGCAGAGATGTTGCAACTGCAAGTCGCTCGTCGAAAAAACCGAGGGATGTGTGCATGTTGTGTGAGTCTACAATTGATGGAAGAAAAAAAAAATGACCTTTTGCTAGAGATGCTGACATTTTTCTCTAGTTGTAGGTGTGGAGAAAATTTTTGCTACAGATGTGGTGTTCCATGGGATGATGGACACTATTATTGCAATAACAGTATGTTTTGAAGCCAAGAGGCCCGGAAAAAAATAAATTAGGGTGTGATTGACTAATGGGTCTAGGTTGCATTATAATGTAAATCAGACTTTGTAATACCGGCCGAATATAGCGGCAAATTTGAAAAATTTGGCAAGGTGATAGGTTTGGAACCCCCTACCTCACGTTGTCAACAACCTGGGCATATCAAAACTCCGCAACGATGGCATTTGTACAAGTGTGTTGCTGGTGGGCGACTGCAAACATTGCACGAATCCCCGTCATACAGCGTGTACCATCCGCCGCTATGGTGTCATTCGCTGTTGTTTATTTGTGCGTGTGGTATATTTGCGAAAACCACCAAGGTAGTGCGAAGCATTAAACCTTTTGCTTTCTTTTGTATGGAGCTTGGCATCGGATATACAGCTACAGAGTTTCTTAGTTGAACGTTTTCGACAATTATAAGTAGCAAACTCACGTGCGGCCACAGCCAAATATATAGTCAGCCAATCGATTTAAAGGTTGAAATTGCTTCCATTTCTGACTGAATTCTTTTGGCATCTCATTGAAAGTTGGAGCCTGAGGAATATCGTTGTATTTTGTCCGTAAGAGAAATTCTATTTCAAGGTCAATGTAGGGTAGAAAAAAGTCCAGTGGAATCTGTTGGCCACAGCAGCAACAGCAAGGAGGTCTAAATAAATCTCCAAGTGCTGCTTTGAGCAGTAGGTCTTTTCCACAGTTGCGACAATAACAGTCGCCACACTGGCATTGCATAAAACCATCAACAACATCGTATTCACTGCACAATCTGCACTGGACGTAGTACTCCAAAGTGCTACAAGAAATAGCCGATGTGGTCCTGGACCAGAAGCTGACTTCCCGCCGGGAGTTGGGTGTCGGAAGCACTTGATGTGATTTCCTCGCAAAGTAGGGTGAGAAGGGGCCACGATCATATGGACTCGATAATAGCAAGCTGCGTGGCGTTCTTGGTGCAGGCAGCGCAGGTGCAGGTGTAGTGACTTCTACCAGACCATCACTAGGACGAGAATACAGGCTGGAAGAAGCGTCTGTACCTTCATCGTCGGACTCATCGAGACTCAAGAAGGCGCTCTGTCTTGCATGGACGTATTTGGTTGCAAAGAGACGCTGGCCGTCAGATAAGAGGTCCAAATCAGAGCCAGTGGTGCGCCGCTCTTGTTCAAGATATTGGGTAATCTCATCACGCTGTTGGTCTGCCGGCTGAGCGACTCCCCCTTTCATTGGATTTGCCATGATAAAGCTCTCGCACTTTGACTGCTAACGAGCACCTGAGGTGTGCGACGGATGCAAAGACATTTCCCATGACGAGAAATGATCTTGCGAAGGGGAGCAGTCATGGCAAGCCCCTGAGAGCAGACATGACTCACAAATACCAGTCATACTTCCCGTGATTGACTAACAGGTGACAACTGACGTTTTGATCTGAGGTTATGCGATGAGATGTGATGAAAGGCCGTGGAAAAGCGTTGGGATCCATTTTAAGCGCCAGACTCAATTCGGTGACATTCTGTCCAAATGGGTCTTTCATGATCACGCTCTGGCCGAATATCGCTCCCGTGTACAGGCGGCAAAGGATCGAAATATTGCTGATGGCGTCGACGATGCCTCAAGGCGCCCACTCGGGATCTCACATATTGGATGATGATAAATCTGAGAAGGAATGGAGATGCCGATCGCGATCTGCAGCCCCGGGCAGTCGCGGCAAGCATGTGGAGGGCGCGCTGGGCCAATGGCGTCTCGGGTATTTCATTTGCAAAGTACCTCGGCTGCCGGCTGTCGCTGTCTCACGTGACCGCCCTCGCCATTCTTTAATCCCTTGTCCTTCGGTCGTTTTGTCTTTCTGGTCTCTTCTTTTCGTGTTTTTTATGCTCTATCTGTGTTCGCGACCACTCTCTGCACCTCCACCATGCCGCATTCCTCGCTGAAACGGGCCGACGTGGCCAAGCACAACACGGCCGAAGACTGCTGGGTGATCATCGACCACAAAGTTTACGACCTTTCAGACTTCATCGACGCCCACCCCGGTGGCAGCGTTGTTCTCGCGCAGGCCGCCGGCAAAGATGCCACGGTTGACTTTTACCAGCTCCATCGTCAGGAGGTCCTGACCAAGTACAAGGATCTGTGTATTGGCACCTTGGAGGGCGAGAAGCCCGAGGTCATTGAGCAGAAACCAGGCGATCCCAGCCCAGTGCCTTACGCAGAGCCCCTTTGGCTGCGACCCGAGTTCACAAGCCCTTACTTCAAGGACAGCCACCACCGTCTGCAAAAGGCCTTCCGCGAGTTTACCGATAAACACATCACGCCAGAGGCCCAAGAGAAGGAGAAGGATGGCACCTATATCAGCCAGGCTCTGATTGATCGCATGGCCGAGACGAACATATTGGCCATGCGTCTTGGTCCCGGAGAGCATCTGCATAACCGGACATTACTGGGCGGTGCAGTAGATGGAAAAGAGTTCGATTCTTTCCATGACATGATTGCTGCTCAGGAATTGGCTCGCACCGGCGCACGAGGTATGATTATTATAGCCACTTTGAAAACCTTGATTCAAGCTAATTTTTGCAAGGATTCTCGGACGGCAACATGGCCGGTATGGCCATTAGCTTGACGGCTGTTAAGCAGTGGCTTAAAAATAAGCCTTTGAGGGACCAGTTAATGGATGAAGTTCTTTCAGGCAAGAAGAAGATGTGCCTTGCAGTTACAGAGGCCTTTGCTGGATCCGATGTTGCCGGACTTCGTACGACCGCTGAGAAGACTCCCGATGGCAAACATTACATTGTCAACGGCACCAAGAAATGGATCACAAACGGCATGTTTGCGGACTACTTCGTGACTGCTTGCCGAACAAAGAAAGGATTTTCCGTGTTACTCATCCCCCGTGACGACAATGTAGACACAACGCAGATAAAGACATCATACTCCACTACCGCGGCAACAGCCTATGTGCAGTTTGAGAACGTCAAGGTCCCCGTTGAGAACCTGCTCGGTGAGGAAGACAAGGGATTTGTCGTTGTCATGAGCAATTTCAACCACGAGCGCTACATGATGGCCGCTGGTGTCATCCGCTTTTCTCGCCTTATTGTCGAGGAGTGTTTGAAGTGGTGCAACCAACGCATCGTTTTTAAGAAGCCGTTGATTGAACAGCCAGCTATCCGGCAAAAGTAAGACTCAAATGCCTCCTTTTCTACAATAATATCATGTTAACACCCGAGAACAGATTGGCAAAGATGATCTCCCTCGTGGAATCCAACCAAGCCTGGCTTGAATCCCTTACCTACCAGATGTGCCAAATGAGCTACACCCAACAAGCCAAGCATCTTGCAGGGCCCATTGCTCTCTTGAAATCCCACTCTACCCAGGCTGCCGGTGAAATTGCCAGTGCCGCAACCAACATTTTCGGTGGCCGCGGATTGACGCAATCCGGTATGGGTAAGGTCATCGAAAACTTCAACCGAGGTTACAAGTTCGACGCTATTCTTGGTGGAACAGAGGAAATCCTGGCTGATCTGGGCGTTCGACAGGCCATTAAGAGTTTTCCAAAGGCCATGCTGTAGACTTGCTTTTCTTCTGAACTTTGTCTAATCTACACAACATACTGTAAATATACTTTTGATTATGTTCATTTGTGTTGAGAATCCATGTCATATACGGATTATAACAACTCTGGAATGTTCGTGTATGCACCGCGTATATATTGATAAAAAGAGAGATATACAAGAACATTGCAAACAAATTATTCACTTAACAAAACGCCCAGTCCGATGCCACCAAGTGGGTAATTGCCCAGTGAGCCACAAAATCGACGAAAACGCAACTTTTTTTATTTCACATCATTATCAACCGTCAGATTCTATCAATCATTTTTGCGCTTTCTTGCCTTTACTGGCTTTCTTCGATGCTGGGCTGGACGTTGATGTTGACGTCTTTGTGCTTTCCGGTTCCGACTCTGACTTCTTTTTCTCCTTTTCCTTCTTATTCTTTTTCGACTCCTTTGCAGCGTTCTTCGTTTCTTTGCTAGGCTCTTCTTCTTTCTCGGAAGCAGAGGTAGTTGGCTCGACAGTCTCCTTCTCGTTCTTCTTTGCTTTCTTGCCTAGTACACCCTTGGGGTTGATGCCTTTCCTCCTCAGGCGGTTACGCTCGGCACGAGCAATGAGCTCGGCGTCTTGATCGTCGTTAAACGGACCGAAACCCACCTCTCCAGTAGTTGTACCATCGTCGTCAGTGATGGGAGTCTTGTCAACAACTTCGTCGTCTTCGCTAACATTAGACGCATCTGTCTTTGAGCCATTGGCCGCAGCACCGGTCGAACCGATAGCAGCACCTGCCTTTGGACTAGGGCCAGTCTTCTTCAATTTGCAAACGAAGAATCCATCCACGTTCTCCCGGTGCGGGAAATAGCGTCTAGTCAGGCGCATCTTTTCGTCGAACTTCTTGCCCATGTAGCTGGTGAAACCTTCGGAACCAAATCCGCCGAGGCCGGTATCAACAATCTTCACGTTCGGGCGTTTACGGAGAACGTATTGGACGACTTGTTCGTTCTCTTCAACGGTGACACTACAAGTAGAGTAAACAATGTAGCCTCCAGTCTTGGAGTGATGGTCTGTCGAGTCAATAGCTGCGAGAAGAAGCTGTTTTTGCATGTGCGGAATAGCAAGGAAGTCACGCTCGGTTTTGTTGGTTTTGACGCTGGGGTCTTTGGAGATAACACCTGTACCGGTACAAGGGGCATCAAGAAGAATACGATCAAATCCACCAAGGATTTTAGGGAAAGCCTCACGAGCATCGTAATGGCAAACAACAACATTTTTGCAACCCAGGCGGTGAACGTTACCAATCAAACCCTTGGCACGCACTTTGCTAGCATCGTTGGCGAGAACGGTTCCAGTGTTGCGCATGAGTGCAGAGATGTATGTTGTCTTACCACCAGGAGCAGATGCCATATCAAGAATACGCTCGCCCGGTTGTGGCGCAAGAGCCATTACGGGCAAAAAGGATGAGGCTGCTTGAAGAATATAATGACCGGCGAGGTATTCGGGAGTAGCACCGAGAGGAACAGCAGATTCGAAAATTTGCAAGCCGACTTTTGACCATTTCCCAACGGGTTCTAGGACAACGCCTCGATTGATCAAGGCCTGAGCAAGTGTCCGCCGATTAGTGCGCAAGGTGTTGGTACGAAGAACCACAGGACGCGGTGCTTCGTTTGCTTCGAAAAAGGCGAAAGCTTCCGTAGGGGTAAACAATGACATCAACTTCTCGGCTAGGTAAGGTGTGTATCCGTAATAGATGCAGAAATCGTCTAGTAGAAGCTGTAAGTAGTCTGCTCGCGATTTGTCTGGTTGGCCCAGTGAATCCAGATCGCCCAGCACTCGAAGGGTATCGGTAATTCGGTTTCGCAGAAGCTGCATGTTAGGAGCAACTCCAGCCTTGGCTGCGGCGTCGATCTCGCCAAAAATATCCGGACGGTCGCCGGCGATGTTGGTCTGCATTGCTGAATCCTGGATCTCTTGTCTGGCTTCTTCTTCCTCAAGCTCGCGCTGTTCGTCAAGTTTTCGTGACAAGCCCGCGATATTTGCCGCAGTGAGCTTTTCCTCTGCATCCGAATCATCTTCATCATCAGAAAACATTTTTTCTCTTGGGTGGTCATCTTCGTCCGAGTCGAATACGGATCCTTCGTCAAATTTTTCCACGTCACCATCGTCCAGACTGTCGCCCTCCGATCCGTCGCTCACATTTTCAAGATCGCCAAATTCGTCTTCCATCATTTCATCCAAGTCAGGCGCGCTGCCACTTCCCCAGCTGTCGTTATCCTGGCCTTCATCTTCTGACTCAGGCTCCGGCTCTACGGGTTTTTGAGCAAGCTTCTTTTTCTTCTCCGCTTTCGAGCCTTTTGCAAGCACAGCAGCCCCGTTAGAATTCTTTCCCTTTCCATTGACCTCGGCACCATTGGCCTTTTTTGTCTTGAGCTTCTTGGTCTCGGGCTCAGCTTCGGACTCTGCCTTCCTTCGCTTTTTCCCGCCTTCTGCTTTTGCGTCGGCCTCGGCAGCCTTTCGCTTCTTGATCATTGAAATCGTAGCCTCGTCCAATGGAGCAGGAGGACCCTGTTTTTTCATCCGGCGACCGACACCCATTTTGGCGGTGTATGGCAAGTCAATGCGACAAGTGTTGAACAAGAGGTTCTGGACGAGAGCGCTTTCCGCATGCTCAATATTTTTTTTTTCTGGCCGAGCGGTGAAGCCGGGCAAAACCAGCCCCACCGAAGGCGGTGAAGAAGAACAAGCTCACGATGACAACTGCGCGATAGCCCGAACATCAAAGACATTCTGGTTTTGCTTGGTTTGCCCTCGTTTCTTCTCGCATTGTTCTAGATACCACTTCTACAGAGTCTTCGCCATGACTGAACTTTCGTTCACCAAGACCTTCCTCCAAGGGGTCGATTCCAAGCCGATAAAGCTTCCATATGACTATGTCGTTCCTCCGGAGGACATGAGGCTACCTGTGCCGGTAAGTAGTTGTGCTCCTGCATGCGAGATGGGTCTATATTTCTACTACACCAGTTCTTATCTTCTTCCGATGTCCGCCGTGTTAATGCGATATGAATAGTACACTCTGCCCCGCCTCTCACCCCCGCACCCTACGATGGCCAAGAAGATCAAGACCACAGCCGCTCCAGGGTCATCGAAGTCAATCAGTGTTCAATTGAAGTCAGCGCGAAATCCAGTCCTCGAGTTCTCTGTAGATAACGCTCCGCTCACTACAACGACTATTCACGACCTACGCGAAGCTGTCCGCGATCGAGTTGTCGCAGGTGACGGAAACCCTCCACCAGGCGAGAAGATCAAAATACTCTACAAGAAGAAACCAATTGGCGGCAGTGCGGAAAAGACCCTGGCGGAGATATTGTCGGATTCCGAGCCCGACTTGCTCCTCGGTGGTAAAACCGTCGAGTTTGGTATTATGATTATGGGAGGTGGGTCAATTAAGCCAGAGGTTACAGAGTCCCCGGCAGGCTCTGCTGCCAAGGTTACAGAGACAGAGCCTCTTCTTTCAAATCCAGCCCAAGGCCCAAGCGGGTCGCAAGTCTTGCAAACAGAGGAATTCTGGAAAGATTTGGAAGGGTATCTAGAATTGAGGACGAAGGATACAGTTGAGGCACTGAGACTGGCAGGAATGTTTAAGAGAGCGTGGCAAGCGGATGTTGCCAAGTCGTGAGGTGCCTATTTTAACAGCATGTAGTACATATTCTTTTTTTAGCACTCCAATAAAACAAACCGGATCTATTTCATGAGGCTCATTCAAGTTCCATATGCTCGGCCAATTAGAACTGGGGTGGATCTGCCCGCTTTCTGCCTCAGGCACCAAGTGGCGCCCTTCCATCAAACGGCCATTTCAACTTCATCTTCCTCCGCCAACACAACCGCTGCCACCAGACATACCAGGTCTCTTTTGCGTCTTGCTCGCACAAGATGGCTTCCGACAGACCTTCAACCCCGCCTCCTCCTACGGCTGCTCAGCCCGGTCAACTTCCCCGTGGGCCGCTGACGCCCGAACAACTCCGCAAAATAGTATGGACTCCAGATCATTTACGTCGAATCATGAGCTGATTGATGTCTTTCAAACAGGAAATAAACCGCATGAAAGTCAAGGCCCTCCGCGAACAACGTGAAGCCGCAGCAGGAGCAAAGCGCGTCGCTCCCACGTCATCGTCTGGCGTGAAACGATCGTTCAATACAATGACGTCCTCAGAGGGCCCTGCTACGGTGCGAGACGCCGCAAACAACCGACCGCTTGAGAGTATCAAACCTGCCCGGGCGTTCTCTAAATATGTCGAGTACGAATTTAGTAAAATGACGGATACAAAAGGTGGATTCTTGACACAGGAGGATGATCCTCATAACAAAGCGTTGCACGTCCGTGATGGAAAAGAGGAGCAAAAACCAGCACATATGACACAAAAGGAATGGGAGAGGAACAAACTTATCGATAACCTCAGAAGGAACAAAGCCGGTCCCTTCGAGCCTGGGTTAAGCGTGCTCGACGATGAAGCGAATCAAAAGAAATGTAGAGAATGCGGCACTTTAGAAATTGATTGGAAGTGGGAAGAAGCTTTCAAATGCTGTGTGTGCAGTGCTTGCAAGGATAAGTTCCCAGAAAAATACAGCATGTTGACGAAGACCGAGGCCAAAGAAGATTATCTACTGACCGATCGTAAGTTTATTTCTAATGTTGCTAGTGTGAAGACGAAGCTAATTCTAATTTCCTTCAGCGGAACTTCGAGACGAGGAACTTCTCCCTCATCTTAAAAAGCCAAACCCGCACAAATCTTCGTGGAATGACATGATGCTCTATCTTCGCTTCCAGGTTGAAGAATACGCATTTTCTGAGAAGAAATGGGGCTCTCCAGAGGCTCTCGATGCCGAGTTTGAACGAAGAGAAGCAGATAAAAAACGCCGAAGAGAAACCAAGTTCAAACAGAAACTTACCGATCTCAAGAAACGTACACGTGTTGAGGCCTATCGCCGCAATCGGCAGGGTCCTGCTGGTGGCAACTTCGGCGACGACCTCGGTGGTAAGAAACGACATGTCCATCAATGGGGTCGACTGGTCGAAAACCCGGAGACGGAGATGATGGTCAAGACGTGCGTTGATTGTGGGATGGAGGTCGAGGAGCTGATTTTCTGAAGCTATCTTGAAGTAGCCGACCAACGACCCTCTCTATTCCTGTCACAATTTCTTACAACGATACCCTTTTTGTTTTACTACGAATGATGAGTTTATGTATTATATGCCTCATGTCAACGAACTACGACAGCTCTGAAACATATCAGACTTCAGCCAACTCGGTACTGAAACAATTACACCTGTCAGTCATCCATCATCTAGCAGAAGCATCAGGCGGCACCTTTATGGCCATTTCCCTCTATGCCCGGATTTTCGTTAACTCCAGCCAGCTATGCTGTTATTAGATTTAGATCCACAATGGACCCGCTACCCTTATTATAGTAGTCAGTTACTAGTCACACCCTGCATAAGTGACCCCCTTTTAGTGCCGGTTTTTAAAGGTTGGATTAGGGTCTGAGGTCTGAGACAAGTTGGATCCAGCCATCCAATATCGATGTATCTAGAAAACCGGCACTGAAGATAATAAATTATTATCAAAACATTCCTCTAGCATGGTGCATGGATAGAAACTGCATAGACAATTGCTACAATATGAAGAAAGGATTAGCTAGGAGATAGCCGGCGTTATCGTTTCTTAAATCCGCTCCCATATTATTGTTTTGTTTCTGCTGGACAGTAGTGAAGCTTTCAATGTTATTCCGTTCTCATGTTTCCTTACTACTGACACTGTTAAGCCTTATTCGTTTCTTAAATCCGCTCCCATATTTTCTTTCTGTTGGACAGTGAAGCAAGTATATAAGGTCGTGCTGCTTCTTTGGAGATGGCTCGAAGCAACAAATTTGATTCTAGTATTCTTTAGTTCATGAAAGCAACAAAAACCTGTTCTAAACTTTGACAACCAACATGTCACAAAATTCCAAAAATATTTATGCCGATTTGGCTATCGCGCAGCCACCGACTGAGATGGAGTATACCCGCCTCGGAGATGCGGGCCTAAAGGTCTCCAAGATTATTTTAGGCACCATGTCATTCGGTAGTAAAGCCTGGGCCAAGTGGGTTCTCGAAGAAGAAGAGGCACTCCCGTTATTGGAGCACGCCTACAACGTTGGAATTAATACATGGGATACGGTAAATCTCAAAGAGCTAACCGAAAAGTGTCACCAGAACTGACCTTATCCAGGCAGATCTTTATTCTGATGGCCGTTCGGAGGAGATCATCGCAAAAGCACTCGAAGTCTATAAGATTCCTCGGGAAAATGTCGTGATTTTGACCAAATGTCGATTCGGGACCAGCGTGCCCGGCGAGCCTCCTTTGCCACTTTTTGCGTCTTATGTCAATGATGGGAGGATGGTCAATCGTGTTGGCTTATCGAGAAAGCACATCTTTGATGCTGTGCAACACAGTGTCAAGCGCCTTGGGACGTACATTGACGTACTGCAGATCCACCGTATGGACTCTGATGTGCCCTACGAGGAGATTATGAGAGCACTGAATGATGTGGTTGAGAACGGGTGGGTGCGATACATTGGAGCAAGCTCGGTGAGCATTTCTCTTGCAGTCTGTGATTGAAAGCAGCTAACGAGAGGTCGCAGATGCCTGCGTGGGAATTCCAGATGCTTCAAACGATAGCAGAGAAGCACGGTTGGCACAAATTCATTAGTATGCAAAACTACTACAACCTTCTTTACAGAGAAGAGGAGCGTGAAATGATACCTTACTGCAAGAAAACCGGGGTTGGGCTGATTCCCGTAAGTCTATAGCTTCCCAAAGAGCATTTTTATATCACTCTGATTGAGAATATAGTTCTCTCCCAATGCCCGCGGATTGCTCGCACGTCCGTGGAACTCCCATGATGACCGTCGTTCACTTCGTGCCGATACAGACTTTGCTTTACCTATTCTATTCAAGAAAGATGATCTAGTTAACCAGGCGATCGTTACGGTGGTTGAAGAGATTGCTAAAGAGCGAGGCCTCCCCATGGCGACCATTTCAACGGCTTGGTGCCTTAGCAAGGGATTCAATCCAATTGTTGGGCTGAATAGCAAAGAACGTATTGACGAAGTTGTCAAAGCGGTGAAGCTGGTTCTGAGTGAGGAAGAGATTGCCAAATTGGAGGCTGCTTACGTACCAAAAAGCGTTGTAGGGTATTAATCGGAACGGTCTCGAGGAGACTGTGAAAGTTCCGGACGACAATCGGATACGAATGGAGCGGAATTTCCAGGTCGGCGAGGACAGTATTCAAATTATTAGGAGAGGGTAGTTTGAAAATAGATATCCTTTTATTCTTGTGGATTTTCATCATCGGCTTCAGTTGATGCAGTTCCAATTCGCATCCTACATGTGTATTAATATGTCATAGAGTAATGTTACTTGTGACTGTATGCGCTTAGTAACTCATGCAACGCTAAGATCATGCACGTACGGCCTAGTAAATGGTGGCCTGAAGAACCTAGAAAGAGTGAGGAAAGACATAAATATACGAGCGCTTGTTGGTGCACGGAACCAATCAAAAAGATGGGCAGCCCAACCGGTCTTGTTTATAATCTGAGGGCACCCGCAACTGAATTCTGTTTTTTCCGCCTACGAATTCTCTATATTCTCCAAATTGACAGATTAATGGCAATATGTCGTCGGAAAATACAGAAACGGTTTTCTCAGAGCCGATATATGCTCTATCTGACAAGCCGAAAAACTACTACCCATGGTACAGCCCTTGCATCGACAAGTACTTGGTCCCAGAAGTAAAGAAATAAACAAACAGAAGCCTTTTCTTGCTTGTGCCACTGACTAACAGGTACCTTCAGACTCGGAAACTACTAGAGGAGTACAGCAAAATTGCTCCAAAAGATCAGTCCAAGCACGTGCATGAGATTGTATGTATTCCGTGCCGTCCTTTCGTCGTTTGTGGACGCTGAGTTTTCCTTCCAGCGCGATCAAGCATGGGAAATTCGCTCTTACCCTTGCACTGGCTTGGGTGTTTGGCTCGTTCCATTCATCTCAACATCTTCAGCGTACCCGTATATCTTACAGCGTGTACGTGACGACAACAATGCTAGGTTAATCGATCTAGGATGTTTTCTCGGAAGTGATCTTCGCCGTCTTGCCTTTGACGGTGCTCGGACCGAGAACATGTACGGCATCGACATTGTTAGCCACTGGGATGTCGGATTTAACTTATACCGTGATCGAGACAGCTTCAAGGCCCATTTCATCGAAGCCGATATGCTTTCCGTTAATGAAAACACGGACCTTCAAGCACTAAAAGGCACGGCCGACGTCGTTTCTGTTTCAGCAGTTTTCCACCAATGGGACTGGGAAAATCAGGTAGAGGGTGCCAAAAAGGTATCCCTATTCACAAAAGGACCAGGCTCTTTGGTAGTTGGGTACCAGATAGGTAATGTCGAGGCCAAGCAACTCATCAACCAAACACTGAATGTACCGCAATATCGGCACAACCCAGAATCCTTTGCAAAGCTGTGGGACCAGGTCGGAGCCGAGACTGACACAGAGTGGAAGACAGAGGCGAGGCTGCTAAATTGGCAGCAGATGGGATGGGATCCCAAGGATAATGAGTGGATGGAACCAGGTGACAGAGCTCTTGATTTCGTTGTGACTAGAGTCAGGTAGCTATAATTTGATTAGTACATTCACAGATCCAGTTCCATGCCCTATTTACATGTCCAGTGGTACTTATTGTAAACTTCAGTACACTAGCTTGACTATTCAACGTTTTATTTGCTAGGTTACCAGTTGACATATGTAGTTAATGAACATGTGGATATTCATTGATCAGTCAGATGTCCTTATGCTCAATTCATCCGGTAACATGGGCGTAACTGAGAGTAATTGAATCTATAAACATTGCGAATCCTCATCAATTGGTGTAATCTGGCTTATTTTGAAATTTGACTGGATGTTTTTGAAAAATAAACCCCTTGTCGAAGAGGCAGATGTTGGCATGTGGAAACTTGATGCACACTGATTTATATATCTTACCTGGGTATTCGATGAATTGTTTGACTTGCATGCCCAAACCCTCAAGGTTATGGTCAGGGAAGCTAAAATAGTCGTAAATATTACCCAACCTCTTCAAGTTTTATAAAAAGGACAGACATATATCAAGAGTTAGTGCCATGATAAATGTAGGAGCAAGATGAGTTGGTTAACTGTCGCAAATGTTGAAGGCGGTCGCAGCCGGCAGTATCAATATTGACCCTGACGCAGTCCATGTTTCAACAGCACTGAACTTTCTCCTCACTGCCCCACAAGTTCTCTCTCAATGGCCGTTTGAGTGGCATGAAAATGTCAGGCTCATAAGTGCAGAACAGAAATGTCGCACAGAAGCGGTGACTACTCGCCTGTATCCTCCGGAATCGAAAGCGTCTCCCCGTTTCCTCCCCTCGAGGACTACGACGATGTCGAAGCTCCGACGGCGATCGACGACAATGACGAAGATGACGCACTTCATATGAAAATCCCAGTGTCGCGACGAAGTCGTGCCGGTACTGCGCATTCCACGATATATACTGGTTCGTTATCTAGTGAGAACTTGCGCGAGGTGGAAACGAGAACCGCATCATCAACAATCACAGCGCCAAACACGTCAGCGGACTCGCAGGATGTCGATGAATTGGTCTCCCCGACTACTGGAGCTGAAAGCAGTGGAGCTGGCTCGCACCCGCAGTATTATGTTGACAACGAGTTCTTGGATGAGCTTGAAAACGAGTCGATCGGCGAAGAGTTAGAAGGCGATGACGGTGAAGATGAAGATGAAGATGACGACGATGACGACGACGACAAAAACGAAGATGACGAGGCCGAGGAAAATAGTAATCTCAGTGGGGATGTCAAAGACCACAACAATAATACCAGCGTGCATTTGCATCGGCCCTTTATGCAGTCGTCGACATCACTTTCAGGGCCCAACGCATTCGCACCGCCATTCTACAATAGACCGCCCACTCCGCTCCCCCCATCACCCTCACTGACATCGCTGCTGAGACCTCCATTTTCAACGACGACATCACGGCCGACAACGCCAGATACTTCGGACGGGGAGACACCGAACGACACCGAGGCTGCGGTGGCCAAGTCGGCGCGAATTGCAACGACGGTGCCGCGGGCGAGTCCCAAAGTCCCGACATATGAGTACTACGGATTTGTGTTGTATTTGACGTCGTCGTTTGCATTCTGTACGCTTTTTAAAAATCTCCTTTCGCATTTGACGCGCTCAAGCTGACTAGGTAACGCAACAAGTGATCTATCTGCTCTGGTCGTACCTTCCGTCGCCCTTTCTCCATCAACTCGGTATTTACTACTATCCTAACAGGTGGTGGTCTCTCGCCATTCCCGCCTGGCTGGTCATGTTTTTAGTGTATATCTATGTCGCGCTCGCGAGCTACAACACCGGGTATCTCACCTTGCCGATGACCTCGATCGAAAACATCGTCGATGAAGCGGCTACGGTAGCTGTGATTGACAGCAAAGGACGGCGACGACCCGGCGGCAGCGAGAAAATGAAACCAGGCTCGGTGACAAGCCAGACAATGTCTGCCATGCATAATCGGCGCATTCATGGACACTACGCATCTGGTAGCAATAGCAGCGCTGGAGGCGACAGAGGCGGTGGGTCATCCTGGAAAGAGCTGTGGTCTGAAGGCAGCGATGCAGTCATGGACATACCGGTGGGCGGGGTGTGCGAGGTGTTGTACGGCAGAGACCGGGAACTGGATCCCGAGTTGGTCGGTTTGGACGAAGAGGACGATTCGCACTACAGTCGCTACAAGAGGATCGCGAGCCCAACGTTTCCGTCTTATGAGGATGAAGGCGCAGCGCGTCCAGGCTATCGGCCTGGCAGTTCAGGTGCATTTTCCTCGTCGTATAGCAGCGGACACGCGTAGTGATATTCTGAGTCATGTATCTAATCCTGTAATCCTGTAATGAGATCCCCGCCAAACTCACGGGCGCCCAAGGGTAGAAAGGAAGCCCCGCTAGCAGAGGCTATCTGCGTGCATCTGTAAATCATCTTGAACTGGGAGCTCGCACGGCGAAACTGCTGCTGGGGCTGGGCTGGCAGAGTAACGGTCAACCCCGCGTACTGGCATGGCAGAGCACAGTCATGTGTAACGCGCTGATCGGCGGGTGATCTGATAGAGAGAGCTTGGATGCTGCTGGAGTGGGATGTCTCGCCACAGCGGATTAGTACACATACAGGAAGAATGAGAGAATCTGGAGATGACTGAGGTTAACATGAAGATTGTCGACAGCAAACACAGAGGCTGAGTTGACTGCCCAACAACAAAGACAAGAAGAACGAGGCAGGCGCTAGGGCAATCACGGGCGGCGCTAACCCGGCTGGGCTGGGCCGGGCCGGCAGCAACGCGCAGCGAGTCAGGACAGCTTCGTCGACCTCCAGACAGAATAAGACGACGCCTTTGCCGCCGTGCTTTTGTCCTCGCTCTGGCCGTGGCCTCTTGCGCATTATCGTGTCTTCGCCCGCTGTCAATTGAAAAAACAAAAAAACGCTAGGCTACGCATCCCAGCCTGCGTGTTGCGGTTGTCTCCCAGACCCATAGCCAGGGGAGACGGAAGGTTTCAAACGAGCGAAACAAACACCACAACCTTTGCCCCCAAGCGAGTCGCGCCCACCATCACCAAACGCTCTGCGTCGATATCCGACACCCAGTCCAGCTAGCCACTTGTCGCTGAGCTCTTGACGATCCTGCCTTCATGCCCATGGCCTGGCAGTCGCCATCTGCCATGGCTGGCAATGGAGGTGGACTCGGCGGTGCCCCGACCGAGGGCGTCCCTGGACATCCTCACCCGCAGGGCACCGAATACACACTTCAGGGTGAGTGATGAGCCACTTACTACGGCTCTTCCTATGTGAAATGTAATGTACTGATGTGTTTTTTTCCGCCACAGGGGTTATGCGCTTCCTACAGTCCGAATGGCACCGTCACGAGCGAGACCGCAACGCCTGGGAGATCGAGCGCGCGGAAATGAAATCTCGCATTGGTCGGCTAGAAGGCGATGTGCGAACGAGCAAGCGATTACAGGAGTCTCTGGGAAAACATGTCAAGATGCTCGAAATTGCCTTAAAGAAAGAGCGCGAGACGGTACGCAGCCTACGCAACGGCGAGCACATCGACCATGTTCGCGACCCCAAGGAAGTTGCTAGGGAAAATTTAAGCAAACTGCCCAAAAGTCGGTGTTCTTTCTATTAATCGATCTTTGGAAATCGGCATGCTAATATGATGGTATTATAGCTCAAGGAAAGTCCGATACCGCCCTAGAATTCGAGCTCGACCCAGATGGCTCGACCCATCCAGACCTGCGCCAGGATGTGGAGCGCGACAAGTCTCGCGTCTATCTGAGCAAATGCGCACAAGAGGTTTCCTACCATGTCATACCAGCATCCCATCCGCCGGAGCTTACGACTCAAGACTTGCAACCTGGCCTATACGCAGACCAACAGCTCCACCAGCAGAGTCTTGAAGAGGCATATCACCAGCAAAGACAGAAGCAGCAACAACAGCAGCAGCAGCAGCAGCAGCAGAACAATGCAATGGTTCGCGAGGCTGCAATGCAGAACCATCAACCCATGCAATCTGGCTATGTCGATGCCAACCGAGGGCCTGTGTTGACAGACAGGCGTAATATGGTAGCATCACAACCACCGATTCCAACTGCCGAGAACCGCAACATACCCCCTGAAAGCCCGAGTGATGAATGCAGCGAGGAAGCCGAGTTGAATGATTTTGCCCGCGCGGCCAAGGCACTTGATGTTGCCCAACAGGACCGCTCACGACAGCAAAAACAGGTATCTGACGATGCATCAACTTCCACGGACCCCGACGGTTGGAATTTTGAGGAACCGCCAGCCCCAGCTCACGAGCAAGACCCAGAATCAGTACCCCATCACCGCCCAGATACCGATGCATTCCCCAAGGCAAATATGTTGCCTGTGAAACCGCTTTCCGGAGGGTCACACCGACGCAAGAGCTCCGGAGCCTCTAGACGAAAGAGTTCCGGAGGCGCTGCAGAAATCCGAGATGCTACAACAGCACAACAGCAAAACGCCGACACTACGTTCAAGGTACGATTTGCTTTGCGTGGCCACCTCGACGTCGTTCGATCCGTCATTTTCACCGGCGGTGGCAGTCCGTCTGAGCCCGAGATCTGTACCAGCAGCGACGACGGGACTATCAAACGGTGGATTCTCCCTGCATCCTATGGTAGCTTCGGCCCTGGCGCCGGAAGTGATTTGGATGTGACAAGCTATTTCACCCATCGCGGTCACGTCGGTGCGGTGACCTCACTCGCTGCATGTCCCGCTTCGCCAAACTTCTCTAGCGGTGGGCGTGTCTTGGGTGATGGCTGGGTCTTTTCTGGAGGACAAGACGCCAGCGTTCGCGTATGGGAACGTGGTCGAGTAGACCCAAAGGCAACTCTAGACGGCCACACTGATACCGTCTGGGGGCTGTCCATCTTGCCCGGGACGGTCGGCTCAGTATTTGGCGATCGTTGCAGTAACTACGGCGGAGCCGAACGCATTTTACTTGCTTCTGGTGGTGCTGACGGGCGTATCATCATCTGGGCTGTCAGTGCACCCCCTCAGGTCACATCACCTCAGCCAGGCGCACGCCGTGGTGGCGGTCGCCGCGCAAATTCTATCTCATCTGGATCCAATTTCCCGTCCTCGCCACAACCCAGTACTGCAACGTCTACCCCGTTCCATTACACGATGGTGCACCATATTGTTCGCAATGAATCCCCAGGTGTCACCTGCATTAGCCCCTTGTCCACGATTGGCGTAAACTTTGTTGTCTCGTATACCGATGCTTCGATTCTGGTTTACGACACGAGGACTGGCGAGGAGGTGGTTGGAATGGCTAGCCTGGAGACATACGATGGCACGCCGTCGACTGGAGTCAATTCGGTGGTCACTTCAACCATCGGATTTGACGGTACTGCAAACCTGGACCCGAACCGGGCGTTGACTGAAGAGGAAGCAGTCGTTCACGGTGCGACAGGTACCAGCGGTGGTGTCGAGGGCGTTATAATCAGTGGCTACGAGGACAGATACATTCGTTTCTTCGACGCCAATAGCGGTAAGTCGCCCCAGCGCATTCTTCTACATCTCCGATTTTATGACTGACATGCCTATCTAGGACAATGCACGTACACCATGCTTGCTCACCCATCTGCAATTTCCTCTCTATCTTTATCTCCTGATGGACGAGAACTCGTCTCGGCAGGACACGATGCCAGCCTCCGGTTCTGGTCGTTGGAGAAGCGCAGCTGCACCCAGGAGATCACCAGCCACCGCCTGATGCGCGGTGAAGGCGTCTGCTCTGTAGCCTGGAGTCGAGACGGCCGATGGGTCATCGGCGGTGGAGGAGATGGAGTTGTCAAAGTATTCTCCAGATGACCTTCCTCTTCTCTATGATTTTCAAGACTTTGACATGTTTCTATATATCCGAGTTTCCTTTTGTTGTTATTTTGCATGATACTCCTGACTGCAAGAAACTGTAAAACCTGCCGATATATGAGCGAGCATTTGCAAAAGGCGTCGTCTTTTTAATTGGCGTCGTCATTTTTTTTTTTCCAACCCTGAGATTGGGACAATGTTTTTTGTTCTTGTCGCTGTTTTCATACTTAGCTTTTCCCTCCTTTTCTTTTTATTTCACTTTTTCATGTGGATAATACATTTTGTTCTTTAGTCTGCATTTTTGACTCTCCTGCGACAGGAGCACATTTGGATCTGCTCTATGAATACCTGATGTTGTCAATGACTGGTTGGACCTGTTAATGGACTTGGATTGGGAAAGAGACAGTTTGATGACAGCGGAGAAAATGGATATCATGCGAAAAGGAATATATATCATTGATGGACTCTATTCATTCTCTCTCTCTTTTTCTTTTTCTAATATTTATTCCCAAGCAAGTGGCTATTTCACGTCGAATACAAAAGTGGCCTACATAGACAGGAATGGAGTTGGACATTGGTTTCAATGTTATCATCGATTGACCAAAGACATGGTGAACAATACATAGTATCGTGACCAGAATAAATGCAATAGTTTTTTCTGTCAGGCTATGTCATCAAACACGACACAAAACAAGAAAACAGCCCTCCTTTTGGCAGGTAATCAGAGATTTGATCATGCGGTGTGCAGCTACCAACGTGTGGCTGGACTGTGTTACCTCCTTGCATAGCTGAACATGTATTACAACATGGCCGGTAACACAGGGTCCGAATCTCAAGAAACCGTGTGCGGAGTGTTGTTCATCTACGATTTGTATTTCCTGTTCTCCTTGTTGACTTGTCATGCGCAAAGCAGAGATTCTTCAAGACAAGTATGGAGTAGACGTAATGAAGCAGGTAGATCGGCGTCAAGGTGTACACTCCACCGACTAGCTATCCAGATAGCTATCCAGTGACATCATTATTCATATGTCCAAGTTGTGCACGAGGAGAAGCAACTGCAAGTCTTGTCAGGCCCGATTTTTTTAACCTCATGGGACAAGGACGCTTCCAAGCTTCATGTCCCTCGCGTCTGGGCCGTGATAATGAGCATAAAAACGCCGAGAATTCTCCGCTGGACAAGCAAGTTGAGCAGCATGACAAGATCCGGGTTGTTCAATCATATCATCAACTGAGAAGAGCGACGTGTGCAGACTCCGCAGAGCAAAAACACTAGACAGCAGCGCCAGCCTAGCGCATTAATAGTGTGCGTGCTAGGTAAGCTCTGTCCAATTTCTACTGACTCGTCAACTCCTAAGCCTGGCCACCACTCACTAGTGTCGTTCCGCTAGGGCTGCTAGCGGACAGTGCTTGATCTGATGAGCGCCTGTCCACTACTGTCAAGCGTCCACTGGCTCAACATTGATCGATTTAGTATTATTTTTGCAGACCCATTCCTCCCGTCTGCGAACCCACCCTGGGCCTCGATTTTGGGCCGGCCTGTCGGGTTTCTCAATTTGTAATGGCGTATCCGTAGTCTGGCTTTAGTTTGCTCATCATCGACGATACGAACCGCTTCAAAGTGCTCACAGAGGGCTGGTGGAATTCCGAGAGCGCATGCTCCAGTGTATGATTATATAGTACTCCGTATGCAATGGCGGTGGCGGGGATACGACAACGCCGCGTCGCTTGTCTGCCCAGCACGAGCCATTTCCTGCACGGCAAGCCTGCAAAGCATTTTGTGAAACATGCCCCCCTTTTCGCGTTCGACCATGGTTACGATGTACTACGGAGTATGAAGCAGGCAGGTGGTACGGCGTACATGAGCGCGTCACACGCTTATGAAGACCCGGGAATGGACATGTATCGGCATCGACGGCGATGGATCCTCTGTAAAGAAATTCGAGTCCGTCCACTCGTCCCCGCTGTGATCTTCGCCTGGTGGATTCCAGAGACTGCGTTCCTGGCCGCTATCGCTGGAGACAACTCGGCCAGGGCCGCCGGGCTGGTTTCCGGCCATCGCGTCGAGCCAATTGCGCGCCTACATTCTTGGACGGCGTAAACATGGCGCCCCAGTCCTGGCATGAGCGTGGAAGGCAGTTCTGGACTTGACAGATCCAATTTCCTTTTGGCGTGCAGACTATTTGCGGGCCCAGCCCTTCCAGGCTTTAATACTGTTCAATTCCCCCGAGGATGTCGTCTGCTGCATAGCCATGCAATGAACACTGAAAAGCAGAAGCAGCATGCCTGTTCATAATGGCCGATACCGTGATCAGTTTCCTGGCCAAGCGCGATAATATCGCGGTGAGCTCTGTTTTGCAAGTACAATGAGGGCAAAGCAACTGACATCGGACAGGACCCTAATAATGACCCTAATGTGGGATCATCTCGCGGCAATGCTTCGTCGACGTCTGGAGATGTTGTCAATGACCTGACCGGCAGCGGTTCGACATCCAGTTCGGCATTGATATCGACGCTCGCGCCAGCCTTGGTCATCGCCGCTTTTTGGTTTGGCCTGTTTATTATATGTCGTCGGACGCAACAGCGCTGGTATTCGCCGCGGTCTCATCTGCCCAATCTCCACCATCAGTAAGTTCCCTTCGCGTATGAGATAGGGTCAGCTCCTGGATAGCAATCTGATTTCTCTAGTGAACGAACTCCGGAACTGCCCAATGGCTGGGTTAACTGGTTTGGTCCCTTTTTCCAAATCGCAGACTCCCATGTTCTCCATCACTCGTCTCTGGATGGCTACCTCTTCCTCCGGTTTCTGCGGATGTTATGCACCATGTGTTTTGTCGGCATGGTCATTCTATGGCCAGTTCTGATGCCTATCCATGCTACCGGCGGTGGCGGTAATACGCAGCTGGACCGGTTGAGTTTTAGTAATATCGTCAACCCTACGAGGTATTACGCTCACGTGGTCATGGGAATTATTTTCTTCAGTACGCTTTTCTCACTATCGCTTTAATTGTGAGAATACTTGAGAGCTGATTTGATGTAGCATATGTCATCTTCGTCGTTACTCGTGAGAGTCTGTTCTACGCCAACCTGCGACAGACCTACCTCAATTCGCCCGCCTTTGCAGATCGTATCTCCTCCAGAACCGTCCTCTTCATGTCCGTACCCGATGCATACAAAAACGAAAAGAAGCTCCGACAAGTGTTTGGTGATGGCATCCGGCGCATCTGGATCACCTCCGACTGCAAGAAGCTCAACAAAAAAGTGGACGAGCGTGAAAGACTGGCGTTGAGCCTGGAACAAGCAGAAACAAAACTTATTCGCGCTGCCAACGCTGCCAGATTGAAAGAGGAAAAGAAAAATTCAAAAAAGTCCAATGCCTGCGAGGATTGCGAAATGTCGGATCCCTTGTGGTCACGCAAAGTCAAACGGCCAATGCATCGCGCCAATTTCTTTGGGAAGAAAGTCGATAGTATCCAGTACTACCGCTCTCGCCTTGCCGTGGCAATTCAAGAAGTCGAGTCGCTACAGCGACAACACCGTGATGGCGACGCCAAATACCTCTCTGCAGTCTTTATCGAGTTCAACTCCCAGCCCGAAGCCCAGGTAGCATTACAGACACTGTCACATCACCAGCCAATGCATATGACGCCGCGGTATACAGGAATTTCCCCGCAAGAAGTCATCTGGTCTGCGCTGAATCTCAGCTGGTGGCAACGAATCGTCCGCAAATTCCTTGTTCAGGGTGGAATTGCAGCCATGATTATTTTCTGGTCGGTACCTGCAGCTATTGTGGGCACGATTTCAAACATCACATACCTAGCTTCCACCGTCCCATTCTTAGGCTGGCTTGAGGATCTTCCCGGGTTCATCAAAGGCATTATTTCCGGATTGCTTCCCTCGGCTGCTCTGGTGTTATTGATGTCGTTGGTTCCTCCGATTTGCAGACGTGAGTTCTATTCCACATGAGATAACTATTCTGGCCAACTGACCCCCAAAAACAGTATGCGCAAGAAAGGCAGGATTGCCCTCCCTATCCCGCGTGGAGCTATTCACTCAATCGGCACACTTTTGCTTTCAGGTTGTCCAAGTTTTTCTAGTCACGACAATCACCTCTGCAGCCTCCGCAGCTGTGGGCCAGATTATAAAGAACCCCTTGTCGGCAAAAGACCTCTTAGCGCAAAACCTGCCCAAGGCATCGAACTTTTATATCTCTTATTTCCTTCTGCAAGGACTGTCCATGAGCTCTATCGCCGTGGTCCAGATCATGAGTGCCCTCGTCTTTAAGATCCTGACTATGTTCTTTGCAAAAACCCCAAGACGTCTGTTCAACCGCTGGACCCAGCTTACGGGCCTTAGCTGGGGCAATGTGTTTCCAGTTTTCACGAACATGGGCGTCATCGCACTAACTTACTCGTGTATTGCGCCTTTGATCCTCTTTTTCGCCTTTATAGGTCTCTTCCTCGTCTACCAGGCGTACCGCTACAACCTGTTGTTTGTCTACAACATTGATATCGACACTAAGGGACTAGTCTACCCACGAGCTCTTCAGCATCTTCTAACGGGTGTTTATCTTGCTGAGATCTGCATGATCGGGCTTTTTTCCATCAAAGCTGCGATTGGCCCTTTGATAATCATTGCGTTTTACTTACTCCTTACCATCCTCGCTCACATTTCACTCAACGAAGCTCTCTCCCCATTAATGAACTTTCTTCCCCGCTCCCTCGACAGCGAAGAAGAGGAAATCCAAGCAAATCGCGAAGCCGAAGCCGCTTATAAGCATGCAGTCACCCGACACGGCAAGATCTGGAAGTGGTTTCATCCAAACCTGTACAAGGATTACGCCGATTTGCGCAGAAAAGTACGGCGCGATATTGTCCGAATTCAGTACTCGGAACTCGAGCTTGAGGAGGCATACTACGAACCGTGTATCACGGCGAAGACTCCGATGCTATGGATTCCAAGGGACCAGGGCGGTGTCAGTCAAGACGAGATTAAACAGACGAGCACTGCGATTCCAATATCAGACCAGGGCGCCCATTTGGACGAAAAAAACAAGATACAGTGGAATAAAGAGGATGAAGCATTGCCTATGTGGGAAAGGAAAATTTTGTACTGAATTATCGCGTTTTACGATGCTTATGATTACGAAGTTGATGATTTGTCAAAATTGAAATATTTTGCTTCCTCTGGCTATGAAAATTTAGTGTAATTTATTCTAGTAAATATTAATTTGTTAATGATAAGCGGCTGAAGATAAATTTGGTCATATTGATCGATTGCACAATTGCTGGCTTTCCCCCGGGTTTAGGTCAATTCTCCATGAATATGGTTCAGGCAACTGGTAGTGATGGAAGTAGTAGCGTCTCGTCCATGCAACTCACAAATTCTACCGGATCAGCAGAGGTCGGAGGTCTCACAAACGACAGCAACTAACCCACAATAACCCACGCCGTGGCGATATGTTTGGCATTTGTGGTAATCATGCCAGGAGATATCATCATGTTGCGCGTCATCCCTGTAAGTGTACGGTGGCACTGGGTGAATCAGAGCGTTGCGACAATCTTGGCTGGTAGTGGCGGGGTCTTGGGTCTCTGGCTGAGCACTATGTTCAATAAATCCAAGGACTACATACAACTCAGCACATCAAGTGCTAGGATTGATTTGCGTTATTACAACATTTATACAGTGGAGGCTTGGCTTTTGGCATCATATGCAATACACACACTCTCTGAAGCCCGCAAAGTACGGTCCTGTACATCGGTACTAGGGCTGAATTTTCATTTTCTTGGCTATTGTCACTGGAGGCATAGGTCTGACATGGTCATATGCGTCTCGCAATGTTGTGATTGAGTACGTGGTTGTGGTGATTGTATTGAGTGTTGCCACTACTTGTTCTGTTGCGTGGAAGATTTATGCCTCTAGTCGATCACAAAGGACGCATATTCCTGATGAGAGTGAGCTAATTAAATCTCCATAGAGATATGTACAACATCGCCGTTCAGACTCAGACACGTGATAGTTACGGAGTGTCATCAACCGACGGAGACTCGATGAGAGAATATAGTAGCAATTTGAATGGCTATGGACTTTAGTAAAACAATGGAGCCCTTAATAATACGGATAAAGAATCGATTGTTAGATACACACTTTGATAAGGCATAGATTGGTAATATTGTTTAATGGTACTGAAGACAGGCCAAATGTTTCCCCACTCCGGTGAAATTCCATATTGGGAATGATCAAAACCGATTTCATGACTCGCTTTTTGGCGGAAACACCTTTTCTGAAGATAAGAAAATGTTGTATATAGAGGGAATCTTTCTGCATCACCCCCACTCCCGTGAATTTCCTTGTTCGGAAAACATCTGTAACCGCAGGCTGCTTATCAAGTATAGATGATACTTGACTTGACACAAGGAAATACTGAGTGAATGATAATAACCGGACGATTATTGATAAGTTCCAACGCTACTGATAACTTAAATGTCTCGTCCCTTTTCGCTTTTTTTACGGCGTGGGATATCATTGATATCATGATAATTTAGTTTTCCGCAATGAGATAACATTTGAACAGTCAAATTTATTGTTTATTTTGATCTTGGTCATATTTTTACTGTATAATTTAAACAACAATCCCCAACTTCACGTCCAAACTTTCAAACCCTTTTACACTAAATTAGTAAACACACCACAGACCCCAGTTTCAAGAAACCATTAACCGACTCCAACTCTAAAACTAATATGCGTCTTGCTGAGACGCGTCAATGGTCAAAGGTCCCTTTTTAACCATCATCGTAAGAACCTCGTATAAAACGTCGGCGGCTGCCCTGCATTCATCAAATGACACTTAGCCTAGTACATCACATCGATTTGACTTTATTGCAAAACAAACTTACATGGTCGTGTGCTCTGCGTTAGTATCATATGCAGGTGCCACCTCCACAATATCTGCGCCAATGAAGTTGAGTCCATCGAGGCCGCGCACAATGGTACGCAATTCGCGGGTTGACCAGCCACCTGTCTCGGGGGTTCCTGTGGCGGGGGCGACTATTGATATATCTCAGTAAGTATTTTTTTAAAGGAGTTCATGAGAGGAGTAAGCACGCACACGCTGGATCAAGAGTGTCAATGTCGATGGATAGGTAGACCGGATTGACAGTGCCGACTCGTTCACGGATTTTCTTGATAATTCCATCGATCCCTGTGCGGCATTCACGTGTTAGAAGAATATTGCACTTTATAAAAACTTCGAAGGTATGGCGTACCGATAGTGTCAATCTCTCTGGCCTCTACAATAGTAAAACCGACGTAGCCATCATTATCGTAGTCCGAGAGACCCGACAAGGTAGTTCGGATGCCAGCATGGATATTAGAGTCATTCCTCAACAGTCCTTCCATCGCTGCATGATAGAAGTATGTTCCATGGTTGATACTAGCAGTCTTTGAAGGCGCGCCACCAAAGACCTTTGGCTTCCAAGTGTCACTGTTATTTTGAAGTCAACACTTGAGAATGATCATTTTCTCAAACACAACGAACTCACAGGTGACTATCAAAGTGAATCACCGACACCGGGCCATAAGCGCGGTTGATGCTTCGCAACAATGGCAATGTGATTGTATGATCTCCACCAAGTGTAATCACTCGAGGCAGCGTTTTGCCCGCTCGAGACAGTCCTGGTTTCGCAGCGTCGGTAAACGGTTGTCGCATGAGGACACTGTTGTGGCCTTCTTCAATTTGCTGGATAGCGTAATCGTTGTCATACCTGCATGAGCCAGTCAATATTATAAAATCTCCGAGATATCTAAGTGGGATATGTACGATGTAACCGGGATATCTCCGCAGTCGAGGACTTTGATCTCGCTAGAGAATGGGTTTGCGTCTAACGGAACGTTGTAGCCGCCACTAGACTTGCGATCAGCAAAACATTCTACCGGAAGCCAATTGACGAAAACCATACTAGAGATTCAGCCGACGAGAGCCCTGTCTGATGCCGCTAGGTCCGAACCTGGCACCTGGCCGGTAGGAAGTGCCTGTGTCAAACGGGGCACCTATAGTTATGATACTGATTAGAGTTTGGTGCAAGATGAAAATTTTCAAATAGCATTCAAGGGGAATAGTATACCTAGGAAAGCAATATCGTACGTTTCTTCATCGCTGGCCAAGCAAGGAAAATACGGCAGCCGCCCGAATGTTGAAATACCGGAAAAGACAGAGTCGGCCTGTTACGAAGCTCTTATGTCAGATTCGGCTCTTCACAAGACAGTAAAAGAAAAATCCAAAGCATACTTGTTTCCCGCCGTCTCCTGGCAGGGTGTTGTACCACAGCTGTTTGTGCGGGCCAGACATGGGCACTTGCTGGTGATTCCCATGAGCAATGGCGAGGCTGGCAAGAGCCAGGGTGTTGACGAGATGGGTATGCATATTGAAATTTCTCGTTACTAGATGAAAAAGGATAACAAAGTAAAAAATTGGTAAGAAAAAATGCCCTCAAATGAGAGGCGGGCGCGTATTATATGATCGCGTTGATCAACGAATACATGTATTCGGCACTCATCTTGACCGACAATCTTGATTGTCAAATTTCTCGTTTCGCTGCATGCAGATTCAATAATCGCATGAGCGTATAGATGTAGATATCTTTGATATGATATCTCCCCCGCTGTAACTCTAAAAGATTACCCGATTCGGCCTAACCTGCCCACCCATCTCCACTCCCACAGATTGCCTATTTGGGAAACACGCACACCACTCTTGCCAACATGATGATTGGGCTAGTGATAGAACGCCCATGGCCAATGGTAGACTGTTCTCTTATCTAAAGTTGTAAACGTCCGGGATTGTCTTGATACGATGACGTGCAGTCTTAATCCAACATCAAGCACCAAGGGACAACTAGGACAAAAAGAGAAGTTTGGAGGAGGGCTCAAGTTTCATTTTCTGACTGTATACTCGACCAGTATTCTTAATTGAAAAGACTTATTTGTCAATGTTTCGTTTCTTATCTCCTTCAAGTCTATCATCCCATCACTTCTCCCACGCGACCAAAATGGTCTCACCAAACAGCAAAGGCTAGCCCTATAGTCCACCAACTTCCAGCCTGTCATGAACCTCCATTCGACCGAAAGCCTTTTCGACTTCCTTCTTCCAATCGCTAGTGATAACAATAGCCCATTCTAGCACACCGACTAGATACAATGCAATGCACTGTCCCGCCCACAGCCCACTGAGGCCCCAACCATGAAAGGCCAGCCAGATGCCCAATGGTAGAGCGCCACAATAGTAACTCACCATATTCACAAATGCACCAACATGCTGCCGACCCATGCCACGGAGACTTCCTCCGCAGCTGCCGTTCAGCCCATCAGCAATCTGGAACAGTGCCACGTACGGCAGGACTTCGGCAGTTAGACGCACAACTCGGTCATCGTCATTGAAGATCCGAGCAAAATTATCTCTAGTAGCCATCAGAACGACCAAGACTACCCCGCCTAGGAGGATACTGAGCCAAGCTGCCATGTTAGCGGCGCGAGCGGCACCGGCGGCGTCCCTGGCCCCTAGCAGATTGCCCACACGCGAAGAAGCAGCAACTCCAATACCAAAGGGGATGGTGTTTAGGATTTGATCAGCAGTCATGATAACGCTTTGTGCTGCCAGTGGAATAGTGCCTAGACGCCCGGCGACAAACGCGACAATCTCAAATGCCAACCATTCCGTACCGACATGTATGACGCCCAATATAGCCAGGCGCGCAAAAGTACCAATGTTGTCAAAGGCTGACCAGGACCAACCACCCCAATACTCGGATCCTGCAACAAATCTTGCGTAAAGAACGAGCAGTATAAAAGACAGCCAGTACGAGATACTGGTTGCAATGGGAGCACCGAGAAGGCCAATGCCAAAGGTGTAACAGAAGAGGTAATTGAGATAGGCGTTAAGAGGTGAAGTAATAAGCAGGACATATGTCCCGGGGCGCATTATTCCTGTCGATGAATTAGTCTTGGTCACGATTCTCGTCACAGGTAGGAATTACCTTGCGCTTGAAGATACTTTTTCATCGACTCAAAGTATATATACCCTAGTCCTCCGGGAATTAGGCAAAGAAGGAACCTGGCACTGTCCCGTGATAATGTCGGATCCTGTCCAAGAAAGAGGAATATTTGCTCTGCAAATGCCCAAAGAATGGCAACTGGGATATAAAACAGTCCAAGCACAACGAAACCACGCTGCAAGAGAATACCAAGGTCATGCTTGTTCGAGCTACCAGTGAATGAAGAAGATGCCAGTGTATCAATGGCAGTAGTACCACCGAGAGCAATAAGCCATCCACTACATGCAGCGAACATGAATGCAAAAGCAGCCGCCGCCAGATGTTCAGGAGACGACCGTCCTACAATGAGTACGGACACTGTTTGGAGACTGTTCTGTAAAGTGTAGGCGAGAATTACGGGGACGCATCTCTTCAAAAGTAACCACAACTCGGAAAGCATGGGATGCCCGTCATTGTTTTCTTCGCTTTCATTTTGGCCAGATGAGGTGTGCTCGTCCAAAGGATTCGCTGGTAGAAGTGATGTATACTCCGTGGGAAACGAGGCGTCTCTCTGAGAAGCCACAGCCATTGATGCCAATTGACGAAGACTTTTCTCGACACAGGTTAATATTTCCGAGAGCGAGAGTTATTCGACGAGTTTGAAGAAGAGCTCATATGATGGTGTAGAGTTCCGTGTTACAGAGATTTTTTTTTCCCCAGTAGATCTTGGCTCACTACTAGTGTAAAGACACAATCCAACGGTCTGAGAGCAACTGGGTCCAGATTTGTTAACCGAATTGTGGGCTAGAATGGATTCCTGCATGACGATTGCCTGCAGCACAAGAGAAAAGAAACTGTCGCGTTGACCCCCCACCAACATTTTAAGGCCAACCGTCGGCAAAATCGGAGTTGCGCTGAATATGGAAGCTATTTGTTAGCATCAATTGATCTCGACGATTTCCACTTGACGTTCCCACGATCCAAGCACCTTTCTCTTCAATTAGCATTATGGCCTCGGTCTTACACGTAAACTTCCTATTCTGGGAATTTCTGTTCGTTCCACTAAAATCAACAGCTTATTCACGCAAATGACAGCCGGTGTGCTTATCTCCAGGTCTTAGCTAGTCCATTCTTGTCCTTATCAGCAAATTGCGGGCTGTGGGGAACCCGATCAGCCGTTATCATTATCACTCAGCTCTGGCCAGAGCTTCGACATCAATTGTAATTGCATTGCCAGGGGTTATAGCTAGGGCCTCTTAATAGTGTTAGAGATAAGCACTGCCCAATGCCATCATTGATAAAATATATGTATTCGCTATGTCAACCAGAAGACATGTTTAGCCCTAAGTTGTTACATACGTGTAGGCTCTCAATTTCCTATTAAGACCATTCTTTCCTGGTGTTAAAGGGTCGCTACATAAATGAGATTAGGCCATCAACATGGACGAGAAAATTAAAACGAACGGACAACCTGATGATATTCAAGTGGCCGATGCGCCATCGCAATCCGAAGTCAACCCTATAGATCATGGAATTTTTCGCGACACCTCGCTAAACAACTATACAACCAAGACACATCCTCAGCCGACCTCCGATCCACTGGATCCTTTGAATTGGTCCCGGTTTCAGAAGAATGCAATATTGAGCATTGTGATGCTGAAGTAACCCTATCCTCTTCCTTTGCATCCTTCCGCGTGCAAAGCAGACAAGTACAAACACTGACTTGCTGCTCTACTTTGCAGATATTTCTTATTTACCTATATAACAACTACAACAGTTCCTTCGTTTGCGGAAATCCAAACCCAGTTTGATATTTCTTATTCTCAGGTGAATTGGACCGTGGCTATCCCAGCTCTGGGCCTTGCTGTTGGGCCGCTCTTTTGGTCTTCAATGAGTGATATTTATGGTCGCCGCTCCGTATTTATTGTTGGAACTATCATATCATTGGTATCTACAATAGGAGTATCTGTGGCGGACACATATGGAGGTTATATGGCTGGTCGCTTTTTTCAAGGGTTCGGCGTGAGCCCTGCATCAACCGTAGGAATGGCCGTTGGTACGTCGCATACATTCCTTTTGCTCCAATATATGAACAAGAAATAATGCTTTGGTTGCTAACAACGAGCTTTAAGTAAACGATATGTTCTTTGATTTTGAGCGTGGTCAGAAACTTGGCTTGTGGGTTCTAGCGATAGACTCGGGCCTCCTCCTGGGACCAACTTGTATGATTCCAATGTTATCGTCTCTCTAATTTCAATTCCCAACTGATGTGCTAACTAATATATTTAGTTGGTGGTTTTCTTAACCTAATCAGCGCGACTTGGATTAACTGGTTCAATTCTATACTGTTTGCAACACTACTAGTATTGGAATTGTTTTTCATGTCCGAGACGTTATATCCTCGCAATCTCATGCTCCAGAAAATGCCAAAGGAAGAGTCCTTCTCCAGTGACATTGAAAAGCACCCCAGGAAGTCAAAACAAGAGAAAATGAACCCTACAGACATGTTTACAGACCTGAAACGAACCAAAACACTTTTTTTCATCAACTACCGTCCTATCCCCGGAATCTGCCATCCGAAACCTTGGGACTCAATCACTCGGTTCTTTATAACTTTTCGGTATCCCGTTGTTGCGATTTCTATTTTGGGCTACTGCTTCCTCTGGTACTGGTGGGTGTTGTCGGTGATCACAATGGTGCCCGCTGCCTATGCAAACTACTCGCCCTTGATTCAGGGATTGCTATTCCTGGGGTTATTTCTAGGGACGTTACTGTCAGAAGTCTTCTTTTCTGGTAGATTGAGCGATTATATTGTTGCAAGACTGGCAAAAAAGAATGGTGGCGTACGTACTGCTGAGATGAGATTGTGGTTGGCGTACCCTGCTATTATTTTAACGACAGGTCAGTCTCTGATACAATTGTGTATCAAGCAAAACACTTACTTCTTCTATAGTGGGATTGATTGTTTGGGGTATCAGCATTGACAAAGGCTATCATTGGATGGTCGGACAAGTGGCCCTCTTCCTCTGTAAGTATTCCTGCCTAAAATTGACCCAGTTACTTATACAGTCTCAATAGTCGCCGCTGGGATACAGATTGGAAACACTGTGACAAGCAGTTACATTGTCGATAGCTACCCTCTACAGTCAATGAGTGTGGTGACCTTTTATGCCGTTTTTCTCAATCTAAGTGCATTCATTGACCCAGTATGACAGACGCCCAAATATTTTGATGATACGATCGATACTAATTATGAATTAAAGTTTTTTATTGCACCCTGGCAAAGCAAATCTGGATGGACATGGTGCTTCACAGCGCAGGCCTTGATCACTCTGATCGGTGGCACTGTGGTATTCGCTTCATTGCAGAGATTTGGGGGAAATATGCGTGACAAAACACCCCAACCATCGTGGGTAAATCCAGAGTTTGACTCAGGCTTGCAGTCTGTTGATTTTATCAACTCATCAAGTCAATAGACATCAAGTGCGGTTTTCAATTTAACCCTGTTAACATCTGGAGAGTGTATACATGCAGCAAGCAGGTGCAAAGAAATCTCTTCTGTTTAGTTAACGTACGATCAAATCTATATTGACTTCCAGAATGTATAAATTCAATAGATCCATATAGAAAATCGGGGGGAAAAGGACGATTTTTACAAGTTTCAATGTTCAAATGTGGAACAGTAGACCTAGAATGATCCAAGCCACATCATGGAAACATTTGAAGCTAGTTCGTTTCATCCACGTTGTAAACCAGTTTCTCTCCACTAACCCTATCTTCTCGCATGAGGTTCAACCCTTCAAGAACCCCTCTGAGGCCGCCCGGATTGACTTTGGGAGGATGTGATTTCAACTTCCCTTCTGCAAATAGTTTCTCGGTGATATCCCAAAACATGCTTGCATATTCTTTGTTTTCCGGCTTCGCCTCAAATTTGAGATGTCTAAATTCAAAATACTCTCCAATTGCCGTATATGCTAGAACCCAGCGATCGTTGACATTGGCTCGCTGAATCCCTGGTATTTCAGCAAGAGCAACGTAATCACCACCCGAAGTCGAGAGCGAATTATCACAGAACGCAGCGCTTGCTTCGTTGGAAATGTTGTCGAGGACGAGAGCCAATTTGTTATCGGTGGACTTGCGTATCTCCTCGGAAGCTTGAGGGTCCTTGTAGTCAAACACAGCATCTGCACCAAGGTTTTTGACAAGATCGAAGTTCCGAGGCGAACAGGTGGTCAAGACATGGTAACCCGATAGCTTTGCAAACTGAATAGCCAGGGTACCTGTTGCAGTGGAACCTCCATAGATGAGGATGGGAACTGACTGCTCCTTGCTGAGTGGCTGGGTGGGTAGAGCGAGCTTCAAAGTCTGATACAACGCTTGCGCTATTGTCGTAACACCAACTCCTAAAGTGGCCGCCTCTTGGAAGCTGACGTTATCGGGAATAAGCATTTGGGTATCGCCCTTAACAAGGATATACTCCGCAAAAGCACCATCCTCTGGCTGAACTGTATTGCAGCCATGTGCAAAGCCGCAAATGCGATCACCCTTTTTAAACGGCCTTTTCACATCTTTGCCAACAGCTTCGACGATACCAGCGTAGTCACAGCCCACAATACTACCCACTGGGGATACATAGTCGATATGCTTCCAGTCTGTTGGGTTCAAAGCCACGCTTACTGTTTTCACGAGGACATAATCGTCACGGAGAGCCGGGACAGGACGGTCAAAGACCAGAGCTTCCTTCTTATCAGATACAACTGCAATTGCCTTTTGAACAGACATGGTGGACTGAGTACTGGAGAGAATGAGCTGCTGCTTCTGGGGGGTATCCATACTTTATACTTGTCGACAATGGCGAGTAAATGATGACAAATAGGCACGTCGTCATGATGCTCTTATCAGGATCGAATAACCGGAGAATATTCAGATACCCCCGCAGCAGAAAAACCAACATCATATTGGTACATTTGTCATCGGGTTTCTAGGATAGCCGGGTGGGATTTGTTTCCAGGAGTCATGTTGGGACCCTTCCAACTACTACTGTTCCTTGATTATCCTCACTTGCTATATCGAAACGTATACTTTCGAAGAGAAGTTTCTGCCCTGACGACACTCTTAATTCCCTACATTTGTTCCTTTTTAACTCTACCCTTTTACTTTCTGGATGTTTTCTATCGTTTGCAAAGCTCAACCTGCCGACTCGCCGCTTACAAATCCATGCGCGTATATAGGAATCGGGGACTAAACCTCATGGAGGTTAACCTCCCCAAACGAGGATGACCTCGTTCATCTTGGCCAACTTTTCACACTACGTACGAATCTTGACAAAGCTATTGGATTGCAATATTTATAGTGATACTCCAGAGCAATGGACGGCCAATCGGTTACTCTCCATCGGGCGTGCAAAAACTGCGTAAAGAGCAAACGCCGCTGCAACCTGGTTTTGCCACAGTGCCACCGGTGCACCAGCAAAGGATTGGTCTGCGAATATGCCAATGCCCCTGCTCCTGCAGCTGCCACAGCCAGAGCAAGTCTAAATCGCGAGCCACGGGCGGGGAAAATAAGGAAAAATCAGTCTTACGATGAGATTCGTCGACCGCTGCGCATGGAAATTCTGAAAACACATGATGCCGTTATTATCCAGTATCTTATCGGCGCCATGCGAGATGTTCCCGTGACATTTGCCAACAGTATGCAGACCACTTTCATTCATCCTCAACTGTATGGCTCTTCATGTCCAGGTCCCATCCGAGACATGCTTGCTATCTGTCAGTGGGAGCACAGGAGTACCGGTGCTCGCAGCAATATCCTTTTATCATCACAGTTGCGACAAAAATCCGCGGAACTATATCGTCTAGCAAAAGCTGCTGCGACACTTGAAGAGCTTCTCGCTTATACCCAATCACTCATCATTGCCCAGTGTCTTCTCCTGTTCCATTGTGATAATACGCAAAAGAATCAAGACAGTGATGATCATGTAAATTTAACCACAGATATAGTGACAGGCCTCGCTCGCTACATCTGGGAGAAAGCCCCGGCTTATGTGCCTCGCATGTTGAGTCCCTGGCGCGCATGGTTACTCGCAGAAAGCATTCGACGAACTATCATTATAGCGAACATCCTATGCAGTACCTTTTCTTTCAAACAGAGAAGCTACTCAGTTCGGACACCTTTTATAGAGGCTTTACCATTTGATTTGCGAAGCTCTCTTTGGAATGCGTCGTCTGAGGAAGCTTGGCAGCAAGAAGCGTCTCAGGAACCCGTGGAAATGGTCTCCTTGCGCGAGTATTCAGATTTGCTGGTTTCGGGCAGAGTGAGTGTCATTTCAGACTTTGGAAGTGTTGTCTTGGCTGCATGTAAAGGGTTGTCGGTGTCCAGTATACATTGCAATGCGATGGAGGCGCGATGACCGATCCCTTACTGCAGGACCAGTTAATCAATTAATTAGTCGAAAATGCCGACATAATTATCTATAAATGCAACACAAAACATATGTAAGTTCTTTATATCAAGACGCTTATTGCAGTAAATTTGCAATTTTTTTGTTATACCAATAGTCCAACGCCGAGATTACCAGCTGAGAAGAAACATAGGTAGCGCGAAGTCGCGACAGTAGAAATCTCGTGACACATAAATGTAAGACTACTTACCTGAAAGCAGACTGTATGACGATCGTGGCGCATTCCAATCATGCCCACATACCACAGCCTCGCATGCGCCAAGAGGGGCAACAAATTGTCTCACATACACCGCCAAATCCGAAAACGGACACAGGGCAGTGAACGAGAGACATACTCGCACGAGTACAGCTGCATTTGGAAATTCTTTTGATGAAAAAATAAGATGTTTGTTTGCTCCTCATTATTCCATCTCCTCATTGGGCCGCCGCCTGGATGTCTAAGACAAGGCCAAAAACAGGACCAGTCAGAGAACACCAGACAAGCATAAACGATGCGGGGTGAGCGATCAACACGCCTGACGTGTGGTGTTTGTTCTTGGCACTAGATATGTCATATGCCTTCATTTTGTTTGTAGCGTAGGTGCTTTCACTGGATAGATCCGGCACAAGCCACCTTGTGGGGGGATGTGGTGATCCAAAATAGGGAAAACGTCGATATCCGTCGATATTTTTAGCTACGGAACGGCGGAACATGGAAGAATTATTGATATGGTACCCAATAATTAGTTTACAGTGTCAATTATGGTCCTGGATTGCTTCTGTCGGTGTCTCAAACAGTAGCCTTTGTACCCGACTGACGCATAATTTTGATGTTGTAGACTGTGTGAGCATAAAAAGTAATTGATATTTAAAGGGTATAAAAGGGCTTCACACGCCTCGATTTTGTACTTTCAATCCATCAAACATTAATACAACTACTTCGAAGCCTCTATTGATAGGAACGCTTAACTCCCAATATCACAATCCTCTACCTCAATATTTAAACTTGAGATCCCCAACCTATAATACTCAATCCACCAGCTACTCATCAATCCTACCATTTTACTACAAAGATGAAGTTCTTTATTTCCACCATTGCCTTTCTGGTCTCCACGGCTCTCGCAGCCCCGACAACAGCATCCGCTGACGCTGGTACTACCATCGATGTTGCCTATGATAACACCTACGACAACAGGGATCAATCTACTAGCACTCTGGCTTGCTCCGACGGCAGCAACGGGCTCATACGAAAAGGATACAGCACACTCGGTGCTCTTCCCAAGTTCCCCAATGTTGGAGGTGCACCTACTATTGCCAGCTGGAACAGCCCTAACTGCGGTGCTTGTTACGGGATTACCTACAACGGAGCAACTGTCTACGTGATTGGAGTCGATGTGGCAGTTAATCGATTTGTGCTTAGCCAGGCAGCTCTCGATACATTGACTGGAGGACAGGCCGTCAGCTTGGGCCACGTAACTGCTACTTATGCGCCAGCTCCATTGCAAAGCTGTGGCTTCCCATAATCTTCTGGTACCCTATCTTTGGAAGAATGATTGGACCTTGAGACACGCATTCTTCAACAACATGCATGAAATTTCTTTCTTGGTATTTTTCGTTTTGATTATTTGTTAAATTAATAAATAATAGCCATACCTGCAAGAATAATGTTATTTAGTTAGTGAATAGCTAACAGAAGTTATTATTATATTTGACTTTCATAAGATGTAAACGATTAGACTAGTAGAAGAAGACTTGTCTGACAGTAGCATCATCTATATTTTTAAAAGAGTCTGGACAGCGCCTCATTATCAAACTGTTTAATCACTAAGCAGAAGTATCAACTTTAAACTGTCAGTCCTTCTTGGTTTTACAATACGTGGACTTGGGACCGCATACAGCGCCGTGCTCCAACACTGAAAAAATTGCATCGTAATGAAATAGCCAATACACACGTGCAGTAAGCCTATCGTTGTGTCAAAGGATGTTTTCCATATTTTCAATATCATTTCTGTGTATATATTACTGCAAATGCTCAGCCATATTACAAAATCAGGACTAATATTACCGAAAAGTTGTCCATGAAATTCTTTCAAATGTTAATGTTGAATTGTATCAGCCTCATATGTAAAATAAGGATATGAGGTCTAATCACGCTACATGTAGTCGCACATGCCAGTCTACCACTCATACACACCATCCTTGTGAACAAACTTCCCAACCACATCATCTCTATTCCCTTCAATGACGTTTAGAATCCCTTGGCCCGACAGCTTTGGGTCTCCAGCCTGTCCCCATCCGCTTCTCGCCTCCTCCGTCTTTCCCCTGAGATTTGACACCACCAAACCAGGGCAAAATGCAAATACCTTAAATCCTTTGGGTCCCAGCTGGACATGGCTTTGTAAAGTCACCATATTGAAAGCAGCCTTGGACATGCGATATGTTCCAAAAGAGTGTTTGTGGAAAGGATCTTCCGTGTTTGATGCTAACGCGAATGACCCCAAACCGCTGCTGACCTGAATGATATATGGCCCTTTTGAATATGTCGACTTTTCGAGGAGCGGCTCAAATTCTTGGATCATCAAGATCGGACCAAACACGTTTGTATCGAAAATGTAGTGCAGGCTTTCCTTGGTATGAGCAGCTGGAACCACTGAACCTATCCCGGCGTTGTTAATCAAAACGTCGAGACGTCCAAACTGATTTTCGACTAATTTTTTGGCAGCCACAATCGAAGCCTCGTCTGAGACGTCAAGTTGCAGGAGAGAGACAGTGCCTTTGGCCGGCATGGACGATGATCCTTTGATCTCGTCAAGAGCTTCTTGGCCAGCGGAGACATTGCGGCAAGCCATTATGACATGGTAATTTGATGAACTCGAGACAAGCACTTGCGTCGTAGCGTAGCCCACACCGGAATTTGCTCCTGGCCGTGACATTTAGCAAGCTGGTTGCGTTGCTTGGTAGTGCATGTGAACTTACCGGTGATTAAGACGATTATCTTAGAGGAATCCATTTTGACGGAGTGAGTATGGTGTTGAATTGAAAAGTAAACTTATTCAAATAAAGACAATGGTTTTTGTTTTCTGAGCATGAAGTAACCTCTTCATGGCGGTGGCATCTGGCCTATTTATGTCTTTCGACTGAAATTAGGTTGTATTATTCACCACATCTGAGCCACGGAGATAAGGACGTAAAAACGAGAGATCAAAACCGCAGAATGAAAAACCAGATTTGATCTGTTCCTCTTGTAAAACATGCGTGAACAGATCAATAGTATACTTGCGGGTCTTTGTCCAATAGCAGTTGACGTTGAAATTGACTAAGCCGTAAGTAGACAGGCTAGTCCATATACAGTAAAGATTAATTTGCACCTGACGCACTATTCCTCATTTGGAAAATAATTTCTCATTGGACGACGACTGCATCCACAAGCAACAGCCAATCAGGACGAGGCATTGTCGCCAAAGAGCGAGGTCTATTGACGCAATATAGGCCACAGTTCTAGGAAAACGCATTTAATGTCGGAGTTAGCATTTAAAATAGAGGTCAAAAATTCGAAGGATGCCTTTCAACTGTTGAGTTTAGATTGCGGATCACTATTGTGATGCAAGTGCTGTTGGTTGAATAGATCTACTGGGGCAAACATGCCTATATCGAGCTCAATGTTAAATAGATTTAGGAATAGACATATGAATTCCTATGTCAATCTATCTAAGCATGAAGCAGATACAGAATTGATTTCATTATATTCAGTAACCCAGCTTCGTCAAAGATAATTTATCAATTGATATGTATTGGTCAAATTATAAACCCATCAAGAAGTTCTAACAAATCAAATCTATTTCCTGAGGAGAGTCAACAACGATTCAAACTTTTTGAACACTGCTTATTCCTTTTTGTTATTACTTTGCCATCTTCTCTGCTCGTTCTTGTCGCCATCGTGGGGATTGGGTACGCAAAGTCAGGACCGCGGTACCCACGACAAAGAAATTCAAAAGAGCAAGTCCCGTAAAACACCAGCCCCAGCTCATGTGCTTTACAAGAGGACTAACTATTACTGCTGCTACGGCGGCGGCAGGACTACGCAACATATTCCCTAAGGCAAAGGCTCCTGCAGCTTGTTGAGCTACGCATTCAGTAAGAAAGGCGTTTGTTGCAACAAATATCCACGACATTCCGAAACCAGCTACCCAATTTGACATATCAGCTTTTACTCTTCCAAGTCAGCACGTTTAGGAAAGAGGAGCGTACTCAGAAAAGTTGATATCAACACCGCAGCCGGATGAATAGATTTGTCAACAAACCAGCCGAACATCACAAGTCCAGCAACGCATAGGAAGACCCCCCATATCTGGTCAACCAAACGGCTTTCTGGTGCAACATTTTTTTCTCCTGCTGAAGACACCAAGCGGGCACGTCTCCAGTCTGAAAAACGCCCACCTATAATTGACCCTATAACCATGGCGACACCCACAACTACATAGCCCACTCCAACTTCAGCTGTCGTCCAATGGTAAATATCTTCCAAAGCCGTTGGTAGCTGAACAGCGATACAAAAGTAAGAGGAATACAGAATTGCGGTGTTGAATGAGGCAATTCCAATAGGAGGGTACCTGAAAAGACGCCAATAAGTCAACAAAGTGACCTTGGGGGGTGGAGGACCTCTTTTATCCTTTGGAACCGCTTCTGATATCAATTTTGGAGTCCATAATATCCAGTTGGCTTCTTGGTAGATTTGACCATTACCGACTCGTGCTCGGAGAGTTTCTGGGAGGCAAAAGATAATAATCGCCCAGAGGACAAACCCCGATATAGCTAGTAAGAAACCAGTGTCAGTACAGGTATAGCGTATATTCCACAAAGGCATTTACCAAGAAATCCAAATATCCATCTCCAGGATGCACCTCCAGCTAGTGCACCTCCGATAATCGGGCCTAGAATTGGACCACATTGGGGACCGAGCAAAAAGTACGACATGGCTCTGGCGCGACGTTTTGGCTCAGTGATCTAGGAATTTAATTGACATGTTAGTGATTGCATCTCAATGCATGTATATTGACAGCCTACATCTGCTACAGTTCCGGCTCCCATAGAAACCACTGCGGATGATCCAAATGCCTGTACGATCCGGAGGAAGAAAAGTGCACCAAGATTGGAAGGCAAAGCAGCAAGCAAGATATTAGCTAGAATATACACAGCAATCGACGCGATATAGAGAGGTCGCCGTCCTCGCCGATCTGCGAAACTAGCCCAAAAGAGAGGCTAACAACTCGAATCAGCACTCGAAAGATGAAATTGATTATCAAATTGTAAAAGAGTAACGTACCCCGAAAGCAAATACGACCATGAAAACGGAGACAGTGGCATTAATGACAGTGCTGCTGACATGAAACTCACGTTCCAATACTGGAAGCGCTGGCAGATAGATGTTACCGGCCAATGGCCCAAAAAACCCAGCCACTGTCACGATGCTGAGAATAAACGTCCGACGATATGCCGGGATGGCAGTGTATGCTGGAGGAGCCGGAGGCCGATCATATTCTGGTAGTTGTGACGATTGAACTTGCTTTTCTTCTGTCTTTGACACAATGGCCTCCTGCGGCGACGGTGATGCTGCTGCCATTGCAAAAGTCCGTGGCACTTAGATAGCCACCTAGACTACAGGACTACAAAGCGTGGAGGGTTGATCACTACTACAGTGAGATTTTGACCGATACATGGAATATATACACGCAAAAGTAAAATTGATTTTGTTACTTACGCGGTTTAGGTCTTACTTCGTCTGAAGCTCAGCCTGGGAAGTCCCCATTTTATTCGCTAGTAATTTCATCCTTTACCTTCTCATATGTTGTTGCCAATTGTCACGTCTTACTATTTGCTTACTTGGACCTGTAGGGATATTAGTGTATTATAAGGCGTGGATGAGGCGCCTTTGATGCTCAAATCAGCTCATGGCTTATTTTCAGGCTGTCAGCCTCCCGGTCTGACGGCGTACGGCTGGGGCCAATCTCGGATCTATGCAGTAAGTCCCGTATCCACCTCGTATTATTGAGTTGATATTTGTCGTTCATCTCATTGCTATTTTTTGCTTGAAAATCATTTCTGTTCTTTTGTCTGCCCCGTCCCGCATATGACAAACAGGATTGGCCCGTTGCAACCCTGCGCTGTGTCTTTCCAACTACTAGCCGATTCGGTAGAAAATGTGCTCATTTTCGCGCGTGCGCTTGGCGTGCCTTAGTTCCTGCGGATCTTAACCGGGGTATATCGGTTGAGTGAGTATGAGAGAATAATAATCATGCCCGTATGTCGGTATAGCGGCCAGAGAGAAAGACTTCAGATGGATAAAGACTGTTGTAGATGTGGAATTCCACTGCACCTTGTCTCAAGGCCCATGATGAATGACTTCTTCCATTTCATGATAACTCGATTTTTTTTGTCCCAGCCTTTCTGTTGAATTTATTAGACATTCGACATGCCATCCCCGTACAATACGATGGACGAGCCACCCCGCGATCAATCTCGGCATACTGAAACGTCCGGGACATCTACGGATGAAGACTTATGGAATGAGGGTGACAGTTCAAACACTGACCAGCCGGCTATTGCTTCCCTGGGGACTAAGAAGGCATTATGGGCTTACCTTGTCCTATGTTTCTCGGTTGGTCGATATTCTTTATCCTGTAGAGTAATGAGGATAGAAGTATGCCTGACTGAGAGACTCGGATAGACAGGACCGACGTCTTCTATGGCCTTCAACTATGTGTCGGCAGCAATCCAGTCAGCCGCCAATTACGTCGGCCACCAACCGGGATCGAACAAACCGTGCGCTCGACGAGGAACGAACATCTCTTGTGTGGTGAATTTTGGAAGCGGTGAAGTTGATTACCAGAGTTACATGTTGATATCCCACGATCCAACGACATCGGCCAGCCGCTAACTTCTTCTGCTATCAAATCAGGTTATATCTTAAAGCAATAGCTCGTGCAATGGAAGGGGTGATCACAATTTCCACAGCCGGCATAGCGGATTATTCTAGTACGATTCATTTTTTACAATAAGTTCGGAGGACAGGTTTACTGATGATAGGACGCGGCATCAAAAGGTTATCGCAAATCCATGATGATGACTTCCATTTTGCTATTCGGTGCTTTGGCATTGCCATTTGCGGGTCTGACCAAAGTTGACTATGCTCATCTGAATGCGTTGGCTTCTTTATATTGCTTGTTGACTGCAGTCCAAGGTGTTTACACCGTTATCGAAGGGTCATATATTCCAATATTCATGCGTTCGGTGGGCTTGTCTCACTCTCGATCTCCCTTGCGAATGGAAGAAGTGAACAATATAGAGGCGCAGCAAAAGCGTATATGGTACAAGGGTGTGTCAGTCAGTGTTTATGGCCTCGTTGCTAGCAACATAGGCGGACTCGTGGCTCTGATAATTGGTGTTATACTCGTTTACGGAAGAGGATCCTATGTTGAGATTGGATATTTCAACTATCTTCTGGCCATAACTATCGCAGGATGCATCACAAGTAAGACTCTTTACTCCCATCTCCCCAACTGCAAAAAACTTAGCTAATTACGCAAATTTCAAGTCGTGTTTGCAATCTTCGGTCAGTATATGCTACCGTCAGTACCGGGTCGTGAAAAGCCCAAAGACGAGAATTTATTCTTGCTTCCAATCAAAGGCTGGTTCAAGTTACTTTCTTCTATCCAACGATATCCCGAGGCATTTAAGCTCTGCATTGGATGGATTTTGTGGAATACGAGCTATAGCAACTTTCTCGGTCTCGTTTCATCACTGTTCCTTCAGGTGACCGGCTTTAGCAGCAGAGACGGGGTGTACCAAGTCTGGTCTTTCACTAGCGTGATATTTGCTGTCTTGGGAAGCTTGTCATTTTTATTTTTTTTTCCACGCGCCAAGGTGCCACTGAAAAGCTGGCTTTACTTTTTTCTGGCAGTAAACATGGCTTGTGTGCTTTGGGGGTGTATTGGTATCAGCAATCACGTCACGATTGGATACAAGCATCAAGCAGAGTTCTGGGTTGAACAAGCTCTATTCATGTCTACCAGCAGTGCACTGCGGTCCTATAACCGCGCAGTGTATTCCTCGCTTCTTCCAAAAGGGTCCGAAGCGCAGTTTTTCGGTCTCGAGATCACATTAGACCTGGCAACCGGCTGGATTAATCCTCTAGTGCAAAGCGTCATCCAAGACCATACCCACAACTTACGATTTCCTATGATTCCAAATTTATTACTCATCCTAGTTGCTACTATTTTTTACGCCTGGGTGGACATTGCCAAGGGCATTGAAGATGCCAAGAGCCTTCTCGATTAACACGAATAGCATTGCTGGGCGAAGCTAAATAAAGAAACTTGATGAAAATGAAAGAGTGAAAAGATTACACATCAATTAGTCAAATTAAAACGCAACGGCATGCCTTGCCTTGATCCGCACACTTCAAATGTTTCAAAATCGTTTTTCCCCCCTGTCTCTCTTAAGACACGAGTTAGAGATAAGGCCTGATGTGATCAATTGGTGCCTTAAGAAACTGGACAAGGCTTAAGATCAACGCCAAGCGTAGCCACGTCTAAGCAGTTATTCTAGAACCTCCGAGGGCTGCCTGTCTAAGTAGTTTGCATGCGCCAAGGGAGAGGATTTGAGCAAATATCCTACGCCGTCTCGCATCCTTCTGTTACCCGGAGCCTCGGCAGCACTACCCAGTGTTTGCTTAATCAGGTGGTCAAGTTGCTCCACTCTGGTCTTTGCTTTTTTGCAAATTCCAACAAGCTGAAAGAAATCGATTTCGCTATCGGTTGCTAGATATGGATCTCACTACATCGTTCATGCATCTTAGCTAAAAATATCATACGTAATACAGAATCCAAAAGCATACGTCCATAACTTGCACTACAGATCGATCCAATCCTTATTTCTATACCTGTACTCCACCCCATCACATGTAATATTTACCCGTGTCTATGCTCAAAGAGCAATCGAAGCTCACGTGGATATAACGGACCAGCCTGTAACTCATATCAGTTCAGTAATCCTTGTGAGTAGATGTGTCACGAAGTAATTTACCGGCGTCATTCTATCTTGCCACTGCGGATCAAGGGTCCAGGAACAGTTTTTGACGAGGACAAATAGTGTGATTCTCATCTCAAGGAGCGCAAACCTCTCTCCCAAACAGGCACGACTACCACCGTGGAAGGAAATGAACTCAGCCCGAGCCTTGGCTCGCCGAAACCGTTTGAGAATATCCTCATTATTCGTTCCCCACCGCTCTGGCACAAACTCGTCGGCAGTCAGCCCCCAAACGGCAGGATCACGATTTGTGGCGTAGGAGTTGTACCCAACGTAGGTGTCGCGTGGGATGTAAATAGTATTCCCGAGATTGATTGGCCTGTCAACTCGTCGATTTACCAGCTGTGAAATGGGTGGGAATAAGCGGAGGCTTTCGTATATGACACTGCTGAGAAACGGAAGCTTTCCGAGTATGACGGGAGAAAGGTCCCCGTCTAGGCACATGTCTATCTCGTGTCTTAACTTTACTTGAACATTCTATATTCAGCCTTGTCAGAATGAGGAGCATAAATTCCCGAAGTTGCCGTGATTCGTCTAAAAGATCACAACCCTTGCAAGCATACGAGACAGGGACTCACCGGGTATTTGCCCAGAAGATACAAGGCTGATAGCATGGCCAACTGTGGATTCTCCTGCCCGGCCACGAATACCACGTTGAGATTATCACGGAATTGCTTGTGAGTAAGGACTCCACTCTCTCTAGCTGCAACTAGCCGGCTTCCGAGTTTTTCGGATGCCATCCAGTAGGGGTCTTTCTCATGACCCATGCAGACAACACGCTGCAGTTCTTGAGCAAATGCATGGATGGTCCCTCTTGAGCGCTGGCGGCTCGGGAAAAGCCATCCCAATCTATCGAGAAAAGGAAAGCTTAAGAAAATTGGCTTGAATATCTCTTTTTTGACCTGACGTTGTAGTTTGTTCAGGTCGGCATTGTTATCGTCAAGTAACTATTATTTGTTTCTCAGTCAGTACTAACAGAATTGAGACGGCACAAGGAGGCGTTAGAACTAACACTCAATTCCGAATTCAATAAGCATGCTAAGATATTAGTAATGGAGTAACGTTGCAGAACGTCTTGTATATTAGGCTCCGCACTTGTGCCATCTGCACGTTGATGCCTGAGCAGTGAGTAGAGTTTTTGAGCATTCTGAAGGATTGGCCCAGGGTCGAAATTTTCCTGCAGACCCGGCTTAATGACCGTGCGGTATGTCCGATAGTCGCTTCCCCGAGACGATATTATGTTGTCACCTATGGAATTTCAAAAGAATCCGAGTCATTAGTCGTGTTTTGTTGGTCACTTGGTATTGAAGAAGTATCAGACACCAAAACTAACCAAGGTATTCCGCAATCACACTATGCGGTAATTTTTTGTCGTTCCCACTTTTCTGATAGACCTCCTCATTCTTGAAGACCTCTGCCAAATACGTGGATCGCTGGATCAGAACATTCCATTGACCCCCAAAGAAAAACTTAACTGCTCCATGTTCGAGAAGAGGTTGCCGGATGTATCGTTTGAATGTATCTTCTTGATCAACATCGTAGAAAAAAGGAAGCAGTGTCACCCAAAATGGGATAGTAGGAACGTTCCTGGGGTAGATGGGAGGAGAAAATAGCCAGCAAAGAGCGAGACAAGAAACTATGAGCAGCCCTGATAGTATCTTCAGGCTGGTTGAGGCGGCGTCGATAAAAATAGACATATTTGTCTCGCGGTCTTTTCTTTTCTTTCGTAAACCGGACTATCAGGCGGATAGATTGTCGCGGAGAGACAAATCAATTGTTTAGCCTCAATAACTTTAATCGTAGGACCAAATGTATGCTTGTGGACTGCGACAATTTATATGATTTTCTTCTCAGATAATCGCACACTAACACCATCAATTAGTCTCTTAGCGCGTGGTATGCAAAGCTAAAATAGGCACAGGCTCTAGAACAATTATCGAATTTCCATCACATGGAAACCCGTTACCCAAGTCACATTTTTCACAATCGGGGTTGGTTCAGCTTACTAGTTGTGGTATAGTATTTTTCAGCTCGTATACATGTGCTAAGCAAACTGTTATTTGCTGCTAATATTGCTATCATACTTCCATACCGTGTGAACGGACATGGCTTAGCGGATTATAATGTCACTGGAGCCTCAAAAATTGGATTAAGCGTCGAATAATCTCGGAATTTGACTAGAGTCTAGTGAGCTTTTCCAAAAAAAAAAAAAACAAAAAAAGTAATATTGAAGTATTCCGTACACAGTAACTATTAACATTGAATTGATCACCTGAACAATCCAGGTTTTTATTTTGACATACTCCAATAAGCCCAGTCTCATGACCAAAATGCCCTCAAATGGCCTCCATGACTTTATATATCACTTTTGAGCCAGCAATAACCTAATAATAAGCATATCTCAGTGCCGTAATTCTGGTATCTTTACCAGATTATACCCTCGCACCAGTGTCGGATTCATGTTCTCCCCGATATATTTAACAGGTAGAGCATACAGAAGTATCTCAATTGGCTTATTCAGCTTTTATCTTTACGAAAAGTGTGCCAGTGTATTTGACTGATGTGGTAGATGAAGGAGTATCTAGCATTAAACTTTTTCCCTCTGCATTATGCCATTTATGACCGTTGTAAAGTTACATTTTAGCGCAAGCTATCTTCTACTTCAACATATTCTCATTCTCTACCATTTAAATGCACTCATTTCTGAGTATGGAAACAACAAGGAGACCCTTTCAGTACATAGAGGAACTGAATCCCTGAATATATACGTATTCACCATAGAACATTCGACACAGGCCGAGAAAGGCTTTTTAGTAGTATATCGCGTGTAAACCGCTACATGCGTAAGAAATGCAAAATGGGAGAAGCTAAGATGCCTAAATATTGTTTAAGTCGTCAAATTGTCGTAGAGAAGGAACTCTTAAGCTCTCTGAGTTGATGGACAAGTAACCTGACCGCCCAAACCACCAGAAACGACAATAGCAACTCCAGCGCGCATAAAATCACCACCGATCTTCATATCTTCGCTCTTCGTACTCGTCATACCGTCGTTCATCTTCGTAGCGACGTTCATCTTCATAACGACGCTCCTCATACCGCTGTTCATCTTCCAAACGACGCTCACGCTCAAAGTCTGCCTCTTCGCGCTCTCGCTCATATTCACGCTCGCGCTGAACCTCGCGCTCTTGCTCATAAAGCTGTTCACGCTCTCGTTCTATGTCACGTTCCTCGCGTTCCTGGGACCGACGGCGTTCCTCCTCTTCTTCACGGCGTTCTTCGTCTTTCTCCTTTTCCTTGTCTGGGCATCGAGTTAGCGATATTCAGAGGAACCTCCAGGAAGAGAAAAGAGTTACATACGCTCATCCCATTCGTGCATTGCCCAAGCTCCGACAGCTGCACCAACTAGGCCACCACCTACACCGAAGGCTAAATTGTGGTTCTTTTTTTCCTCGTGCGGTGGCGGACTAGCATAGCCCTGCTGCGATCCCCCGTAGGCTCCTGGCGGTGGTCCATAGCCTGGTGGTTGCGGGCTGCCATAACCAGATGGCGCAGGACTGCCATATCCTGGGGGTGGACGTCCGCCTGGAGGACCATATCCGTAGCCTCCGGGTCCTCCTGGTGGCGGAGGGCCACCGTAGCCACGCGAACTGTTATCGTATCCTCCCTGGTGCGGTACTTCAGGGTGGTTCCATTGCTTATGTCCGGTGCGCTGATCAATAAATAAATACTGCTGCTCGCGGGGTTCCCATTCGGCGATCCAGCCGGGTGGAAGAGGTGGATGGCCGTGGTCCTGATGCGAGTACTGGTACGACATTTGTGTTGATTTTTGTTGTCACTTGGGTAATTTTGAAAGATAAAAGGCAAAATACTGTTTTTATTAAAAAAAAGAAGAAGAAAACAACTAATAGAAATAAAAAGGCCACGGGACCCCGCGGCGGCGGGTGACTCAAAACGGAAATACAGAAAAAGGGGACAAATAAGTGTCAGAGCGGGGTATACATCAAGGGGGGCTCGTTTGATGAGAATGCAACACACGGCCAATGAAAGCGTGCGGTGAGTCACGCTGCTCTGTGCCTACTCGCCATTGCACATGGACTAGGCAGGTGTTAGTGTATGCATAGCTGGACATTTAATGCATTTAAGGCCGAGTTCACGTGGCTTGTGCATTTTGGTGGGATGTCCTGCCCGAGGCTTCCTGCAGCGGGTTTCACCTGTTCAGGGTCGTCGGAAACACCGCATCCGAGATCTCGATGTGCACGAAGTTTCAAGTTCGTCCCGTTTACATTCGGACCTCATTATTCTCGCTATTTTTATTATCGTGGTTGTTTCACGGAAACTGCCATTTATAGATGTATATGGCCCGTGCAGCCAATCGGAGGGCAGGAATCAGCCGACCAAAACCAGCTAGTCTGTTCGGGGTTAGACAAGTCCGAAAGACGTTAGACTATCATGTGAGTGGATCCCTGTAGCTTTTGTCAGCATCGCTGTCGCTTTCTCTTTCTCTCTCATCTCGTTCGTTCTTTGTCAGCTTTCTTTGCGTCGTTATAAAAGAGATCACCCAGCATGGTTCGTCCCGATTCCAGTGACCCTGAGGCAGACAATTGGTACGCGGTCGAGGACCCGCGCCAACGGAAGCGCATCCAAGATCGCCTCGCGCAACGAGCAAGAAGTATGCGCCCGCTTCTCCTCACTCACAGCATCCTGGGTCGGGCTGACTTTGAACACAGGAAAACGGCTCGCCGACTCCAAAAGACGCACATCAGCTCTGGACAAGGCGGTAACAAGAAACATGAATACAGGGCCCCCGACGCCTGCCATTACCGACCGATCTAATGACGATGACGATGACGCCGCTATCTACATCCCAATTCCCCGCTCCCCGGATATGTCGGAACTTCCTACCCCGCTGTTCATCCCGGATGAATCGTCGATTAATGGGGGCTTTGCGTCGGTAATGCCGATGACTGTCTGGGCAGCTCTGTATACCAACGGCTCGATACTGGGACTCACTTGCTCCACATGTGTCCCTTCAAAATCAAAACCGGCAATGCCCAATGTTCCTCCGATTTTACACCCTACTGCCCTGCAGCTTTACAGCATCCATCCTCCATGGATTGATCGATTCCCGTTTCCTCGACTGCGAGACAATTTGATCACTCTGATTGGATTTCTCGAAGAAGAGGAATTTCTGCAGGATTTATTTTGCATGTCAAGTTTTAAAATAAAGCCTGGTGGGGCATCTTGGGACCCCAATTCTTGGACTATCAGCAAAAGCTTTTATACGAAATGGGGCTTTCTATTTACGGGCGACTATCCGTGACGTCTTCTAGCTATGCCTAAATCATGGCAACTCAAACTGCTCTGATAGCGTCGATAATCCCCTTCGCCGTCACCTCAGGCGCGCTCACAGTCGGCATGTGGCCTGTATTGATGGATAATGTCGATACATTCTTCGCATTCCGCTTCGTAAGCTTTTCGACAAATGCTTTCTGATATTCGAGGGGGATGATAGTGTCACTTTCTGTGTGGATATACGTCACAGGAACATGGTCGACCGCGGCGAATGTCACGGGGTCGAGAAAGCTGATCGTAGATTGAGATCGCCCGCGATTTGCCCACTCCGAGGCTTCTTTCTCGGATAAGTCGTTGTAAATCACCGGGGCGGCTGCGGCTCCATCCATGTGCATATACTCGCCCTGGAAATTCATAATCAGATCCTGGAGTTTTAGATATTGCAGTAGGCATATGTTCTCACCAGGATTCGAACGAATGTCCCCAGTTGACCACCCATTGCCTCGAAAGCAGCTTGCCCTACATCTCCTATCACAGATGTCAAGTACACCACTCTCACAACACCACCGGATTTTCCTTGCTCCTCGCGCTCGGCCTTGGTCACTCCTTTTACACTCTCGGTCGCCACTATGCCACCGTAGGAGTGTCCCACGACAACTACGTCCTTTCCCTGGCCAGCCAGGAATTCAGCGATGCCCCGGAAGTACGCAGCATCCTCCTTCATCGTGGCTGGTTTTTCTGGGGGCGTGCGGCTGGCAGACTGCAGCGTGCCGACGAATACTTCGTAGCCATAGCCCTCCAACTGCGAGCCTAGGGTGGTGTAATTTTCTGGTCCGGTAAAGGAGCCCGGGATGATAACGATTGATGGTTTTTGGGACATCTTGTAGATAAATTTACTTTAATTAAATCGTACTTGACAAGTGATTAAACAGGGGCTCGGGATTAATCTTATACTTGACACAATGACCGATCTGCCTTTCAATTTCTGTGTTAAAATTACAAATCATTTGCAATCACTCTTGAGTTCGTGGCTTGATATAGTCAGAATTCAATGCTCTGACCATTTCAATGTGGGGTCCCAATCACTGCGACGAGGAGCTCTGACATGTCAGAAACTATACCGCTTTGGGTAAAATTATGGTCGTGTTAATATATAGTTATGAGAGGATTTCAAAAGATAGCCTATAAAGAAAACTAAATACAAAACTTTGAAATTGAATTTAGTTCTTTTTTAAATTAAATTAATAAAATTATTTAAAAATTATTCTATTTAGAATTTAATAAAATTTTTAATATTAAAAATTATATTAAATAATAATAAATAGTATGAATTATAATACTATTTTTAATTTAAAAATTTTTTATGAATAGAAATTTTTCAAAATTTAAATTCTTTTTTTAATTAAATAATATTATTTATTATTTATATAGCTCTATTGAATCTAATTTAGGAGTTTTTTATTTAGTTTTTCTTAGAAGTCGCCTGCTGAAATCCTCTAGTATTGCCGTGTTTCTCGCACTTCTCAGCGATCCATCCAGACTTCCTAGAATTCATAATCTGCAGTAAGGATTTCTGTAAAGCCACAGCCGGGAACTGATTGCTAGGGGTGTGGATGAAAGCTCAATCCTCTTGTGCTAGTCCCTCATGTATATATGTTAAATGCTTCCTTTTCATCCGGCATTTTCTCATCCATCATGGTAGCCTCGCTCGCCATGGCAATAGGATTAGAGACGTATATTATCCCATCTTCAGGTGCCCCTGCAATCGTGCCATTATCTATCCCCTGAATCTTTCCTTATGTTGGTTTTCTCCTGCTGGCCGTGATAAATGTAACTTAATTTTCGGTATTCACTTTACCCACCATGGTCGGTCTCTCCACCTTCCATTCCTGGTAACTGTACGAAACAAGCATTTTTATTTACATACTGATTCATAGACGTGAAATCTGTACGCGGTCACCGCTCACTGGCGCTCAATCTACAGTAAAACTGTGTTCGCTCGTCTTCTCTCACGGCGAAAACACCCAACATTTCCATGAACCAGAGTAATCGGTATACCACCATGAAGCAGTTGGGTCTGAGAAAGTATGCCTTTAGGCGGGAGAGCCAGTGGTCAAGCTCGAAATCCGTGAGTAGATTGGGACTACGGCCAAATATCGTGTCGGCTCTAGATATGATGATTATACGATCGTCTTTCATCTGATACGCAGACACCGCGCGGCAGTTGACATATCGGAACCAAATGAACATCAGTCGTCTGGAAGTTGACTAGCTAAGCTGGAACAGCGATAGTAGGAGTGAACCCTGGCCTGATGATGTCCACGTATGTTTCGGCTGCCGTTTTTTCTCGTTGTGCTTAGTTATTCGTAAGTTTGACAGATCTTCTATGCGACTATGTATTCTTTTGCTAGTAATATTTTTTTATTCGGACATATGCATCGATGAAGACTTCATATACAAATTCAAGACCGGATTCAAATATACATGATTAGGCACCCCGCATCGTATATATCGCTAAATATAGGGGTTCAATTGTTTACATGTCCGATGTGATCACTATACACATGTTTGCTTGACATTAGTAGAATCTGCCAACAAACCCAACAAACCCAGCGTAGGCAACAATATTAATGTTATTTGAATTTTGTTCTATTGTGAAAGGTTAGAGAATCGCACAACACAAAATTCAAGACAACGATAACGCCATCGACACTAACTAATCCCTGTTAGGATACACGTTAGACAATCGCTTCCCGATTCGGAAGATAGGGTTACATCCACTTTGTTTGCCTCAACGCTCATTTTCAAATGTTTGAGGCACCTCGCTGTCTTCTTTGCTGCTTCTACCGCTTTTATTATTACAATGCAGGATCGTCTATCGAAGGCCTCTTAGTGACATAAAACGGTTTTTTGTGACCTTCGCGTGTCGTTCTTGGCAACATCATGCCGAATTAAGGAATTCTGGCCAAGAAAACCGAAGAAAGAGGAGTTTTATACGAAGTATAACCACAGTTTTCCTAAGTTCAAGCATCGCTATGGGGCCTACTAAGGTACCTAGCACAGACTATCAGCAGCCGGCGGTGGTCGACGCTGCTGGTGACGATCTTGGGCAACCCGCCAGTGACACAAAGCTTCCGACAGAAACTCAGGTGGAGAGTAAGATTGCCAGCAGTGTGGCCGCCAACAAGACGACTGAGCTGTCCAGCGAAACTGCAGCAATTGAAGAGGAAACCAAACATGATCCTGAAATTGCGGCTCTGCCTATCCAGGTCCGTCAACTCGTTAGCTTGGAGGACGACCCGACGTTGCCGACTATTACTTTTCGCTATTTCCTCTGTGTGATCATCTTTGTCACTCCGGGGGCATTCATCTCGCAACTGAGCTATTTCCGAACGACACAGGCTCCTTATTCAATCTTTTTCGTCCAGGTGGCCTGTCATTATGTCGGACACTTTTTTGCAAAGGTGCTACCGGCAACTGTCATTCGAGTCCCCCTCACCAAGTGGTCGTTCAGTCTAAACCCAGGCCCATGGAGCATCAAAGAGCATGTTTTGGTAACATTGACAGCTGCCTCGGGTGCCACTTACAATTTAGGGTTTTACCCGATCGCTGTAGCTGAGCTTTTCTACGGTGAGCGAGTGCCTGCTGCTGTCGCCATTTTCTTCATGTGGGCCATCGTCTGGGCTGGCTATGCCCTGGCTGCTCTGGCCCGCCAACTGTTGCTCTTTGACCCTAATTACATCTGGCCGCAAGCGTTGATGCAGACTACTCTTTTTGAATCCTTCCGCAAGACGGACCGACAGTCCCCCGTGGCCCGCAAACAGATGCTCGTATTCTTCATCTGTTTCATCGGTATGACGCTATGGCAATTTCTTCCAGAATATGCCTTTCCCTTTACCTCTTCACTAGCTTTCCTTTGTTGGGTCGCTCCTGAAAATCCGGTTGCCAACTTTATGGGTTCGGGGCTCGGGGGCATGGGATTTTTGAATTTGTCGCTGGACTGGTCTAATATAAACTGGAATGGATCGTCCATCTTGCTTACGCCGTTCTGGACCCAAGTTATTCTCTGGCTAGCTTTTGCTTTCAACTGTTGGGTCCTATTACCAGCTGCGAAATGGGGGAATCTGGGATCTTACAAGCACGGACTGATGTCAAACGAGCTTCTCACCGCCAATGGGTCGTCATATCCCACCTTGGACATATTAACAACGAATTTACAGCTCAACGAGACTGCGTATGCGGAAATTGGCCCAACATACACTGGGTTGCAAAATGTTTGGAGCATGTTTTTCGATTATGCGAAATTACCATCTGCAGTCACCTGGATTTTGACCTTTGGTTTCACACAGGTGGCCGAAAATTTCCGCCGAGCGATAAGGTCGCGCAATAAAGAGGCCAAGAAGAAGGGCGAGAGCATAAACCATCAGTATCACGACCGACTCAACGTTATTCAGCGCCGGTACAAGGAAGTACCACTGTGGTGGTTTGTCTCCTTGTTTGTGGCAGCTTTCGCCATCCTTATTATCTCCATCGGATGCGGATACCTATGGATTCCCATCTGGGCTCTGTTCGTTGCCCTGTTCTTCGGTGGCATTGTTGTCATTCCAATGGGCTGGCTCTACGCCATATCCAACTATCAGGTTGCCTTGGGCACGTTCAACGAATTAATATATGGCTACTTGGTACACACCGCGGGCGGTAATAACCATCACCACCCTTGCGGACCCTCCGTATACGGAGCTATTGCGGGCGATGCATGGTATCGAGCACAAACAATGCTACAAGACCAAAAGATTGGGCATTACATGCATATACCACCCCGGCTAGTATTCTTCTCACAAATCTTCGGAACCCTGATAGGTGTCCCGATCAATTATGGCGTTGTTCGATGGGCGTTGAACACAAAGTATGACTATCTCACGGGCAAGACCCCAGATCCCCTCAACCAATGGACCGGCCAACAGATCCAGAGCTACAATACTATGGGTGTGCAATACGCAGTCATCGGACCAAAACGCTTGTTCTCCCAGGCTCTTTTCGCTCCCCTTCCCTGGTCTTTCCTATTCGGTGCCCTTGTACCCCCTGTGCTTTATGTTCTGCACCGCATTTTTCCACGCTGGCGGATTGATCTCTGGAACATAACCATCTTTTGCGGTGGAATGTCGGTTTTTTACGGCAACGTATCGACCGGCTATACTTCTGCGATCATTGGTGGTTATGTAGTCATGTACTACTACTACCGGAAGAAATTCGACACGTGGAAACGATACAGCTACATGGTGGCTGCAGCCTTTGATGCCGGTTTCAACCTGAATCTTTTATTAGTTTTCCTGTTTTTTGGATCAGGAAAGCAAATTGCGATGCCGAATTGGTGGGGAAATAACGGTGTCAGTGTTGAGCGATGTTTTGCTCTGGACTCGTAACACAAGAACACGAAATATTATTATGTGCAATAATATTGGACATCAAGGCGCTATTTCTTATTTGCAGCTTCAAATGTTTGCACTAATCAATTCACAGCCCGTAATTAGCATAGCCCCTTAAATGTCGATTTAGATTTACTGACATCATTCGATTAATTCTCTCGCACCTTGTTACATAATTGTTTTGTCTTCAGCAAGACACAGGCAGTGCCATTCAAATCCTCAAAAAACAGTGCCATGTTTGTTGTTTCTCGGAATGTGGCGATATCTCATGCATAACCAGGGGTTAGTCGCATCGACACGTAATCCAAATGTCGATCATTCTCCATGGCAATAAAGGACCCGCATCGCAAACAACTCTTGAAAGTGAATTAGGCTCATAAACAGTTTCGTTTTTAGTTTCTCCGTTAAATTAAACTTAACTACTAGCGGCTATAAACTCTTCCGGCCGCATGAATGTACGCGGAACCCACGCGTCTGTCTCAAATACAGTAAGTAGTATACAGCTGGAAACTGAAAAGTAGTAAATATAAATTGACGCTTAAACTTTTAAGGCGAACGAGAGGATGGGTTTTGTTGATCATCGACGCAAGTCGTCTTTTATCTACATTCAACTATCATGTCTTCAACCGTGGCTAAGAAGGTCGTGTCCTTGGCGCTGAGTGCCGCAGTAGCTCATGCACAGCTCTGGGATAAGGTCGTTAAAACCTCTTACGGGCCGGTCCAAGGCTTTAAATATTTCAATGAATCGACTCTGGAGACCTATTTTGGCCTGTCCGAATCCAATGTGACAGCCTTCCTGGGCGTTCCATTCGCGGCAGACACGGGTTATCAGAACCGATGGAAGCCACCTCAAGCTCGTGAACCTTGGAACGAGACCTTGAATGCAACTGCATTTGGCCCTGCTTGCCCTAGCAATATGGCCACGCATATTAGCGAAGACTGCCTTAGTCTCAATCTCTGGACCAACGCCGGCTCTGCCGATGCTAAGCTGCCAGTCATGGTCTGGAACCAGGGGTCCGACGAGACCAGCGATAATACCTGGTGGTACGGTGGTGGAATGGCCTTGAAAGATGTCATTTTAATCACTTTCAATCGCCGTGATGATGCATTTGGCTATTTAGCGCATCCAGAGCTCAACTCCGAGGGTTTCGAGCGTACGGGTCATAACACCTCTGGCAACTATGGCATACTTGACCAGCTTGAAGTCCTCAAGTGGGTTCAGAAGAATATTGCCCAGTTCGGCGGTGATCCCGACCGTGTTACAGTCGCTGGTCAATCATTTGGCTCCTCCCAAGTCTACCACGCCGTTAACAGCCCGCTATTCACCGGTTACTTCAATGGGGGCATATCAGAGTCAGGAATTAGGTACCCATATGATACGCTCCTGGCAGGGTTGGCGTGTTCGTACGTGAACATGTCTTCTGCACTGCAAAACGGGGTTAACTATACGACCTTTCACAATGCATCGACCATTGCCGAATTGCGCACCCTTTCGATGGAAGACTTGTTGATCGGCTCCCAAGACCGCGTCACCAACGAAACGTACTGGTGGGTGACTGCCCTGTCGACTATGTATCCCCTGGTATTTAAGCCTTTGCAGGACGGCTATGTAATTCCATCCAAGTACATTGATTCACTTGTCAATGGGCCAGCCAACGACGTCCCAGTCATCACCGGCAACACCAAAGACGAATCCGGTGCTAGCCCTTCAACTGATTATACAGTCGACCAATACGAGGATTACACCTCCATCAAGTACGGTAACCTCTCTGCCCAGTATTTGAAGCTCTACCCAGATAATGGCAATCAAACGATCGCGGACATGGCCTGGAATGCCGCTGCGCGAGATACATCCTTGATCGGATCGTGGGCGTTTGCGACTGAGTGGTATAAATCCGCCAAATCGTCCTTTTACACCTACTACTGGACTCATGCTCCTCCCGGTCAAAACCAGGGCGCTTTCCACCAGTCAGAGATCATGTATGCACTCAATGCGTTGTACGCCAACGCTGACCAGTACCCTTTTACCGACGTGGACTTTGAGATTCAAGAGCAGATGTCCGCCTACTGGGCCAACTTTGCCAAAACCCTTGATCCTAACCAGGGCAATTCCTATAGTGGGAATGGCATTCTGAAGACTTGGACTCCCAACAGCCCCAATGGCACTCAAGTTGTCATGGAGTTGGGCGACACGTTCGAGAAAGTTCCGATCGCCAAGCCAGAACAAGTGAAATTGATTATGGCTTATTTTTATCAACAATTTCCTTTCTAAAATTGTTACTGGGCCCCATGTTGTATTTACGTATCGCAAATTTGGACTGGTATGGATTGTTGGAGCTTGCGCCGGCATTATTTATTTGCGCTTTCAGCTGAGCGAATGAGTTTTGTTGACCAACATGTTTTTCTCAAGAATGAGCACGATTATTTTTATCTTCCAATGATCTGCTTCAGTATTTCTTTCTTTTTCTATTTTGATCAACGCAGATGAATCTTTTTATTATGATCTAGCATCAAGTGTCGACTTTCCAACACCCTGGCCTTGTGCAGAGGTCCTGCGACGCAATCGCACAATGAATCAACAACGCCATGCTTAGAAAATATACCTCGTGGTAGATAACGACCAGAAAAAATCATCTAACAGCAAGTCGAATCTGTAAAGAGAGATGTAAGGATTGTGCAGCAAGACCATACTTAGTACTACTTATCACTGGGACACTTGGCTGCTCGTTCGACAGCCGCTAGCTTGAATGGGCAACCAGAGCGAGGACTCTTACTATCTTACGATAGAGGTCTGGAAGACGTTAACATAAGATCCGCATTAACATTATTAATGCCGGCTTTAAACACCAGCATTGGATATAAAATGTACCCAGTTTCTGGATTCAATTGGTTACATAAATCTCCAATACTAGACCTAATAGAGCAGTTGTATTATTACTCTTGAATTTCCAGATTTGTTTGTATGTCGAGAACCCTGCACGCATATACAGCTGACCAACACCAACACGTAGAAGCTTAGTTATTGGCCAAAGTCTCCGACGTAAATTTAAAGTTGTTGATGCTAAGATTTAAGGAACATTCTCCTCGAAAAAGTCCAATGCTTAATGTTTCAAAAGTTGAATGTTCCTTGGCTTTACTTGACGAAATTCTAAGCACCTTTCATTGATGAGCAGAACTTAGAAACGAAATTTTCGTGAATACTGGGAAGGCAATAACCGATGCAGCAGTTTTTCTGGAAATTGTGATTTTTTTTAGACTAAAATAGCCGCATAAAGAGACTTAAAGAGGGGATATGACCCCTGGTGAGCCTACAATTCGCAGCCCCTTAGCCCCCGGCCCCGGACTTTGCTATATACGCCTAATCATAACAAACCCTGCCGATCATTTGGCATTTAAGGCTGATAGATATATCCAATGACCTGACCAACAAGATATGTCCCGCTCATGAAATTGGTATTAATAATATTGCGCCTCTGGTCCGCGGTTACATTACTTGAGATAGCGTTGTCATCTGTAGATATTCAAAATACGTGACGGGCGTAGGCCAGTACTATAAAAACGACAAAAGTCCCGCGAGAAATGGCAGTCATACATCATCAGCAGTTCCAGATAAGATCCAATAACAAACATTTCCCTCCAAAAAACGCGCCACCGGCCAAAATGTACACTCCCAAGGCCCTCGTTGCTACAGTTGCCATCATAGCCAGTCTTGCTGCCGCCCAGAACGTCACAGACCCTCCCACCACCTTCACTCTCGATAGCCAGTACCCCGGATGTGTTGCCACCGTTAACTCCGAGTGCAGCATCGGCTGCAGCGCCATCGCCGTTCTCTCGGACACCAAGAACTGCGATCAGATCTCAGACATCGTCACCAAGCCTGTCTGCAATGGAACCGTTTCCATCGATCTCACCGCCGGTCACCTTACCTCGGCTTTCTTTGAGGAAGGCTTGTGCCGCAGCACTTGCATTTTGGTCGGTGGCTCTTGCAAAAGCCAATAAATGTTAGCCACGTTACCTGGTATGTCGTTATCGTTCTTGTACCTCCACTATCATTTAGGCATGATCGACTGACAAGCGTTACGCTTTTATAGTGCAACTATCTTTCATTCTGACAACCGAGATACTGCGAGGATGAATTGACCGACACTGAATTGGGTACAAATGCCCCCACCGGTTACCTGGTTGATTAGAAGAGGATTTTGCTGCTTTCGATTTGTTCTGTTATGTTGATGATCGCTTTATATTAATTATACCACCTACTTGTACATATGTATCAAATGTCGGCATAAAAAAGCTAGAATAATTGCATAATATAACACGCCATTCGTTTGAGCAAGCAGGCCAGACTGTAAATTGAGCTTGAAATGTAAAAGAGGACTAGTCTACACTCTACTGCAGAAATCAGGCTTTAAAATCTTAACTTGATGTCTTTATAACGGAAGTCGGTGTGGATGCAGTCGAGGCACCGAGATCCGTGCTTTGGAAGTTTCTCATCTCGAGCGCGACTCATTAATTAATGACTGTCGGTAATAATTTGAAAATGTTTCTTACACTATTTCCCTGGAAATCAGCGATTGTGTTTTCAATTAATGACCGAAATTCAGGACTTTACCTATCCCATCTGTATCCATTAATATTGGTTCCGGGTGGATGTGGTGTGGTAGTTATTGGCTTTGATCTGATCCCTGCTCAGCATGTTAATGTATATTTCCAATTATTTCGGCAAATGACGACAGTTTTGAAATTTATGGTACATTTAAACTGGGTAATTGGCTCGATGTAGGTCCCCATACACAAAATCCATCGCAGCATATCACCTCAAAAGCACGTCATATGGCTGTCCATCATGTGAAAGGTAGTTGTACAAGCACGCAATTTCCATGTATGGAAGTGCATAAATTGAGGTCTTTTGCGTCTTTCAGAGTATTTAATTCGGTTTGACTAGATTTTATAATCTCAACTGAGATCGACATAGTCGTATAATTCGAAGGGCCACACAGTATATACACGAAAGCAGCGGGGTATCAATCGCAATGAGCCAACCACAACAGTTCCCAGCTACTGACCCTGCAGTATACGAACAATACAAAGCTAAATGGGCCGATGTCCCTCAGGATGAACGAGGCTGGCTCGCACGCGCTCGCGAGGTGGCTGAAGTCTTAGCCCAGGATGCAGTCAAACGGGACCAGGAGAACAAATCTCCCATCGCAGAGATTGCACTTCTCAAATACTCGGGTCTGCTCAAAACACTTGGTCCACAGAAGTATGGTGGCGGTGGACAGGCCTGGAACGTGGGGTATAAAGTGATTCGCGAAGTCGCCAAAGCGGATGGGTGAGATTCTCTATATCAGGGAAGGGGTACGGAGAAGAGAACTGACCGGGACAGATCGATTGGAATGCTTCTTGGTTATCATCTGCTGTGGTCGAGAACAGCTGATATTGTCGGAACAGATGATCAAAGCGACCGCCTCGACAAACTGATCATCACAAATAACTACTTTGTCGGCGGGGCAGTGAATCCGCGCGACAATGATCTCCGGATCAGTGCAGACGGCGAGGATATTGTCTTCAATGGCGCAAAGCACTTCAACACTGGCGGTGTTGTTTCCGATCTTACCGTACTCGAAGGCGTTTTGGAGGGCACCAGTGACCATATTTTTGCTGTTGTGCCGACCAGACAAGCAGGAATCCAGTTTGCTCACAATTGGCACAACATCGGCCTGCGTCTTACAGAATCGGGCAGTGTAAAAATAGACAATGTCCGGGCACCATGGGCCGATGCCCTCGGATGGGATGCTGTTGAGCGTAAGCCATTACCGAGTGTGTTACAGATACATTGGGGAAGTTTGCTGCTCCCGACGTGAGTCTTTTCTTCCTCTCGAGTCTATATCAAACAGGAAATCTGATGAGCGCAGCATACAACTTGTGTTTAGCAACTTCTATCTCGGAATTGCAATCGGGGCACTGGAATACGCTACCAAATACACAGGGACCAACACGCGCGCCTGGCCATTTGGCGGCGATACTAAAGAATCCCCCACCGAGGAGTTCTACATTTTGGAGCGCTATGGAAACTTCTTCGCCCATCTGCGTGCAGCAGAAGCTCTTGCTGACCGTGCCGGGGACCAGCTCGCTGGCGCATTTGCACGGCATGGTAATGACCACTCCAAACTGACGGCCGAAGAGCGAGGAGAAATCGCCGAGTGGGTTGCCAGTGTCAAAGTCGTGACTACGGACGTCGGGCTTCGAGTAACCTCGGGCGTGTTTGAAGTGACAGGATCCAGAGCCACGTCGCTCAAAGTGGGGCTGGACAGGTACTGGCGCGATCTGAGAACACATACCTTGCATGATCCTGTTGCGTACAAGAACCGAGAACTGGGTCGATATGTGCTTGTGGGAGAGATTCCTCAGCCAACGTGGTATACTTGAGGGACGCACAGTAGTAGTTTAAAATCCAGTCGCATAATTATGCTAGTTTAAAGATTTCTAATGAATAGGGTCTCTTTGTTGAAATATTGCCCGGAAGATTTTTTGGGTTGCTCGAATAGCCACATGGTAACTGGTACAGTTGGGTGCATGTGGTCAAAAATTTATCCGGATTCCAAATTTCGCAAGGATGTTTCAACTAGTGTATATTATTTAATATAATAAAAAGAAATTAATATAAAATAAAACATTTGTATATAAAGTATATTTTAATTATATATAATTTTAAATATATTTCATTGAGATTCAGGGGGTTCTTTGGTCGGGTGGCAACTCAATGTATTCAGATGATGATGCCGCTACGCCGGCTCGCCGGGGGTGTGTCGGGGGTGTGTACTTCAAATCCTGTAAATAAGTCTCTACTTATTAATAAGTAAGCGGAGAATCAGAGCGCTTATAATCCCAAGTTATATAACACATATTTCAGCTATAATAATAATAATTTCCCAGTTAAATCCTATGAGTTATGAGATTAACCCAAATGATCAAACGAAAAATACACGTGAGAATTATATTTTAATGCAAGCTCAGTCTTATTGGCTGAAAGCACTGGAAGATTACATCGGTATATTAGTCATGTGATCTACGTACTAAGCATACTACCCGTATAGGACTAGTGTATGGTAGTCAGCCCGACACACCCCCGGCAGGCGGCTCGCCGGATAAACCTTTGCACTGTGTACCACTATGTACTGCTACCATTACAGTGTGAGGGTCGGCATTTCCTTGATACTCTATGCCGGCCGCCGCCCTCTTGCCATTTGCCTCGGCTACAGTGCGAATATCTTCGTATATTTATTCTCATGGATTCAGCTGTTGTCAGGATTTGAAGTATGCTAACATGACTGCAACATTTTGTTGTTTTTCGTGTTGTTTATCCCCTACGCTATCTCCATTTTATCCCCGGATATACTTGTTTACTCCCCCGCATCCCGGCTGACCAATAACTAAAACCGACGGCCGTAGAAAGAACAAAACAAAAGAAGACCAATAATGGAGATCCCGGTCGTAATCTGCGGCTCTGGCTCGGCTGGCCTCTGCGCAGCAACATTTCTCTCTTGCGCCGGCATCCCGGCATCACAGATCAAAATCTTCGAACGCAATGCCGGGCCGATGGAACGCGGCCAGGCGGACGGAGTGCAGTGCCGCACGGTCGAGGTTTTTGAATCTTTCGGTTTGTCGGAAAAGTTACTTCGAGACGCATACCATGTGCTCGAGGTCTGCTTTTGGGCCGACCAGCCAGATGGATATGCCGAGAAGAAGCTGGTCAGGACAGGACGAACAGCGGATACAATGCCGGGGCTATCGCACCATCCACATGTGATTCTTAACCAGGCCCGGATCAATGGGATGTTTTTGGACAAGATGAATGAATCCAGTGGACTGCAGGTAGACTACGGTTGCGCAGTGACGAGTGTCAGGGTGCATTGGAGACATGACAATGACGAATACCCTTGTGAAGTGAAAGTAGAGCGAGACGGAAAGGAGGAAGTTGTTAGGGCAAAATACGTTTTTGTAAGACCTTTGCCACTGTTTGACTAAAATTTGCTCCTCTGATTCAAGGGAAAAATAGGGCTGTGATGGTGCGCATAGCGTTGTTCGACGCTCGCTGGGGTACAAGATGGTAGGAGACAGCACAGACGCTGTTTGGGGCGTAATGGATGTCTATCCGAGAACAAATTTCCCAGATATTCGGAAAAAGGCAACCCTACATACGAAGGCTGGAAACCTGATGGTATGGATGATCTTTCATGCAACACAATTGTGAGAAACTACTGATCAAGATAGATTATTCCTCGCGAAGGAGACTCCCTGGTCCGATTCTACATCGAGCTCCCACAAGGCACAGTTGCAAAAGAAGTCCAGCTTGAAGACCTCCACCAGCGAGCGAAGCAGATATTCTCTCCTTATTCAATGGAAGTGGCCGAAACATTCTGGTGGTCTGCCTACTCAATCGGGCAACGGCTGGCTGACCATTTCCACAAAGACAACCGCGTCTTTCTGACAGGTGATGCATGCCACACACACAGTCCCAAGGCTGGACAGGGGATGAATGTTAGTCTGCAGGACGGATACAACCTAGGCTGGAAAGTCGCTGCGGTTCTCAAAGGCCAAGCTCCCCCGTCTATACTAGAGACATATCGTCTTGAGCGAGAGAAAGTCGCGGCTGATCTCATCGAGTTTGACCGCTTCTTCGTACGAATGTTTTCGTCTCAGTCAAAATCGTCGGAATCCGGTGACAGTCATACGAAGCCGGAGAATTTTGCAGAACATTTTATTAAAGCAGGTAGATATACGGCCGGTCTGACAGCCAAGTACGAAGACTCCGTATTGACGTCTGCCGCAAGGAGCAAATCGAACCTTGCGGCGGGACTTACGGTGGGAATGCGCTTTCCAAGTGCACAGGTCGTGCGATTCGGCGATTCAAAAGCCATGCAGCTTGTTCGAGCCTTTCCTGCCGACGGCCGGTGGCGAATTGTAGTCTTTGCCGGTGATATTAGCCGAAAAGGCAATGCAACCAAGCTTAAATCAGTATTTGCCCCTGTCTTGAGTCTCATGTGACCATGAAGATCATTGAAATAGATGCTAACATGTTCGACTATAGTTGGCCAATTTCCTCTCATCCAATGACGGGCCCGTCACCAGATCGACGGCGCCAGACGCCGATCCTGATAGTTTTATCGAGCCAATCCTCGTTCTTCACGGCGACAATACCACAGTTGATCAAGAGCAGATCCCGGACTATTTCACTCCTGTGAACGGTAAATGGCGGATGCGCGGTATGTCCTTCTAGTTGAGCACATATTGATCACATCTAATAAGTGAGCATAGACCTGTTAAAGGTGTTTGTTGATTGCGAGAGCTACAACTCTGGGCACGGACATGCGTACCAAAAATACCAAATTGACGAGACAAAAGGAGCTTTGGTCGTCGTCCGGCCAGATCATTGTATGTGGCATACTACTCAGGAGTTATTAAATATGTGGCTGACGTGTTTAGATATTTCACTGATTACCGATTTGGAAGACTATGCCAGCCTCGATGATTTCTTTAAAGGATTTGGTGTGTAAAACTGCGTCGATCACATATAGCTAAATCTCACGTGATGGGTTAGGACATAATATGGAGAGGATTAATAAATTATAAACTCGTTGAAGTATCGTACAAATGAATCTACTCGACCTTGAAGTCAATGGTGTGCTGTATAGTAACCACATTCTGATTCATGCCGTCCCGCACCAGCCCTTCCATGCTCTCTGTGTCGCCCGCCTCGACACTGCCATGTACAGATGTGTGCGTACCAAGTCTATTATTGCCCCCAAACATCTGGTGGGCATACTGATTTCCGAGCGACGACAAAGCGTATTTGTCGCGATTTCGAACACCATGGTTCTCCGTCATGGCAAAGGCGCCGATCGTCGGTTGCAGCTCGACAGCGAGACGACCGAGCGAGGGAATAGAAGTGGCAATAATACTGATGTTCATCACAGCCCTGTTTATCGTTAGACACTAGAAAAAGAAAAGAGTGGAATCGAGGAGACCTACTGGTCCCAGATGCTGGCATTGATGGCTGCCCATGTCTTGTCACTCGACTTAGCAAAGATATTGTAGTAGTGAATTTGAAATGCGACCGCAATAGGAACGCTGGAGAGTCGTTAGGTTTTGATTTTGTGGGATTTTTTTAGGTTGAAGAAACTCACGCAAGTCGAATAGATAGCATTCCAATAATTCGAACTCTCTTGCCTGTAGATACCTGCACTCCCCAAAGGACCATACAAGGGAGAATGATCAGAGCCAGGTCTGTGATGATATTTACAGCCCCGACAGCACGGAACAACACAGCCTGAAACCCGGTCAGTATGGGTAGTGGAATAATTAATTGGCGGTATATTCTCACCTGGTCGATGCATTTTCCGCCCACAAAATCCCACGGATGAGGCGAAGAGCATCGCGCAGCCAGTGCGACGATAGATGCCACTGCCCAAGCAACGATTGTTGCGATCAAGGTCCAGTTTGCGATAAACGGAGGTCCCTTGCTCATGAGATTTTTAAAGAGCAAGCCAATAGAGAGCTTGCTCAGGGCGATGGTGGTAATGAGCAGTATTTGTGCCACGTACCAGTACTAGCAAATACGTTAGCTTTCAGAATATTTGATGTTATCGCTGAAGCGAAAAAAAAAAAATGAAATGAAATAAATAAGGAGATAAGTTTTACCTTTTGGAACAGGTCAAGATCGTTCGACGAAACAATGCCTTGTTTTTTGCCGAGGCCATGGCTGATGGCGAGCTGCACAAATACACTTTGGATAATACTTAGAATCTAGCAGTCCGATTAGACATATTGCCATGAAAAAAAATAAAAAAAGTCGAGTCAGGGAACCCACCGTAGCTCCTCCGAGAAGGTAATCGTCCAGCTGCACGACACGACCGATATAAAACCTGGCAGACAGTCGCGTGGCCACCACAAAGACTGAAAGAACTAACAAAGTATACACAGAAACAGCAGAAAACCCGCCGTGGTCGTCTTCAGTAATAGTGAATATCGGAGGACGCACGCCGGCGCCCAGGCCTGCCATTGCCATGGTCAATGTTTGACACTGCGATTATTTCCGGGTGCAGCATAAAGCAAGCAGACACGACAATTCCTATGTCTCCATTGTTCTCTTTGACGGAGAATATGCCATGCGTTTATGTCCTAGGCCAAGGGGAAAACAGCGAGAAAAAGGTTTCACAAGCGAGGAGAATCGGTCAAAATCTCACCCGATTGCGTTTCCCCATTGGTCCATCACGAAATGCTTGAACAAGCCTATGAACTCAATCAGGCGGCGGCGCATGTGCTGTTGGGGCTACTATCACATTATCTGCGCTAGAGGGACCAACAGCCAGTGACAGCTGCCAGGATTGCAGGGAGAGTGCGCGATACGGGTCTGTGGAGAACACCTCTCGCTAGAGCCAGTTTAGAAGGTGACAGTTCCATCCAATGCCTTCAGTTTATCGCGGAGGCCCAGCAACTAGATTCATTTTGGTAGCAATGGCCGTGGTTCTCGGCGTTGACAGCGGCCGCCTGTGGGCCGGTTGTGTAACAGGAGCCTCTGCCATTGTTCGTAACATTCTCTTTGTTATCGCGGCCCTAGTTATGGTTTCGTAGGATCGCGCAGAGCGATCGCCATTCGCCGTTGCGTCGCGTGGCGCATTCCCCTCTTTGACCGGCTTTACGGAGCACACGAGACAAGCAGCGCCCGGATTGAGCAACTAATCCACTGGTGCGGTGGTGCTATCGCAGTGCCCACTAGGGCTGGGCTTATCGCAGTTAATCTCTGCCTAATTAGTAGCAATCAGTAGTGTTTCCCAACGTCGCCGGCCCCGAGAAGGATCGATCGTCAATCACACTGGAGACGCTTCCCATGCACGTCAGTCGCCAGCGAGGGGACAGTCCAGCAACTGCCGGCCAGCCAGTGGGAATGGGTCTAGAGGGGGGAGGAATTTGAATTGACCGAGGTCAGAGACACTGCCCCTGGCATGACATGACTCGACTCCTCCAGAGCCCACCGAGACTGGGGCACGCCGCAGCTGAGGGAGGGCGCCGCATAAGCGCGTCAGGAACAGACATAACAACCCAGAACAGAAAACGACTGCTCTAGAAACAGAAGGTGGCCAGGATCGGACATGCGCGAAAGCAGCTAGTGCCGTATGTCGCTCTGTCCTAGCGTTTGCCAAGTCAAGCTGGTGGGAAACTTAGAATCCAGCTCTGGCGGTGGCTATTGGCCCAGCGATCCTTGTTCCTCGTTCCACTGGCATTGGCCACTCACGGTGTGAGAAGGCTGCGATTTGCCTGTGACTCGCGGATCACCGTAGGATCTGATTTTTGATGCCAGACGCTTCGGAAACCTGATTAGCTGTTGAGAACAGGAACTATTTGATTTAATCAAAGAGGATAGCGAAAAAACAGAGGGGGCAGCACTGAAATATAACAAAAAGACCAGAAAATAAAATGAAAAAAGTTAAAAAAAAAAAAAAAAAAAAAAAAAAAAAACCCNNNNAAAAAAAAAAAAAAAAAAAAAAAAAAAAAAAAAAAAAAAAAAAAAAAAAAAAACTCCGGCATCCTGGTTCAAGGTTCAAACGCCACTGGAGACCTCGAGACATGGTTCAAGCTAGCATGCATGGGCCCCGCCAGTCCAAAATACGCCAGAATGAAAGCAACTGCCCTATCGGGCTTCTAGATCTGTGACTAGTACGTCGTCGTCTAATTTGCACCGGATTCCGCTTGTCGAGTGAGGTGTCGTGTGGGCATCTGCCTGTTTGGATTATTGTCATTGGACTGTGCTGGGCAGTTGTCTGCGCCATTATGTGATAGTGTTGGTCAGGAGAAGCTTTAATAGCAATACTGTGATATTCTAATACCCCGGGGCGTGGTGGACTAAGTATTTACATGTGGGCACTCCGCTGCTGATGTCACCTTGCGACTGATAAGCCTCTGAATTCGCCATCGCACGACGACAGTGTGTCCAAATACTTGCAGTCGTGCACGGAAAAAATCCTTTTTCGACTGCATTTGGGGCAAGATGAATGACAATAATATAGAGATGGGCCCTTTTGGGGTCAAACGACAGACCACAGTGACAATCGAGTCAACAGCACGACCGCCGACTTCGAGCAGGTCCAACCACGCCAACAAGAAATCCGACGTGGGCCAAACCTACATACATTCGACAGGATCCAGTGGGCGCAAAAAACTTGACGTAAGTGTCGCATCCTTAAGCAGACTGCCGGCGATACTTGGCGACTAACTGGGAACGACAACACGCAGCGGAAATTCGACTCTCTCTCGATCCTAGCCTTGTCAGTGACGTTACTCGCATCATGGGAAGGAATTGCAAGCAGTTTTTCAACCTCGCTTCTCAATGGTGGACCGTCGTCGCTGGTATGGGGAATGCTTCTCTCACTCACGGGCACCATGGCCCTGGCTCTGTCGCTGGCCGAAATGGCATCTATTTGTCCCATTGCCGGCGCTCAATATCACTGGACTGCTCTGTTCGCACCTCCTCGAATCCGTCCTTTTATTACTTGGATGCAAGGCTGGGCGACTGTTTTTGCCTGGCAAGCTTCGACGACTAGCATCTTCTTTCTCGTGGCCGGCCAGATCCAGGGCATGGTCATCCTCAACTACCCAAATTATGAGCCCGCTCGCTGGCAGAGCACTTTGATAATGTGGCTCCTGACGTGCTTTTCGTTCGCCGTGAACGTATGGGGCATCCAAATCTTACCCTCGCTTCAGCTGCTCGGAGGTATTTTTCACATCGTCTTCTTCATCGCCCTCGGCGTTCCTTTGATTCTGCTCGCTCGGCGGAGCACGTCGGAATTTGTCTTTGAGACTGTGATGAACAATGGTGGCTGGGGTAGTGATGGGGTTTCGTGGTGTCTGGGCATGCTGACCGTTACATATTGTTTCCTTGGTTTGTTTCTCTGTCCTATATTAGGGTTTCATGCTTTTGCTTACACAAAATTAGGCTTTGACGGCGCCGTCCACATGAGCGAAGAAGTTCGAAACCCCTCGAAAGTGGTACCGCGAATCCTGATTCAATCGGTCATCATCAATGGCACTCTGGCGTTCAGCTTCATCCTAATCCTGCTCTTTTGCATTGGCGACCTGACTGCTGCCCTCAACACTCCGACGGGCTTCCCTAGCATCCAGATATTCTACTCTGCAACCGGCTCCATCAAAGCGGCGACTGTCATGCAGTGTGGTATCACCATCATTGGACTCATGTCCAGTATCGGAGTCGTAGCATCAGTGTCTCGTCTTACTTGGGCCTTTGCTCGGGATGGAGGACTCCCGTTTTCCAAATTTTTTGCTCATGTATGTTTTCTTTTTTTGCATATTTTCCCCCTTCCTTTCAGATGGCTAATATTGACCAGATTGATTCCCGTTTCCACGTGCCCTTCCGGTCCATTGGCCTGGTCTGCATTGTTGTCATATTACTTTCTCTGATCAACATCGGCTCCTCAACCGCCCTCAGCGCTATTTTAGCACTTAGCACCTGCTCCCTTTACATCTCTTACATAATTCCTATTGCCCTCCTTGTCTTCCGCCGTTTTGACCAGACCCGAGAGCCTATTCAGTGGGGTCCCTGGACGCTGGGACGTTACGGCCTGGCTGTGAACTTGTATGCCATTATCTTTGGCACTTTTATTGTTGTCTTTGTTCCTTTCCCCACCAAGATTCCTGTCACCGCGGATAATATGAACTATGCAGGTCCCGTGTTTGTTGGCATGGCACTGTTGTTGTTGGTCGACTGGGTCTTCCGAGGCCGCCGACGGTTCCAAGGTCCATTAAAAGACCTTTTGACGAGAAATTCTTGATTGCCTCGCGACTGCTTGACATTTTTTTTGTATGTTTGTGCTGGGCGGAATTTATCTTTTTGGGCGTTGCGTACGGGCGTTGTTTAACTTTGGTGTTCAGAAGGGAATGTGCAATATGACTTGACGTATGTATTTTGATACCGATTTGAAGACATTCCCCCCCTTTCTTGGACACGCATATCACCAATGTAGAAACTGTCAGCATATTAACTGCCAGTAAAAATGCCTTCGGCTAGGTGCTCAGTCCTTATTTTCTAACAGAAATCAGACTATTGTAATCTGCTTGTCTTCTCGGACGTTAAACTAGGATAAAGAGCATAAATCTGAGTCTACGTTTGTATTCCATATGGGCTGAGAGCCTTTAGTGGATATCAATCTTTCAATATGACGATTATTGATTAGATTCGCGCCATCTTTTGGAATTGTCCATCTAAATCACAATGCCACCCAAAAAGTAAAATTGCAAAAGATCAAAAATTTGAATCAAGGTAATGGTTCGCTCAATACTGCTAGCCAGTCAAAATGAGATGAAGGTGAAGTAATATATATGCACAGAAGAGAACATTTGAAATCAAAATCAAAACAAGACAAAAAAGTAATCCTCCCAATCGATAACCGCGCCAACTTATGCGGGTATTTCCTGTCCCAATAAAGATAAAATGGCAAACCCAAAAAGATGAAACCAGAGAAAAATGAGTACCAAATCTATATGCATGTATGAATGGTATCAGACAGCGCCCGCTTGACGGTGTCTAACAAATGAAACGAATAAAGGTCGATGTGGTGGACCGTGAAGAAGACAAAAAGGTATCGTATTGCTCGTAAAGAAAACATCAGGTCGATCACGCGCTCGATTTGGATGCATTGCTGGGCGACGAGGAGCGACTGGAGGAGTCTGTTGGTTCGAATTCGTGCTCGTGTAGGACCGTCATATATTTCGGTGTGCGAAAGAACTTGGGAACCGAGTCCTATATTCCATGAAATGTCAATCTAGTGTTCTCAATTGTATGTTATATCCATGGAGTACGTACGCTAGCCATCAGCTTAAAGACACTCTGCTGAGCAAGCTCAAATAGAGCAACGACATCAGCAAGATGGGTCGGATAATTCTTCTCGTCGCCACCGATGTTGGTCATTTTCGATGCCAGATTGTTGCGCAGGCCATGATCGATGTTCAGTTCGCACGGAGAGCCAGGGGCCAGGAAAGCATTGTATAGACCTACAATTTGATTAGATTGGTCAAAAAAGAGTCTATTGTCCGGGTTCACTCACTGTAAGCAGCAGCAAGAGTTTCTTGCACTTTCGACATCTGCTCCAACTCTTTCACACGGTTCAGTTGATTGTATCGGTCAATAAACTCAGATACATCGCAGTAGAACGACAGGTTCTCCTCGCAGAAAGAAGCGCATAGAAACTCGCGAAAGAGCAGTCGCAAGGACGGATCCGCTAGAACGTAGTCCAGACGAGCCTTGTTGGATACGTCCGCACCGCAGACTGGAACTCCAACCACAGAGCCGGCCTTGTCGGAATTCTTGTCAGAGGCTGAGGCCCAACCGCAAACTTTCAGCCCTCGAGAGGTGAAGGCGTATAACGAGTTTCGCGACGTGTCAAACAGGTTATCATCGATGGCTGTGGTGTTTGGCTTTTCTTGGGACGATTTCTCATAGTGGTGGACACGAGCCACGAGCCCGTGGGCGATAAATTGCTCACAAATTCGGATCGTTTCACGCTCATCAACCACCGTGCAGCAGTCCATCAACCAGTCAACGGCCGTGGTGCCACTGAATGTGTATGCATATCGCTTCCCATTCACGCGAGAATCTCGTGCAAGCTTCACTCCCGCCACGCCATTATTGTTCTCGACCTTGTTAGCATCCGAACCTGATGAGGTTGGGCGAACATTGGGCCCCTCTGCACCAGCAAAGCGACGGAAAATGACCTCCATGGTCTGTCGGTCGGTCAAGACCTTGTCGGTTTCAAAGTCACGCTCCAGGGTGAGGAGGGTCATTCGGTTCCGGGGCGACTGCAGTACTCGAAGCACATGTGGTGCTGTGATTCCGTTTCTGTTGCAGAACATCTGCAAGGTGGCCATCCCCTTGGGTGTCATCTGGCACACGGTGCCTTTACTAAAGTGTGTCATCGTGCCATTCAGCGGTTCCATGAGACGAGCGAGCATGAAGTCGAACAGGATTGAGCGAGCCATTTCCTTGCCCATTGAGAACGTCGTTGTTGACGTCGTCGTGATTATGCGGTTGGGGTTCTTGGGGTCAGGCATGCGCGCGGACTGTGTGAATTTGAGCGAGCCCAGGTTGATAACGGCTTCGTCGATCGTAAATGTGTAGTCGATTTTGGTCAGGCGCACGCGATTCAGGCCCAGCTTCAAACTGACCATCAGCGTCGCAAAGAGCTCCTTCAAGTCCTGCGTAAAGTCATCTGGGTCAGTATGTGGTATGAAGAGTCGCGGCGACCAAGGGCAAAACTTACTTTGGAGAATGGCTTGGAGTCGTTTGTCGTACGCATCAAGCGTGTACTGGGCTGGTGTCTGGTGGACTTCATGGCAAGTTTGGGTGCAACCATTTTGCCTGGTTTCTTCTGTATTCCCCTCCACTCTGCGACGTAAACGTGAAGTCGAATAATAGCAAATCTTCTAATTATAATGTAATTAGTTCTATTCCACTCAGTTATCCTTTGTATCGAAGCCAGGGCATATAGAAGCTTTCACCCGAGCTGGGAAATAACCAAAGAGAGTAAGACAAGATTCCAACAACGGGGAGCACCGGAACTATTTAGACCATTACTGGGCTTGGGCAGGAACAGGAGATCCAGCTAGTCCTTGTATTCTCAGAAACTTTAATTAGAGTAAATATTTGAAACACGGTGATCCGTCACCACGTGGAAGCGGTGACGAAGAACGAGCATACTCCGTACCGCAGTCATCCAACCGAAGGATTCGGGGGACCCAATCCTTTGGCCTCGTCCATTATTTGGTCTGATACGTAGGGCCCTGTGGCTGGTGGCCCCGCCCCTCTTTTAGTCGTCGTGCGACCCCAGTTTCTCGTGTTACCATTATGACCATTGGGTCCGGAGCAAATAGTCGGGCTCGGGTCTATCCCTGATCGAGTAGCCCTCTCACGGTGTCTATCATGTCATGTGCTGTGACCTCGACTCGCAACGGCATTCCCATTCGTGCCAGCTGCGATAGCGTCTTCTGGTTGGGCAATAGTTGGGTTGACTATTATCGAGCGGTCGCCGGTTGAGATACGGACTTCGTACGTCGATACCACCGCAGATCAGACCGCATTCGGAGTCTCTGGAGGCCATTATTGTGGCCAACGGCAGAGAGTACGGATACGGCGTAGAAAACTGAAACACGTACGTATTACGGAGTACGGGGTACGTGTTGCCAGCAACAGACAAAGGGAGAGATGTGCTCGGTGGATAATCCGTTGGCTTGCACCATGATCAGCCCACGTGGAATGCGTCCAAAGAAAGGGGGGCAGCTCGTCATAGCAGCATAGAGTCTATGACTGTATGGAGCAAGGTTACGGTTACTCCTATATTCTTCATTTCAACCAATTGCAGGCCCGGACGGTATGCTGAGAATGACACCGAGTGTCTCTCCGACTGTTGGTAGACTTTCCGAAATAGGGAGTGCTCTTTGTGTTGTTTTTTTTTTTTTTTTTGTTTTTTGTTTTGCGCGTTGCCCTACCCTAGGCTCCTAGCCTGCCCCAGGGTTCGCTCTGAGTCAGAGCAAGGCCCTAGATTGACATAGTCCCTGACAGCCCCGGCCAGTCACAGCCATGGGGGCCAGGCCCAACACCCACACGCGGCCTTCTGATTCGGCGCTGATGACACAGGCTTGACGAATTGCTAAATTAGTGGTGATAGGCCACATTTTAGAGTCTCGTTTAACGCTCATCCCCCAAACACGTGTTGAGTCATCCTCACATTTGTCCCTGCGATCGCGCCTCTATCGGATTTGGTCTAAACAGATCCGGAAAGAAGTGGCTTAGCTACTAGAAGGTGTGGCTTTATGCTAGAGACCCTGGTTAACACATCCGGTAAATAGTGGCTGAGGCTACAACCCCTTGGATCTTCAGACATGTAATTATGTACGAACTCCCGTCGCGTCGGAGTCCTCTGGTTACCGTCAACTCGTGTCACTTTTTGATCCTCCATGTGGTGGTTCAGAGTGTTCAGCAAGGGACTCGTAGTTTCTAGCGCTTGGTGCGAAGCCCTTGTATCATATCGCATGGCATTCCAGTCGCAGCTGGTATGGTCTTTCTGCGCCTGTCTTTGGACTATCTGGAACAGTGTTCTTGACACTGCTGATGTCACAAATCGAGCAGTACGTAATATCAATCTTTGTAACTCGCACACAGTACAGAGTAGTACTACTGCATGTATTTCATGTGCATCTGGGCGCCTTGTCCCGACAATTAGACTTGTGGGCCGTGGCTCAATTAATCTTAATCAATCACTTTCAACTTCCAAATTACTCCGTATTCAAGACCACGTTGCGATACTCATGAAACTATATACGTATTATTATTAATATTATTATAGGGTGATTATTAGTGTGAACTTTGAAGTCTAAGTCTACTGCCTAATCGAGACTGGGCGCCTTTCTATCGGCTGCTAGAATATAAAGCCAATAGTCTGGTCATATTTAATCATTACATACCCACCTGCAAAGTGCCGAAGACTGGATCAAGAAAATAAGCTAATTAATGGTTACCCACTTTGAGTTCCGCAAGGGAGCCTAAAATGAGACGTACGCAGAGTAGCGCTGCACGACATGAGTGACATGAATGCGATTTCTGCGGACTCTGGAGTCTGCAAGCGTCCATGTGTCTTCCTATTTCGGACATTGCTACTGTATTTCTAACAAAGAGGCCCAGTCGCGTGTTTGTGGTAGATCATTGAACGGCTGCGCTCCGTACTCCGTATTTTAAGTGATGTGACGTGACTGGTGGGATCCAAACTCCCAAGAGCGTGGTACGGAATACTCCGTACTAGGTCGCACCAGGACCTAGTTCCTCATCAGGAAATAACCTTTGGTATCTGAGTTGAGGCCATTTTCTAGCGAGATGTTGTATGCATCTTGTTGCTGCCTTGCATATTATCCGTTTGACGCCGTAAAAAAGAAAGCCTTCGTTTATCATTTCATCGAGCTTGGGTTTCCCAACAAGACAAGGATTCTGCCTGGCCGACACATCATATTTAGTTTCTTGAGTACTTTGCAGCTTCCTTATCAAGCTCGAAATTCATTCGTTGATTGAATCCCGAGCAAAGTACACCGTATTGTCATACGCGATTACTTTGCTACTTCCATTTTTCGACATCTGCATCACAAACTTTGAGCTTTTTTTCGTGAAGATGAAAAACGAAGCTTCTTATTTCCTGAATAGACCCTTCTGGTTTGTACATCAAATTTTTGAGCTGTGCATTGCTCCAACGTAGATTTCACTATGGATAAACAGCAGTAGTAAGCTTTATTTTGCATACAATCTGTCCGCCTCGTAGATCCTACGTGCAACATTTGGATGGACAGACCTGAATTTTGTCGTCGACGACTCTTGCTGGAATTACGGTTAAAGAAATTGGTGGTTCGTGGATACTAACATACTAAGGATAGGCATTTTAATAATGTTTTTTTTATTATTATATAAAGCGCTTGCTGACAAGTATGAATTCTGCGCTTAATACCTCAAAGATTTCTTTGCATAGCCAGTGCCTGCAACTCATCATGCCAGATTGTACTACTGAAAAGGATATTTCACTACCGAGAGGCATGGGGGGTCAAAAAATAAAGTAACCCAAAGTCCAGAGCATATTTGTTCTTGACAGCTGCAACAAAAACATTTGAAGACTTTAGTCTCTTGGGCAGTCAATCTATGATTTCACTGCTGGTGCCACAACACTCTCACTTAGTCTGGAAGGCTGGCAACTTAGGCTCCTAATTTCCACTGGTCTATCTCTTCGAGACGGTTAACGATTCTTGTTCTTTTACGAATCAACTCCTTGGCGAATCACCATCTTTGGATGTCGCGGTTCCGACTATTACCCTCTGTAGTGTATAACGTTAACATCTCTATATTCTCCTAATGAAGGATTTGAACTCAGTATTCTTATTCAGGGTTAAAATTCGATAGATTAGAGCAATAATAGGCCGGGACTTATAACCTCTTAGCAGCTGCATCAAAAAGACTTGAGTCTCTCTAATAGTCAATCTATGGTTTTACCACTTGCACCACAACATTTGCCATACATCATTCAAGCAGTTAACCATAGGCGAAGAGAATGTGATTAACGTGGAAGTGAAATGAAATTCCAACCCTGTGAAATTGAATCTGAAATTGACGGCTAGTCAAGGTATTCTCAGGGTCATTCCACCCGGCCATTCTCTCTTTTCCGTGCCGCATATACATCCAATGCCTTTACGAAACTTTACTTACCATAATGTCAGCCCAATAAATTTAAGATTGAACCGGAAATCTGAGAGAATCTTCCGCTTGCCGGTTAGTTTCTTGGAGGGAAATAGCTTTTCTTCACATAAATAAGCTATCAACTTCTGTACAGTAGATTTTTATTGTTATACTTTAGTACGAAAAGTTCGAGGGCATGTTGTTTACAGGAGTGAAATTACGAACTACGGATAATGGTCCAGGCATGGAGACATTGTGCGTTGATAATTGTAGTATTGTTCTATACAACTCCAGATGTCCGGCTTGCGTTGCGGACCGTATCATGCGGGGTATATTAATTGATGTCTATGTTGATAGGTAAGGTAGTATAGAAGATGCTAAGGGAGGTGAAACTTAGATACATCAGACACAAAACTGAAAATAAAATATGTACCAACCAATCGATGAAGTTTTCTCTTCATGAAGCGAAATCAAACACCCGAGGAACAGCAAATATAGAGCCGAAAACCACGCTTAGCAGAACAAAGGCTGAAAATAAGACACCACCGTTCGCAATATCGATATCTGTCTTTCGCCGCTTCGGCGCAACGCTATCCGCTGGAACCTCGATAACCCGTGTCTTGCGCACGTCCTGGTTGTTTTCCCAATATCGATCTATTCGGAAACTATACGAAAGCAGAGTCAATAAGCAGGTAGCTCGATGGGCGAAGCGAAGAGTGAGACTTACCTCCAGTGGATGTTGGCAAGGGCGGCATTCTGCACACCCTCAATATACAGCTGCACTTGTGCATCGATCTCTTCACCCCAGCTGGGTAGCTGTGCCAATGCGAGATACCAGTCCCGGTAGCATATAGACAACGATCGTTCTACTTCGTCGAACGCTTCTTGAATGGTGCATCCTTCTTGCTGGTAGATGGATATTATGTTGTGGCTTTCGCCCAGTGCCTGGATGGGTATGTTAGGTGATTGATCTTCGTGTTCGTAGTCAACTTTCGCATACCTTCTCTTTGCGATATGATATCAGGTCGTTTTGCCTAAGACAGACATGAGCAATCCATTTCCATGAACTACAATGATGAAAAACTAACAATAAAACCAGGTCCGTGCCGACTCGTTGGATTTCTTTCATGCTGTTGCATTCGAATACATAATCTGGAATACGCAATGTGTATGCATATCTGCGGCCAAGTATTAGAAAGCTTATCAGACTTTCTTCAGAGCAGCGTAACTCACTCGACTAAGGCGAATAATGGCATCGTTGCAACTGACTGTCGCCGCATTTTCAGCGTTGCTTTTACCCCAAGGCGTTTCTGGTGGCTGCCCTTTTGTAGAACAACCTGTTGAAAGATGGCCTCGCAGTAATCGCGCATGGAGCTCGCAAAGCGTCTCTGGATTCCCGGGCAAGAGTCCTAATGATTTATTAGTTTCGATAGCCAGCAGGTCAGATACTTGTACAGGACTATCCGTACCTGGCAGATGCGCAGCCAAATTGACTCAAAAGCAAGCAAGAGTTTATTTCGATGTTCGTGGGCTGTGTTTGTATCGAGTATTCGTATTAGGTCATGGACCAGTTCTCGCACGTCTTCGGGCTTTTCCTTGAGCGGACCATTGTCCAGTGCTATTAGGAGATTATTAGCGGACCGTCTCAGTCACGGTAGGTCTGTCTGGCGCACCATCGTCAAATGGGAAAACCTGTCGGAAGTCAGAATCAGACGTGTATTTGAAAGATTACACCGTATCCGCGTACCCAGTTCATCCAGTCACAGACTGTACGCAAACGGTCCGTGTCGACATGAGGTAGCAAGATGGCACAGTAATAAGTAATATCGAGTTTATGAACTGTTTTTCGGAAACGGGGAGGGAAATCGCATAGACTTGTTCGAAATGTCAGCAACATGGTAAACGCTCTATCAAACCACATACTCTGTAAGCCATGATTCTGAAGCTACGCGGGCTTTCTCATAACCCGGATGCAGCACGGGCTTTCGAGCCAGGAAACCGACAAACAAGTCGGGCAAAGTAACCCGGACGATTGTCTGCTCTTCGACCATGTTTCCAGCACTTGTGTGTATGCAGAAAACGAAAGGGAGAGCTGTGGCAAGAGTCCATACAATGTCTGGAGCATGTATTTTTTGTAACCTTTCTACGACGAGGTAACGATTAGAGGGGGCCTCTTTTTTTTTTTTTTTCTCTCTCTCTCTCATTCTATTTACGTCACTGATCAAGGGCTTCCTGCATTGCTTGTTCTGATTATCGGGTCTTCGGCCCATGATTGAGACCTGGGGCTGAACTTGCGACTCAGTAGACTTCGCGTGGAAAATGTGGGCGAGATCATTGACCTCGTATACTCGGCCACCAGCTACTAATTAAGTTGTCGACCTCTGGATCGAACGAACGAGGTGCTTGAAGATCTCTTGGCGAGTCACGACTGTGGAGCGCTGGCGCGGCTTATCAACGAACCGTGCCAGCAGCGATGGAACACGCCGAGAATTAGTTTCTGATAGTCGAGTCAAGTTAAAGTTGAGTTATGTCAAATAGCGCACACCATTATTACACCGATTGGCTAGTATTCAATATATACTTTCCTGGCACTATAAAATTGGGGATTTATACGCGCATCTCCCTCTAACCCGATGTGTTATAGACCCTGAAATTAGATTCTTAGCGTTTTCATTCTTAATCTAAACCTAAACCTCACCAACCTAGGGTACAGAGTAGAAAGGGCCCGGGTCAAGGGTCATTAGAATGCCTAAAAAAACCTTATAAACTAATAATTTTTAAAGGTTGGAGATTGGGGAAAACCCACTAAGAATTCATTACGAAATATAATTTCAGGTCTACAATGGATTATGTGGGTATGAGAGGGGCGAGCGTATAAATCCCCATAAAAATTGAATTTAACAATAAGAAATAGCTTGGCAAGCGTAGAAACCACCAAGGATTTAGTTCATCAAATCTAGTCATTTCAAATACGCAACACACACATAGGCTGATGTACCTCGCTGTCTTCTCATTCATCAGCGATCAACAGAACACATAAGACGGTCGCAGAAATCGGCCTAATCGAAGAGGAAATATCTCAAAAATGCCTAGAACTTGGTTCAGACCATCGATTAGAGTTATTTCGAGAAATAACGCACGTCATATTATACGTGCGTTCGGCGTACGCCGTCCTACGCTAATGAACCCAGGGTCCAAGGCCCTTGTTAAATACGGAGTACTCCGTGAAACTCTACCCATCCTTCGGCTGTTCAAAGACCTATGAGGCTATGACTGACCTGCAACTTGGCCACACCGTGCATAGATCGCCCTACCTACGTAATGATCTACGATCTGCGTTCCTTTATTATTAGCGGGCTGGGTTACAAGTCGGTGGGTTGAATTTTCTCTCCTGTCAGGCGTCCCAGAGACTGAAATTATAATGGCTGTCGGTAATATTCGCCACTATTTGTGCCGTGCAATTATAGTTTAAAAACAAATCAATATTTGGGGGCTATGTGTCTGCAGATGAAGACTTGGTATGTTGAGAGCTGGGCCAAACGAGTCAGTTACTTCGTTTCCTCCTCGGTACGGCGTCCCTACTGGCCGGGGCTGATATTCGCCACTATTTGTGCCCCGTACAATTCAAAAGTTAACATGCAATAATACTCCCAGCAAACTGACTAGAAGATCCAATGGCGTACTCTGATTGTAATTTCCAGGGCACCGCAGTGGTCTAACTTTTGGGCAAAGCACCGGGACGGTGGATATCTTAGATTCATGTTGCATACCCAGAAGGCCCCATGTGCTATAAGCCATATATAATCACTCAAATAATCCACTACCCACCCCAGGGTTTCGTTTCGGTTGATAGGACCAGACATATCATACTCAGGACCACGCTGAAAATTTATTCTCACTCTAACCTCACTGCTAAACTATCATTTGAAATTCGTTCACAATGCCTTTGGAAAAGGGACTTACTGATACCAAGCGTTATGTCAGGGGTCATGAGTTCGAATGGACCGAGAACCATTTGACCCCAGAGCAGTTGATGCCGCTGAGACAAGAAGGTGATGACCTTGCGCTGGCTGTTGTTGAGAAACTGCTCGCAATTGTCGAGGCTCAGCAACAAGAGAAGGGTGCGAAGAGACCGGATCTGTACACGGTGCTGAAGGAAAACTATGCCAATGATGCCACTCTGACCGAGTTCTGGGAGGAAACCCATGCTGTCCCTGACTGGGTGGACTGGGAAGAGATTGAAAAGGGCCAGGCCTTCCTCTATCGGTACCTGGCGCCGAATATCACTGGTATTGTGCTCCAGGGTTGCCTCGGAGAAAATGCCGTATGTTATATCTTATATTGCTATTCTTTCTGTACGTCCACTAACAGGCACTAGTCAACAGCGGGAACCGCAGAGGTCTTCATCAGAACTGGAGGCTTCAACGTACCTGTCTTGCCCAAGCGATTCCTTGAAACTTTCCAGTGGCAGATTCAGGCCACTCAGTCCTTGCAGTCGCTCCAGCCTGGCGGCGAAGGGCATATCTCGACCATTCGTGTACGGCTCTTGCACGCGATGGTGCGCCATCGCATTCTGAAAATCGTCGAACAAAATCCGGACTACTACGATTTCGAAAAATACGGCACACCGATCAACACGTTGGATTGCATGCACGCTATTTGCGTCTTCTGTGTCAACACGCCGTTTGTTCAATTGCCCAAGTTGGGCATCAACCCCCCTGCACAAGAGGTCAAGGAATACCTAGCAGTATACCGTTATATCGCCTACGTTCTAGGCACCCCGTCAGAGTACTTTTCGACTGTTGAGAAGTCCAAGGCTACGATGGAAAGCATCATGTGGAGTGAACCAGGCCCTACGGATTCGTCCACCGTACTTACCTCGAATTTCATCGAGATGATTCGCGATTTTTCGGGCGTCAACATCTCCAAATCCTTGATTGAAACCGGTGTTCGACACATGAATGATAACCAGATGGCTGATCAGCTGGGACTCTCCAAGCCGGGTTACTTTTACCAGGCTGCTTTCCGGGGATACTGCGGTATTCTCGTCGCCATATATCAGCTGCAACGCTGGGTTCCATTTGTTGATCGCGCCTTGACTAATGTGAGCACACTCCAACACCCAGAATATATAGTATATGGCTCATGATAGTTTCAGATGTCAAAACATTTCCTCACGGATACGGTTTTGAACTCCCCTATGCTCAAGGGCGGTTCCAAGTATGCATTCAAACACGTGCCTAGCTTGAAGAAACGGACAGACTTCCAGTACCGAGACACCTCAGGCGCTAGCTTCTTCAGACCCGTGGAGACTCTTAGCTTCATTTCATTCCTCATCCAGGTTCTCCTCTACCTAGCCCCTCTTGTGGTGGTGGGCACGGTTTTCACTAGCTATTCCCCGACAAACGCACTCTTACAATTGTCGAATGAGTAATTTCTGCTAGTATTACTTAGCATCCTGGATTATTTTGTATTTCAATGTTACTCTCATTATTATCTTTCTTTATTCTAAGAATTATAAAGTCATGGTAAACTCAGTTATCTTAAAGAATAGATATAGTATGTCTACTAATATTAAATTAAAAAATACTTAATCTATGATAAAAATAATTTATATCTATAGCCTAAGCATTTATTTAGTTTAAAGAACGGTATATATTTTCAGAATGTACCTTTCTACATGTACTCACCACTGAAAAGTTACACATCCGTACTCGACTAAAAGTCTTCGCTGCGGGGATCAGGCTGGACGAGAACTTGCCAAGGATAGCTAATTACGCATTTAAGTCATTCCCGGGGAAGGTAGCACCACACCACCGGCGCAAAAAAATTCTGGAGTCACGGGGGATCATCCCCGGATCTCTTCAAACACCTTGTATATGCATACATATATGCATACAAGGCTCTCTGGGAGGCTGCAATGAACCGTCATACCCCTAGAGTATAACCCCGGATTCATATTTCTTTGGATGTATAGACGTTGTCAGAAAATGTGATTTTCCTTGGGACCTTCGTAAATCATATCATATATATCAATGATACGTATGTATATTCAGTGCTGCAAAGACGACGTCATACCTATAATGGATAAGAAAATTGTACTTGATAAATTTGAGGGCAGCTAGCCCCTGGACAATAACCTCTGATGGACATAGCTTTTGATCAATGATATACAGACAATATCTTATACTGCAAATGTTATGTATCTGTAGATGGCTTCACGCTTACAACAATTATTAAGATATTGGAAATACAAGTTAGAGTTAACACTAACGAAACGTTAGGACTACATGCTTTTTCTAAAATATATTATAATCATTTAAAATATTAGAGAAAAGTGACAAGATAACATTGAATATTTAATATTCCTCTAGTATAAGTGCGAAGTATATACATTGTGGGTGTGCTCGTGTAATTTCAATAGTAATGATTGGTTCAATGTTGTGTGTAAAAATCATTCAACCTTTATGGCCTCTTGAAATCCAGATGCACAAAGACCAATTGTTTAATATCGCCCTTCAACTTTCAAGTGACATCAATGGATCTTGAGGTAAGCAGTATCGCCCCTTTTAGAAAATCTAAAGCCTCTTTTCTAAACCGTATTCACCGCTAATTCATTGAATTCAATAGTTTGAGAGTAATCCTTCTATATAAAGAGAATGCAGAAAGGATTATTTTACTATTATTAAATACTGAAGAAAAAGAATTTGAAGTAAATAGCTACAAATTTAAAAACTACTTTAAAATTCAATTAGATGGATCTAGAATCAAACTTCTATTTTTTGTTTCTTCATCTCCCTCATCGAGTTTTTGGGAAAAGATTTACTCTTCAGCCTTAAAAATGATCAAGTTCTTCAAATTCATGGCGGTAATGATTAAGACTTCCTATAGCTCTCCTTTATTCTATATAAGGGTATTCATCTTTACAGGAATATTTATAAGAGCTAAAAAGAACATCTTAGGCTTATACACAAAATAACCACATTCACGTTACATGTTGGCATCTGAAGTTAGCTTCTTGCTAAAGAATTTAAGAATGATGAAGATCTCTTAAAGCTAGAGAGGCTAGGAGGTAGTTTAATTGTTGGAATTTTAATACCTCTAAGCGTCTTTCTAAGAAACCTAGAAAATTACAAGTATCACTGTTTTTATCTAACTTAAAGGCGTCAAAAAGATCCTTTACGAAATGGAGTTTGAGATACAGAGAGACAGACATTGATTATGACCCTGTATGTCAAAGTGAGTGCTGAGAATACTACTCCATATATTGATATATTTAGAAACTGATGACATTCAAATGTTGAAAGGGGAAATCTAGCGCGAGTACAACGTGAAAATCAATGGCAGCTGAGCTACTCAAATGGTTTCCTCCCAAGCATCAGTTGAGAAATTGAGATGTCTATTAAAACATAATAGAGTCCTAGAAAACATAAAAGTAGGAATTAAATGGAGTATATCTTTCCAAACCTTCACCGACATATGCATAAACCTAGTTCGATGTAAAGTAGTTGACTGACACAAGATCCCCCAACTGCAGCTGTTTCACCATATCATCAAGACCAAATCTCATCCGTTGCGTGATGGTGAGTTTCTTCTCCTTTAAATTCGATGGAATGGGCGAATCGGGGTTCTGGCGATAGAGCAGAAACACATAGCGATGTGGCGCCGCCAGGGGAGGCGGACCAGCAGCAGCCCATTGTGCAATGGGAGCCTCACCAGTCTGTAGCTCTCGTTGCTGCTGTTGGTTAATTTTAAAACCAGTTTGAATCCAGTGAGCTACAGGGCTGAGTGCATTCCACGAGATAAACGGCGCGTCAAGGTCGAGAGAGATCACGGCATAGGTACCATCATGAGGCAGATCGGGCGGTGCGAAAAGGGTTGGGGTTGGCTGTGTGTCTTTCGAATTTTCAGTTATTGCAAGTGCATTATTAAGGAAGAAGGTCATTGTCAGTTTCTCACGTTTCTTGGCTATTTTCATACCCGGTCTGGCGATCTTCTTCGAGCCTACATTAAGGCCCAGAGTACGGTAGGTGCCGTTCTCCAGACTGCGCAACGCATCCTCGATCTTTGAAACGTCGGGCATTGCTGATACAGAAGTTTTCTTTAAGTGTTTCTAAAATCAGGAATCATAACAAGAAAGAAGAAAGAAGAAAAGAGTTCAAACTCTGTCAACTTCTATACGATGTGTTGCCGGTTCCGGGAACCGAAGTCCGGGACCGGCATCGCGAAGGAATTGCCATGCTTGTTAACAAATAACCCCTGTTATTTACGTTGACCTTTTTACTGGTGCTGTGTAAGGCATATGTGACTAAAATTATCCTATGAATGCGACTAAAGCTTCGTGGGAGGCCAAAGTGGTATGCCATATAGTGTCATTGTGAAGTCATTACAGGAAAGCACAACCGAACATTAAAATGACTTTTAAGGACCTGGTATTGAACGAGAAGGATAGTAATACTCGTATCAAAATATGTACATCAAGTCATAATCAGGTAGTAAGCTCGAAACCGCAACAGGAAAATTGGTTATTGCAGTGGAAGAAGGACGTAATCTTTGGGTCTTCCATGGGCCTGCGAGCGCCGTGCTGGCAAGGCAAGCCCGTAACTATCGTCGTTGTGTATGATCTGATGAATTGGCTGGAGAAGATGAGGCTTTTCCCCTGTAACACTTCGCTGCAAGCAAATTGTATGAAAAAATGGTTCCTGTACTAAGAGCCCCGGCAAGCGCGTGATATCTTTGAACTTTTCAAGAAGGTCTTGTTTACTGCGAAGTAACGATAAAATGGAGCTGTCCCCAGTCGCGTATAGTATTTCAAGAACGCTGTGCAAATCTATACGCCACTTGAGACTCAGATTATGCGTGGAGCAGTAGGTGTCAAAATTGGAAAACACGTCTGTTTTCTCAAGACCGACAGTGGCTAGTAGTATGAGAATCATTGTTGCTGTTGCCCGGTTATTCCCATCCACAATTATGTTGGAAGGCTTCTTGTTAGCGGTGCTGGAAACCAATGGCACGGATGCCACGATAATAGGGATGATACGACATTGCCCACTGGAGATGAATTCTTGCATAATTTCATGCATAATCTCAACAACATGCTCCGGGATACTGAATTCTGCCCGCGGGAGCTTATGAAGATCAACATAGACATAAGGCAATTGTTGATGGCGACTGAAATGCACGTAGGTGACATTGTTGATCAGAGGATCTGCCAGGAAGGCGGATTCTTGTGCAATCTGAGCCATGAGCGACGTCCAGACTTGATCGTTGGCGGAGAACGTTTTCATCGGAAATTTTTTGAGCAGACTTTTGAATATTATGGTTTGCTGCCCAAAGTCCTTTCTGAAAGAGCCAATCGGATCCCGAATAAAGGCGTGTATTTGGATGTACTCGCGAATGCGAGAGAAATCACCATGTAATAAAAGGGATAACATCCTGTACGAACTCTCCTTGAATAGCTTTAACGAGAGGTTGTCGGTCAGATCACTGGCGCACTCGTAGTCTACAGGAATATTTAAAAAGTCCTGCTTTACGGTTTTTGAGCCCACTGGCAAGTGTCGCGATTTCATGATATTAGCAACATCCATCAAGATAGCTTGAGTTTCGTTCCGGAGCCTTTCAGAAACCTGGCTCCATCTACCCAGCACACATGGGCTATCCAGGACGTCCAAAACCGTGTCGACGCAACGAAGTGGAATTCCCCTTTCCGGGAAGTTTGATAACATCCATGAAAGTCTTCCATGTTCAGACTCTAGATCGCCAAATTTAGCCCATTCGTCGTGAGTAAAAAACAGATCTCTTGTTTTTTCCACTGTTGGGAATAGTCGGGGCGGGGCGTTCTCTGGGTTTGGACAAACGATCTCAGACACACGCCACACGGCGAGGTCGAATAGATCCTGAAATTTTGGATCCAGCAGGTCCGGAAGCTTTTGACGTGGAAGCGGTGCTTTGGCACTATGGATATCCCCCGTGACCAAGTTCAGAGTTCTGCAAATGTTGTTTAGCCCTAGGATCTTTCGGCCATATTTGATAGGGTAAATTACTGTGTCTGTGTCGAAACCATGTTTGCAGCGGAACTGAACTTCAACACATATCTATAAAAATATCTATCGAAAACTACTTGGAACTTTGTACCACGTTAGCTATCCCTGACCCCGGGGATTCGTGGAGCGAGTTCTACACAACTAGCCTAGTGAGACGAGCCATCTTATACGGTCAGCTACTGTTAGTCATGACAATACGTTACCATAAGAGTACTAAAAACGTAAAGAGGTAACATACACCTTGTAATGGATTTTTGAAACACTCTTCCGGTATCGGGACCTTTTTGGGAATGTTCCGAATTTGTATACCACACTCCAAGGTGTTGCGTAGCCTACCTGTGCGTTACAATCGCCTTCTATACTTTATAGTTTGATTTTATAAAGGCTCAAGCAATTATTTATCCCAATTATGTGGTGTTGTCTAAGAATTGGCCCCGTTCAAATGCGTTTTCTCTGCCTCCAAAGCCGCCTTCAAGTGCCGAGCAAGGTACTCTATTTGATTTAAACTGTTGTGCGCTTGTATTGAAAACCTCATCACGCGTTTCGGATATTTAGGCCAATTATAAACTTGGACTTCGATTCCAGCATTTTCCATCAATTGCTTTTGCAAAGGAAGGGTTCCTTGAGGGCTCTCAAGACCAATAGTGTCTGGCAGCGGAAACGTGACCATAGATCCAAGCATCTCATCTGGACTCGCCGGCGGAATGCCCAATTCGCGATGGATAATCTTCCGAGCCTCCACAGCTACATGGTGGTTACGTTGTACCAGGCCCCTATGACCGCCCGGGACTATTGTCGACAAAAAGTCCACAATGGCTGGCAAGGATAGATAAGTAGATGGGTCAAAAGTGCCTATCCAGTCAAAATCGTGCTCAAACTGGGTGTGTACTCCTGCGTGGCTGTCCCGATAGTAACAGGTGCGCGCAACAATGACTGGTTTGGTACTCTCAATCTTGTCTTCTCGCACATAGAGAAGACCTAGACCGCGTGGAGCACACATCCATTTATGAAGGCTGGCAACATAATAAGGCGCATTGATGTCGCGCAGGTCAACTTCAATTTGACCAGGAGCATGTGCACCGTCCACCAAGGTAACAATGTCGCGACTATTAAATTCAGTAACAATACGCTTGATGGGAAATATGACACCAGTTCTGCTGGGGATATGATCAATGATGGCGAATTTAGTCTTTGGTGTGACATAAGATAGAATGCTTTCGAATACCTCATCTTCACTGTTCACTGGGAAAGGCACGTTGGCAATGACCACACGAGCCTTCACCTGTTCAGCAATGTGTTTGAGGATTAGCAAGGCTGAGCTATATGCGTGGTTGGTGATGAGAAGCTCGTCACCAGCATTGAAACTTTGACTAAAGGCTGCAGCATTTAAACCGTGTGTTGTCCCCGGCATTATTGCTAACCCATCAATATTGGCATTCAAAAATCCCGCGAGAGCTTCCTTCGCGTTTCGAAGTCCTGAGGCATAGTTTTTCCCAAACCAGCTATGTGGGCTATACTCGATATCGTCGTTGATTTTGCGTTGGGCATTTCTGACCTTGTGTGGGCAGCCTCCACAAGAGCCATGATCCAGGTGAACTATGTCCGGGCGTAACGGCCATTCCTGGAGATACTCACTGGCCAATGGGAAATCCACATTGCTTCCATTTGTAAGGGTGCCTCTGTCCATATCTCCAAGTGAAAGAGATTGATCTGTATTTTCCAAGGGCGCTGAATTTTCCTGAATGGCCCAGACCGAGGCGCAACACAAGAAATCGCGAGTGTTTCGTCCGTATATTATTTCATTGGGAGAAGCCCGAATATCGGCGATGATTACTTCTCCCAATTTCAAATTAAGGAAGATCCCAACATTTGAATGAGGTTACATGGTAGATAGTGGCTTAATAGATACCTGCATATGACACACCGCTCCATTCGAAAGCCTCGTAATTGGCCCCTGCTATAGTACATAATGCTCGAACTATATCACATACCAGAGTACAGAGGAAGTCGTAAGCGAGAAGTGCCGTATTCTGGTGGCGTTTCTTTACTATATGCATTTTTTGGCTGTAATACTGTTGCCTCGGCTCGGTACGCAGCTCAGATGATCAGGAATCAGGATATGTCTTCTTGACCAATAAATAAACATTCATCCGTTACTCAAACACGAATCTGATGTCAGATTATAGTAACACCAAGACCTCGGCAAGCATATCCATAACTAAAAGTGCTAGTGACACGATCTGCAGGTTGATTTTCAGACCAGCTGGGTCATTTATGGAACGACTTAGTATTGGCGGATGATGATCAATCTTACTGCCTACGCGTTAGCACGATTCAGCTCATAATATTGAAGGAACAATAACGATAACATGAACGACCTATGTACGCTTACTGGGTCCTGGTTTCTTACAGCTAGCAAAATTACCTGTAAGAGTTTATGATCAACGGGGCTTAACTGAAAGTGGCGTGATTCGTGCGGTAAAGCTGGGCATGAAGCGGTTGAAAAATTGAAAGCAACGTTCTGTATTAATCGTTGGGTTATGAGGGGATCATATCGCCAGCCATCTGTGCCCTTATCTAAACAGAGAACCCATTATCTCCGTGAATAACTCAATTAGCTCTAAAAATGGCCGCAAAGACTGAAGTCGACTATGGAGCTTTGCCAACTGTGTCATTGGCAAAGCTTGTCCAAGGGGACACTGACGCGGCGAAGGATCTCGTCACTGCCTGTCGCGATGTAGGTTTTTTCTACTTGGATTTCCGTGATCCTTCGACAAGTAAGATTCTTGAAGACGTGGATAAATTGGTCACGGTTACCGAACGTACTTTCCAACTACCTCTGGATGAAAAGCAATATTACAATACCGAGAAGCTATCAACACTATCCAAGACACATGGGTGAGTAGTCTTGTACGGCGCTGGTTGTTTGGCGACCCGACTGATGTTCTCGCTTTACGCGACATTAGATATAAAGCAGCCGGTTTAGCGTCGGGTCCGTTCCAAGAGAAAAAAGATGGGTTCGAAAGTTACATGGTACTAATTGCTCAGATATTTTGCCTGGAGAGGTTTGCTGATTGTAATTTTTCAGATCGCAAATAATGCACTATTCGACCTTGACCCTGAAATGCCATTAGCAGCACCCGGAACAATCACCAGTCAACGAGAAATGCTCAAGCAATTCGTTGGTGATATGCATGAGTATGGCCTGGTGATCCTTTCGACACTTGCTCAAGCACTGCACATTCCTTTCCAGGAATCCCACCGTAATACGGTGCCAAATACAAGCAGTCTTGGACTGCTTCGGTATCTCACCTACGGCAGTAGCGAAAAGAACGTTGGCCATATTGCACACACTGATATTGGAACCCTGGCCATTGTCTTTTCCCAGACAGGAGGGCTACAGGTTCTCATGCCCGGGGTGGACGAGTGGCAGTATATTGCTCCCAAACCAGGGCATGCGATTGTCAATGTCGGGGATTCTCTTACAGCTCTCTCCAAGGGCGCTCTGAAGTCTTGTCTGCATCGTGTTGTGCCTCCACCCGACGCTTGGAACCAGACCAAGTATTCTATTGTTTATCTGGTCAGACCAGAGCACGAGGTTAATTTCACGGCGGGTGATGGAAAAGACTGGAGAAGCCTCGATTGGCACAATCGCAAATTTGCGATTCTTAGAGCATCCCATGCTGTCCAGAGGGAAGACGCCACCCTAACTGGCCGCCATGGTTATATCGGCCTCGCTGATACGCCTGTATTGCAACCGGGTGTAGTGTAGCAGATTGATACGATGGAACCTTGAATAAACAGATTATCCATGTGATAGACGGATTTATTGAAAGTCTACAGGCGCTAAACATTGATTGGTTCGGGGAAATGAAAACGAACTTCCTTGCGCAGTACGGACTCGGAGTACCCCAGGGGACGACACCCAAGTTGCCAACGTGTCAGCACTACTTTCCCATGATGGATCTACGTAGGAGTCTTTGCCCAACAAGATTTAACGGATTCTCCCCGCGCATGCAATTAGCCCCATCCGATAAAATCTCGCCATTCAGGGGACCAGCTGAAAAGTACCAAGTATGATCTACAAATTTCTCCGCCCACAGCAGTAAATTCCAGCCCGTCCTACGCGTAACTCTTGGGGAAACGTGAGACCTCAGAGAGGCCTAGACATGCAGTCTAGCTGCATGAGTTATAGTCCAGTCATCCTTCTGAGCGCCTAGAGAGAGAAGCCGAATACGAGCATTCCTTTCCATATTACTAGTCGGTAATTTAATCTAACATGACACATCGTTCTTAAACAGTCTCAAAAACCGGCCTATAAAACATAAAATTATTAATATTATTGCTTACTCCTGGGAAGGGTGATGCAGTGGGGCCAGATGACTCATACAAGAACAAAGAAAAGATGCAAGAGTGGGGAGCGATGGTGTTGATGATCAGTGCTTCGACTGGACCGGGGTCTCCGGCACAACAAAGAACAATCGACGGCTAGGATAATCATAATACACTCCAAATGCTAATAATAACACGAGTATTAACAATTCCTGTGTAGGGCGGGGTCCTTCTCGGTCGTTTGCAATGGCAACAGGCTAATTAAGCCTTGCATCCGAATTGGCTCCAAATACTCATCCATCCGCTATCCATCGTCTTGCATCCAGACATCAGTCCATTTGGTGATCGACACACTGGTTATGGCCATGGCCTCCTCCGACGAGACACCTGAAGATGACGGTAACGAGTTCGTCGCGCCGACAGACTGGGAAGAGAAAAACCTCAGACATGTCTGCGATGAGATCCCACCTTCGATATTTCTCATCTGCATTGGCGAACTAGCCGAGCGCTTCACCTACCGCTGTATCACAGCTCCTATGCGTAGGATTATTTGCCGTTCAAGCTTTTAAAATGCCGAAAACTGAACATTTCCAGAAAACTATGTCGAAAATGCTCGCGACGACCCTTTACGACCGGGAGCTCTGGGCAGGGTAAGAATCTCCAACACAGTTGTGCAAGAGGAGAGAGAGACGGAAAAAAACCCCTATTAATAAAAATTCGGACAGGGTCAATCAATTGCTACCGGTATCAACTACTTCTTTACCGCCTGGTGCTACATGGCACCCTTAATAGGCGCTATTATGGCCGATAGCTTGCTTGGCCGCTACCGCACAATTTGTCTAGGGGCAGCGTATTGAACCCTCCCGTGAATCAATTGCCAATGAGATAACTAATGTCTAATTTCCGTGGCAGACTGGCGAGCTGTGGAGTCTTGATTCTTTTTGTCACTTCCTTCCCTATGAGCCTTGACAAGGGCGCTGGGCTTCCTGGACTGATCGTTGCGTTGGTGCTAATCGGACTGGGGTCAGTTAACTTCCTTGACACAATTGATTTTACCGTGAAACAATAGTGCTAAACCGATTGAATAGGTTTGGGGGAATCAAGAGCAATGTGTCGCCACTGATTGCCGAGCAATACTCAAGAAAGCCTCTCCGAACTCACACGCTCGAAGGCGGAGAAAAGGTTATTATAGACCCAAACCTTACTATTCAGACTATTTATGGTCGTTATTACTGGTTAGTTAGAAACACAATTCATGCGTCCAACTGAGTCAGGAAGCGAAGATCAACGGCACTAACACTGTCGAAGGGTTATTAACCTGGGTGCACTCTCTGTGATACCGGCCTCTGTCAGTATAACCCCACATCAAGAATTTAGATTCAACACTGACAGATTTACCCTTCAGTGGCTGGAATTAAAAGTCTCATTTTGGGCTGCATTCCTGTTACCACTCTGTTTCTGGGCTTTAACTGCGGGCATCTTGGCTCTAGCACGAGGAAAATATGGTTCGCCTCCCATAATCCGCCCAGAAAATGGCACATGCTGACTTCTTTTCAGTCGTCCAAAAGCCGAGTGGCTCTATCCTCGTCAAAGCTGTGGGGGTTCTGTGGCTTGGTCTCAAAGGGGGTCGTAATCTCGATGCTGCAAAGCCGTCAGTTTTGGCGCAAACACGCCCAGGAACCACCGTTCCTTGGGATGATGAGTTTGTCCAAGAATTAAAGCGGGCGCTGGTCGCATGTACCGTTTTGTGAGTCTCCTTTATTTGCTTTTCAATTCTAGAACACTAACAATCTTCTTCAGTTGTGTGTTGTAAGTTTTGGTTCTCGATTGTGTGGCATATTGGTGGACTTGTTTCAGAAGCTCATTTTCACAGTCCTATTTTCTGGATTTGCTATGGACAGACCAACAGCAACTTTGTTAGCCAAGCAGCAAGCATGCAAACTTTCGGAATACCGAATGACATGAGTACGTCAGGGAACTCGCAACATACATACAAAGCTAATAAACGTGTATAGTGGGCTGTTTTGGGCCAATTTTCGTTCTCACCCTTCTCCCGGTTCTGTAAGTTGCTTCATAGACCTGCATCAAGACACGGAGGCTGACTTCATATCTAGAGAAAAAGTGGTCTACCCAACCCTAGGGCGATTCCGTATTAATCCAAAGCCAATTAGCCGAATCACAGCTGGTTTCGTTACTATGGCCTGTACCATTGCCTATACTGCAGGTATTCAAAGCTGTGAGTTGCCCAGCACTCTTTCCACAGGTGAGATATACTTATTCAAATTGCAGACATTTACAAATCCCCTCCATGCTATGATCATCCTTTAAAAGGCGCTTGCAGTGATGGCGGCAGACTGCCTAATGATGTGAGAATAAACAATTATATCAAAAAAAATGACCTCTATTAACCGAGACACAGGTCAACGTCTTCTTGCAGATACCTGCCTACGCACTAACAGCACTCTCTGAATTACTCGCTTTCGTCACAGGGATGGAATACGCATACACAAAAGCGCCCAAATCGATGCGCAGCATCGTATCATCCCTTTTCCTCCTCACTTGCAGCATTGGATCAATTCTAGGAATCACACTTTCCCCCGTTTCGAAGGATCCAAAGGTTCTCGTACAATACGCTTCCCTGAGTGGCGTCATGGCTGTCACGGCCGTATGCTTTCTATTTTTCTTCAGACAATATGACAAAATAGAGGCGAAGATGAATGTCCTAGACTCTAGCGATGACTCTTCTACGAATGAAACGAGCCCCCAGAATCCGACAGCCGAAAAGACTTGACTCTGCCAAACGCAGGATCGCCTCCGCGATATGGTTCTGGAGATATTTGATTCGGGACGAAACAAATCGTTTATTAATGCAATATTTTAATTCGCACACATAGAATTGTAATAGAAAAATTTTATATACCTGGGTTTTTCTTTGTCTTCTTTCTTCATTTAGTTCATAGTGTTCTTTACCAACTAGGTAGGAAAGAAAGAAGCAAATACAAGGGGTTTCAATAATAAATTACGTGCAGTGGGGACACGGGCCGATCCGCCGGCGTCGGACCCGTTGTTTAATGACAGCGTAACGAGACAGTAAGTATGGGGCCGTTACATACCTGCGCTATACTCAAATGCGGCTGCATCTGTCGCCGATTGATCACGACAATAAATCAAAATCTGTCGCAACAAGGTTGACCAGTAATCACCTCCGGAAGTCGGAAGAGCTGCTGCCTTATTGGGTATCGCCTTGTAACATATCCCTGTCGTAAATGCGGGAAAATACCGAGTTATTCATCACATGTTAGATGCAGCTACCCCTGTCCCTTCGTGTTGTAACGCCGACGAAATCTTCACAACACCAAAGGCCGAACTGTCAGTAACTAAGATCTGCGAAAGTATCAATTAGCATTAAGGATTGTTCTAATTCCGATCTTAAATGAAGAAGTAGAAAGCTGATGAAAGGAACGAGACAAGTTCTTCTAAGTGAGAGAATCAAAACTGCCCAATAATTTCACAAGCAACGTGTATTCTATGTAACCCCGCTCGCTGCAAGCCTGTGGATTCGGGACACTGGCTTTATGGGTTGGATAGTCAGCGTAATCCGTATACACCAAAATATCACAAATAGCCTATGGCCTCTTCTCCAGTAATTAACCCGAAAATGCCGCCCTTGGCGACTTGGCATACGAAAAAGCAATAGTAAACTATAATATTAATAGGTAATATTCTACCCTGTAATACATGATTTAGATTTCCCCGCATGTCCGAGGTGATGAATCGAGGCCGGTGTAACCTGCCGGATGCGTGTCGAGTTAGACTGTAGATGGGTCTACTTCAGAGTACATTGACCTCAACCTTTACCGGGCTGCTTCTTTGTCGGTAACGAGTAATTCAAAATGTCCAAGAAATTGACAAATGCGAAGTTTGAGACTCTTCAACTTCACGCTGGGTATGCTGGCAAATAAATAGTATACTACGTGATGCTAACAAATAGTTACAGCCAATCTCCAGACCCAGGGACAAATGCATTGGGCGTTCCGATTCACCCTACCAGCGTATTACTTACATCCTTTGTGTAATAGTTGTCTCGAGTTATGGCTGATAAGTTTATTTGAAATAGAGCTATGTTTTCAACAACACGGCGCACGGTGCAGCGCTGTTTGCTTTGAAGGAGAAAGGATTCGTCTACAGTCGAATGATGAATGTGAGATCGTGCACTGTATTCCTACTATTGACATGATTTCAAGCTCATGGTATCACATCTAGCCCACGAATGGGGTTCTGGAGAAGCGAATTGCGAAGCTAGAAGGGGGTGTCGCCGCTGTGGCAGCATCATCAGGGCACTCGGCCCAATTCCTTGCCATTGCAACCATTGCAAAGGCTGGTGATAACATTATCGCAACATCTTACCTGTACGGTGGAACGAGCAACCAGTTTCGCAACTTCCTTCCTCAACTGGGTATCACAGTGAAAATTGTCAATGGCGATGATCCAAATGAATTTGCCCAGTTGATCGATGAAAATACCAAGGCTCTATACATTGAAAGTATTGGCAATCCACGAGCGAATGTTCCCGACTTCAAAGCTTTTGCAGACTTAGCACACGCGAATGATATACCGTTGATTGTATAGATCTTATACCCCCGGCAGCACAATGAACCTTGCTGATTCTCCTTGTTTTATACTGCAGGTTGACAACACGTTTGGATGCGGTGGGTTTCTGGTACGCCCTATCGAGCACGGTGCAGATATAGTAACCCATTCTGGCACCAAGTGGATTGGTGGCCATGGGACGACCATTGCGGGACTTGTTGTTGACTCTGGCAACTTTGACTGGAGCAAAAACCCCAAAAAGTTCCCAGCGTTCAACGAGCCATCGCCTAATTATCATGGATTGAAAATCTACGAGACGTTCGGCCGTGCCTCTTTTGCAGTGCGCGCACGAACCGAGATCCTGCGTGACTTGGGATGCGCACTCAACCCCTTTGCTGCATTCTTGCTACTTCAAGGCTTAGAAACCTTGTCCATCCGGGTTGAAAGACATGTTAGCAATGCCCTAGCATTAGCAAAATGGCTTGAGGCCAATGATCATGTGTCGTGGGTTTATTATGCAGGTATGCGAAACTCTGTGCAAACAAACAGCGTGAAATAAACCCCAGAACAGCTAACACCTTTACGTCGTTATTGTCTTTAGGTCTCGAGAGTCATCCGTCGCATGAACTTGCAAAGAAGTATTTCAAGAGAGGATTTGGAGGTGTGGTCTCATTTGGAATCAAGGGGGGTGCAACCGCCGGAATCAAAGTCTTGGATAGCTTTCAACTGGTTAGCCACGTTGCCAAGTAAGTTACCCTATCTTTTATCACCAGAGATGTAGAATCTAAGCAGGGTTTTCACAGTGTGGGAGATGCAAAGTAAGTACACCAATCAGGAAATTACATTTTTACTAACCCTGGACGATAGGACGCTCGCCCTTCATCCATGGTCAACAACACACGAGCAGTTGAAGGCGGAAGAAAAAATTGCAAGTGGCGTTACAGAGGTCTGTCTTCTTATCCACACTTACACTCTTAACGCTTTGATCTTCAAAGCTGACTAAATTTTGTAGGACCTGATCCGGTGCTCTGTCGGCCTAGAGCATATCTCAGATATCATTGCCGATTTCGAGCAAGCCTTTGCTGCAGTAGACCGTGACTTCAAGAGCAAATTGTAAATTTGTATGGCAGGCTCACGCTTGATTAATATTATGGCGCATAATATATCAAATCAATAAATGTATAAATCATTAAACAATAGAAATTCAAGAAAATAAAATAAAAAAGTAACAATGAAAACAACCGCGGGCCAATTCCGCGCTGACCAACTGCGGGGAATGTCGTCATCCCACCAGCGCGTTTGATGTCAGCACACACACATCCATTGATTCAATGTTGACTTTTTCAACATTGATTCTGCTTGCACGGCACAAACAACAGTTCTGATCCAAGGCAGGCTACCATGTCAAGCCAAACCCAGGAAGTCCACAAACCAGGAACCGCCGAGGGCTGGCACGGCATCATCACCCCCGACGGCGAATTCCAGCCCGAAGCGGGGCGGTATCATCTTTATATCGGTAAATAACCCCGCGACATGCTTGCTCGGGTTGCTCTGACTTGTGCCAATTGAGAAAAATAGGATTGTTTTGCCCATTCGCCCATCGAGCCAATCTTGTGCGCCACCTGAAAGGTCTGCAGGATATAATCGACATCTCGATCGTTCGACCCTATCCCAAGGGCGACTCCAAGGGATGGCCCGGATGGAAATTCCCCGCAGACAACAGTGAATATGAGGGTGCAACGGTCGACAATCTCTTCGGCAGCGAGTACTTGCACCAGGTGTATTTCAAGGCCGACAAGGATTACAAGGGGCGGTATTCAGTGCCGTTGCTGTGGGATAAGAAGACCAACACTGCTGTCAACAATGTACAGATTGAGCCCTCCCCTGAGTGCAAATTATTATCGCGTTTTTCTTGAAAACTAACTGAGAGTGGCATGTAAATAGGAGAGTCTTGAGCTCTTGAGATGGCTCCCCACCGCTTTCAATTCCCTCATCGCCCCCGACCTAGCCAAACTTGATTTGTACCCCGAGCACCTCCGCGCTCAGATCGACACTATCGGCGAATGGATGCAGCAGGACATCAACAGAGGTGTTTACAGAGCCGGGTTTGCCGATTCTCAGGAAGCATATAATGAGAACGTAGTCCCCGTGTTCGCTGCGCTGAACAAAATCGAGCGTGTCATCTACGACAACGGCGGGCCCTTTGTCTTGGGAAAAGAACTGACAGAACTTGATATCCGGCTGTTTGCAACTATCGTTCGGTTTGATCCGGTATATGTTCAGCACTTTAAATGTAACTTGGGGACCATAAGACACGACTATCCAGTGCTGAACCACTGGTTGACCCACATTTATTGGCAGGTGCCTGGGTTCAAGGAGACGACCGATTTCACACACATCAAAGAGAATGTAAGTCCGGTTCCTTTACTTTGCTCGGGAGTAGATAGTAGATTACTAAGAGAAAGCAGTATACCAAGAGCCACTATGACATCAACCCGAAGGCCATAACGCCGTTGGGTCCGGTGCCGGATGTTGAGGACTATGTGCAGGCTGAGTGGAAGGATCTCAAAGTGGGGGGAGTGAAGCTGCCCGCTGTAGTGGCACAAGAAGCCAAGATATAAGCTAGACTTGGTGGTAGATGTAACTTTTGTCTCTAAATATAGGCATAGCTACATATGCTCTACATCAATCGATCAATTGTGTTTACACCTGCATGGGATAGTTTATCTTCAATGTTGGTAACATTCAATGCATGTAGATACATATTCTGCGTACCCTGCATGCAAATGGGCTAATATCAATGATATCAGATTGACGTACGCATTGGCAGGAAATAAAAATAAACTCCGGCAATCGCCCAGTGCGAAACGATGTAGTATGTCTAGAATGTGTACGCCTTCAAAAAACAGTTGAACAATTTGCATAGTCAAGCCACCCATACTTCCCTTGACAGCGGCAAGAACAGCCTCGGACGATTCCAGCCGTCGCAATTCCGTGCCTGTGATTGGTTGATTCGAAAAGAAACACATCCGATTGGCCAAAATGCCTCATGTGGGACAGAATCTCGTGATCTACACACCATAAGCGCCAGCTGTGCGTTGATGGACTTTCGGGAGTAACGGACATCCATTCTTTCCGACAAAGTTCTTCCATTAATTGATTTTAGTGGGCTGAAGTAAAACAGGTGTGGGAAGATGAGGTATATAAAGGATGTGGAAGTCCGCAGCTAACAGATCAGTTTCTATCAACTCCACTCCAGGACTTGATATTCTAAACCTAAGTTTGAACATCAACTATTCTCCAACTTCAAAAACAACACAATGGTTATCCAAACTCGTACTCTCGGCACGAACGGCCCGGAAGTCCCAGCCTTGGGCTTTGGTTTGATGAGCATTGGCGGTATCTATGGAGACGCCCCAAGCGACACAGACCGCACTGCGTTGCTTGACCACGCTCATGCCATCGGCGAAAGGTTCTGGGATACTGCGGATGTATACAGAGATTCTGAAGAAGCCGTGGGTTTGTGGAACAAGAGCAACCCGCAAAAGCGCAAGGATATCTTCCTCGCCACCAAGTTTGGTCTTCAATACGACCCCGTCACAAACACCCAAATCATGCGTTCGGACCCAGAGTACGTGAAGGAAGCATGCGAGAAGAGCCTCAAGCGATTGGAAACAGATTATATTGATCTGTACTATTGCCATCGGGTGGATGCCAAGACCCCTATCGAGAAGACAGTGAAGGCAATGGTGGAATTGAAGAAGTAGGCTGCCCATACCTCTTTTGCTTCTGCCACAAATTTTTTTGTGTCCTGTCGGTTCCTTTTACTGATCACGGAAATTATTGTGTAACTACAGGGAGGGAAAAATCCGCCACATTGGTTTGAGTGAGGTATCGGCGGCCACCCTTCGACGTGCTCACGCTGTACACCCAATAGCCGCAATCCAACTTGAGTACAGCCCCTTTGCCGTGGACATTGAAAAGCCTGAGATCAATCTCTTCCAGACCGCACGCGAACTTGGTATCGCAATTGTTGCCTATAGCCCTATCGGCCGTGGTCTTTTGAGTGGGAAATACAAGTCTCATGAAGACATTACAGACCCCTTCCTATCTCTTCTACCGCGATTCTCCAGGGAAAATTTCCCCAAAATTCTGCGAATTATTGAAACAATCGAATCAATTGCAACAAAGAAGGGAAGATCACCTGCCCAGGTCGCTATTGCCTGGGTGTTGAGCCGTGGCGACAATTTCTTTGCCATCCCGGGAACTCGGAGTATCAAGTATTTGGACGAGAACTTTGCATCATTGAAGGTTGAATTGAGCCCAGAGGAGCTTAGCCTGATCACGGATACCGTAAATGCTAGTAAATTAGATGGAAAACGGTACCCTGAAGGGTGAGTGTGTTTTTTCATCTTTTTTTTTCTTATGCTCTTACTGACACTCTCCAAGATTCCCTGTCGCCTATGAATTTGGAGAAACCCCAGCTTTGTGAGGGCTAAGGTACAAGCTGTTCAGTGGATGTACTAGATATATTGTGTGATTAGCAAAGTATTGCTGTATTTAACTATAATGGAAGCCTTTCTATTGTGCTACGTGTACCAGCTTGATGCTACCTATATGTGTACCATCTCGTTGGATAAATTTACCCATATAATCCAGAAAATATCAAAAAGTACATGGCTTTAGGAAAGGATAGTGCGCGGGGAAATCAAACTTTCTCCACCATCTCTACATCCAACATTTGGTCTTTCTTTTCATGAGCCACTTCCTCTCTCAACCCAATATCTCCGCCTCTCTTGATCACCTGCCACAGCTCGTCTGCCCTTTTCACTGGCCCCTTTTTCTTATCCATAAAGGCCAAATCAACGGCCTCTAGCGTGAAACCTGCCGTCTCGGGGAAGAGGAAATAGACCATAGGCACAAAAGCGATGTTGAAAACGGCGAAAATGATGTAGGTGCGCCAACCAATGTTGCTTAGAGCAGTTGGAACAAACTCGACGACGACAAAGGTTGAAAGCCACAGACAGGCTGTTGCGAGCCCGGACCCTTTGGTGCGGTGAGCGAGAGGAAGAATCTCTGGTCCATAGCACTATGTGAAAGATTTAGTTCCATGCCCAAAGTTGGTAAGAGAAAAATAAGATAAAAAGGAGAAACCTACCCAGAGACCACCCATGAATCCCCATGTATAAAAGCTCTGATACAGAAACACCATGATGGCGGCCACAATGCCGGTTGCGTGGGTGTCGACAGCGAGACAGGCCGCCAGAATGGCCATGACGATTGCCATTGAAGTTGCAGAGAACATGAACGATTTCCGGCGCCCAATCTTCTCAATTCCGTACCAGGTCCCAAAAGAGGCCACTAAGAACCAAATTTGCAGGAATCCGGACATGAGAAGCGCGAGATGGTGGGGAAGACCGACTGAATCTTCGAAACTATTTCGGAAGAAAAGAAAACGAATTAGTCAACACAGAAAAAGAGAGGGATGGCGAGAAACTGAGCGTACATAACAGTTGTGTAATAACTGATTGGCGTGCTGCCACTCCAAGCTTGACAAGCATTCAGCAGACAGGCCAACAGCACTCGTCGACGAGATCCGACGGCATCTTCAGTGAGGAGCTCTTTCCATCCGGCCTGTTTCCTCTCTACCTCTAGAGCTTCAACAATGTCAGAAATTGTACTAGAAAGTGCCTCCTGATTAACGACTCCTCTATGTGTCTGAAGAAGTCGCAAAATTTCAGTTGCTTCTTCCGTGCGGTCTTGCTGAAATAACCAACGAGGGGCTAGTAAATCCGTTATTCAAAACACTCGGAAGAGGCAAGACGAGGCAGAAACATACATTCAGGCATGAAAAACAGCATGATGCTAGTCAAGACGGCAATAAGGGCCTGGAACGCGAGTGGAAAGCGCCATCCAACACTGGAAGTGTACCCTGACATGGCATAGTCAATCCAGTAAGCGAGTAGCTTTACACTCATTAGCCATAATTAACGCGGTTCAAAGCAGGGGAAAAGAGCTTACCTGTCCGACGATTAATAGACTCAGTGCACTTGCCACCATCATGCCTCGCACTTGCCTCGGTGCGCTTTCTGATTGCCACACAATGACATTGCTGGTAACCAAGCCGAGCCCAACACCAGCCACCACTCTACCAACTATCAACTGGGGCACCCCAAAACTGGCGGCTTGCAACGTCGCTCCAATGCTCAAAATTACCGAGCCGATGTGAGTGATAGTCAACCGGCCCCATCTGCCATTACTGACTCCAGTGAAGAGACAGCCGACAAGGGCACCGATGATGAAAAGGGACGTGACGGTGCCTTGCATACTGCTGCTGAGATGAAACACCGCCTCAAAACTAGGCGAGGTGAGAAGGCCGCCAATAACTCCGTCATCATATCCTGACAATAACAGTGTTAGCTTCAAGCACCGGCAAATTTTGTTTCAGCATGGTAAAGAGCGTGGGCTCACCAAACAAAACAAATCCCATGCCCGACGACAAGGTGATGCCCGCCAGCAGCCCATTACCCTTGAGACCCAGGTACGGCATGGTGGTTTCAATGTTTCCTCCTCACACAGTCCCGAATGTTCAAGTTGTAGAAACACGATGCCTGGAGAGCTGATACGCGGGGGGGGGGAAGGGGTCATATACTGATAGTACCATCGTGAAGCCTCAACGAGCTGACTCGCCCATGGTACACAAAATGCTAAACATTCTTCATCGCCTTACACGAAATAGTTAGCCGGGGAGAAACCCGACAGAACGGATGATTGACGTTTTGGGACATTTTGCATGCGATTGCGATGTCGATCGAAAAAGTCGTCTCCCCACACTAAGCCTTCTTCAACGCTCCCCCCACGCGGTGGTGCCCGGAGTTTCCCCGCGGGATGGATAAAGCCATATAGATCTATTAGATGTGAGTTGATGCGACGAGGCTAGCACAAAGTCATTGCTACGCAGGATTTGTATGTCTCCAACCCCTGCCACGGTCATTAGTGGAATATTAGCTCACGTATTTGATTTATCCGCCAATCGTACTCTCTGACCGAACATTTGAAGCGTCCATTCTTGTAAATTCTTATCGGTGCCTGACATCAATTGATGCGTATTCTCGGAAATAAGCAGTTGGGAAACGACAAATGCGAAAATAAACTGGCGTGGCAGACCAAAATCTACGGTGCGTCACGTTCGGTTGTGTTATTGTTTAATCGTAGGGGGTGGATGAATCTTCCTCGCGGATACTGAAAAATCGAGGGATACTATATGCACGGCCCTATGGCACGAGCGGATGTATAGCAGTGAGAGTATTGAGAGTGCTACTGATCAAATTGATTAATTCGGCCAAACAAGCTTTTTGGTCGATAACTAGCTGCAGTAGTTATCAATTGATGACTTGACGTCTGTATGTTTGACTTCTCTCGGATTTATATTAGGAGATATTTCTAGTACATACTCAACCCAACCCAACCATACGAAATATTTCAAGTGTCTACATGTAATCATTCAAGTCATGAAAACAGCACAGAGAGCCATACTGCCATTTTCGATATAGGATTCGTCAATTGGGCGAGCCATTCTATTTCCGTACTAACGCCAATCACGGCCATCACCACTCCGAATCAACCGGAGCGACGCACTTCGACTTGGATTAAGTGCCTATATGAGTCGCAATGAATAATAAAAAATAACATAAATAATTAAAGGCCGCTGCATGTAAGCTTTCAACCCAGTCGGCGGCCTCAGTCTTCTGAGGTTCTTTCTTCCTTCGCTTCATTTTTTTCTTCGTGATAAGTGGACCGTTCATGATTGTCAGCACGGACAGTGAGAAGAACGTCTAGCTCCCGTTTATTTTTCATTTGAGTTTCCTTTTCGTCTAACGGTTGGGTTTGCCAGCTCAGTGGTCAATCAGCCTGCATGAGCGTCAATTTGATCCGACTGGCTCCGTCGGAAACATTTGCCGCATTGGGATAGAGGTGCGTTGTACAGAAAACGGCGCCAATAGGTTCAACACCACCTAACGGTGCAGGGTTGTTGCATAGTTCTGAAACAAAGGCTATATCTCCGCTTCATTAAGGCCCCCCTAGTAGCTGTCTAGCGTAGCAGCCATAACTTGTATAAACTCATTACTGAACCCCATGTGTTCGTGCGCAGGTGGAGTATCACCGTTTCAACCTTGTTTCTCTGCGTCTGATCGCAGCGTCCGGAGAAAGTAAGAAATGCCGAATATATCTGTCGGGAAAAGGGCACTTCTTGGCCGTCCGTGTCTGACTTGCCAGCAGCGAAAGATCAAAGTAGGCATCCAGCACCCCTAGAGAAAGAAATTTTTTTGGCGGGAGGCTGATCATTCAAAAGTGCGACAGAGGAAAGCCAACGTGTGAGCGATGCCACAAAGCCGGTTTTAAGTGTGATGGCTATCCTGTTGAGCCTTTTGTTCATGTAGTCCCTACACCCAGAAACGGGAAATCAGACAAAATCACCTTGAAACGGGTTCGTAATAGCAACAATAATGCCGTCTCAAGTGAGCAGGCACCGACAAAGACGCCGGGAAAGCCACACCTTAAGCCTCTTACGGTGAACATCAACATGGCGCCCGAGAATCGCATGCAGGTCCTGTCGTATTTCCTGGAAAGGTATATGCCAGGCTCGATGACCAGCTACCGCACGTTTGAGACGCCATCGGCCTGGATCAAGGGCTTGCCCAATCTGCTTGGGCGATGGGAAATTTTAGATACCGCGCTGACAGCCCTCTGTCTAGCTTATATCGGCGACCTGCATCATGAAAAGGCACATATGCAGGAGAGCCAGCGATTTTATAGTCTGGTGCTCCGAAAAATGGGGTCCTTGCCATTGGAATCGATCAAGTCGGCCAATCAAGGAGTTCTAGCTACCACTATGATCATGGCCATGTATGAGGTATGTACGCCTCTTACTATTTATTATTAGACTTTTCCATGTATAAACCCTGCCACGTGGTGTCCCCCCAAACTTTCCGAGCGGCGCGATTTGATTGGAGAGAAGTAGAACTACCTTTTGCTGACTCGAACGGATGGTGGTTCCAACCATAGCTATTCCACTGCACCTATAGAGGCTTGCAGGGGTGGATGTTCCATGTCAAAGGCGCTTGTAGGCTTCTACAGCTCCGCGGCCCGCCGTCACCAGAACTTCCCCTCAACCTGAGCTTGTATAGCCGGATAAGGATTACTGCGGTATGTTATGTATTCTCGTAATTTTCCTATTATCAGATAGGGCTGACTCGATGGTTAGGTTTGGGATGCATATGGGACTAGAAAACCTTTGTTCCTAGCTCAGCCAGAATGGCAGGGTTTGTCGGAGACCCCTCATGATCATCTTCTTGATCTCCTGGTGTTTATTCCAGGGTTGCTTGAAAAGTCGGACAAGATTACAGCTATAGCCAATGAGTCACGCGGCATTAACAAGGTTGATCTATTCTCAGTTGACGATCTACTTGGCTGCTGGCTCGCTGTGCAGCATCGCTTGACGAACTGGTTTTACGAGTTCGATGCCCAGGAGTCCGCGGGTCTTTTCAAAATTGGACCTTTAAAGCCCAATAGTCACCCATACCTTGAAGAGGACCAAGAACTTCAGGCGGTATTCCCACAGGTCATCACTTTCAAAGACACGTATATTGCGCAGATCATGCTTTTATACTGGTTTGGTCAGGTTATCATCCACACGACGACAACGAAGCTGTATGGAATCAGAGAAGAGCACAAAGCTTCAATTAACGCCAAGTTGGCACCACAAAACCAGACGAAAGTGCATAAAGAGACTATGCAAGATGCTGAAAAGATGGCCGAGTATTATGCTACGAAGATATGTCAGTCCATCGCCAGCCTCAGAGGTGGATATGGGTTTCAAATAGCAATGGTTCCTGTTTGGGCAGCACAGCAGTACTTTGATGCTAGCGGAGACGAGAAGAAGTTTTTATGGTGTCAGGAAGTATTGAAAGGGTTTGGAAAAGTCGGTGGATTTGTGTTGGCTGCGGCGTTGGGAATACTTACGCCGAAGCAATATCCGGGGCTTACATCTAATGTCTAATAAGTTAACAATTGAGTATATAATTGATACCAGTTGAAAAGTTCTTATCCATATATTCAAGACCCTTGTAAATGAAATTTCTGACATAGATTAAGCTTTCTTTATATTTCCACGCAAGTAAACAATTGGAAAAGGGAGATGGCTACTCCAAAATCATCGCGAAAACACGGACTCCTTCACCACCGTCTTGTAAATCACCCTCCGGACTCGCCTTTCCGGCACCCATTCGGAATTCGCTGACCGTTTTGAAGCCAAAATGTTCGTACACCTGCCTGCTATGGTCGCTAACGGCTTCAAGCCAAAGAGGGACACCATCTTGCTTGGCACGCGCAATGTACGGATCGAACAAAGCACGAATAACTCCTGGTAAAAATTATTAGCCCGAAGATTTCATTTTCCGAAGCCGAGGTGGACTTTTCATACCGGGTTCTGTTCTTTCGGGGTGTCTCGCAACCGAGTTCAAGTACCAATATTGTCTTCCCTTCAAGAACTGCTTTTTGATTTCTCCGCTGACATTTCTGTATTCTACAATTCTCTCATCATCATCAGGACTGGCTGGAAGATTAACTCCTGGCGGAAACCTGTTGTACAAGTGATCAGTCCATATAGTCTCTCGGTGTGGAATGAGATAAGGCAAACCAGATGGCCACGGCAGCGTAATTTCCAGCCTCTACCAATTCCCCCCCAATTTTAGATTTGTAGGTTGTCCACTCAAGCATTTTCGGTGTCAAAAGGTCCACTGGTATATTGGGAGCAGTCCATTTGGAGTCTTTCTTACGCAGCACATAGGCTGTGACCGCGATGTTGCTGAATGCGTGCGTCAGCACATTGGAGACGGCAGCAACGTCGGTTGTTACTCTGGCTTGAGGTAGCATATTTTTTATTGTGTAATTGTTGACAAGGGTGATCGAAGTGACTCAATCGAGGACTGGATCAAACTTGGAGCGCAGGGATATGGTTGACTCGGTTGACCTTAAGTACTCCGATGGTGTGAGTCATTCCGCGGTTATTACCACTAATGAGTCATGAAACCAAAATAACAGGCAATGGATTATGCAGTCACAAAAATAATAAACTATCGATGGACGTACATCAATTGATATATATTACGAAGGCAGTCGAGATACTGCGGGGTTTCTAGAAGTTTTCGCAGATCCACTTTCCACATACGGACCCCGACGGGATCGATTGATTGTGCGATACGGCCTATGATGGCGTTAATTTGAGTCTTGTGTAGAATTAAGCAAATAGTATGAGAAACGTTTGCTCAACACTACCAGAGCTTGGCCTCTTATTAGGACATGGGGAACATTTGAAGAATATTATGATGTGGCGGAAGATTTTCAATTAACTCAAATCAATTGATTGTGATGACAATCGATCCATTGAGCATCGACGAAATAAATAAAGTTACCAGCATAGTTGACACACCAGAAGAGGGGGGTATTTGGTGTGAACTAGAACGCCCTCTATTATCAGTACGTATTTACATCAATTGGTTTATATGTGCCGTAGATCTCGCACTCGAATGTTTATACCAACCACATATTTTGAAGAGAATCGCAAACGTTCAACAAAAGTGATAACCGAAAAATGAGACACAGTATCTCGTCGTCGCGAGCTTCAAAATCAAGGACAATTGACCCAAAAATTGCACCTAGGGCAAGTTAAAAGTAATTACCTGTATAAGAGAACGAACTTTTTTGTCCCTAGCCAATTGCTTTGCAGCATCGCGACCGAAAGTCTAAAAATGTCATCACAGACACACCTGCGCTAAGCCAAATCAAGTAACCATCTGGTCGACTTGCCATCCTGGAGGCGGATTTTACGGCTCTATGACATCTGGAGCGAAAAGGAATGGGGAATCCGGTTCTAAAGTCCGAAAAACAACTTCTTTTGGAATTGTAAAGTATATAAACAGACCCAGATTGATACCACCTTACTGGGAACAAGTCCAAGTCATCACAGACGGAGCCATCAAGATATTTCTCACACTTTTCCGAATTCCTCTTTTTCTCCGTTCAAAAAACAAAAGAAAGATAACACTCGAAATTTGTCGAAATGCCGACTCTTGCAGGAAAGGAAATCACATGGAATGGCCTCGGTCTGATGCGTATATGCCCATGAGCTTCGTAACTTCCATCACACCTAACATTTCAATCCTCAAAGGCTTCACCCCGCGCGCTGGCGAAGGTTTGCCCCAAGAGGAAGTATTTAAAGTGCTTAAAGCTGCCTTGGCTGCTGGGGTCAATGTTTGGAACGCCGCCGACTTTTACGGTACACCCGAGAATAACTCGCTGCACTTAATGAATCGCTATTTTACCGCCCACCCCGAAGACGCTGACAAGGTCGTTCTTTGCATCAAAAGCGGCCTCATCAATTTAGCCGCCTTAAAAATGGACTGTTCAGCAACGGGGCTGCGGGGCTTTCTCGATAATGCCCTGCGTGTCCTAGATGGGAAAAAGAACATTGACATTTTTGGCTGCGCACGCATTGACCCGGCCGTCCCAGTCGAAGAGAGCGTTAAGGCCCTGGCACAGTTCCGAGATGAGGGCCTGATTGGTGGTATTCAATTGACAGAGGTTGGCCCAGACACGATCCAGCGCGCTGTTGCGGTGACCAGGATTGACATGGTTGAAGCGGAAATCAGTCTGTGGTCTAATGAAGTGTTTCACAACGGGGTGGTAGAAGTTTGTGCTGAGAATGGCATTGTCTTGGAGGCGCATACGCCCTTGGGAGCGGGCATGTTGACTGGTAAGATCAAAAGCTTGGATGATTTGCCAGAAAATGATCACCATCGGATGTTTCCACGGTGGCAACCAGATACCTTCGCAAAGAACAGATTATTGGTCGAAGAAGTTGAAAAGCTTGCGAAAGAAAATGGATGTACGATGCCACAGCTTGCTTTATCTTGGATCAAAGCAAAGAGCAAGTTGCCTGGGATGCCAGTGATTGTCCCTATTCCTGGAGCCAGATCCGTGGAAAGACTCACAGAGAATACCAAAGACATTCCGTTGACAAGCAATGACTTAGAGGCTATTGATTCTGTTTTGCAACAGTTCCCTGTTGCTGGCGCCAGATTCCCTCCTGCTGCACAAGCATTCAACGAGTACTGAGTCGTGTTTCAATGAGCAGGTGGCGACAGTATTTCATGCTTAGATAGTAGAAGTTTATTGTTTCTCATGCATCAATTGAGAAGTTTTCCTGTCCAATTTTAAGCCACACCTTCCATATATCCCTTTCATTAATGGTATCCTCGCGTAGAATCTCCGTCATAATACGTTCCAGTCCACGGAATTGCCTGCGTGTCAGTTCTTCCAGTCTTTCGCAAATTGTGGTTTGTAACGCAGAGGGAAGAATAGAAGAACTTTTTGCAACAAAGAGGTGAAAGAACATAGTGCTACTCTGAAAACTGGAGAAGTCACCCGTTGTTGATCCTCGGAACTTGGACTGTGGAATCGAAAAACAGATACCCGTGCCCAGGGAAACAATTCTTTGTGTTGTATCTTGAATTTTGACAGCAATAGAAGCTTGCTCTACTACATCTGCGAATGCAAGAAATTGTGTACACTGTTCACGTATAGCCTCGGCCAACAAGATACGGATAACACGGATGTTGTTCCAGCTTCTTCGTGTGCTGTGATCTGGATATTTGTCGGAAGAAGCTCGCCGGGAAAATTTATCTTTCTTTCCCAAAACAAATGGTTGAAGTTGCTGAGATAATATCTTTAGCTGGCAATCAAGATCTTCAGCCTGTAGAATGATCTCTGTGTGGGAGTGACCGTTTTCGATAGCAATCTTCAACTCCGCATACTGTAACAAGATTTCGGAGAATTTCCATTTCGGAGATTGGATATCTACCCTTTCCGAAGCCCTTGATCTCAAAGCCAATAGTTCAGAGGGTATCTCCACTCCGTTTGCAAGACAGTCAAGTGTAATAAGTTCTTTTAACTGCAAAAACATGGTGGCACCGATCCAACCAGAGAATATCGTGTTGCCTCGATAGCGCACAAGACCTAGAGCGCCTCGCAAATGACCACTACGCATGGGAATGTGACCCTCGGTGGTATGTGTTAGTCTTTCGAAGAGGCTCATGAGTAAGAGGGCCAGCAACGTAGTGTCCTTTCTTGCTTCTTTCGGCGACTGGATAGCGCTGCTCGTAAGGGCCAGTGCCGATCCATAACTCACGCGGGCGTGATAAAGAGCGGATTGCGAATGATGAGAGAATGAGAAAAATGCCAAGAACACTGCTCGAACGACAGTCGAGAGTAGAGGAAGATCTTCACTCTTCGATGGGTGGAAAAACCGCATGTACGCGAAGAGGTTTGTCTTGTCCGAGTCAAGAACATATTGTGAGACGAAAAGAGATTTCGCGCGGTTTTCGAACGAGGGCAGAAACACAGTAGACACGGGCCCTGGCGAGGAAGCGCGATCCAACGCACCACCAGCTTTACTCGCTTTGAAAATCGTTGTACTCGTCTCATTGCAAATTAGCAGCTGCGACACATCTGGATATCCGGGGCATGAAATCCCAGCACGCGAGCACTGAGAGCACCCTGGCTTCTTTTTGTCGCACTGGAGACCACGTTAGCATGATGGCCAAGGAGTTGGTTACACCTGTGCACCTTGATGTCCCGCCTCCGGCATTCACGACATGACTTGGACGGCCTGCCACGGTAGACCATAATGAGCGACGGTGCGCTATGCCAACTACAGCCGGGTTTCTTTTGAAAGAGCTAGTAAGTTAGGAAGAAGACGAAGACAGAAGTGAAGAAAACATAACTGGGTCACTAATTCCGCTAACCCCGAGTAGTAAGGCGTTTTTCCTCTTCAGGCAGCCCTGGATAAAGGGAGAACAAAATATCAATTGGGCCTGGGTATAAATAGCACATTGACATATTAAATAATGCATGTGCTCATTCATTGGCGAGGCTGAGCGCTAGGCACCAGCACTGCTTGGATAACCCCTCGGCTATGTTCTGTTGCTTCACCCTTTCTACTCTATCATCAGATTCAAATATATTTATCTCCTTTGGTCATTAAAGTGCATTTCTTGAACATGCCTCCAATGTACTCCTGGATAGGCCTGTCTCGCCGTGCTGGAGAACCCCAAGAGAAAGAAGACCGAGATCCAGCAGCCGTGGCTGCAGCAATCGCCAAACTCGACCAGTTGTATGCCGCGGGCAAGCCACTTTTTACGAAGGATTCGATCCTTCACATACTGGAACAAATAAAAAAGCCCCTGGTCAGAGGCGACACAATCTCTGTAACCGGACTAGATGGGGTAAAAGTGGATTTTGACGTTGATATTGGCAAGGTCACTCCAAGATACGGCGACGAAAATCCAGGTCAAGAGCTTATAGTGTAAGCTATACAATTATTGGGATTATTTGTATCCACTTTCACATGCCAACATTAATTCGCAACAACAGGACCCGGCCTTTCATATGTTATGAGGCGATTGAGCATCTGAAACGCGACATCGAGGACGGTTATAGCGGTCTTCATCTCGGGTACTGCCCTTTGAGAGTCCACCATTGGCAAGTCTGGCGGGATAAAAAAACCAGGGATCTATCGGAAGTTCCCATTGCCAGCCAGGCAGCCGTCGAGCAGCTGTTCAAAGAGAACATCCAGTTGTGGGAGCAAAGTGAAACGTGCCAACGGCTTAATATAAAATTGCGAGATGCAAATTTACCGTGCGAAGCTACAAATGTTGTTGGGTTTGCATGTGGTGATATGTCTTTCCTAGATACCCGCCTGGAAGACGCTCAACGATCGGCTTCTCAGCATGCATTACTGCTCACACTGCGAAGCGTGCTCCAACAGAAGAACAAAACCAGCACAGGCCAGGTTTTATGCTACGCCCAGGACCCAGTATATACCAATGTTCAAAAAACCGTTTTGGGAAACTTTGGCATTCAAGTCGTAGATGACCCCGAGGGCTTTTTGCAGGTGGATGATGGCTCAGCAGTCTTCTCTTGTGCCCCAAATATTCCTGTCAAACAAGTCATTGCCGACCTTGCTCGACCGGCAATTCTAATTTGGTCTCCACCTGTTGTTAAAGAATATATGGTGTAAGTTCCGGTTATGCCCCATGATTGACAATCCTCCTTACTCCAGTTCTGTATTTGAGATGGTTTACCTAACATCAATTCATACAAATACCAGTACTGATCCTGACTCCCCAAGAGTCTTCAAAATGCTACGTCAACACTACGACGAATTCCAATTCCTCCCACACGAACACTTTTGCCCAATGTCTGTCTACGTTCGTCGGTCAAACCTCGACGATGAAAAAGATTCTAACGCGTAGACAACTTGGTTATTTACCATTCAAAGCCGTTATTAGAATCCAAAGGAAGAGGGTATCTTCTAGAATATACATCTCATAAACTATACATATATGTTCAAGGCACCAAAGACGCATAAATGACGGTTCACAATCTGGAGAAGAAGTTTTACTCCTGACTCTGTTCAGTTCCATATAAACTTCTCTCTTGCACACCGATGCAATCAAGTTAGTTTTTGATTACACCATAAGGTATGTTGTAGCAGAACTTAATCGAGATATTTCGCAATCGTTTCGAAGCATTTCGATGGGTTCCCAATATTCCTCCTTGTGCACGTCCACGATAACAGGCGTTGGATCGCGTAAGTGAAGGTCTGGAGGTGGAGGAAATAAATGCTGCCGAAGGTCCATGAGGATTTCAGCTAGGTGGTGCAATCCAAGATTCGATAGCTGTTGCATAAAAAAGTCGAGCATATCCATACCTTCGCGTATACCGAGCGATTAACTTTTGGCGGAAAGAAAAATCAGTAGCTTTTCAATGAGCCTGAGGCGGCTACTTAACTATAAGTATTTTTTCAGGATTTTATAATTGCACTTGTCTTCCTGTTATTGGTTGCTTTGGCTCTTATAGTATATGGCTGCCTGTTTCTTGAGGATAACAAATGGCGTTTTCGTCACGTTTAGGTGTGAAGGTTTTTATAGAGCTCGACATTTAATGACATAGGAACTGGTATGGCAATGTATTTGCACGGTATTTCTATATGAGACCATATTATTATACACTATTTCAACAATCTCCCTGAGAAGAGACCTAATACGTACTACAAACATCCCACCGCAACTGTTTTCAACTGGCAACATCTGTATGTTATAAGAAGGCATCACGATTACAATTTATAAAAGATATCCAATAATTCTATCTATTCTTTGCCGGAAATCATCTACATGCGCATCTGTAACGTGGCTTATGTTTTTAGACGCCATCCCTATAAGAAATAAAGACTATCCTTGCAATATCCTCTCTCCACAATTGTCCACTCCGCGCTAGTGTCGTCGATTTGACGATCGTCTTCTTGATCCCCAGGCACCGGATATTTTTTAACATGTTTGATTGCCCATCTCGTGTCAGCATCGAGAATAGGCGGGGCCTGTCCTTGCCCTTCGATGCGCGGTAGCCCCGCGATTTCATACAGTTCTCTCAAGTAGTCCATTGTCTCTCCACTGTCCCAGGGTATATCGTGAAACTTTCGATGCTGACTGCTAACAGTTTGCCACCGTTGCTCTTCCCATTGGCGCTGCACGTCTTTCGTCGGTAACGGACGTGCGTTGCGTCCGGAGAAGATCCGAGCAAGAGCTATGGCCTGGTAGTTGAAACTTCGAAATGTCAGGGTCCTCGGAATACCGATAATTCCCAGGGTAGGAAAGTCCGTTAGAAAAGTGTGCAAATAGTTCCCAATGAGCCGGTTCTGTTTATAGTCGAATATCTGTCGCCCGTTTGCCTTAGAATTCCAGAAAGGAAACGATACTTTGTATCCCGTGCAATAAATCACCACATCAATGTCGTCCAAAACAGTTCCATCATCAAATAAAATCTCTCCCGTCTGTAAATATTCTTTCACTATTGGTTTCCACTCAACTCCAGCATCTGGTTTGTCTCCATCCCAACGGGAAGGTGAGCGCCGGGACTGAAATACAGGTAATTGAGCAGATTTGACTACACCGATTGTTACGTCGTGACCAGACGCAGAATTTCCTATAACAAGTAGCTTTTTGTTTGCAAACTGATGCGGGGTGCGATACGACTTTGAGTGTATCACTCGACCAGGGAATTTTTCTATGAAGGCATCAAGTCCTTTAACGGCTGGAACCTGTAGCTATTTAGCGTAACTCATGAAATGCAAGACAAAAACACGTACGAATGGGACACTGTAGTGGCCATTTGCAAAAATTACGGCGTCGAATTCTTCTTTCCACCAGCGATCAACATGCTCTGCCGCATCATATTGTCGTAGGGTCAAAGTCCACCGGTCATTGCCAGTTGGTGCGCGAGATACATCTTCCACGGTTGTATTGAGCACTAGGAATTTATCTGCATTGAATGCGGAGAAGTAATTTTCAATGTACTGTTTTGGCACATGGTGCGGTACAAATGGCCCGTATGGGAACGGAATTCCGGAGAGGGACATTGCTATCGCAGGCACATTGGACCTTTGACTATCAGCATCTTTCAAGTCTGCAAAACCTTACATTAATGTTATAGAAAGACTTCTCACGTAAGTTCGTCGTATATTGGTGTTTTATGATACCGCTCTTGCGACGAAGGCTCTAAAGTAGCCGGCAAGTTTTTCGGTATAGCTAATGGTGGATCAATTTCCATTGGCAATTTCCCTGGCTGAGGCTTTATCAATGGACTGGGATCGGCATCGTAGATCCTTGTTATCTCTCAGCTTAATTCCTCTTCGCTTCGTGGGTACTGCAAGAAATCTGACGTACCATGTTCCGCCAGCACTCTCCCTTCGCTCGAATACGCGAATCTTTTCAAAATACTCTTCTGAGGAAAATGCAGCAGCTGCAGCGGCACCTTTTTAATTTTTGTGTAATTTTAGATATGGTTGCTGATTTTGTTTACTCGTGGCCAGGAAAGCTCGTCTTACCTGAAGCACCGGCACCGATAATTGCCACAGATTTGACCGGTGACATCGTGAATTATTATTAACACCAATGAATATCAGGCTGAAAGGTGTTGGTAAAAGTTCTAGCATTTATTTCAGTGCGAAGTTTGTCTCTTGCAATCCTAGATGGTAAATGGAATCGTCATTCCGTAGTAGATTGCGTGCTGTGTTCCCCGCCTTTCGACGCAACGCTGATTAATAAATGTTTATCTATTGAATTACTCTGTAACATTATTCAGCGTCAGTACACATATTACTTTGATCTGAAAGCCCCTTTTGAAGTGTTTACGGGTTTGTTCCCTGACCTGGAATTGTAGTCTGGGTTTGAGAGTTCCTCAAACTGTCAAATACAATGCTGTATACATATCAATGTGCCAATCTGTGCTTTGAATTGCAATCTCAATCAAAATTTGGTGCTAGGAGAAGCCTACCATGACAAATTGAATCTCACAAACGAGCCTGGTTTAATGTTTCTCCTGGTGCGTGGTATGCAGGAACCTTCATTTCTAAAGCCGACCCAGAATAACCAAGATATTCCGCAGTTATTATCGCAGCCTTCTCTCCTATGAGAAGGGCAGTCTATGATTGATATGTTGGTAAATCTATCCTGCAGGAGAGGCCAGTTACTGAAAGGCTCACGCTGAAAGTGTTGCAGCCAACATTGTCAGGGCAAATTGACAGATCGGCTACCTCCAGGCCTTTGACGCTATGAACATTGAGACGTTCATCAAGGACGCCATACTTAACAATGAAATTTCCTTCTTTAGGTGCTATGCTACATGTACCCTAGGAGTGCCATGTTGTCTCCACATAACGTTGCACTATAGAACACACGCCAATTAGAACGTCCTAGAAAGGTCTTTGTAGTAATCGTAGACTCGACTTACCCCATTTTTTGATGTGTTCAATATCCTTTTTGCTATACTTGATTTCTGGATGAACGCCTTGCTTGTTTGAGTTCAGATAGTTCTCCGATTGGGACTGGGCAGGTCGGAGAGGGTTTGACCACGAGCCTATTCGTTATAGCTTAGGAACTTATCGCATATATCAGCGCAAGTAAATTGACTCACCATGCTGAGTACCTGCATTGAAGTGATCTGGTCCTGCATATGCTTTGATTGTCTCCAGATCCAGGTCGGACGCCCGAGCTGGTGAGTCGTGGGCGAAGTGCGGGTGCATGTCCGTCACTTCTCCCGCGTAAGCATTCATTCGGCGCGCGGTCTCGCCAGATTTGATATACCCCCAAACCATAGGAGCCATATCGCGCTTTCCACGGTATCAACTGATGCGGGGGCGCCACCACCGCCGGACTGAACATTAGATCATCCCATGCACATATATGCCCAACTCCAGGGCCCAGCCCTCTTGGCTATTAACCAATAGTTAAGTAATTCTCGTGCCTATGTTGGTTTATTAAGCTTCTCTCATATATTTCTTATGAAGTATTTTACAAGGGTACAAAAGGTCGTGTGGTTCAATGCATTTCCAAACATGAAGGATGGAACCTTTGAATTCACATAAATCATCAACTGACTGGTTTTGGGTGTAGGGTTTTCAGTGGTGGATATGATTGTTTTGGCCCTAACCGGCCAAAGAACCGGATAATGCTGGAAAGCCTGGGTTAAATGCATAATAGTCTTCAGGTATACACCTCCTCCCAGCTTGATTTGCCTTCAATCACAGCATGTTATTTTTTTCTCGTCCCCTCATTGATATTTTGTTGATAATCCATGTCAATATCACCTCAATGTCTCATGTTTAGCTTTTTAAATCGGTTGTTATCTCTCCTCATTCATCTTGGCTACTGTATCCTTCTCATAGAACGAGCATATACATAGTAACCGAGCGATGATTCGCCAACAAAACAGAAAAGTGGGGTTTCGGCTATATTAAAGTGTTGCTACGGATGTCAGTTTGTCGGATTTAATCAATTTCCAGAACAACACATCGCCTTGTTTGCAGATAATAATCAGCATGGCCTTTAAAGTGCTCATTGCGGGTGGGTCTATCTCAGGTCTTACATTGGCCCTCATCTTCGAAAGATATGGCATCGACTATTTGCTCCTGGAAAAACACGCTGAAATCGCCCCTTTCCTTGGCACGACTGTCGGGATCAATCCAAATGGAGCGCGTATTCTTGACCAACTAGGTGTTTATTCCAAGCTTGATCAAATTGGAGCAAAGCACAATACGACCTATTATTATGATTGGCGAGGAAAATTACTGGCTGCACAGAGGGCAATTGACCCTTTAATGACGTGGCTGTTAGTAACCCGCAGAACATTGCCTTCTCTCAAGGACGAAGTTTGTACAGGCAGGATATACTTGCTAACTTGGTATATGAAATTACGTTAGTTTCGGCTATAATATTTGTTTTCTCAACAGACAGGATCTTATTCGCGTGCTATACGAAGCGATCAAGGACAAGTCTAAAATACGAACAACAGTTGAAATTGTAGACGTATTGGAGGCCGATTATCGGGTCAGGGTGCTCACTCGTGATGGAACTGAGTATCTGGCAGACATACTTATAGGCGCCGATGGAGTTCGAAGCCAAGTTCGGAATGAGCTGTGGCGTCTTGCCAATGATCAGGACCCAGGATACATTCCAGTTAAAGACAGAAACAGTGCGTTTCCCGTTCGCCACGATTACTTATATCTATCGTTCTCATTCAAGATGTTTATTAGGCATTGTCAGCGAATATAGCTGCATGACAGGCATATCGCCGTCTCCACCTGGTATGGCGGATAAAGACATATTCAGATCCGTCAACTATCATCGCTCCTGTGTGGTCTTGACCCAACCCGGGGGCAAGTTATGTTGGTGGTTAGCATTTTTCAAAAATGAAACCCAGCTCTCCCACCCAAATATTCCGCGTTATACAATCGAGGATCACGAAGGAATTCTCGAAAGCTATGGTCCTGACAAGATCGGGACGTCAACGTTGAACAAAATCTACGAAACTGCACACCACAAAGTTCTTGTCCCAGTGGAGGAATTCACTCTTGAAAAATGGCATTACAAAAGAATAGTTCTCTTGGGGGACTCGTGTCACAAACTCCACCCAATCCTCGGCCAGGGCGCTAACCAAGCCATCGAATCGGCAGCTTGTCTAACTGACCTACTTCATGGTATTGCTCTTGAGAATTCGCAGAACTCAAATGATGCCATTGGCCATGTCTTTAGCCAATACCATGCTATCCGCCATCATAGAGCGGTTTCCGTTATGCATGCTGGTCGTTTTGTTCAGCGTATTAATTCCTTAGATACTTGGTGGTTCGAGTATTTGGCGCTATATAAGGATCTAAAAACGCCCATAGAAAGCGGGCTTCTGCCATTTTTTGCAAACATGGTACTCCCGGCTGTGAGTCTGAAGGGTCTACCACAGCCAAAACACGCAGGGAATGTGTTATACGGAGATCAGATCAGGATCCAACCCAGTGGCAGACCTCAACATTCAACAAGGCATTCTATGTTCATTTTCCTTTTGATTTCAGGATTTTTTTGGTACACGCATTTTGGATTCAGCTTGATCCCAGCGCAAACACTTGGGTTGGACCTGTATTCAGGTGTCCAGTCCATCTGTATCAACAGCATTTGGGTCATCGAATCACATCGTCTCAGTGTTAGTTCACCGATCAGGTAAGCTATACCACATAATGCCATTCCGGAAAACGGGAGAATTAGCTAATGCTAGGCACAGTGTCCTTCCATTCATCACGATCGGAATCTATAGCAATCTGTGGGAAATTTCATTCGCAGTTTATTCCGCATGGTACATTTATCAATCGGCAGCCCCTGGGTTTTATTACCCAAACCCACGGGCTACAGACATTGGAGTAGCCATGTCTCTCCCTTATTCAGTTCTAGTAGCGTATTCCGTTCCTATATACTTGACAGCGGTCTCTGAAAGTCCAACACATCTAGCATGGGTGGCAGCACATCTTCTATTTCCGGTTCTGACTTACACCTTGAGCAATTTTTTTCACAGAACAGCCTTATTGCCGACTGGAGTCAAAATTGCCTTTACAGGTGATCTTGATATCCCTCATTTGAAGCGCTATCATAACATGGTCTTTCTTCTCGCAGCGTCCACACATATATTGACCCTTAGCACGGAATACAGCCTATTTGATAGTGTCATAACGTCGACTCAATATTTTTGGGCATTTCCTTTGGTTATTGGTGCATTTTTGGCGTTCACCGTATGGGACCTGAAGCGAGTGAATATTTTTCTTGGGTCGGTTAGCCAAGTCTTCGCCATTGGTTTCATGGGAATGGTAGCATTTGGACCCGGGGCAACTTTGATAGCGTTTTGGAAGTGGAGGGAGGTTACGATTGAAAGAGCTAGAAAAGAAAAAAAAATAGAGAAATCCTAACGTGCTTTTAGAAAGAGTTGGACTACACGATTTCAATGAACTGCGTATCCCATGACGTGGTACCTTTGAATTCTCAAGTACAGACTATGAGAGGAGGAGTTTAAAATAGAATTTCTAAACACGTATAACAACAAACTTCAGCCATTAAATTAATTATTTCATCAAGAAGAGAGAAAGAACTAATCTGGAGTAAAAGTAAGTGTATTGTAAGTAAATAAACATGTAGAAGGTCAAGTAATAGCTCTGCTGAGATAACGAAGTTTTTCATCAATTTCCATGAGTCCACCGGGCTTGCTAATGACAATGGCGTCAAGAGATAGATGTCCGTGAAAATTAAACTAAACCGTGGCCTTGTGACGAATAAGCATTAGACCGAGCTCCTACAAGTTGCATGCTGAGTATACATACTATGTTGTCATAAAGAGTCTGTTATAGGCAAAAGCTTAGGCTGGACCATAGCAATGTCCATCAGCTCCGCAGTATGTTGCACCCTGGGCGCAGCAAGCGTTAGGGCAACAGAAGACGCTGTTAGGGCCACAGCAAAAGTTGTATCTCGAACAATATTGAGGGTATCCAACGGGGCAAGATTGTGCAGACTCTGTGTTCATTGACTGTACGAGTGGAACCCCTTCATGATGATCGGTATTGTTGAGGGTGGGCAAAGATTCGAGGGCCAAACTTGCTCCGGCAAGTGGAATGAGGAGAAGGGCTGAGATGTTCAACTTCATATTGGCGATTGGAAAATGAAATAGAGTATATTGAGGAATGAATAGATGATTGAAGATTTGGTAGCTTTGGCTCTTGAATATCGTAAAGGTGAAAGAAAGACCAGACTTTGGAAACAAACTGCAATGGTATTTAAGTACTCTCAGATTTGATGTCCGTGCTTGAAATATTTCACCTTTATCAATACGTAAAAGAAATAAAATGACTAGATGAACACATAGTTTGTGTTGTCACCAAATACGGGGGAATGCATGGTCTAGACCACTAATCAAGCTAAGTCCCAGCTGTAAAATTAGTTCGGCGTTCAGCTGCGCCTTATAAATACGAAGGGCAGTTCACTCTATTGACAATAATGCGGGGAGCTTGGGACAAGTCTTCTGAGAAATACGAGGCTGAAAGGATCGCAGCTTCTCGTATCATGTCGATCACTTATTCAATAGATCGAACCACCAAACGAATCTTCCGTAATGACCGACAACGTGTAACTCTAAGAATCGCAGAGTCGTCTCTCGAAAATGTCATCGCTCAGTTGGTTCTCGCATTTGAAAATTTGTATTTTTGAAAATGGAAGTGATTCTCAAGTTTTAATGCAGAGTGCTCAGACTTGACACTTCAGCGATCGACGTGTCGAGAGTTAAACTCAAAGGATAATGGCATGCCAAGTCTAAAACTCGTATTCATACCGTACCATAGGGCTGATAGGACCGAGATCCGCTTACTATTGAATCCATTTCCTAACAAGAAATAATAAGTACAGAAAAGCTCCTTCGGTACGTCGCTACATAGAAAATGCACGCGCAAGCGTAAAAACCTACAGTACAATGACATTCAAAATAAAGCATATGAAGGGAAATAATGGACTAAGGCGCATAGTAGGACATGACTTCAGATATTGTGGACAAACAGCTTCTTACTAATTGTACGGCCCAGTCTTGGGCATCAAAGTTGTAGCCGAGGTCCTGTAACGGTGTAGACCTATCAGAAAGACGCAGGTTTCAATGTTAACTATGGTCTAATAGTACTTCGAACCTCGGAATCAGCAACGACATAACCATCAACGTTTGTCATGTTACGCATGAAGTTGTACGCGTGTGGCTATGTAGAACATATCAACTTTAAATGGATAAATGGAGATATATATCTGTAAAGTCCGGCCTCTTGTCAATGGCATTGATTGAGAACAGGATATGCTGAGAAGCAAGAAAACTAGTACGTATCTCGTAGGGTCAAGAGGGATCTGCATGCATGAATCATGAATTTCGTAGCTTTGGTAAACTGGCGACACTACTCAGCTTAAGAGAGCAGCATAAACAAGCTATTAAGCAGCAAAGGAGGGGCTGTGCATGAATGGGTTGGGGGTCGAGGGTGCAAGAGGCCCAACAGGCACAGCCACAATAGTAGCTTTGAGTTCGTGTAATGCGATTAGTTTTTTCGTGGAATAGTGCAGTCTCATGATCGTATGCAAAAAAAAAGAAAAAGAAGAAAAAATAGTGATATACTCAGAGTAAAAATTTCGCTGTTATTTGAAGGAATAGAAATAATCCCAGTTGTTCCCAAGGTCTGATGCTATCGTGTGGCAACCTCGGCATTTCCAGAGATTCACGGCAGTAGAGGCATGAATAGAAACAGAAACTATGGATAACTCTTATAAGTAGGTCTTGGGGAATTGGGGTCTATTTAGTTTCACCATGACGCACGGAGTCCGTAATCCGTACCTGGTAACGCAATGGACTGGGTAATCGACGGTGCACTACTACTGAGTGTGAAATGATAATAACAAACTTGGACCCTCTGGCGAGAAACCGCTCACCGCCCGCACCTGACCGCCTTCCAAAATTTCCAAAGTGAGTCTTCCCGAGTCTTACTAAGCAATCTTACTGACCAATGACAGGCCGCGCGAGAAGCTGCAGGCCAGTGGGGCCACGGGATCCATCTGGTTGGCCGACGGCCATTGGGGCGGCAGTATTTTTTCTGCCGCCTTGGCGAATGCTCGCGTAAGCAGTCTGAGATTCTGAGATAAATAACAACCGAGTCAGTCGCGCGATCATCGATGGGGTTTGCGCGCGATCAGTTTCAGTTTAGTTCTGCACGCAGCTTAACCCTGATTGACCTAGGTTGTAAGCAACTGCCAATTAGATCCTGTTGAAACTTCGAAGCCTAGAACCAACGAAGCTATACTGCCTTCACGTTCGGGTAGTGGCTGTTCACGTCGTTCATCGTTGAGACACTTTAGAACCCCACAATAATGGGCCTCTCTTGGGAACGATGGAATCGCTTAAGCTTCTTTTGATGGTGGGAACTGAACTGATCCTCTGCCATTGGTGTTCTATCCCGACCGACATTCTCACGGCCCACTTGGGATCGCCAACACAGGCTCTCTAAGCCACACTGGTGTTCATGCTCCAGGGGTTTCCATGGATGTAACCTAGCCCGGTTTATGACAATGGAGGGCCGATAGTGGGCAATAACATTGATATCCCGACAAAGGCGTGTGTCAATTCTACACATCACATCTTCACGGCGTCACACGTCACACAGGATGTCATGTTTATAGCCGGATATGTCACTCGTGCTGGGGATTCCCGGCTCATTCATTCGCTTTTTATTATCAGTTTGTTTTCTTCTTGTTTTAATTGATGCTCAAGGTAAGAACCAGCTTGATTTTCAGAATCACAAACCACGAAAACAACTGACTGATGCAATCGGGGACCACCAGATTTTACAACATGCTCCGGCACACTCGTTATTGACAACACCAACTACGAAGACTCTCTTTCATCATGCAAATCTTGGGATGGGTCGTTTACGGTTAACCCGTACCCGAGCAGCTATTCTCTTAATTCCTTAACTTCACTCACTCAAGACTTACAAATAACATGCAATGCCGACGCCCCCGGTGCCAGCGCATCAACGAAAACAACCCTATCAATGCCAAAGCTGCAGACAATATCTGGTGGAATCACAGTCAGAAACTGTCCAAAAACTTTCAACCTTGATCTTCCGGCTTTGCGCAATTTCACAGACCTCACATTGGACCGAGTGGATGACATTACTGACCAGCTAAATTCTCCGTCGTCACCAATTTACGATGCCATGACTGGATCGCTGGAAGTGAATCTCTGCAACCTGACATCCATTGTCCGCACCGCGGGTGGTTCGCTGGGCGGGTTCAATGCTCAAATGAGCCAGCGACTGACCAATGTTACCATGAACAGTATTGACTCTATGACGGGCAGTTTATCGATAGAGAATTGTCCCGGGATTTCACTCAACTTTGCAAATCTTTCTTCGCTCTCGTCCACGACACTTCGTCAAATTGGCTCGATCGACATGCCTATGCTGAAGGAGATTAATGGCGACTTTCAGCTTGATTCGAGCGACGACCTCCAAGCCCTTGTGCTGCAAAAGTTGACAACCATTGGTACTGGAAACAGCGGTGATTTTATGGTTACAAACAACCCAAAATTGTCGCATATAGACGTTCGGCATCTGAAAAGTGTGGATGGAACATTGACGTTGAGTAACGACGGTGCATTGGGCGATCTTTCCAGCTTTGGAAGAGTTCACAACGTGGGGAAGGATCTGACATTGCTCAATTCACCTATATATGCGTACGTCCGACAGGTGCCATGTGGATAGACATGGAATGCTGGCTAACCTGCAACAGAGTGAACATGGGAAATCTCAGTGGTGTCGGCGGCCAATTGGAGTTGTCATCAACATACTCCGGCCTGAAGTGCGAGAATTTTTCCAAATTCAAGCAGCAGGTGTCCTTTGATGGACCATTGCTGTGCGGAAACTACACCAAAATAGAGGATCTACCAGGTACCACCACTGGTAATTCCACCGACAACAGTCCATCGGTGCCGAGCAATGATGGGTCGCCTACCTCTTCGTCTCCCTCTTCATCAACAGCAACTACCACTGCCACTTCTAGTCCTAATGCCTCATCATCGACGTCGCCTGGCACAATCGCGGGCATTATTGTAAGCACAGTTCTTGCTCTCACTCTCGTGGGCCTCGTAGCCATTCTCTTATGGCGAAGGCGGAAAGCACAGCAGAGAAAGGCTGCACTCGCAGCCACCATAACGCCAACAGAATATCCTCAAGCTCCGTTGTTCGAACTCAAAGAAGATGCAATGCAGCCGGAACTGTCCAACGATGGCCAACGGCACGAGATGCCAGGTACCAGCCACTACCAGGTGCATGAAATGCCAAACGAAATGGAAGTGTTTGAAATGCCGACTGAGCCGGTTAAAGTGGCATCAGTTCTGCGATGAGTATGAGTGATTCCATGGTGTAGTTAACGCTCATGCAGTTTGGTGTTCACAGCATTCACACGGTGTTTGGGATTTGTCTTGCATTTTTGGTTTGGAAAATTAACTGATGTACTTCAGCGACTGCTCCTATACAAATCATATTACACAGTACTCTTTGATCCGTATACTAGATAATATGCGCCATCAAAAGGGGCAAAAACGAATGGTTTCACGTTAATTGGGTGGAATGACCAACACAAGGACGGGTTGAGACAAAGCCAACAGACAAAGCCAACAGGATAAAACTCGGAAGTCCCGCTTCCGCGATTCAGGTTGGCCGGATCACTCCATAAAGGGCTGGACTTCCCCTCTCGTGTCTAGCCAACGTCCGAGCGAAATCTCTTCCACGATCGATGCAATGGCTCATTTTTATTTGTTGCTTTATTTCGCTCTCCTAACCCTTGCATACGCCGTCCTCTCCAGGGCATTCGCCAAGCCACGCGTTCCAGGCAGCATTCCCTGGGTTGGACGAGATTTTTCAAAGGTCTTGTCGCAACAGCGTGCGACTTGGGCAAGTGTCTTCAACGCTCAGAAATGGCTCGCGGAAGGGTATGAAAAGGTACGTGGGGTTTGGTCTGTGAATTTCAAGATCATATCGCTTAGTTCGTTAGTATGCAATACATGGCAAATCATACCTATTTCCCAGTTTCGATGGACAGCCCGAGATCATAATTCCAAGAAGCTCTTTGTCATGGCTACTGGAACAACCAGACTCAGTCCTCTCGGCATCAGAGTTTCATCGAGAGACTCTTGTAGGCGATTACAATGCAACGCATAAACATATTCTGCAAGACCCATTTCATGAACGTGTTATCCACAAGCAACTCGCTCGACACCTTCCCGCACTTTTGATGGACATATGGGAAGAGTTAGGTCATGCATTTGATGATACACTGGGCACTGACGCTACATGGAAGGAAGTGAACCTTTCACAGAGCCTGATGCAGCTCATAGCTAGAGCCTCGAACCGTATGGCTATTGGCAAGTCAACCTGTCGTGAAAAAGAGTACCTAGACAACATGAACCGGTTCGCGCTTTCCATTGTCATCAATCGGGAGCTCCTACAATTCTTCCCCCGTATTATCTGGCCTATTGTTGCTAGGGTGATGTGTGCCCGAAATTCATGGTACCATCGTCAAACAGCCAAACACTCGTTGCCAGTCATACGCAGCCGACTAGAGAATATGAAGAAAAAGCGAGACGATCCAGATTACGAATGGAAAGAGCCAAACGATTATGTATCCTGGCATATTAAAATGGCCATGGATGAAAATAGAGCGATCGAACTTGACCCGTTAATGATCTCTCGACGATTGTGTATTTTAAACTTTGCCGCATTGCACACAACACTTTTAACCATGTCGAATACGGCCCTTGACATCCTCGGTTCTCCGTCCCGGGATTTTCTCGACGGTATTCGCGAAGAAGTTGAGCGTGTGTATAACGAATGCGGTGGTGTCTGGACGAACACGGTCTTAACCAAACTTATCCGCACCGACAGTGCAATCCGTGAAAGCATGCGTGTTAACAATTTTATGACGCGCGGAGTCTTGCGAAAGGTTGTGGCGCCAGAAGGCATTGTGAACCCCCAAGAAGGATGGTCTGCTCCTCAAGGTGCATATATTGGCACGGACATTCATTCAGTTCAGCATGACTCTGCCATATACTCTAATCCAGACGAATACGACGCCTTTCGTTTCTCTAGATCACTAGAAGAAGACTCGATGGGTGGAAGTGAAACGAAAAGCATCTTACAACTGAAGAAGATGAGTGTAACTACAACGAGTGATACGTTCCTGCCTTTTAGTCATGGAAGACATGCTTGGTAATTTTTAGATGTATCGAACCCTGATCACTTTCTTTGTCGCTGATCGAATATAGCCCCGGTCGATTTTTCGTTCAAGCCGAGTTGAAAATGATTATTGCGTACCTGGTCCTGAACTACGACGTCAAGCCACTAGCGCAACGTCCGCCAAACAGGTGGATCGGTAGTGCTGTTGTGCCTCCTGACAAGGAGACAATATGGATCAAGAGAAAGACACCCACTTCATAGGTTCTGGGTAGCTTTGCATATGCTGAGAAGTCATGTTTTGTATTTGGAGGTCTGAGATTTGCGTCTAGCCGTGATGTGAACATCCCAATGTATCACTTTCATGATAGTCTGTAAGGTTCATTTTTCCCTGCAGTAAGAACTTGAATATGTAGGCTCAGCTGCCTACCTAGAAGTTGCTTTCAAATGTTACTTTGAATGCAGTTGATGGCTAAGTACGGCTTGCCTCAACGCGGAAACAGCCCTCGCAATCGAAATAAAATAGCTTAAAAATAGTTCTTCTCTGGTGTATATCTGTTCGCTTGATATATGCTTTTGCCCAGATGCTTCGTATATGATCCATTCAATTAGAAATACATAAGTTAAAAAAACATTCCCCAGGAGACATGAAATGTATTGAAAAACGCAGAAAGTAATAGGCAGACTTTTTTTGTTGGTTTCGCCAAGGGTTAAGAATAGCCTATTGCTCTACCTTGGAGACTGGCTCTATCTTGAAGACTGAAACGATGGTCAGCTCATCTTGATGTCAAAAGCACCGACGAAGGAGAAAACGGTTCAGATGAAACTTACTACCAATAATTTACAAACCTCCAAGCTTGGAATGACTGTGCGCCAAGGTTTACTGAATGCATGGCAAATAACAAGTAATTTTTTGGCGACACGGCGAGAGAGTATCTCATCAACAAGCTGGAGCAGACGATAAAGGCGCTTGTCATTCGTCCTGAGATTCTATTTTTTAAAGGTTAGTTCTCAAATTCATGGAAAGTGTGTGACTTGAAGCATACATTTCGGGGTCTTTTTGTGTATCCATTATTGCGGCCATGGGAAGGCCGAAATTTGAGGCAGGGCCCCAGAAGTCTGGCATAAACAGTTAACACGCTGTAGATTAAATAGTATCTGTTTCATGTGAATACCTACGAGTTGAGCAGAAGTAGTCCAAAACTTTATTTGAGCGAATCTTCGCATTGATGGCCTTGATAGCAGCAGCCATGGTGATTAGGGCCAAGGGGACAGCAATATTCGGAGACAAAAAGAAAGTAAGCGGAGTGTACTAAAGGGAGAGCAACTAAGGCAAATGTTCACAAAACCCAAGTTTCCTAGCCAGGGAATTGATGCAAGGAGTGTTTGTTTCCATCAAAAAAAAATTGTCACGGCTTTTACCGGACTTGATTGGAGTGACTCACTCGCCGGTGTCGGCCAAGCGCTGAATCAGCACTCGGAGTATATCGGGATGATGTCACACAAGTCACAATGTGTATCAGAGTTTCAATTTTGTCAACTTTTACAGGCACTTTCAATATAATGGGCTATGGAATGTTAAGTGAGTATTTGAACACTGCAAATATTTTAATAATCCCGTTCATTACTAACGAGCCCTAATCATTCACACCCATATTGGGCGATGATCCACCAAGCTGCTCACATGAGGACAACCCCAGCAATGGGTGCACTGAGCATTATAGCTTCGATTTCAGATACACCACTCCGCTTGAACCCATTATTGCAGCACCGCCACTTTGAATAGCTGCGTTCGCCACTGCCAGACCTGCACCGCCTGCGCCAGCACTCTGTGCAGTAGCAAAAAGGCTTCCAGCGGCAACGTTGCCAATAACGCTTTGAACACCCGATGCTATAGAGACTACATGGGAAAAAAATCTCTTAGGATACGTGGAAGACGACAATGGAAAAGGGTACCCGTTCTTGTCTTACCTGCTTTCACCCCAGCTGTTGTATATCCCAAGGCTGGGAGAAGCGGACCGGACACAAGGCCCGGAGCAGCAACGATGACACCGCCGACGACGCATCCTGAAAGTGCCTTGTTCTCCCATGCCCATTTGGCTGCCTGATTTCCAGTGTCGTGTCAGTATACGACCTTCTTACCCTTAGGGGAGAGAGGGACGGACATCGCTTGATAGCTTTGCTGCCTGATCGGCAACCATGGGACCATAGATAGTAGCAACCTTGCTAACTCCATCCATTCCGCTGGAAAGACTTTGCCCGATGGCAGGTCCTAGCTTTGATGTAGCTTTTTGAAGGTTTGACCAAGCTCCGGCGCTTGCAACTAACGATGCCCCAAGGAAACCAACCAGGGTGGATAAATGCATAGTAAAAAGTCTCCGCTAGCTTTTGTCAAAATTCCTCGGGGTTGTTTGCTTGCTTGACGACTTGATAGACAAAGTAGCCGAACTAACTGGGATGAAGGATAATTACAAGATTTGTGCGAGGTTCGCTGGACAAGGCTGCGTTCTGTGTTCGCTTCCACGTGACCAGCTATTGGCCTGAGGCAGATACAAGTAAACAACGTGAGATATGCGCACATAAATTTAACTTTTTTTAACGATAGAACATCTGGCATATACAGGATCTACGCAGGTGATATTCAGTCACAATCAACATTATCAGCACTATAAAGTCATTATCTTACGTCGCTGCTTTACAGAGAATGAATACAGTTGGAAGATACGAGATAGGAGGCAACTGAGGCCAGCGTTGGACTCCCCGCTGAATATAGATTTAGTATTATGTGAACGACGAAAATACGCAACATGCCCATCACCCAAGAAAGCAAAATTCCATTCGTCGACGTTTGCCAAAACACGAAGAGGTCTGTCCACCACGAATCATATGAAATCGACAATCGCCTTAAGACTTCTCCACATGATCGGCTTGAGACTGCTGTAGTTTTGCCCGAATGGCCTCGGCGTCCACTGTGGTTTGCGTCGATCCAAAAACTTCCTCCATCTCTTCGAGGGACTTTCCCGATGTCTGAAATACTTCTAATCAGCTCACAACACTTTCCTTTAAAAATATAGGACAAACATACCTCGCGCAGCACAAAAAAGGCATACACCACAAGTGAGAAGTTGAAAATCGAAAACATAAGGAACATCCTCCAGCCTATATTCTTGATTGCATGCGGAGTAATTTCAGACAGCATAAAGTTGAACAACCACTGTGAAGCAGCACCAATGGCGATTCCAAACTCACGAATCCGCGTAGGAAATATTTCACCTAGATAAAGCCACGACACAGGCCCCCAGGACATGTTGTACGAGCTGGCTTCGCAGTACACCATCGCAATTGCAGCAATTCCAGCTTTACTGATGCCACCTGTTGATGATGGGGGGTCTTTAGCGACAATTATCGCGATCGCAAGCATGAAGCAGCCCATGGCTGCGGCGCCACCCATGAAAGCCGTTTTCCGGCCAATTCGACCGACAACAACAAATGAGAAAAAACTAACAGCGCAGACTTTGACTACGCCGAAAAATCCAGTGATGAGAAGGGACGAATTTCCCGCGCCGACTGACTGGAAAATCTGCGGCGCGTAGTATGCGAGAGAGGTATTTCCCGTCAGCTGAACGCCCAGCTGCATGCTGATAATGACAAACACTCGAAACCGGTTTGCTGGGAGAAGAAGCTCTCTCCAGGTGACCCCTTCAGTTGCTCGAATTTCTTCCTCCAGACCTGCCAGGATCTCTTCAAATTCGGCGCGTACCTCTGGAGTGTCGCCGCCCCGAATCCATATCAAGTTTTCGAGTGCTTCTTCGTTGCGGCCCTTCTTGGCGAGCCATCGTACCGATTCTTTGACTAGCAGCATACCAAGTCCGATAAGAGCGCCAGGAACAAGCTGTAGTCCGATGGGAATCTGCCACTGCCTCGTACTCGGTGCAATATGTTGTTGAACTCCATAATTAACCCTAACCGCAAGTTATTAGCTGATCGTACACACGGTCGAAATTGCGAAATGAAACAGGAAAACAGCATACCAGTAGCTAACACAAACACCGAGGGAAAAGAAAAGTTGGAAAAACGACCCCAATGTTCCTCGCATACTCTTGGGCGACATCTCTGCCGAAAACATAGGCACCAACACCGTCGCTGCGCCGACGCCAAAGCCCGAAATCACTCTCCCTGCATAAAACGCACCAATAGAGTGTGTATTCACTACTTGCAAAATTCCTCCAAGACAAAACACGAGGGAGCTGCCCATTACCGCCAGTCTCCGCCCGATGCGCTCGGTGATCGGCCATACTAGGAAACAACCAAAAAAGGCACCGGCTTGAAGAATGGACACACAGTTGGAGTTGATGTTTGTCGATTGAGCCTTGGTATAGCGAAAGTCATTCTCGAACGCCGTTAGCGTCAACACACCGCCGACGATGCCAGTGTCATACGCAAAGAGAAATGACCCAATGCAACATAATGCGGCGAGGTAGATGGCTCGGAAATTTCCCAGACTATTACTCATCTTGTCGGCCGGAGGACTGGCTCTGCGATGATAAGGAATGAAGCTGTATGTAGGAAAACACGTTCCCTTGAACATGTCGGGAATCAGGCTGTCTTTCAAGACTCAACACGTCCGAGTGGGGAGGGGAATCCGGGGTTGCATCCACTAACGCTGTGTTTCCGGGGTCCTTTGACTTGTCCATTGGACACTCCACAGCTCAGCCTGGAGCCAGTAAGCATCGACAAAACTGTTGGACCTACGAAGACATGTTGTCAATCAGTACTTGATCGGTACAAGAGGGCCTTGGCATATCCACTATCAAGTCAGCTGGGAAATTGATAGCCACCGAATCAGGGACTTAATAACAAGGCATTGGATGCATCCAAAATGTACTACATAACATTAACTTGCTATAAAGAGCTTGGGTTTGTTCCCGGGGAGTATTGTTCCTGTGTCATGGCCGAAATGGCTCCATCTAACATCTGGCCTGGACCATGACTATACTACCAATCCAATCTGGGTTAGATTGCTCCATGGCGCGAATCGAACAACATCTGGAACATGGGCTAATATTCCTTGCATATGCCGTAACAGTATACCGTAACAGTATAGTGGCTAATTAGTGCTTGTATTTACCGCTAGGACAATTGAATTAATATGCCAAAGCATTTATTGACCATCTTAGTCGTATTGGCCAGTTCAGTCGAAGACAATTCGAGGACAAGATATTAACTCATTTACCAAGAAATGCACTAAGGGGACCCCTTTTAGCGAATGAATGCACATGGATATTTACCTTCTTTTTCATGTCCCGTCTCTTCTAAATAGCGATTTCTTCTTCGGCAACCTAGAGCCCAGCACTCTGTCTGTCTCTCTTTGTAAAATGAGTTCGTGCTATTTCTTAACCGCTAGTCATTCGTCCAGATCAAATCAGAGTAAAGCAGGGGACTGCCAAGTCCAACAGAAATCTGAACTATCGGCAATGGTATATTTCTCTCCACAAACGTAGGGTAACTCTTTCAGACTAGTATTCAACACTGACTAAAGGTGCTTGGTCCCGTTAGCGTATTGAGTAATCCAGGAAATGACATGTTTATGCAATTATTAATTGCAATATCTAATCCAATCATCATTCGTTTACAGTACTTTTCATCGAGCCTCGTCCTCCAATCTGTCACATCAACCAGCTCAGTTGCTCCGGGTAGCCTGGGACATCTCCCGATTCATAGCTAATTTTCTGATCAGTGCTGTACTTATCCACAAGATAGAGAATTATAGGGTCTTTTTCAGAAACACGAGTGGGGCTATCCGCAATAGCTAGAAAGCGTCCGTGGGGTTTGAGTTTTAAACACTACATCTACGAAGCTAATGTGTTTACTTCCGAATACGAGAAAGAAAGGGGAGGGAAGCTTAGTGCGCGCACTCTTCTTTTTACCTATGCGACCTGAGGTCTACTAGTTGACCAGCTGTACATGGTGTGAAGTACCGAGTTTCTTATGCGCGATATAGATTTTGATGTTGTTGGAAATCACCGCGGATATATCGTGATATCGGGGGTGATATAGCGACTCCTCTTTTAGAATCCGAAGTTAATATATGGATCGAAGACTACTAATAGTGATCATATTTTAGTCTATAAGATTCCATAATAGCCGTTTGACTTTCAGGAATCTGTAGTTCTTTTCTTTAAATAATCAAAATTTCAGCTAAACCCCAGGGGATCGGGCCGTCAATAACTTACCAGGGTACTTGTCGTTCTATCATACAAATTCCACAAGAACATGTGGGGGCTAAGAAAGTTTAAGTTATAGAGAACTTTGATTTTCTGGGCTTTTGTATTTATTTTTCTTTAGGAATGTCATGATAAGGATAAAACAAACCTCAACGCAAAGGATTTAGACGTGTTAACAGGAGTCAGTAGTCCCGCATCTACACAGTAGAAGCTTCATACAGTATATAATAAAACCATTATAGCGAAAAACATCGCTTCTATAAGAAATTGCTTCTGTTTTCGCTTCAAGATCATCTCAACTGATAATGCTCGGGTACGGGATTTTGTTTGGCAATAAATCCGAGAATATGCGTTTACTAAAATCTAACCACAGATCGCAAGAGGGATGAACCCTTCGAGTCCGGGTATTATATTATTGTGCCTTTCTTCATTTTCATAGAGTTGATGCAGTCCATTGCACCGGGAGCACGGCGAGTAGCCACTGGAACGCGCTCAGAAGAGGGTGCCGCGGATTCGGCTGAGTACCGAGAGAGAGGGTCACATGGCACTTTTTTTATGGGTATGAATTCCATCATCAATAAACATATCATTAAATATGTGGGCCGTTTACATTAATTTCCTCGTTCCGCTTTCAACTGGCTAGTTGGCTGGCCCGCGGCCGTCACCCTCGGAAAACTCACAACTTCAACATTCCACCATGTACGAAAGAATCCAACAACTCCCGGTCGAAACTCGCAAGGGCCACGATGCGATCTTTGATGGTTCCTATCTTGACGATATCCCTGCGGCACTGAAAGAATGGGAAGCGACACGGGTGCTGCTGGTCGTCAGCACAAGTCTTGACACTAAAAGCGATGTTATCAAAGATTTAGAAGCAAGACTGAGCAGCCTCGCCTACTTGGACAAGAAAGTCGGAGTCGGCAGCCACTCGCCCTATGCAGATACAATTGATATCGCGCACCGCGTTCAGCAGAATAGCATAGATGCCGTGGTGTGCATTGGTTCTGGGTCCTATTCGGACTCGTGCAAAACAGCTGTTATGCTCAGTGCCACTCTATCCCCAGGTTTCAGCTACGGGGACATGGAAGCCCTGGTGGATCAAAAGCGCGGACTGGCAGGCCCAGACAATCTCAAGTCTCCCACTACAAAGCTCATCTGTGTGCCAACGAGTCTTAGCTCTGGAGAATGGAACCACTATGCTAGCGGCACTAATTCCAAGGGTAAAAAGCAGCACTTTGTGCACGAAGATGGTGCTCCTACTTTGATCATATGCGACCCTCGTATCGCTGCGACAACTCCACGGGATCTCTGGCTAGCATCGGGGATGAGAGCGGTTGACCACTTCGTGGAGACCTTGTGTAGCCCAAAGTTTACTCATGAGGCCACACCGTATGTCATGTCCGGGTTAGAAAATCTTTTAAAGGGCCTTGTGGAGTACTGCGATAATAAATCAGACGGCGTGCCTACCGAAGGATTGCTTAAGGGCATCTCTGATTGCCAGAGAGGTTCGAGACTAGCTCTATTCGCGTGGATCTTCTTGAAAGTTGCATTCGGTACCAGCCATGCGCTGGGTCATCAGCTGGTAGGTTCCTAGTCAGATTTAACGCCATTAAAGCCAAATAATGCTGATAAAAATTGTTTCAGGGGAGCTATGCGCGTGTTCAACACGGTGAGTAGCCACATATAGCTCTCTGGCATCATGAAGTATTGACGTAGAAAATAGGAATTACGAGCTGCATTCTTCTGCCTCCTGTTCTAGCCTACACGGAGACACACTCGGGTGCGAAAACCCGACAAGGGTCTCATGCAGAAGTATTGTCCATTTTTAATGAGACCTTGAATTGGAACGAAAAATCCGCCTCAGATGCTGTAGCGCGCCTTGTCGGACTTCTCGGGTTGCCCAGTCATCTGCACCAAGTCGGCGTCACGGCTGATGAGCAGATACAAAAAATCGCCGAATTAGCAACGACCGATGTACTTGGAGAATATGGTATTTTACCTCCATTGGAGGGGATTAGGACGATTCTAGACGCGGTGCGGTAGTATGGCTGGTTATCGTCACAGTCCTGAAGATATATGATTCGCATGCTAAGACCAGCTAAAGATTTTTGATAATTAAATATGGAAGTTAAAAAAAAATTCATGTGTCCACCTCGCAACATATTCAGTTTATTCAGACTTCTTGACATGGACATAGTAGTCGGTTCCGATGAGTATTTCTGTGCGTAGAAATTTCCAACTCTACCAATGTCGCTTTGTTATAAACGATTTTTTTTTTGAAGACTTCAAGTGTATATAGTGAAGATTTCTTGCGTATTTAAATTTCATGAGTGTAGTGGGTATCTGAGAGGAAATAGTGTACAAGCAATGCTAGTAGTATCCAGCTACTAGAAAGCACTATCAAAAAGCGGAGGACGTGCGCCATATATACAGCAGGATGTATCATCACTTGATGTGTTGGTCATTTTTAACCTTTGATCGTCAAGAGACCGCGGATTTCCATCACGAACCAAATGCCTTCGGGGGATCTAGTCCCAATGCCAGTCCCATATCCGGATCACCGGCTTTCATGGCTCGTTGGTACGCGTCTCTCTGTCCCACTCGTTTGAGGTAATCGGCGATATTGGCATGGTCATGGAAATGGTAGCCAAAGAAATACCGCATGGTGCTCAGTGGGAAGACGATCATAATATCTGCAGCCGTGAAATCATCACCAGCAAGCCACTGATTGTCACGCAACCGGTTATCCAGTGCTGAAAGGCCTCTCTGGAAGCGTTCACTTCCTACCTTCACAAGCAGACTGTCTTCTGGTATCCCACTAGAGCGCACCATCATGGCGCGCCCGACAGTGGGCATAAAAGTTCCACTGGCCCAGTGGTACCAGTACAAAAAGTCTGCATAAGACGGGTCCTCTGGTGTCAGAAAGAGCTTTCCGTTGGCGTATTTATGAGCGATGTATTCGACACAAGCTGCGGTCTCGGCTAGTGTCAAATCACCATCTTGGATAACTGGTGATGTACCGGCTGGGTGCAAGGACTTGTACTCAGTCGGAGCCAGGAGCGGAGAACGATCGTATGTCTTGAGTTCGTAGCTGATGCCTAGTTCTTCACACAGCCAGATTACACGCTCCGATGACGAGACATGCAGGTGGTGAATCGTGACAACCATGGCGAAGCGTATTTAATATTTGACCAATAAAAGCAATGTAGATTGTCGGGTACAAAATAAGTTGATGGTGTGTGATATCAAGAACTGGCATGGAGTGCGCGACAGTGCAGTTTAAATAAAAACCACATTACTACTACGAAATGACATGACTTTGTTCCATAGAGCTACATGCCGTCTTTAGCGGAGCGGTGTTTGATGCGATGACAAATATGTGGTTCTAGAGCGGGCGTAGATACATATTTACGCTCATATACGCTAGACTACTCTATCCGCACCCTAAATAGGTACCTGATTTATTAAAAAGCTAGAGGCTCTAGGAAGCACTTGAAAGGCGGATATTTCCACCAATGAAATTAATGACATTTTACGTAGTTTTTAAAAGTTCTTCAGAGACTTTTACGACTACGCGTGCAAGTAGAAAATCAGTTTTAGTGCTGTATATAGTAAATGCATGCCACAGATTATCTTTCAATGCTCCAACTAAATGGTGTGAAAGCCCCCTAGTATGATTATTTTTGACGCATTCTCTTTCATGATCCTTTATCTTTTCTTTATGAGTCATAGACCTTACTGACTCGTATGGTCACCTGGATAAAATTCGTGTGACTGAGAACGTGAAGGATCCGGTATTAGCGGCGTTAAGAGCGGTGTTAAGGATAGGATAATTTTGAACCCTTTTGAAATTATGTAGTTTTTGGAGACAAAATTATAGACGAGCTATACATACAAGGGGCAGGTGTGCTTCGCCCTATCTTTATGGCGTACGAATGCCAGGGGGCAGAACTGTTACAACCGGCAAAAGCTGGAAAACTAATGGTGCTGTATTGACGAAATCTAAAGCATGAGGAAGAAGTTCTAGATACAGGTGCCTTGTGCGGGTAAATAGTGTGTGCCACGTGCACGCTAAGCCCCAGCCCTAGCCGCCTTAGGCAGCCAAGGCTGTGAAGCGGCCTCAGGCATCCACCCGCCGATCCGCCAACCCGCCGGCCGTCTCAAGAACGCAGTGTAGAGGTCATATAGGGGGGGGAGGGGTTGACACGGAGATATGATTTGCAAGGCTGTAATAACATTTGAATAATATTATTAGCAACTTATATACGTATAAGGAGATTACGTATATAAAAAGTAAGATATGATTTAAAAAGCTAATTTAGTCGGATTAAGGAAAATCTAGTAAAAGTAGATTATAGCCATATTATTAATAATTTATATATAACGGAGATATATTTTACAAAAGAAAATTTAAACAACTGAGCTACTAACATATTTGATTTTTTTATTTTGAAAAGTATTTCGTACTAATAATCGCTACACTGCGTTCCGCAATTAAAGATCGATCTCTGCTTTGTGTCACAATGGCCTGATCATCATAATGTCGAAAGTGAAGGATAAAGACCACCACGGGCAAGATAGCATGAAGATAGCTTCAAGAAGGTTATCGCTGTAATTTCTCGGTCACATATCGACAACATTAGTGACTCTAGTACTGTTCTTGCTCCGTGTCGAAACCAAGTGCATCTGTTTTTTAATGTTGTCCTGTAACTCGACAGCAGATTATAAACAATTGCATCTATGACCATTCGAAAGAGGCTCATTTGCTTATCGAATAAAGTGTAGATGTTAAAAGGTCTACAGGATATCAACCCTCAACGGCTTGCGACCGGATTTCCTAAGTCTGGTAATGGACATCAAGATCTAGCGTCACCTGAAAAGTGCTATAATTCGATTTCCGGGGACTACATTGAATTTTCCAACACCTCTGTTAAGTTTCTCGATATCTGTATAGATACCCAGCATTTATATCACTAGAAGAAGTCTCTACTCGTCCACCTTTTAAGTGTGGCTGCTACAGGCCAGCAATCACTTAAACACGTGAGAGCATTTTAAACGGACGTACGTACCAGTACAGGCCAAAATTAGACATTAGAGTAAGAAAAATTGCGAGCCCGGAGCACAATTCGACTATTTCAATGGGCCGTGTTGACGTCAGAAGGATGTACATGGCTGCGACCGAGACCGATTATTTGTCGAAATCCCAGGGTGGGCTGGCATGCGAGACTTGTTTCCAACCTGGCTGGAATTTCGAACGTGTCAATGTCCAATAGTCTACCGTCGGACAGAAATGAGTGGCCTGAGCTGAGCAGATTAGGAGATGTTGGGTGGCTGGGATGATGCAGCCAAGGCCGTCTACATAGACATGAAGTTTCAATTACAGGATTCTCGATGTTCCTTGGGCGTGTTTTCTCCCCTTGTGCTATGCCAAGCGTGGATGATATCAGAACGGATAGATCGGGGGTTATTGCAGTAGTAGTGCTAGACGTGTTATAGCAAAAACGTCCCTGTCGCTGTCCTGGTCTATGATCAGCCTAAACCTTGACCGGGGCCGAAAAGTCACCTTTCCAAGCGAAGAACCGGTTCACTGGCTTAAAATATGTCATTGCTCCACCTCAATCCGGTTTTGGTATCAATATTGAATATTAAGCGCCCGCGCTTGCTGCAGCGCGCCCCACTGTTTGCGTCACAATCGCTGACAAGCAGGCCAATTATTGGGTAACCGGATACGCGATCCGGCATTTGCCGCCGGAGATGCCTGATTGGGGCTTGCCGACAAGCGCCGCAACCTTATCGCTGCTTATCAACCGCCGATAGCATTTTGTGCCTTCTATTTCCATCGTGGGTCAGCAGCCACGCGATGCTGTTGCACCCATGAGAATGGGCTGCCGCGTGTTGGCTACCTCCACACCGGCTTGCTCTGGGCTTTTTCTGTACTTATTATTATTATTATTTTCTTTTTCCGAAAAACAGGTTGATGCCAGAAATTGACCGTCGCCCGCGGACGATGACGTCAACAACGAGCTGCTGCATCTGGCTAGGCAAGACAATCGACGACTCTTGCAGGGTATATTACTATAGGCCATATCTCCAGGACTGAAAATGGAGTCAGCACGGTATTTAATCCTTCAATATCCAATTTATATACTCACAACGGGCCTGCGAACCACTTTGAAGCACGTACCTTGCGCCCTTATGCTCTGCCCGCTATACGTACGGTAGCAAAATCTACATACTGTTATTCCGCACAAATATGACTGTCGATTCAAATCTTCCCAGGCCCCTCAGCGCAGATGTTGAGAAAAAGGCCAGCCTGGGCACAGAAAACCGGAAACACGGACAGAGTAGTTCGCCCAGTCGCCCTTCCGACCACCAGCTCGAGAATCCCGCCAGCAATGAAAGTGATTCAAAAAGCAAACGGGAGGACGGAAAACGTGAGCTGACAGAAGATGACTGCTATGAAAAGCTCGGCTACAGCTTTCCGACATGGAGGAAGTGGATGATTCTTACAGTGATCTTTACCGTGCAGATGTCGATGAACTTCAACACAAGCGTATACCCGAACGCAGTCGTTCCGCTTTCCGAGCATTTTCGTATCAGCGAGCAAGCAGCTCGCGTTGGGCAAATGATATTTCTAGTTTTCTACGCCTTTGGTTGCGAGCTGTGGGCCCCGTGGAGTGAAGAGTTTGGCCGCTGGCCAGTCATGCAGCTGAGTCTCTTTATGGTCAATATTTGGCAGATTCCTTGTGCCCTTGCACCAAATTTTGGCACTATTGTCGTGTGCCGTGCCTTGGGTGGATTGTCTTCCGCCGGTGGTTCAGTGACTCTCGGCATGACAGCTGACATGTGGGAGGCTAACGATCAGGGATTTGCTGTCGCCTATGTGGTCTTGTCCTCGGTTGGTGGAACAACCATCGGACCGATCTTTGGTGGTTTGATTCAACAGCATCTGTCATGGCGGTGGAACTTTTGGATCCAACTCATCTTCGGCGGAGTTACACAACTCATGCATCTATTTCTCGTCAGCGAGACCCGCTCGAGCATCCTAGTTGACCGTGAGGCCAAACGACTCCGCAAATCAGGAGAAGACCCTAATGCCTATGGGCCAAACGAGCTCAAGGAGAATAGGCTTGAATTGAAAGAGGTTCTCCGTATTTGGCGACGTCCTTTTGAAATGTTTGTCTGTGAACCGATTGTACTCTTCCTCTCTCTCTTGTCCGGTTTCTCGGATGCCCTTATTTTCACCTGCATTGAATCTTTTACCTTGGTCTTCAAGCAATGGAATTTTGATACCATTCAGATCGGCCTGACTTTTATCGCCATTGTGGTTGGCTACCTTCTTGCTTACCTTCTCTTTCTTCCCGATCTCGCGCGTCAACGACACATTCGTGGCAAACTTGGGGACGCAGCTCGTTTGCCTGAGCGTCGCCTATTACTACTTCTTTTCATTGCCCCACTGGAAACAATCGGCTTGTTTGGTTTTGCCTGGACGTCCATGGGACCGGCTTATACACCATGGATCGCCCCTCTCATCTTCGTCTGCATGATCGCCATTGCAAACTACGCCATCTACATGGCCACTATCGATTACATGGTTGCCGCCTATGGTGTGTACTCTGCATCCGCTACTGGCGGAAATGGCTTTGCGCGCGATTTCCTAGCTGGCATAGCAGCTATGTACGCCACGCCCATGTACACCAACATTGGAGGCAAGTTCCATCTTCAGTGGGCAAGCACCATTTTAGCCTGTCTAGCCTTGTTGGTGGCTATCCCAATTTATATCTTCTACTGGAAGGGCCCGGAGATCCGACGCAAGAGCAAATTTGCCCAGACTCTTGCGGCGGACCGAGAAATTAGAGAGGAGAGACGCGCCAGTCTGCGGCGAATGAGCGAGTTGGCTCCTGAAGAACAACATTACTAAGGTTATCAACAGAAATCATATTTTTAACAGGTAAATGCCGAAAACTTAAAACGTTGTTACATACACATATGGGCCGTCGTTTCATTTTTCCCTGGTTTTTTGGTGAGTCTTGATAGGAATTTGTATGTAAATTTTATCATGATGTGTAAATGACTAACATATTCAACTGATACCACTTTCAATGTTACTTATATTTTTATGTATTATAATTTCGTAGTTCAAAACAGAAATAGAGTGCTCGCTACTCTCTAGTATAAAGTATCAGGTAGAATCCGATAGTTTGACGGTTCCATGTCGAAAAACAGCCGCCTTCCATATCAAAGCACTCTTCTCTACCCATACAAAAGAACCAGTTTGATCCACCAAGCAGTACCGTATCGAAACTGATCCGTTTTCCAACGCACTTGTGATATCCATACACATTGCCTGCTGGGGTGCAAGACCACTACTTCTAATGGCACCTTCTTCTTGCATGACAAGTTCCTCAACTGTATCATGTAAAGTAGACAATGGTCCAAACTCATCGGAACATTTTCTTAGCGAGATCAGCCCGTGTTTGGCTGCCAAAAACTTCAACTGGGCTGGAGTCAAATGCGCGACATATTTCTTGTTGGATTTCATCTGGCCCTCAATGAATATGAGTTTGGAGAAGTAAGCTGTTAATTCAAGGAGACAGTTGGGCTTTCCTTGAGTATTTGCCGCGCAAAAATAAAGTTTTGTTAGAAGGAGAAGATAAATAGCTTGACGAAGAATCTTCATCACTTGGAATTCGTAAAGCATAGTTTCAACAGGTGTGGGCACCACTTGTGCTAGACGTGTGTCCCAGGCCTCCAGCTGGGCTAGTATTTGCTGGATCCTGCACAATAGGTCGTTGGCTTCGTCAACTAAATTCATTGTATGGTCGGCATAGTTCCATAATTTATAAAACTCAAGTTTCATAGCCTGCTTTGTAGTGTCGGTTGGGTTTGTTTGGTCTATGACGTCTCGCCACTTCAGGATTTCGCACAATTCGATGTGTAACCTCTTGATCAACCGGGTCGCTTCTTCGGTTATGTTGCAATCCGATCGTAAAATTGGGCGTTGAAAAACAGTGTTGTATTCGAGTGAAAATGCAACTTTCAGTCCGTTCGTTAAATGCATGCTCGCATTTTCAGGTTTGCCGCGCAAGGCCTCTACCCCGGCTAGCATGAATGAGATGATAAACCCGGTCCAGACTGCATGCTCTTCCGAAAGACGACCCAGAGTTTGACGCGATTCTGAAATAGCGTGTATGTACATGTCAAAAGCTATCGGTGTCACCGTTTGAGGATCGAGACCCCGGTGGTCGCGCTCATAATGGGCGGCACTTAAAGCTATGGCAGCGTCGGAAAGATTCGCAGTAGACACCGAGGTTTGTGCGAGTACAATTTGCCATAGGTTGCTGTTGTAATATGATGAAAATTGGGGAATAGTGGTAAGCCGAAAGCGATCTAGGAGTTGTTGGTAACTCAACACTGGACTGGGAGGGCTGCAGTATTGGCTGATAGACGACTCAAAAGCACGAGCACGCTTCGATGCATAGCCGTCGCATCGCCTGCCGGTACTGGAACATCTGTCACAATGTGGCCTCTTCTCGTCGCATTTTTTACGCCGTATTCTAATCCATTAATGACTGTTGGGCCTCTCCCATTTGGGACGTGCGGTATGGTAGTATGTACTCACTTGCAGGTAATGCAGCCGCCGCGTGACTTTGTGTGCCTGCGCTGAGACATTCTTGTCCTGGTAGTTTAACGTGCAGAATTCCGAGGGCCGAATCCAAAATGCGAGATGTAACGCGACAATGCTCGCAGCCGCAGGTCAACGGCGCGAGCGACAGGAAGAGAACAACAAGAAGAGACGATGACGGGAGATTTTATCTTATCTGATCGCGCTAGACGACGGCGACCCCGTCCTATTGGCCCGCGCGCATTCAATGTGGTCCTCTAGCCGCATTGGGAAAATGAAGCCATCGCTCCTCTTGATCCATCATCGGCCTGTTCGCTGAGTTTTGTTCCGGCGTGGCGTGGAAGTTTATTGTGTAAAAAGTATTTAATTATGTGGGCGTACCTCTGGTTTATCCTGTACACCAACTTCAACTTCACCACTTCTCATTCTCAATCAATCAACCATGTCTACGGAAGCTCAGTCGTCCGAAAAGGCTCCTGACACCGTGAGCCAGTTTATGGACTTAGAAAATGGCAAAAATGAAGAAACAAAGAGCTCTGAGACTGATCCATGTCTCGTTACATTCAATACACCAACAGACCCTGATAACCCCCAACAGTGGCCCATGGCGAAGAAATGGGCCGTCACAGGTGTCTTGTCTGCAACAGGCCTCAACCGTATCATGGTTTCGACTATCATGGCACCGGCCCTCAACGACATCGGATCCTCGTTGAATATGAACCAGGAGGAGTCGGTCATGGGGATGTCCGTTTATCTTCTCGCTACAGCGTTTGGTCCTTTGATTATCGGTCCATTGTCTGAGGTCTATGGCAGACAGCCTGTGCTGCACGCGACCAATGTCTGGTTTCTGATATGGAACATAATTTGTGGATTTTCAAACAACAAAGGACTGCTTATTGCCTCGCGTTTGCTTGCGGGCCTTGGAGCTAGTGCAATCTATGCTCTTGCTGGCGGTGTCCTTGGTGACATTTGGCCTCGCGAGCAACGGGGAAGATCCCTAGCTCTCTATATCCTCATCCCGATGCTCGGTGCCGCAGTCGGTCCTATTATTGGAGGTTTCATCACTGAGGGTACCACGTGGCGATGGATCTTCTGGTCAACATCTATTCTTCAGGCCGTTATGGTCGGCGGTTCCTTTTTGGTGTTTAAAGAAACGTATGCACCCATTATCCTCCAACGCAAAGCCAACAGAATTCGGAAGTCAACCGGGAATAGTCAATACCACACCGAGATGGAAAAGCTTGCCAGTGGCCGTTCGGCATTGTGGATCATACAAAGGAGCTTGACTCGCCCTATACGGCTATTAGTCTTTCACCCAATTATCCAAGTGCAGAGCCTCCTGTCAGCCTTTCAGTATGGCATCTTATACCTAATGCTATCGTCATTTTCCGATCTATGGAAAACTCAGTATGGCGAGTCCATCGCTATAAGTGGCCTGCATTATATTGCTATCTGTCTGGGTGAAGTCTTCGGAGCGCTGGTCACTGGCCACATCATGGACGCTTCTTTCCAATGGTTGAAGGCTAGAGCGCACGGTTCTAACCGTCCGGAATACCGCATGCCGCTAGTGATACCGTCTGCGATACTCATGCCCGCTGGCCTTCTAATGTACGGCTGGGCTGCACAGGAGAATACCTTCTGGCTTGTCATCGATATCGGGGCCGCAATACTCGCGTTTGGCATGACATTTGCCGGACAAGCGTTTCAGGCTTATGTTATCGATACTTACGCCGACCATAGCAGTTCCGCATCCGCTGCAACTCAATTTCTCCGCAGCTTAACGGCATTTGGATTTCCGCTGTTTGCACCAGCCATGTACAACGCTTTAGGATATGGCTGGGGGAATACATTGTTAGCATTTGTTTCACTCTTCATTTTGATACCGGCACCGGTGCTAATCTGGTTTTACGGACCCGGACTCCGGCACAGGGCTCAGTCAAGTTATTAAACGATGACATACTGCTTATTCGCTAGAAAATTTGATTGTTGGGTCTTTTGGGATTCTACTCTTTGTGGGCTCAAAGGCTATAGAGGCGTACAGAGATCGTAGACGATAGGCTTGCACATATATGCAAACTGCTTCTTTTGAACCACATATCGACACATCGTCAAGTGAAACTACTAGTATACTGAGTATTGCTTTAATATTGACACAATTAATTCATAATTCTATTTTTTAAAATAATCTACATTACTCTTTTATGGATGCTCCCGTCGCAATGCGAAGGTGGAAAGATTGTCTGCACCCTCACGAGGAATCAAGCTATTGTTACTCGCTTTACTCCCTCCCAGTCTTCGGTGACCAATAAATTGATATCTTTCGATATATACACTGATTGATGTATAAGAATATCAACACAAGGTATACATGACACATATGGTTCTATTGTAGGTTTGACCGTAAACCTCAGATGGACATCTCACCAGACGCCTACACACCGGCGGACTTAGGTGTTAAAGCGAAACGCTATCTCCGTATTCATGAGTTGCGAATAGTGAATTCAACATTTCAGCAATCCTCGATAGGATATCCGGTCGAGAGCATGGCTGAGATGGAACACCACGATGTGCTGTGATAGGCCAGGTCGGGAACTATCTTTAGTGCACAGTCGTGGGGCAGACGATCAGTCCTTTGATTGGGCTTCTTTGCGCTTCTATATAGGTTGAAGATCTCGGATGAATCAACATTATTAATGATTTGAAGTGTTTATTGGCTAACGAATACGGTATTCCGTGTTAAATCCGAAGGAAGTCATGAAATTCAAATGTTTCTACTATATATATCTCAAGTGCTGGTCAGACAGTCGGAGAATTTCATCAGTATCAAAACATTCTTATTTGGACACTCTGAAGCATCATCTACGGCAATAGTCCCAATCTAAGAGCCAGAAATATGCCAACCATACTTGGACGAGATGTCGGCCCAATTGGCTTTGGCTTGATGGGTAAGTAAACTGGGACGCCTTGTTTGATATAAAAAGAGCATACACAATTACAATCTATTTTTGTGAAGTATGTCTCTGACGATACCATAATAGGCCTCACGACTCGCTCCGATCCAACACCATATGACGAAGCAGTCAAGGTGATGAAACGAGCCTTGGAACTAGGGGCCAACTTCTGGAACGCTGGCGAACTCTACGGACCACCAAACGCAAACTCGCTCCAGCTGCTCGAATACTATTTCAGAAAGTACCCAGAAGACAGCGAGAAGGTAGTACTCAGCATCAAGGGTTGCTTTTCCTTTGCTACTGGCCCCGATGGGAGCACAGAAGGCGTCCGCAACAGTATCGAAAATTGCCTTGAAATTCTCCAAGGAAGAGTGTTCATAAGCATTTTCGAGCCAGCACGCGTGGATCCAAAAGTTCCCATTGAAACGACGGTTGAAGCCCTTGCAGAATATGTCAAGGCCGGTAAAATAGGAGGAATCGGGCTGAGCGAGTGCAGCGAATCGAGCATCCGCCGAGCGCAGGCGGTTCACCCTATCTCCGCGGTGGAGGTGGAATTGTCTCTGTTCTCGCGCGAAGTACTGGAAAATGGTGTATTTGCTGCTTGTGCTGAACTTGACATTCCTCTTATCGCCTACTCTCCCCTTTCTAGGGGATTCTTAACGGGCCAAGTCAAGAGCCTCGATGACATACCTGCAAATGACTCGAGAAGGAGCTTCCCTCGCTTCCAGCCAGAAGCGTTCGATTTGAATATGCGCCTTGTCAATCAAGTCGAAAAAATTTCAACCGCAAAATCCATTCCCATGACTCAGACTGCCATTGCATGGGTGTGCTCTCAAGGCCGTCCGACCATCCCTCGGGCTCCCCAGGTTATACCGATCCCAGGCTGCACCACCGTCGCCCGGGTGGAAGAAAATCTCAAGCAGGTCAAAGTGGAACAAAATTATCTATCTGAAATCGATGATGTCTTGAAGAAAACCTCGGTACATGGAGACAGGTACGGCGGCAAGGTTGCGGAGTACATGAACGGTTAAATGCTCAAAGGGGAGGTGAATTTACGTGAATGTGTATGTAGTTAGCGAGCGCAGGCCAATATATCTTTAGAAACAATCAATTAAAATGCATGCGTTTCAATCGAATGGTAACACACAGTACCAATCAATTTAATACAACAAGAAGCATGCTTAATTCAGGTTTATAGGGTGTCTCTTTCGAAATGTGCTTCCATATTTGAATACCAGCGCAGGGACAGGGACAAGACCGAGAGCAACGAATCCCAAAAGTGAATTACCCCAGCCGAGGCCCAAGGTGGAATACATGGTGGGCCCTGCAAGAGGCAAAAAGGCCCCGAAGAGACATCGAAAGGCTGTAAGTCCAGCAATTGCCGAAGCTGCATATCGCCCACCGGCATCAATAAAGTACGTCTGTACCGGTAGGAAAATCCCCATCATGCCGAAACCAAACGGGATAAGTGCGATGATGGGAACAATCCAATGGACATGTTTATCAGAAGTCCACCCATACCAGAAAAAGCTGATGGGGACGAATAGTGCAAATACCACGGAGCTTGCTAGTCGCATCTCTGGCTCGTACACATTGTTGTTCGCCTTTGTGAGACGGATCACGGTGGCATCAGAAGTTCTTGCAACAACGATAAGGCCCAAACAGAAACTCATTCCTAAGCCGATATAGGCAAGCCCGCAAAGCTCCACCTCCCAGTGATAGACTTCGATGTATAGCGTCGAAAGAGTAGTGAAAAGCAGATACATACAACCGAAGACGAAAGCGAAATATATTGCTAAAAAGAGTAAAATCGGCGATCGAAATAAAATACGCAGTGGTCGGAAAATCCCTTGGAGGAGAATATCTTGCGTCTTTCTGGCTTTTGAGTCAGTATCGTATGCGCTCCGGAGGTCAGGTCGGCCGAGCTCTTTGCGTAATTTCACTGTCTTACGCTGCACCAAGACCGCGTGGTTGGTCTCTGAGTTCAGAATGAGATTCCCTATAGCCACAGTACCAGCAGCGCAAAGGACAACCCAATAGACCCATCGCCACCCAGCTCGCTGTGCAATGAAGCCGCCAATAATTGGCCCGATCACTGGTCCAAACAGTGGTCCGATGGAAAACATGGCCGTTGCAAGGCCTCTTTGCTCAACAACGAAAAGGTCGGCTATGATCCCTCCACCAATTGTGAGACAAGCTGAGCCTCCCACCCCAGCAAAGAATCTAAACGCAATAAGCGCGCCGATATTTGGTGCGAGCGCACAGCCGATCTGCCATAGGCTCAAGAAGATGTTTGCAGTATTTAGAATTGGCTGTCTTCCGTATATTTCACTCAAGGGGGATAGCAGCAAGGGCCCGACCTGGAAGACAGTAGCTCTATTAGCGCTTTAGGTCGAAAAGAAATTAGAGACTTCAAATCACAGTGAGTGGGAATCGGTACCGAAAAACCAAGAACAAATACGCTCACGGCAAAGGAGCTGAGAACGGTGGATGTGTTGTGAAACTCGACATTCATTATACTTATCCCTGGGGCGTTGATGGATGATGCCAGAGGACTGCAGTCAAAGTAAGCCTATCACTCGCTCGATCTTTATGATCCATGCCTGGTATACCTCAGAAATGTAATGGCACTGATGAACCCGAGCAATATCCATTTCCTGGCCGGGGCAAAGTTTCTTGAAAAAAAGTTGACGTGTGAGCATCCGCTCACTCATTTCAAAAATATTATCATGTTCAGCCTTGGACTCACCTTGGATTTGCAGGGTCATCTTGGCCGTCCCACCCAACAACAGCATCATCCAGTGCAGTTTGTGGATACTTTTCGCCAACTAAATTCCCCCCCTTTTCGCCGTCGGATGGAATAGATGGTTCGCGACTGTCATCGGGCGACGATGGCTTATCTATCGCAGATTCGAGGTTTTCGTCTTTTGCCTGTTGAAAGTCAGAATGGATAATGATTGAATATTTCACCACCAATGGAAATTCTACCTGCGGCTGCGACATTTTTTCCAGGGCTCCCATGCAGTGAATTCTAGAGAAGACATTGTTAAGAAAATCTGCTAGTGTAAATGGACCTAGAGTCGGATTTAAAAGGCGCAATCAACGAGTCGAGAGGCGTTGAGTGGTCTCGGACGAAAAACCGACGCGGGGATAAGCATCCTAACCCTGCACCTCGTTCCGCGTTCCCGACCAACCATGGCTGCAGCGTGCATTAATATTGTTCTCGTGCGTTTTATGCCCGGCACTATTAGCACTGAACAGCAGTTCTACTCTACTCGGCCGACATTTGCCGTTATCCATCAAGTTGTGCGAGGAAGAACACTTCCTACGCTGGTGGAGCCGAACCCTTGCGGGTTGTCATACTATGTAATTAAGTTCCGTTACGAGATCAGTTTAATACGCAGGGCATCCTTGTCGTGAGATATCTGTAGTGCAGAAACGGTCTACTCTTATCCATATAGGAATGGACCTGGAGCAACCGGACGATTAAATGGTCGGTCCTACCTACCCCGCAGATGGCATGTTTAAACATGCGCCACTGCGTGACACTGCAGTTTTATGCTTGTAGAATGGGCAGTCCACTAATATGTGAGAATAAATTTTGATTCTTATCGACCAAGGGACGTGCCATGTCGGGATGAATAAGCTCCGAGTTGTCGTATGCTGCGGGGCATCGATAATAACGATGCCCAATAATGAGTAATAACAAGGAAAGGCATTTCTCGGAGTGATGTCCATTATGGTCTTGTCAAATAAGACAATAGCACAATCTATTGAAATATATTGTGCCATTCAAGTTCTTATAACAATGGTGAGGTGGATTGCTAATGCTGCTCTATGGATACGTAACACTAATACAACACGGCATAATCCCTCGCGTCCATTCTCATTAATAGCGTGGCTGCGACTAATCGGACAGAGAAAACTGGTCGAAAAAGTCGATAACGATGTCGCTGGCCTCGATAGGCTGGGGGCCCATGCCTGCTGCCATCATGTCGAAGTTGATAGTCTTCGACGGCCAGTCGTGTCCTAGATAGTCGAGTGTAAGCAAGGGGGAGACGAAAAATTAACTCCAGTACATCGGCACATACCATTTTTATCGACCTTCCAGTGCTGGAGTGTGCCGTTTTGCCCGCCGCAGACCCAGGAGGTGTGGTGCACATCACCACTGTCGCTGTCGACTGTCGAGTTGGATTTATCACACCCGTTCCTATCCTGCCAGAAGCCAAGCCTATCACTCTCGTGTCAGTTGTGTCTATTTCTAGTTCATGATGTGTATTTTAACACCGGGGTGAATATACCAAGTTGGGATCGCGGGTAAAAGACCGCCTTCTCCTTGGCCACCGTTATAGAAAACCGTCGTATCGTTTCCTCCGTGGATCTCGAGAATAGGCAGCGGCGATCTGGCGGGCGTGCAGTCGGTGTTATTAACATCGGTATAGAAAGACCCTGCAACAGGCGCCAAAGCGGCGAATTGACCACCAACGTCGCTGCAAGCGATAGTGCCAACGAAGCCGGCGCCGTTCGAGAGCCCGGTGGCATAAATACGCTTCGTGTCGATGCTGTACTTGGACTTGATATCGCTGACCAGGTCGCTCACAAACTGGAGATCCTCGGCGACCGAGACGTTTCCGTACGAAGGGCCAGCCCATACACCACCGACACCGTTAGGGTAGATAAAGTATCGCTATATCACCACAAACACAAGTTAGAACGAGGGCAACACTTGTATTGCATACAAGGGAGAATCAAGAACTGACATCGGGCGAGTACGCCGTGGGCACTAGCGGCAGCGACAGCCTCACATCGGCTTCCATAGCAAAGCCATCAATGTCGAAGCCCAGTTTGCTGCTCGCGTGGAATGCGATGACCGCGGGATAGGTCTTCCCGTCCTCATAATCGTCCGGCGCATGAACCCAGTAGCTGCGACTGCGATTGCTGCTCGTTATGGTCTGGAGATCGGCAAAAGCAGGCGCGACAAGCAGCCACGCCGCAAGAACGAATTTGCTGAGCATTCTGGCGGTTGCGCGACGAGTGAACACTTCGCCCTCGAACAGCTGGAGCAGGCCGGACGCTGCGAGGCCGACAGCGCTTTTAAAGCAGGCGATGGTGACATCGATGGCCGGGGCGATCTGCGACATCAGGCACGAAGACGCACCCAATAAGAACGACTGGGCATGCGACCCCGCCAGATCATGGCTCTGGCTCCAGAGTCCAGTGTCAGCGTTGCTGGTGAGTGTCGAGGGACATCGCGAGGTCTGCTAACGGCAGAAGGCCTAGCAGCGTGACAGCGCCCGCTGCCGTTCCATCCGCTAAGCCCGATCGGGCGGCGTGTCAGGGGCTTTTCGCCCATGTCCGATGATCACGATCTTCTTTTTCTCCGTCATTTAATTAAAAGGATCGCTGGATGATGTGGACCACGGATGTTACATATCAGGAAGTAATATGAACAACCGTGGTTCTGTCAGTCAGCTGCGGCCATGCTCACGCTCGGCTGTCTTCACGCGGCCACTCTCCAAGAATATTTTCCTGGCTGCTCGTCTGCTCGCGCTGGCCTTGGGTGGTGATGAATAGATCCTCGTCTCTCGCCCTTGATCCTCTGTGCTTGTTCTTCGACGACCAAAGTTGAACGTTGTCCCGTGGTGCATTCGATCCGCTATTGTCCGCATATTTGCTGTTGTGATATGACCGACCTCTCGCAAAGAGATAGAACTGGCAGAGGGTGGGTAGCGTGGCGCAGATAATAATGACATACATCTGTCGTCTGTTAACCATGTTCGCCCTTGGTCGCGGTCGACTTACTTCTGCTCTGTAGGCGACAGACAGTGGTCAGCTAGAATTCTCACGGCGTCGCCATGTACACTTACGAATACCATAGTGTGATTGGCGCCCAAGCCCCTGGTAACGTGGCTGTTAGTGGTGGAAGCACTGAAAACAACACCGACTCAAACATACAGGTAATATCGTCTTGGTTAGGAAGTTGTTTTAGCAGCACGGCTTTCACGATTGTTGCTCCGCAAGCACTGAAACACACTGTCAATTATCCCTTTGACAATAGAAACCGGAAGCATGGAAACTTACAACATGCCAGCCCCCAACAGCATTAGGATACTGGCCTTCATCTTCTTTGGTAGTTGAACATTCCAGAAGACCACTGCTGGGAAAAGGGCCAGCGCAAGATCCGTGAATGCATTGTAAGCTAGAGACAACTGTAAGCAGCGAGTTCATACCCTCAAAAGAAGCGGGCTTCGCGTACAAGCTTGGATGAGCCCAATCACCAGCTGGGTGAGCAAGCTCATGCAATGTCCTGGCACGTGGGGATTCCAGATTTTTTCTGCCGGGATGCAGAATCCGGCCAAGGTGATGATACACAGCGTATTTAGAATAATGGAGACGACAGTCAAGACATAAAGAAAATATCTCTGCGGTCTGGATGCCGTTTGGCCCAACATTCGGAGGAGAAATATCACGACTGATATTTTGCCAGTGGTAGTGCTGACCACCGAAAAGCTGGGGGCTATTGTGGTATATTTGAAGGCATTGGTGCGGTCGCTTGGGCTTTCGATATCCAGGAAGTGTATACCAAGGCCGTATTTGATGGCAACTTGCACTAGAGCGGAGCATGTGAGAGCGCTCATCTTTATTTCCAACTTCGTGTCAATAACTCGACAATTGATTCCAAAGGATTGCCGCGTCTTACCAGTGACAATGTTATGAATCCATCATCCCATCCAACATTCTTGGTCAAAACCACACGAGTGAATATGCGCGTCGCCACAAAAATGACCGAAATAGCACCGAGAAACCAGGAGACCACTGAAATGATCATAGACTGCGACATGGCCGTGTATAATTTCAGTCCAACGAGACAGACAAGTAAAGAATATCACGGCCACGATGCAATCCAAGAAAGCGCTCTCGAAAACATGGTATTACATATTAAAAGCTGGGAAAGCACAGGTTTGCTCTTTAATCCTATTATTTTGACAAAAAACCTCATTCTCCTCGTGCCTTTTTTTTTCTTTTTGTGCACAGACAAAAGGAATCTGCCTTTGACAAATTGATTGGACGCTTGCCATCTGTGGACTCATCCTTCGTGCTCGTAGCCTCGTCTTGCTGTTCCCAACGTGCACCCTGTGATCCGCATAGTACTCCGTAATACGCATAGTAATCCTTGGCCCAGTAAGTTTCAACGCTGACCAATACCAAGCAAGCTTTTATTGGCGCTCGTGCCAGTGGTTACAGGCAAAAACAACAACGCACACTGATTGGGGCTACCAGCCAGACCACTCGCAGAAAGCGGCCCGCCCGGCACCTCCCGCCGTGGTCTGGCCAATAGCCCCAATCCGAGCGGAGCCGCTTGTTCGTAGTACGTATCAACGAGCTATAGCGATCTCCGAGCCGGGCCCTGGAAATTGGTTCGAAGTGGAGACCCAAAACAAACCATAGTTTGCCAAACGTCTCCTTCAAAACTCAAACATCCCAGTGTCCCAGTGCAGAAATAGCTTACGCCCCATTCTGGAGTCTTGGACCCCGGGCGTGGAGCTTATATCCACAGGCTCCGTATTTCTAGCGCTCTTTCCTCCATCCAGCGCTCCTTCCAGCGAGACCACAAAGATTGAAGGAGCTCTTGGGTCGGAGATAGCTGTCCGGTTGCTTCCTCGTAGCACAGCTCTGTAATATCATGGAAGGGCCGGTTATTGAGTGACGGTTGGAAGAACGGGGTATAAATTGGGGTTTAAATGTTGATTGAGTATATGTTATACGTATTATCTTTTAGTCCACCTGACAGTCAACACAGGCGTGCTCGGAGTCTCGGACACTCAAGAGTCAATAGTGTGATGCTTCATCGACAGCCCCAATCTGTAGACCAATAAGAATAGTCGATACGAGTGGGCAGGTGGATCGAATGCCATTTAAACTTGGGGGTTGATGCGGGCACCACCCTCGAACCAGGTTCGTTGTAGACCCAAAAGTCAAATTTCCTAGTAAATTCTTAGCGGTTTCAACCCCTTATTCCCAGTTCAAAAACACTGGAAAATAATTCTAATGAATCCTAGCCTTTCTCTAAACCTTATTACCCCGTACTCTAACTTTGAATACAAATCTAAATTACTAATATTCTAATTCTAAGATGATAGATATTAATAACTATAAATCTCTTACTTATCTATTTGGAGTTAAAGAGTTAGTAATTCTGGTCTATATTAGGATTAAGGTGGTTACATATGCAAGGTTAGAGAAAGACTAAAGTTCCTTAGAATAAATAAATTAATATTATAGAGTAAGGACTTTAAGAATATTGAAGCTAAGAATGAAGGATCAAAAGCACTAATACTTTATTGGGAAATTTAATTTTAACGCTACGACAGTTTAAGTAAGAGGGTGGTGCCCGCATCAATCCCCTTAAACTTTGAAGGGTCTAATGAAACGAAAGACAGACCCCTCTCTTTTCCCCTCTGCTTTCGATTTATGGTGTTTGATTGTATTCATCAACCCTGTCACTGGAAGTGAGGAGAACCATTACATATATCAATGGCTCAATCTACCAATGATGTGGCAGCCTCGCTCAGAGAAATCAATGAGCAGGCGTCTGCTTTCACGGAAAATCGCACTGAGGCTGATCGTTTGGCCACGATCAAGGCGGCTCAGGACCTAGTCAAACAGCTTCAGACACCCCAGGAGTCTCTGTTTGACATTATTTATAGTGTACCATTCCCGGTCATCATTTTAGTTAGAAGTTCGCACGTTGATTCCTGTTACTAGCCGACCCATGCACTATGTATTCGACTTGGAATCGACTTGGATATCTTCAACACCCTAGCCAACAAAGGAGACACTGTAACACTCGAGGAAGTGGCCGCTGTTAAATCGGCAGACCCCGTGTTAGTTGGTCTGCGCCACTTAAAACCCTCTTCCCCGTCACGGTCGTTGACAATACAATAGAACGCGTCCTGCGCATTCTTTCCGGGATTCGCTATGTGGATGAAGCTGGGCCAGGGGTGTACATCTCAAACTCCATGACCAGAGAAATGACTACGCCATTTGCAATCGCAAGGTCAAAATTCATGTGCGTTTTGTGTGCTACTGGACAGGTTATCGAAGGAGCTCACTGGCTAATCGAATGACTTGCTAATATTAGCTGGCTTGGAATGCCAACACTCTCGAAAATCCCTGAATTCCTAAGGCAAACCAAGTTTAAGAATCCAGAAGGAGCTGTAGGTGGCCCATTCAACTACGCGGAAAATTACCCGAACATCATTTGGGAATGGATTGGTCAAGATGCGGAACGATTGAATGACTGCAATACATTTATGGAAGGTGATCGAGGCAGCCGTCCCGGCTGGTTAGAATGGTTCCCTGTCAAAGAACGCATAATCGACGGGTTTGATGTGAGCCAGGGTGATATACTACTGGTCGATGTCGCTGGAGGCCGTGGGCATGATACTGAAGGTTTTCGTCACAAGTTTCCCGATGCACCCGGCCGTCTTGTGCTTGAAGACTTGCCACAAGTGATCGGAGATATTCATAACCTGGACAAGTCTATTGAGAGAATTAGTTTCGACCTTTTCAGCAAACAACCTCTTGAAGGTACTTGTTCATTGATCTTCTTCGCAACAAATCTGTACTTTTGGGAATGTATACTAATAGGCTTTCATTTACAGGCGCCCGCACATACTATTTAAAATTTATTCTTCACGACTGGAGTGATGACGACAGCAGAAAGATTCTCTCTAACATTGGCACCGCGATGAAGAAAGGCTATTCTAAATTGATAATCGAAGAATTCGTGCTGGACGACACCGACTGCCATATGCTGCAGGCTATGTGGGATTGGGAGATGATGGTATTTTGCAATAGCATGGAAAGAACAAAGGGTCACTGGCAACGTCTTCTCGAGTCTGCTGGGTTTAACGCGATTAAGTTCTGGAAACCGCCTGGTAATGGACAGGGAATCATCGAGGCGGAACTAAGGTAATCGGGTCTTAGGACAGTCTCGTGGTTTCTAAAATAAAGGAGATAGATAAATTGAGCCGTTTACGTATTTCTGTGAAGCTAGGTTTGCAAATTCGTGGTTCCTTAAGCAAATCCATAGTTAAATTTCCTTGAATATATAGACCGTTCCAAACAATCACATTTTAATTCACTACGAAATAGACGACTATGAACCCCAACAACCTGCGAACGCACTTTTAGTGGTTCAAGTACCAATCTCTTTGGCTCAGCATCCAGATGACCATTCCGCCGGATATCACAAACGAGGATGCCGTCTCTCGCACACGGGAAGTGCGCCAAAGAAACAATTCGGTGCTGTAGAGCCAAAAAACACCGATATAAGTGGCGAGCGCAAGATGATATAGCTCTCTGTTGTAAATATGATACGCTGCGTATAGACGAATGAGACCCGTGTACACGTTCTTTACACCATAAACATGTGCCAGGAGCGGCGAGGGAGGTGGCGCGGAAGGACCGGAGAACTGTTTCAATGCCGCGATAGGATTTAAATATGTGACGACTGAATGGATTAGGGCCATCGAGCTTGTCTGCATTCCCGGAAGTTAGGTTAGCTTTATGCGTGACTTATTGCCGTTCTCCCGGCAATTTTCCTGGGTAAATATGAATCCGTTATAGGGAAATACGTACAATTAAGAGCACGTACGGTAGATTGCCATCCTCGGCAGAGGGAAGAAACGACATGGTGAAGGGTCGCTGTGGTCTACTGCTGTGACCGTCGGTCTTCAAATGCTGATAGATTCCAAATCTCGGCCAGAAAATTGCGCAGGATAATTCATAGACCAGCAGGCTAGTTTGTATAATGAGCAACTATTGTTATTGTGTAATGGTGAAATTTGCAACGTGCAAGAGAAAGAGCCGTAGTCCCCGCTCGTATAATCTAACTAATCAGTCAGCGCGTTCTCTATGGCCGACGGAGATTGTGGTCGCTATCGCCGAGACATGTCGGGAAAGACAACATTGAAAGAATCCGCGTGCAAGGGCCACACGCTCATGGAATGAGACTGTGTAATTGAGCTATAGTTTTACTGGGCTGTATTGTTGTGGATTCTTGTCTACAATAGAATCGCTTCGTTCAGTTTATCGGAAGCAGTATATTTTTGGTAAAGTGGAGTTTCAGTAGCGAAATCGGTATCAAAGGGTTCAGAGGTTACTAGATGTATTATTAACTAACTAGAACTTCCCCACTGGGCTGCTGGAATTGACCCGGCTCTTACGGTAGTGCCTGTCTTTCGTCGTTATGCTCATTCAAGCCCCACGCGTAAGAACTTTGATCATGTACAGTCGCCCGCCTCATGTCGCGTCTGTATTTGCGCAGAAATGGGCCTCCCACAGCTCGGTGCATTGTGCAGGTATTATCCCAAATAACCAAATCTCCCGGGTTCTCCCACTGGACTTCCATCACATATTTGTCGTGGGTTGCATGGGTGAACAGGTTCTGCAGTAGCTCGGCGGATTCGGTCTCGCTTAGCCCTTCGATGTGGTGGATGTGTGCTGCAAGATACAAATTCGTCCTGGCCGATGGTTCGTGTCGTTGGACAAGTTTGTGTCGACCCATCGGGTGGTCGAGAGGATTCAAATCAGCAAAAAATTCTGGTGCCGCAAGCTTGCGGGAGTGATGAATTGAGTGAGCTGCCACATAGTCGTTGTTTAAGAGTGAATTTTTAATATCGGCTGGCAATTCGTCAAACGCCGTTCGTGTGTCTGCAAATGCTGTTTGGCCACCGGTTCCAGCCCCTCGAGGAGGCAGTTCATGTGCTAGCAATAGCGAGTATCCCGCTCGTCGAGGATTAAAGCTGGAGTCGACGTGGAAAAGACCATTTCCTTTGTTTGCTTGGCCTCTCGGACTATCTGGGTTGAGTAATGAGCCGTCCATTTCAACATTGCTGACATCGAAAAGTTCATCGTGCTTAAGCCGGTTTGGCCGCCCAGCCTTGACATAGGGCCTGACGTCGTCTAGTTCTCCAAATTGTCTTGCAAATGCGACATGGCTATCGTCAGTTAGACAGGTATTTCGGAACACAACAACTCCATACTGTTAGGATAGGTTAGACACGTAAACATACGAAGCGCGGAAGGGAGGGGGATAACATACTTGTGTGACAGCAGCCAGAATGTCACGGAATGTCTCCTGAGTGACTGGGACCGAGAAGTCAACACCACTTATTTCCGCTCCAAAGGTAGGATGAAGCTCCTTTACATGAATGTGCTCGAAAGGTGAAGTGTTATTCGCTATCATGTTTACAAGTTATCGAGTATTCCTGGGGAAAGGCTTTCGTATGATTAACGCCGAATGTTGCAAAACCCGTCTGCCCAGCGATGGAAAAGACTGATTTAAAGTAGTAACCAGCCCTCTAGAATCTTTCAATAGCCGAGAGGGTGCAAAGTGCGCCTGTTTTAATTGCCGAGGACTATCCACATGCATGGCACGGTGAAGCCTATCAGGAATTATCTCAACTATCACAGTCCCCAACAGGTAGGCAACCCCGCAAAATAAACACGAACTAGCTGGCTTGGGGGTATTCTTCACCCAATCACGGTTGTGGGGATACTATGTTGCGCTGTCGGACTTCTGTCCGAACCCGCGGCATTCAAAGAATGCGATCAGCCACTGTGCGAGGGGCAAGTTTTTCTGTCGCTTCTGTCCTTTTCATACTGGATCTTGACAACCCCGTAGACTCTGGATACCAGTTGTAGCTGGGTGGTGCCGATTTCCGATTTCCGAAAATAGAAACCGTGCGTGACATTTGAACGTCCAGTCCTGCGGAACTCAGACTTTAGCACGCACAAGAGCTCTGTTATTCCATCGGCTTCTGAGTGGACTGGCCGTTCTCACAGCACTGACTTTGAAGAGATGTTGAAACTAATAACTAGAAATGTGTGATTCAGGTCACATTTTCAGGCTAGGGAACGGCGCGATCGGTAAAAAGCAGGTCCCACCCATCCCAGCTCATTGATGGTTGGCTGAGCCATTGCTGGGGCTGCAACTGAGTCATAAGGACGTCCATTTGAGTCGAGTAACCGGGGACTGGCATGGATGGTGCATCTGGCCGCAGGCTTTCAGTAGAAGAGCTGCCGAATGACAGCGCTGGGGTTGGGTGACTGCATATACAATTAGATCTCATTTAGTGTTAAATCCATCTGGAACGAGGAAATTTTCTTACAGAAGATGCCGTAGGATTGGCGCTGCTTTGGCGCACATTCGACTACGATTGCTCGTCTGTTCGAAAATGGAAAGCGATACTTCGAGAAGTCGTCGAATCTCCATATATTGAACCCCATCTTTCACCTCTGGGAGAAGGACAACCAAAATAATAGCAGCATGGAACGCGTAGAAACTGCCCAAGCCCAGACTGTACCATCTATATGGCTGGAAATGGGCAGATTCATGAAACATCTGTTGCAGTCCCAACAAGCCACTAGCACTTTTGAGACATTGCACCCGAGAGCGTTTGACTTCATCATCAGTGTACCCTGTGGAGGAATGGTTCAAGAGCACGGGACGGTGCAATAACAAAGACATCTGGTGAGAATAGCCGTAGAGAATATTCAAATGAACATGGTGATATGTCAACATTTTTCCTTGATGTGACTCGGCGAGATAGCGGTCCGTCCAGGAGTCTTGTTCGGCTGCTATTTCAGCGTCACATTCCATGACTACCGAGTACGTCGGGGGTGTAGGTCCAAATATTTGGTTGCAAACTTTTGAGCACAAATGGTATAACCGAAATTTGAAAAGAACGTAAGACATTTGGGTTGGCGCATCAACAGACGTCAGAGAAATACAATGTGGGTTCTCGCTTGTTTCGAAATCGGAAAGATCCTCATCGTTGATATTAGCAGGAAGCTGCACGTCACTCTTGATGTGCCGCTGCTCAAAATTGCCCATGCTGATATTTTGAATGGTGTAGAGCATCATTAGGCCCGCCCAGCAGCGCCGACGCTCTTCGCACTGCACAACACTGAGGGTGGTGAAATGCGCAGGATCGATGTGGCATCCCAACGCGGTAGCGATATTGTACGCAGTCCCGAGAAGCGCCCAAGTTTTACCGTGGGTGTGGTTAATGCCGTATATCAACAGCACAAGAGCCTGTATGGTGTACATATTATGCCTGAAAAGATACCGGTCCGCGGAAAGGCACTGCATGGCAGCGTTTCTATACCGAAGCATCAGCACCGAAACATTCTCGCCGCTGGTCTTTTTGCGACCGAGATCGTGGAGAATAGGGTCGTTGTCGTCGAGGGCGGTTACTGAGATACTGAGGATCACATATAAAAGGGCCAGCCAAGAGAGCGGGGCTGATTCGGGCTCTTTTTGAAAGGAGATGTAGTCCTTGTGGAAAGTTGGGTTGTGGAGGATATGGAAAAGCTAAGCGGCAGAATATCAACATACGCGCCAGGACCAGAATATACGGGTTGAAAAGGTGCTTACTGGGGCAAAGACATCAAAATATGCTTCTTTCAATGCATCGCACTGGCGCACAGGTGGCAACGCCGCGAGAAGGTCTTCGGGCTTTGTGCAGCCAGCCAAGTTGAATGGGAAATCAGCAGTACTCGCGTCATCGTCGTACTCGAAATTGGCAACCGAGGCCACCGTTGTAGAGTCGCCTTTCAATACGGAGCTCCACTGCGACCCATGCGGGTTGAACTGCACATGGCCACGGTCCGACATGGACAGGGTCCCGTAGGAGACATGCTGAGGGCGCGACGACTCGTGCATGGGCGGGGTCAGCTGCGCAGGCATCGCAGCCTCTTCTGTCTCGCTCTTGTAGTCATTACTTCCGGGTCCTCGACTGCTGCTGGCCTGCGTACTGGGCGTGAGGCCATTGTGGACACTTGGGATGGGCGGGCTTGGAGAGTTGGCCGCTTGGCCGTGGACGAGGGTTTCCAGGTCGCGAATTCGCGCCAGCAGCTCGCCATTGCTTGGATCTTCGGCCGGGCGCTCGCCAGCAGGCTGCAGATAGTGGTGATGGTAACCCAGGAACACGCACTGCGAGGGAGGGATGCCGCGACGAATGCACGTCTCGCAGCAGCCAGCCGAGTCTTTGGCGCGGAGACAGCGAATCTTCCTCCCACGGCACGGCTCGCAGCTGATGGGCATTCGCCGTTTGGGGGTGGGCATTGTGGTTGCACGCTACAGAAAGTCTGAAGCAGTACCTTGAACTGGAAGACATCCGCCATGTGCGAGGAAGAAACACAGGAAGGAGGAACGAATGCCGGTTGTTGGTTAGTGTGGGCGACGGGCCGCAGTGGAGCCGCCGAGCCGCTCCTTGCTTGGGTTCCGGGGTCATACTCATCAATTGATTATTCACCGATTGTTGATTAAACAATGATTCTATCGATTGTTACACGGATTTAGATTTGGGCTGGGTTTTGTTAGTACTGGACTTTGTTTGTACGGGGCATATTATTTTTGCGTACATTCTGGGACCCGTAAAAGCAGAAAATTAGGTTACTATCTAAATATAGCTATAACATACGTAGCTATCTATAATAAACTACCATGTGATATTTGCTAGTAAAACACAGTTGTCTTTGTGTAACTGGTTTATTGAATGCATACGAATTAAACTATTTCAATGTCAATCTGAGCATGTGTTTGTTGGATATGAGGCTGATTAGTCTTAAGAGTTCATTCAATAATAGTAATACAACGCCTATTTAGTATTCATACTATCCCGGATCATACAATGTTCCGTGGCAGCCCGCATCCCGGATACCACCGACCATATCTTCCTCTTGGAAGCTACATTCTTTTTCATCTCCCCCGAAGAAGCCCATTCACAGATTTAGTCCTGCTTGTACATGGCGAACGTAGGGAGGTCGATCGGTATGATCCATCTGCCCAAAGACCAGCACATCCAGCCCAATCTATCGGGATTCATGTCAGCGTGTGGTTGCAGTCGAAGAGGAAAGGGCTTCTTCTTACAACCAAGGAATGCGACGATGAATTCAAACGAATACGAAGCAGTAAGCACCGTTTGGATGTTCACCATAAACCCGGCGGCCAGCAAGATCAACACGATATCCAGGGAAAACAAGTAGAGAAATAGGATCCAAGAGCTGCGCATTGCCGAAATGGTGAATATCACCGTGAGGCTGAACCACGCCCACACGTACATGGCCAGCGCCTGGTTGAACTCCCTGCAGCCCCCGTCGTGCTGTCGGTGTATGCAGCCATGATACCAGAACCGGGAAGATAGATCATGGCGTACGAGATTAACCCGCCATAAGATGGGGAAACAGTGGCTCCAAACTGTGTTGGCAAGTCATCGGCAATGGTTTTTGAGGGCACCTCGACTTTACTGACCGTGTTTCCGGCAACAAGTTCCGCAATGCCTGGGATGAACTGGCAGACGCCGCCGAAGAAGATCAACACGCCATAAAAAGATTGGGCGTCATGAGTCCTCGTGCCTGAACTCCAAAGATGGAGATCAGGAAGATGCCTGCTCTCCAAAATCATGGTCACCATCACACCCCGCAACCCAGAAATCAGTAGATGTACGTACCCGTTGCGAAAGAGAGAAGTCCCAATGGCAAGGGATTGGCCAGTCGCCGATGGACAATGGGCAAAGACGGCTGTCCTCTACTGTCAACATGCCCTCCAGCCGTTCTGAGCTTTTCGAAGTCTTCCATTTTCGAACTGCTCCCGTTGGATGCCATTTCGGCGATTTGGTCTGGCATATCTGGGCGAAGCTTGGGGCTACTCGTTTTCACAATTAAGAAAAAGAGGACGAGAGCCTCCAGGGCCCATAAGTCAAAGGACCCTTGGCTATCTTATATGTATTCATCATCCAAAAAAGGAGGATTTCATCTGCACAGTGCAGCTCTGTTTTACCAAAAAAGGGTTCTACTTGCCCTTGACACGAAGCTGCCATAATGACAGCCATGAGCTAGACGTTTAGTGTGATGAGTCATTGCATGTCTCGTCTTCCTAGCGTGTCAATAAGCCCTAAGCTCGTGCGGCGCTGTCAAGATGTGGAACACGAGAAGCTCATTACCGAAAACGGAACGGTGGTGAGGGGAGACGGAGATGGCGGATATCGCGGTCCACGGGGAGCGCGGGGATCGTCTGCTTCTGTCCACTATCCAAGTTGTCAACCGAATGCTTTGCACGGTTGAGCCGTTATTACAAGACTATAATAAGTGCTGCAGCGCTGCTGGGGACAGCGCGTGGTCGTGAAGCATTCACAATCCAAACGTGGACAGGATCTAGACAAGAAGAGGACACGCGAAAAATCAAAAAATCAAAATGCCGTCCCTCACCAATTACATTGCCTTTGTCGCCAGTAATACACCCAGCACCGGCATGTCGCGTATTGGCCACTATGATGAGGCTAGCGATAGCATCCAGCCGCTGTCATTCGTCTCTGGCACGCCGATCTCAACGCTCTACCAGGTGATCGAGGCAGGCAACCATAACATTGTTGCCTCTAGAGGCGAGGAACCCCTGCCACTCTCGACTGTCAAGATCCTGCCCCCGATCAGCGGCCGCGATATTCTGGCGGTGGGGAAGAACTACTCCGAGCATGCAAAGGAGTTCAACCAGTCGGGATATGACAGCTCCGACAAGGTAGATCAGCCCTCTTGTCCAGTCATCTTCACCAAGCGCGCAACCTCAATCATCGGTACTGGAGAAGACATTTACCCCCATGCAGAGTTCACCCAGACCGCCGACTACGAGGGTGAAATTGGCGTAATTATTGGAAAATCCGGGTATCGTATCACCAAGGCGGATGCATTTGACCATGTTTGGGGATACACCATTGTCAATGATATGACTGCGCGAGAGCGCCAGCGAGATCACAAGCAGTTTTTTATCGGAAAGTCTCCAGACACATATTGCCCCATGGTATGTCCCTAGGCATGCATGAACCCACTTGGAAACAAGACAGGCTGACTGTCCAAAGGGCCCGCTCGCTGTTCCCGCGTCGTATTTACCGAAGAAACTACTGCTTCAGACGCGTGTCAATGGTGAACTTCGACAAAATGCGACAACAGACGATCTAATCTTCTCAATCCCCACACTGATCAAGACGATTTCCGAAGGCCAGACGCTGCAGCCCGGCGATGTCATTGCCACCGGAACTGTGAGATTATTTTCGCTTTTCTATCGTGCCAAGATTTTATACTAACCCCTGTCTATAGCCTGCTGGTGTTGGCATTGGTAAAGCTCCTCCGGTGTTCTTGAAGCCTGGAGATGAAGTCGAAGTCTCAGTCTCCGGTTTGGGCACGCTGCGAAATCGCATCGCATCTCAGTCGGCGGTCAATACAACCGTTAGCAGGGTCCAGAAACAATCCCATATTCCCTTGACAAATTGGTCCAAATCCATCAATGGCGCTGGACTAACAGACATTGATGGGAAACTGTTGAATTACAAGCATATCGGTCGTGACAATGGCCCCCCTATTGTCTTTGTTCACGGTCTAGGCGGAACAATGGACTATTGGACGCCACTGGTTTCAGCGACCAACCTGGCAGAAACTCACTCGCTTCATTTGTTCGACCTAGAAGGACATGGGCTGTCACCTACGTCGCCGCTCAGCGTTCTGAGTATTTCGTCATTCGCAGAGGATGTAAGGGGCATTGTTCAACATGCGAACTTGTCATCTGGGATCACACTTGTTGCTCACTCAATGGGCTGTCTTGTCGCACTGGCTTTTGTTATTGCAAACTCGGGCAAAGTCAGTAAACTTATCTTGGTTGGCCCTCCTCCTTCGCCTCTGCCAGATGCCGCCAGCCAAGGCTCATATGGACGCGCCGCAACAGTACGATCACAAGGCATGTCTGCAGTTGTCGACGCAGTGGCTACGGCCGGCACCTCAGAGAATACCAAAAAGAACAACGCTGTTGCGTTGACAGCAGTGCGACTTTCGTTGTTAGGGCAAGACCCGGAGGGTTATGCAAAGGCCTGCACTGCCCTTGCCGGGGCCACAAATACGCTTGATCTCAGCCAAGTGGATGCTGAAACTCTGATTATCACTGGTGATGAGGACAAGGTTTCTCCCCGGGCGCTGTGCGAGAAGCACAAATCAACTATTCCCAAGTGTACTGTTGAAGTTTTGCCCCAAACAGGTCATTGGCATCTGTTTGAGAATCTAGAGGGTGTATCAAACGCTGTCCGAAGTTTTCTTTAAGTATATAGCTCTTTTTATGATGCCTCCGATACATGAGTTTCCTTTATCGCATTGAGCACACACTATGAGATGCGACCAGCTATGTCTTAGCTGGACAGCGATTGTAGAATACAAATATGTAGATTCAGTGTTCCCAGTACATATATCACATTGATTGATATGGATATTCTCACAATCACGACATCTGGAACATTGGAAATATTCCATTGAATTTACATGCGTTTTGCCGTCAACGTATTTATTTTTAATCTTCACCGTTAAGTTTCAAAATACAAACCACGACCATTATCTACCACATTTTTCTACATTTATGGCAATTTCATTTCCAAAGACCCTTACAAAAGCCGTCAACTGATCTTTTCATTACAGCTGAGCACCTTGAACCTGAAAGGCTGGCTTGTAGGAATGCTACCAGCTTCTTCTGGATGTTACACCCCGCAATCAGTGAAATATAACATCCCACCAACCGCAGTATAAGAGCACCAAGATTAACTGCGGCGAAGGTTTGCTCTACGTCACGGATATGGGCCAATGATGCGGCGGAGATGGCGGGGATGTGGTTCGCACGGCGTTGGCGGAAAATAATTTTATTTCCCCGCGTATTCCATGACTATACCCGAGATGAAGAGAGTACCAGTCTGCCTATTTACGCTATAAGACGGCTCTTTTGGAGTTTCGAGGATGACTAATTACGTTATGCAGCATTTAAACTTGTCAACTGCACGATTGCTTTGTGCCGAGGTTGGGTTTAAGAATGGAAGATATATGTTGCGATCAGACCAACATTTCCTACAGGCAGTTAACACCACGTGGCAGTTGACGTGCCGCGCCCGAAACACAAATTCAATGTTGTGATTGCAATATCAAAAATTTCCAGTTTGAAAATGCAATCCCACAACACAAGGCAGCCACAGCCTGTAAAGGATCGTGGGAGGTTCTTGGTCTCCGGTACACATGGCTGATGCGTTATTGGTCAGGCACGGAATGTGGAGCAAGCCACCGCACAAACAGGCAGCATTATCGGGGACAAAAAGCATCAGAATTGGTAATCGAGACGATCTTTTTGGTAACAAGATTGCACACTACACTGCTTGCATAGTTTGCCCTCCGATATTGTCCCTTGAAGATCGCATTCAACGCATAAATGGGTTCCATCGAAATCCGGCCAGCAAAGCCGGAGGATGGCGTTTCCATTGCTGAAATTCACTATAAAGCCCTCGAGAGATATCATGTATTCTACGGTGGCTTCCTTGCCACCCATCCGAGGGATATTATCCCAAAATCAACAGAATCATCATTGAAAAATCCTAAGAATATCTTTCTGGTCGCGACCGACACCACGACCGGCCAAATTATGGGATTTATTCGATATCAGATAGTAGAAGAAGTAGCAGAACCCAAACAGCCGCTACCAGGACAACCATTAGCACAATCAAACCAGGCTCACCTAAGCCAGTCAGTGGTATCATTAATCACCCCAAAAGACCACCTTAAAGACCTATGGGGGAAATTCAATGAGCGAGAGGACGAAATGGAGGCGTGCTACCAAAGCGCTGCTAAGGGGAAGAGGCATTTCTGTACGCTCTCATTCGCTGGAAATTCCTGCATGATTAGGGCCAATGCTAATTAACTCTTGAAGATGTCAAACATATCATGGTCGATCCGGCGCACCAACGCAAAGGGGTTGGTGCAAAATTGCTTTCAACTGTCCTAGAGAGAAGCGATGCGGAAGGCAGACCTACTTTTTTAGTTGCTTCAGCAGAGGCACACGCTCTGTATAGTAAACTGGGGTTCGTTGATCTCGGGGTGTTTGAAATTGATAACGAGGCGTGGAGCAGAGAGGTGCTAGATTTAGAACGGAAGCTCGGCATGGATATGGATAAGAGCTTCGAGGAGGAGTGCAAAGGTTTATATGAGGTGGAAAGATATATGGTTCGACAGGCGAAATAGAACTCATAGGAAGCAGTGAGACTGTACTTGAACAGGTAAGGAAGTTTTACAATTTTAAATGAGTCGGCCGAAATTGCACTTGAGCACTCACATGTGAAAGTCAGTCAAACAACAGAAACCACGAGTATACATGGTTACTCGATATCATCTGAATGTGAAAATATGCCTGGGTAAACCACATGTATAAATCTTTTCGATACGCAGGGTGATTACTTTTTCCAGAATTACTTGATTTCTCGGCGCAGATCATCAATATTATTGGGTTTTCAAAATTTAGGACGAAACTTAGGATGAATAGATGTTACTGATTTGGATTCGTCAACTGGTGATTACCCTCAATTTGGCGCAATCTAGCGGGAAAACTGTTTGCGACTGTACATTCCATTTTATATCCGGTTTTAAGAATTTTTAGTTTGATTGGAGGTAGTTAGACACTATTTCAAAAGGTGCCATAAAATTACGAGAAAGAAAAGAGATTGTAAAGGTTTTTATGGGTGAATTCAAGATAATAAAATTAAATATACATCAAGCGACAAGAATAGCCCTGGTTTCCAAGTGGATGGCCGAATATACGGAACATTAAGAGAAACTCATTTCCATTAATATAAACAGAGAAGAACCCGTTGATTGAGATATGTTTGAGCTACCCAGATCGTGAAGGGTGGGCACCATCCTCACCACCAACATCGCCCCCGAAGATTACACGAACCACAAGAAATATGAAGTAACGAGAGGCAATAATAAAGCCGAAATTACTGAAATCTGCAGCACTCTTTGACAAAAATATCCAGAGTAACCACTTAACCGGATGAATGACGAATTTCCGATTTAATGATCAATAATTTCTTCAACTCGTACTAAACAGATTGTAACAGTGGACGAGCTTGGTTCTCGCCATTTGACCGTCCTAGATCTATCTTTCGTCGCAAAATGCTGAGTTGCTCTGGTGGTTTGCTGATTTGCGAAAGCTAGCCCGCGATATTTGCATTTGGCCATTGATAGTATACAAATACTTGAAGACCGGTCGGATTCAGCTTTCACGAAAGATCTGTTGTTGACAATTGCCAGGTTGTGTGACATTACATACGATGTACCTCAAGAGCTTGGCGAAAATGAAAATGGATATTTTGGAGGGTCGGAATGATGGATGTGCTTTCCCAAACCGCAGAAATCGACCTAGTTGACAAGGTCGAGTATAATATGGAAGCTAGGGATGTGATCAAGGGAGATTCTGTCTACCTCGGGGTTTGAATATGCATTTATCTCATGTTCATTCATGAAATTTGATTTGTAAATAGTTTCCCGATTAAATATATAGGGGGAAAGTTTTGAAGATGGGGTGACATGTTTCCGTGAAAGACTGGCATAGACAGAAGAAGATAGATCTGTATATAGCACTAGCCAGGTGTCCCGTTTTCTTATTATACGGATGTCAACATGTAAAAGCATAGCTTATTCTTAAATAGAAATCCAAGACATATCAGAGATCGTACTACATGCACATTGAAACAAACTGTTGAATTGTAATTAATTTAGTTGTTTGATATCATCGCTTCCATTTAGGCGAGGAACTGCCACTAAACCTTTCTGGAAGGTCTTTATAGAAAGAGCTAAGCTTTTCCCCCCAACAGTGGAACGTTAGCTGCAGTATTCACGTGTATGTTATTTGCGACTACGCTGTGTTTATTTACTTTGGTTGGACCGTGGCCTCCAGTAGCGCCGCATGGGATATTTCGGATGTTTGCAGGGGGTAACTGCTAGAAATAATTACACAATTTAACTTATTGTCTAAAATGGAATCACAATTAAAACTTCTAGGTGCAACACAAGCCTTTCTTATACATGCCTTTTAGTAATCTTGGATATGTAGCGAATAATGAGCAAAAATTCCCAGCTCGCCCCAAAATGCTTAACAAGGATTTACCTTATTTCTTGCATTGAAACATGCATGACCTGGCACTATGCGACAAGACGGTATATACTGAATCAAAAGTGTAGATAATGGTCGTGTGGGCTTTGGTAGGTTGACAACCAGGGTGTCTACATACTCTGCACATTCTCGGGAATACTAATTAGCAGCATTTCTAGTACAACGAACACGCATTTAAGAAGCTTTTCCTAGTAGTAATGCCTATATAGACTACAAGTATATTTTTTCAAAGTTCCAATATCTTCTACAATGGAGGGACTACAGGTCGGAACGGCGCTATAATTATATTGTATGGTTTGTCACTTGATAGACCTTGCACCTCGATAGGTCTTGATTTACCGCCGTTCACAGAAGCAGTATATCATTTTGAAACTACTATACCATCAATTGATGCGGTTCCTGGTCTTCAATGTTGTTCCGGATGGGGTAGAAATAGATGTTCGGGATCACGAATTGGACATTGAACTGCATAATCGGATTACGGCTCCAGTGCTGTAAAGCTAAATCGGGTTCTAATTTTATCACAGCGAATGAGAAGTATGAAATAAAAATTTTTGTGCAGTATTCGCACCGAACACAGTTTCCGTGTTGCTCATGATTGTTCTGTTGAATTCGACCATTGTAGATCATTGCTCTTCACTGACTAGCCACTGTGGATCTCTACTGCGTGGCTTCGCACGCGAAGTGGACCTTTGGCCCCGCCCCACTGCGTTGGCGCAGTTTAGCGTCTGAGCAGCATCGTTATTTTGATGCGGAACGTTCAAAAAATATATTGCGCTCTGGAGCTGGTGGCTAGATGTCGAGGATAAAAGGGCTGCTCAGCCCATGAAAATGCTTCCCTTGCATATCAATCATCACAAACTTTTTATCACATTTGACATTGTCAGGTAAGTTCTTTGACCACAAGGCGCAGGACCGAGCCGTTTCAATGTTCTAGACTAACTCAACACAGATTCTGTGAAGCTCTCAGTTCCTTGACCACCCATATATTGTATTTTCCTGTGGAACATTGCGCCTCCACTTGGCAACCTAGACATATTCTTTTTCAACTCAGACTTCAACCCAGACCACCAAACACACAAGCATCATGTGTCTCGCGCTCGGACTACTGACTGCTTCTTCTAAGGGGAGCAAAGACAAGCAGGGGCCGCGTCCTACTGTCGTGACCCAGCCTACTCAAACCTCGGCGCCTTATCCAGTGCCAGCGGCGGGATCCTCATGATGAACACGTGGAACGGATTTGCAGGCCTCTTTTGATGTTTGGTTTTTGATCTTGTTATGTTTGGACACCACGAGCACACACTGCGAATGCCAGAGAGTCTTGCTACTCTCGCCGTTAGGAGAGACGAGAAATGCGCGCTTCTCTGTGATTAGATATACCCAGTGCTAGAAGAATATTCTTGCTATCTATTATTATTTATTTAACATGCGTTCCACTTGTAACTGTTCGTTGTTTCTCTTTGAGCCTAGCAGTATACGGAGTAAATATCGACAGGCAGCGCAAGTAGTGCGATTTCTTACTTTTTCTGGGTATGACGGCCGATTGGGAGACCTGGAATGACTAAATAAAGAACGTATTAGAGACCCCAAAAATGTGCCACTGCCGATTAATGAGCGTTCTCCGATCGGCCGCTAGTAAGAGGACTCGTAACATAAAAGGATCGCTAAGTCCCTTGGCATTATTTGGAATTGACCTTACTTATTTGATTGGATCAGATGAAAGAGAAATTGTTTATATGCATCACATCAGGGGATCTGTTAACCTACTCCGTAGTCATATATTATTCTGTTTACATAATTTTACCGTCCGTATGTGACGGCATGCGGGAATCCACACCAAGATCCCAAAGTTTTACAGACCTCACACTTTCATTACACATACATATGTACGTCTAAATTGTCTCTCATGTTGACCGAAGATCGGTAAAAACAATGATTCAGCTAATAAACCTTGTACATATCAATAGAAAGCATACAATTGTAAAAGAAAAACACCCCCGAGGGCAAAAAAAAAAAAAAAAAACACAAAAACAAAAAAACACCCAAGGCCCCTCGTATGCTCCGTTATCTCACCATTTTGCAGATGTAGACAGTATGGAAATCACTTTAGTGAAGAAGCTGCAGCTGTATTTCCCTGCCCCATGATGTGCTGGAGTTGTGTAACGTACTCTTGAAGCTCTTCCTGGGTGGGTAGGTTGACGATTAAAAGGTACAAGACATCTTGCTGTATCACTTTCTTGATGACGCGTTTTCCATAGCCACCAACAAGACCACAGCTCTGTGGGGTCTGTGAAGATGACCCTCCCATGAGACGCATTATACCTATCTGCTCAGTTGTAGCAGCTAACATCTTGTCAACTCCAGGTACCGGAATGTGGCCACCACTTAGCAGTGCGATAAGCGATCCACTGTTTGCCGGGTGATTTGGGTCGTTGAACCGTGACTTCAGGGGTGCTCTGTTTTCAGAAGACACAGTCAGGGAAGTACCCGGATGTTCCGCCTCCTAGTTTCTAGTTAGCTATGCCATTTATAGTGATAAAAGGATGCCTTACGTAGAAGGCGTGGGCCCTTCGGTCCATATAGTCGTTAACCCAGTTTCCGGCGCCTTGAAGCTTCTCACGGATCTTCGCGGCCTGATTCCCACCACTTTCAGCTTGAACAGCCTGGGCTGCCATCTTATCCAGTTCCGGATAGACCAAGGCAGCGGCCTCGGGCAATTCAATTTCTCCACGAGTCTTGCCACTCACAAGCCTGATATCGTGGAACCCCTTTTTAATCTTTGACGTATTCGGATCGGGGTTGCTCTGTTTGGCGACCGTCTCATCGATACTCACTGTTTTCGTTGCAAAGAGGGTTATCCCCAACGAGGTAGATAGCGTGTTTAGAAGACCCTGCTGCTGTCCCGGAACTTCGTCTTTGAACGCCATGACCATACCATATAGACCCCTGGGCATCAATAAATCTTGGTTGACCCTGTCAAGAAAGCTGTTACCGCGATGGCGCATCTGCAGCTCGCGGGCTGTCCCTGCAATGATTTGTACCACAGTACTAACAATCATAGCAGTTGCATTGGGAACGAAGCCTACAATACCGGCAGCGACATATACCACTTCAATCCACTTTGAAGCCTGTGAATATTATCAATAGCTGATCTTATCCGGGGGAAGAGGCAATAGATCGAACCGTATGAACCCTGTCTAAATCTTCCAAGAATTCCAGAAAGACGTCTTGGCTAATTCCACAGTCTGCGAGAACAGGAGCGTATGCACGCGCAAAACCACGATCTCTGTGTCTGGGGCGACGTTGAGGGATTATGACTGGGCAGGGAAGAGGTCGGATTTCTTGGGGCGCTAGCCCTGCCATTGCGACGAGATTTTGAACCAATGCTTCTCTCATTTTGATCTCCACCTCCTCCGATTCGTGCTCGTATGTGGTCATGTTATCCTGGTACATCGGCGGTCTTACTCTCGCTGCCATTTCATCGAGTTCCCACACTGCCTCATCCTGATCAACACCGGCATATTCGACTTCAGCTATCTTGGCTGTCTGCTGTGTGTCGGTTTGGTCGTCCACACGCTCGGCAAGGCCTTTGCGGACCAAGTCGTCAGCAGTACCACCATCAGTTACCTCCACGTACGTGGAACTGCTGGTTGAAGAGTCGGTGTTCTCGGGACCAGATGACGAGCGGTCGCGTGCTGCTTTAATTGCTTCGGACGTTAGCCCCAGGCCGGAACTCAAGAGCTTCATGAGAAAGACCATCTTGATCTGCGTAGAAGTACCAACTTTTGAAAGGATTTGTTTATCTACAAAGGAAAACAACAAAGATAAACTTGGGGTGAGGGAAAAGGTTTTTTTTCCCCTCCCCGTACTCGACCCCTCTAATTCTCAGCGGCGATCCCGATATCCAGCGATGATGATAATAATAGCTAAGTTATCATTTAATCCACGTTGATAAACTTTGATGACATATACTAACTTTGCAGCGACTAACAGTGCTTCCCCCAATCGGACTCTGTTGTTTAGTTGCGCGACAACCTCAATAGCGGTGAGATCGCCACTTCGGACCCGCTCCACGGGGCTGTCTTCAAGCCTTCAAGAATTCGTGGGTCCAAGGAGGTTAGTATGCGGTAAAAAACGCCGACCAAGACGTCATTTCATTTCATTTCTTTTGTCAAGGTATGGCCCGCAACTGAGGAGTATTGGGCGTGGAACTACGCATAACCTTTGCATGATTATTACCGAGTCAGTGAGTAGTAGTACAGAGTAGTGTGTACCATGTGGTGCGAAAACGGAAAGCAACAAATGGAGAATAGCCCGAGAATTCATGTTTAACATTGGATGGTCATTTGCGACGGTTATGTGACACTTTGACGTATCAAGCAATCCGTAGGCAGCTAGTTGTGCGGTATGTCGATCTACCCTGGATTATTTGGAATACAAGTCTAAGGCGCGTGAACGCCATGGGAGCGCGGAACGCAGCCTGCAAGCTGGTTAGTGAGTCCTGCAAGCCTGCAAGTCAATTAGTGAGATCCTGAGAAGCCTGCAACATTTGAGGTTATATATTACCCCTGAGTAAGTGATAAGCTATCTTAATAACCACCCCCTTACAGCGAGGCCCTATCGCAACAATATTATTGGCAGGTCATTACTTATTCCAAGAAAGGAAATTTGAGCATGTGAGCTGCCAATACATTTGATTTTTTATTTTGAAAAGTAACTCGTACTAATAACCGCTACACTGCGTTCCGCGATTAAATAATTACGACAAATTATTTTCCTTTACAGAGTACGGAGTGTGTTAAGTATCCTCCATCTAATAATTAAAGAATATGCTTTGTCTATTTTACCAATTTGCACTGATACTCTACCAAACAATGCTCCCTTTCTGAGGTGCACAAGGGTCCGATACCCTATACGCACCTGCGCGTCCTATTAAAATGGTAATTTTCTCTTGGTCTAGTTGGGCAGCTCTCTGTACTTGAAAGAAATGCAGCATATAATGACGCTGTACTGTGCAAGTTTATGTGTGGACTTCATGAGAACAATCTCCTGTCTAAATAAACTAGACTCTAAAGTTTTACGGCTTGTGAACTAACTATTCATTCCTGGAGTTTGGTCTACTTCTCATTAGCCTCATTCTCAGTGGATATCACACATCCATTGGTTGTAGGGGTAATGATGACAACCGAGGAGCGGATGTTCTAGATGTATACAGCCGTATTGGGATCTGGAATTTGTACAACAATGAAGGTTAGTAGCACATAAATTCCAAAGAAACACGGGATGGAATTTGAATTATATGTGATGTCACCCGTTCTTCTGAGCATTAATCTATGTAAACTTATATAAGCTTAGATATGTATTATATTTACTAGTTATAGTGAACGGCGAGTGAGTCTTCAAAGCAGGGGTATATGTCTAGTATATCCAGAAAGCATGAAACGAAGCTTACAATAGAGACTGAGTTGGATAGTATGGTTTGTGATAGCACATTGGGGGCGAGGGTGTGAATGAATATTGTTGAACAGTCCTAACCGATACCCATATAATAATAGACTATTAATTTCCCATTGTCAAAAATGATCTTAATATGAATAGTCGGTGCTCGCCGAAAACCCCTCCCCTCCTTCCTTCACAAACAGCAGCAAGCTGGAAAGGACCCTAGAAGAAGTTTCAGAGGACTTTAACGACTGACTTCATGTTAACAAACTGATGCCTTCCCAAAAGGCAAGAAAGAGAATCCATTTGTCAAAAGCCATCTTAATGGGGTAGAAAGGAAATGTAATGTCAGATTCTTTTTACAACGCGAGAAATTAGTTCCCGTGAAACAAGCCTGAAAATTTGGCTCTTGAAACTCCAATTATGCAAGACGACATCTCCGCAAAACATCCAATTTTACGTCGCCTTCATGTACGCGGCCATACCCCGGTAGCTTACGACGCTCCAAAATGCCAAGAAAGATATAGCCAATGGCGCTGCCATGAAGCGGGGAGGAGATGCCCAGACTTCCGCTTTGAGGCTTGGCAAGAGACCCTGAAACAACCTTGTCAACGATCATCAACCACACCTCAATCTCACATTCAAGGCGGCGGGGCTTGGAGGGTCGAATTCCCCAGGGCCGAGTTTCCTCTCTAGGTATGAACGAAAAGCTCTCATACAAAACCGTCTAAAATAATATACTCCAACAGGGGACTCTAGCTAGGGGAGAAAGTGGACGCAAACTGCTGCCTCATAATGTCATTAGTGGAAATAATGATAATTAAAGAGGGGTATCTGAGTTGAACGGGGGGTCATGGACGAAGGTCAAACATGACAAAATGTTTAACAATTTACAATATACCCATGGATCATGTGTCGATAGTAGTCTAGGTCGCCGATCAAAATGACCAACTCACTTCTTGCCAAGCTTTAAGCAACATACAGAGTACATGCTTCACCATCAAATGGGCCCACCATTACTCGTCATTCTATACTAGTCAACTTAAGTGCTGAATTGCCTGTCGAATCAATTCGATCTTTTTGTCAGCATCAAGCCACGGCTATTAGCTAAATATTAACGGAGCCCTTTTGATTTCTCTGACTCCAATCAGATTACATCAATTTCAGTTAAACCGCCCATCACTGTTACCCTACTTTAAGAAGGAGCAAATTAGGCCACGAATAATAAATCCAAGATATAACGTATGCCAAGAACCACGTAAGTAATGAGGGATTTGCACCGCCTAGGTGATTGAGACGGAGAAAACGCGTCAGCTAGTATCTCCCCTCCACGTAGAAGTACAGTGTTATCTGTAAGACAATAACGTTCTGGACATGGTATAAAGAGGTGTTTTGTTTCCTTGTGGGAGTTGTTCATCAGAAGAATACACAAACCTGCTTTTATTTCTGTATCACAATCTTTACTAAAAATGGTCAACCTGAAAACTTTTCTTTGGTGCCTGACCATGGCATCGATTGCCTTTGTGCAAGCACACCCGGGCCATGATGTTCAGACTGAGGCACTGGAGCGTGCTGAAGTCCTGAAAAATAGACGAGGCCTGAGTCACTGCACCGATACTTTCAGCGCTCGGGGCTTCGCGTCGAAGAATGCTGTACGCCGTGACCTTGCTGTTCAGAAAATTCGTCGAGAGAAATCTGTCAGGAGTGGTAAATTAATTTCCCTTATTGAGAAAAAGACATCCAAATACCTAATAAGAGTCTACAGACTCACCAAATCTTGTGGACCGTGACCTCACTTCCTTGAATACCAGCCACCATTCATCTCTTGATGTTAACTTTCAAACTGACCCTGAAGTACTGTTCGCCTCGAACGGAACCTGCATTCTGGGGCCCGACGTGACTCAAGGTCCTTATTGTAAGTAGTCTTAATGAGGACAGTTTTCGGATGGGATGTTGACTGTTTGAAGATGTGTCTGGGGAACTTATCCGGGAAAACGTCGTAGAGGACCAGTCCGGTGTTCCTCTTTTCCTAGACATTCAACTTATTGATGCGACTACCTGCGAGCCTGTGAATGGCTCATTCGTTGAAATCTGGCATTGCAACTCTACGGTAATATAGCATCTCCTGTCTGTGAAAACGTGTCTGACATTTTCCTAGGGGGTGTATTCTGGCGTCATTGCTAACGGAAACGGAAATTACGACGACAGCACAAATATTAATAATACTTTTCTTAGAGGTATACAGCAGACTGATGAAGACGGTGTTGTAAAATTTGAAACAATATTCCCTGGACACTATACTGGCCGTGCGACACATATCCATGGTAAGAATTCAACTGACAAAACCAGTCCACGTATGCTGACAGAGGTCAAAGTACTTACTCATGCTATCAACGATACCGTCCGTCTTCCGAACGATACAGTATCTGGGCTCTATACTTCTCACGCATCACATGTTGGGCAGCTCTTTTTTGACCAAGACCTTATCACCAAAGTCGAAGCAACTACACCGTACGCAGATAACACGCAAAATTTGACGGAAAATTCAAACGACGATATTCTCCTTCAAGAGGCGGACGACATTGATCCGTTCGTAGAATATGTCTACATAAATGACAATGAAGTGGCTGATGGGGTTTTTGGTTGGATTGCCCTGGCTATTGATTCCTCGGAAGATTCTTCTGTCACTCCTGCAGCTTATTTAACATCATCAGGAGGTATTTCTAATCCTAATAGCGGATCGCCGGGTGGTGGTGGACAGCCCCCCAACGGGACCACGAGCTCATTGTCAACTGCTAGCGCTGCTTGACAGGGTGTATTTTCCACAGTTAACTGACTGGCGATGTTTTCATTTTTCGAGCCTAGTTATATGTGGCACGAAATCTGGAACTCATCGGAAGACTCTTTACGTTGGAAATGCGGGTTTCTTTTCTTTCTTTTCTTTCTCTGCCTGGGATAAACCCGTTGTTTGGCCGCCAGTTTACATCAATTGATATGCAAACATGCAGTACCTTTTTAAAACGAAATAAATAATTGAATGTGATTTCATCAGTCATGTATAAATTAAGTGCTACAAGAATTCATAAGATGCAATGTGTTTGAACATATTTCATTAAAGATTACTAAGCGCAGCTTTGTATATGGTTTTCAATTTAAGTTTCGAGAGAATATACTAATGATTTGAAAGGAGCGAATATGGCCAAATTGTGCATTCCCGATCAAACTTGACTTATTATGATAGTAACTAGTTATCTTGTCTCTGGGAGCCCCTGCAAAGGAGGAGGATGTCCATTTGACGCTGGGTACATCACCTCCACAACCCCGGTGGGAATACATCATGGTACCAGCACGTTAGGTGTTTTAGGAAATGGATTCGGCTACCTTGTTTCATATAATTATTATCATATTAATACTAATAAAAGGTTATTGCCACGAAACTCTGAAGCAAACAGCCCATTAAATTTGAGGCCACTGGTTTGTTCTTTGGCAAATCTATGAATATCTACTTCATCTATACTAGTTGGCAAACAGGGTTCTGCGTAAAACGAGGTATGATGAACTGATATATTGACTGATTAGTATATATATCATGTCCCTACGTCTAAACTCTAAGACCAGAACAATATCTTCAAGGCTCCTTTCGATCGAGCCTTAGTTTGTCTTTATGGAAAAAAAATTAAATCTCAAGCAGAGAGTCCGGTTTGAGTATCTTGGCATGATACGCGGATCAATCAATATGGTACGACCCTATCAATATCAAGTATACCAAGCCTCGATACAATAGATATAAAGTTACCATCAATTCATGTTCATTGTTAACCTAACATAAAGCAAATCCCTTCAAAAGTCCTGTAATTGAGACACAACTAGGGTGTTTTTTCGAACTCCGTAGCTATTTCAAAGCCCACATGTGGAGTTTCGGCAAATGAGTTTACCGCCATCCAAAGTAGATGTACTGTATATTGAGCTTTATTTATACGAGTAAGCATCATCTCAGACCATCGTGATAACCATGTAGCACTCCGAGCATGATTATTACTCGGTCGCGCCATACCGCTTCGTTTGCAGGCTAGAATTCAATGAGATAGGGAAACACTGCAAGGAAATGAGTTGATATCTTACCTCCAAGTAAGGTTTCCAGTGCAGTAGTATTTTGCCCCGTCAATAAACCTCCGTAATTGTTGTTGGACATTCTTGTCATGACTATACCGAGCCAAGAGACTCTCTTCGGCTGCGTCGAATCTTTCGATCATGGATGCCACAAACTCGATAGTCTTTTCCATCGCAGCGTCTATACTACCGAGTTCGATATACATTATTGGGATGACACTGTCGATCGCATCCCGAGCCTGGAAATTGTGTTACTAAATATAGCCAGACAGGCAAAGGGATGAAAGTGCTCATACGATTTCCTTCTTGAGAGAGAGCATGTCGTTAACACTAATCAACAGTCAACAGTCAGCTGAATCCGTAGTAAATAGCAAGTAAGAATGGGCCTGACGCTGAAATAATAATATTGGTCAGTTGCCAGATTTCTTTCATATCGGCGTCTCCAAATATTTCCACGGGAAGCTCCATATCTCCGTAGGCATATCTGCATGAATTTTAGCTCATGAGTGGCCTCATAATTCATTCGTATAGATTATTAAACACGCCACTCACTCGTTTATGGCGAGACAGATGAAAACAGCGCTAGCACCAAGACGATAGTCCCAGAACTCGGCGACAGACGGGAGTCGGTCATTGTTGAGCCGTAGATGCTGTTCTTGTTCAGACTGCTTCATGAATTCCTTCATTTCGTCGAAGACCATCTTTCGCTGTGCTGTGATTTCGCGAACCCAGTTAGAAAAAGATGGCATATCAAGATTCACAAAGCGTACTCAAACTGCAAGAGTCTCGAATGGCAGTGCCGATCACCTCAAAGCCACGTATTATGGAACTCTCTGGCTCAGGGTCTTTTTGGTCTGCCGGAGCCAGGCCAAGGCAATACTCGACATATTGTATGGTATCCAAGCGAAACTTTTGCGCACTCTCCCAGTCTTCCCACATCGACCCGGTGGCATTGTCAATTTCTAGGCATCAGGTTAGCACTACACGTATACCTAAATTCCCGAGTGTAATGTATACCGTCGTCCCAAATAAAAAGCTATATAAATAGACCAGTGTTAGTTTAATTCAAGATTTACCGAAAGATACGTATGTGGGATTTCGTACCCAGATAGCCACATATGTTACAATCCGTAGGCGTGTAAAGTTCGAGGCATACGGCCACCATGTAGCCCCAAAAAAACCAAAGTCTGACGCCCTGAACGCATCAAGCGCTTTGCTAGGCAATGGAAATCTACCATGCTAGTTAGCAAGCTGTGGTAAAATTAGTATTTATGCGCATGTGACTTACGTCTTCAGCCATGCATCCACGTCTTCTCGTAAATCATCCAGCTCTGGACTGACCCTCGATGGCCAGTGGGAAAAATATGGGGTGAGATCCGGAACAGGGATTCTCTGAGTCCGTAGTGCTGCTAGGACTTGTTTCCTTGTCACCCGAGGAGTATCTGTGGCCGACACTGGGTGTCGCAAAGGTGGCAATGCATTTGTCGAAGGGTACACTTGGAGTGAACTCATGGTAAATGGTAGAGTCATGCGTTTACGATACTTCTGATGTTGCTGAAAGCCTCTAGCCTCTGTTAATTGGAATGTTCGCCTATGTTTCAATTGTACTTTGAAATATTACTCATTGCTATCATAAATAGAGAAGTGCGTTTACCGCGGTATTATTAACTGCCACTGCGAGTCGGGATGACCAACAAGCCTCAAACCATTATGGCTAGACGTTCGTCAGCACCAAGCAAAAACTCGGCACTTATCTTTCATTTGTGTGTAACCTCACTACCGAGTAATAGTTGCTTCAGATATCGTCATTAGGTACCTAACTAAGGCTACTAATGCCGAGGATTTAGAAGACAAGACCCCAAGTGGAGCGTGGTATTGAGAGATCAACAAACTCGTCCACTCCTCTGGGATCAATAAACTTCATAGCTTCAACTGGTTACATATGGCCCCCAATAATGAAGCTGGCAATGACTTGTCACAGGATACTGGAATTACTTACTACCCTGAAATACAACACTAACCGTCTTCAAAAGTGACCCAATGGCAAATATCCCCTAACTATGCACTTCTTCGATCTATATACAGTGATGGCTTGTACAGTATGATTATGACCAACAATCGCTGTTTATTATTTCAAGGGAAAACGAGAGATTTGGGTCTTTGGGATGTGAGTCGGTGAAGAGCAATACCATTGCTATTTAAATTATAGCAGTCACCACAATATAAAACTAGTGATGGCGTTATTCCGCCATGGACCTCGACTACAAGCGATCACACTCTCCCTTAAAGCCAATGAACAGCGTCTTTGAGGCACGAGTTACGAAAAGAGGCAAATTAATTACGTACATGGAAAACCAACACCCACTGTCCCGATTTTATATACAGCGCTAGTGAAATACGGTTGGATACCGTTTGAAACAAAATAGCTCGTAAATTCCTCCACTATGTTAGTCCTGCTCGTTTTAGAAAGGTCTTAAATTAAGTGTCATTCAGCACAGAGCAGTTGAAATAGTCTATCTGGCTACGGATAATTGTTTCTCCAGAACGAATTTATGATCTACTGATATGGTCGAAGGGGGTCGCCTAAGAGATCGTCGGTCATTTCTCGCTGATCTGGAATATTGAATGCATTTTAAGGGGTACTGTAACGGAGTTATATCGGACGCTTAGGGTACAAAAACTGGAAAGGCTAGTTCTTTATCATGACTCGCTGTCGTCTGTGTTTGTATCATTCTCAAGATCTCTCCCCAACTACTTGAATCCGGATGCCTTGACTTTCCAAACGAGCTTCAGTAAGGAAACAGTCTCGAACAGTCTCAACGTCTCGTTCAAACGTTGTATCAAAAAGCTGTAGTTCGAAACGACGGAATATGGCTGCCATGGCTAGATAGATTTCGGCTTGGGCGAAACTAAGAATAATGGATTAGCTTGTTACATCGAGAGGTGCACAGATATGTGAAAAGGGATAACAGGAAGGGAGACGCTTACTGCTGCCCAACACACATTCGAGTACCACGGCCGAAGGGCACATAGTAGCGCTCTAGTTGGACGCCATCTTCGCGCTTTTCAAGCCAACGCTCTGGTTTGAAAGCGTCTGCGTCGGGAAAGTACTTTTCATCGTGCATGACCTGATGAATACTCATACCGACTGGGGTCTAAAAATTGTTAGATATAAGTAAGAGAACACAATGAGACGTTTCAACTTACACCGGCCGGGATGACCCATTCATTGTATTGTAATGGAGTGTCACTAATTAAAGGCAACCTGGAAGCTGCCAAACCAACAATGCGCATGGTCTCTTTAACAACCGCTGTCTGTTTGTCCTGTTAGCGATTGGGGAGCTCCGGATATTGACGCCGTTCTATCTTTGTCTCTTCATACAAAGATGGGGTAAGGCATTAGAAACGGTTATTGGGAAAGCGAACAAGAAAAGGAGACAACTTCTCACACACAGGGATGACGTACTAAAAAGGGAAGAGACTCGAGCTCTGCGAGCTCAGGCAATTTATTGCGGTCTGGCATCACAGTGTCCAATTCCGCACGGAGTAAATTGAGATCCCCTGGGTTGGTAAGTAGATAATATGTGCCAATTGCCATCGTACGGGCGATGGGGTCACCGCCTGCTGTGATTGCTAGAAAGCCGTCTTGGGAGAGTCGATCAACGGTCTTCTCGTCCTCTGGAAGACCGCTATAAAGGATACCATCAAAGACATCTGGGGCCCTAGTCTGCTTCACTGGGTCCTTTCTCTCTGATTTTACCGCCTTGTTCCATTGAGACCACGAGTCGACTGACCTCGAGTGCATTTGCTGTGTGAATTAATATCAGCATGTTTTCATTCCTGTAGAAGATCCTAGCCCTCTTACTCTGTGTAGCATCAACATGGGAAGAACTGCAGGGTATATCAGCTTAACCATCCATGGCTTCAGCATAAATAGCCATGGGAGTGCATCGGGGAACTGTTTGAAGAACGGAGTGACCACGGCGACAGCGTTCATAGTATGCATAAACTCCATTGCCTTCTCTTCAGAATCAGAAAGCCCTAAAGATCCACCGAAGCCTGTTTTATTTGTTAGCTAGTCTTTGTTCAAAGGTACCGAAATATCAACACACCATATATTCCCAGCAAATCCGTCGCAAAGGCTAACAACGTTGCTCTCAGGTTGATGGCTTTTCCTGAGACATACAAATTATGGAACTGGGTGGAGAGTTTCTCAACGCTCTCACGCATGATGGACTGAGACTGGACAACATTTCCTCTTCCGAAGTACGACGCCACCGGTGCCTTTCTGATACGGTGAACATGATGATCAATCGTCCCAAAAACTGCTACCCAGTTAACCAAGATCCTTTAGTGCTATGCGATGACAACATACCTCCCAATGGAGTTCCTACAAGGTTGGCCGCCGGAGGATACTTGTGTCTAATAGCGCCTCCTGCGGCATTCAAGGTGTCGTACCAATCTGGATCGGCTACTTGGAGCTCGTCTGGGTTGATTCTGACAATAGGACCTGATGTAACAACATGGTAATTAGAGCTTCTTCTGTTTAAATTTTCCCAGAGAACCTCACCGTATGTCTTGTGCATGCGATACGTTTCCCACAAAAACTGTCCACCTGGGGCCTTGACGCAATCGTAATAGAATTCATACCATTTCGTCGCAGCCGCCAGTTTTGGTCCTGGAAACCTTGCAAGTGGATGAAGGGTCAGACGATATATGACCAACCCCAGGCCATAAAGCAGTGCTCCAGCCAGTGCCAAACCAACTGCTGCTCCAATGGAGACCGGAGAAGTAGATGGCATTATGGCGAAAACTCCCATTGTCAACAAGAGGACATTTACCCACTGCTGGAAATTTTTCAATGGCTAGTCAATGGTGGAGGAGTAAAACCTTGTAGATACAAATAATAATCTGGCGTGCGGCCAGGTTCCGTCCGCAAACAGCAACAACTCCGATAGGCTGTACTTCGCACAGGGGTGTACCAATCTAGTGGTAGATATTGATACATCCACGTTACAGTCGGCAGATAGTAAGCGTACATATGGCCCCCAGACCGCTAAGGTAAATGAATGATTGACGGCAGTGTAGGGGGTAGTTTTTTACGGGTACGCAGTAGTACTTGATATGGTAGTCGCTACTATACGGTCACATACTGTATTATACAGGACCATCGTACGTGCGCACGGCGTTGTATGTTAATCATACGTGGATTATACGGTGTGGATTCCACTAAGCCATGATATGCGAACAAAATGACAGATGACCCAGCCCAGCCCACCCTGAGATCTTTGAGGTCTGACCTTTAAAGGGTTACAGGTCTAAGTTGATCACCCGCCAGGTAGATCAGCAAGCAGATGCAGGATTCAGGCATACCAATTCCTACTACATATACCCTCGACTAGGGATCAAAGGCATTAAAGGTCTTGTTTGGGTAGTAATTAATCGATGATCTCAACCACATGAAGACAGACAGGTTTTACACCAAGGCGTTATCCTCGAGCGAGGCATATACTGACGGCGTACGCAGTATATTGCAGCTTTATAACCGTTCTAAGTTGACGATGCCTGGCCCAATGTTCGATCTTAGAAGGCGACAGCGAAATGCCGGCAAGCATTTCTCGATCGGTTCCTCCTACTTTGTGATTCATCTATCATGGTGAGTGTCCCGCAGCTGTTTAGTTGCTGTGCGTCAGTCATCGGCGTTCCAGCATCCTCATCTACCGAGAACAACCTACGGAGTAGCTTCCACAGGATGTGGCCACAAAAATTGACTAGTATCGAGGCATATATAGTGGGGGCCAAATGTTTAAATCCAACGCTAAACAAGTTATTGCGCTATACCATATTAAATTAGTAACATTCTAAAAACGCATGGACATATTTATTATCGTGCTACGTACTTTTATTTCCTAACATTATTTATTCCCCCCTTCTCTATCTCATAATTTGAAGCTATCCCTAATCTAAAATACCTCTCCGCCATAAATTAACCGTATATAGCCTTTCATAAAAATTTATTGAATTTACCTTTAAGATTCTTCTTAAAACTATAAAAATCACAGTTTAATATAAACAATCTTAAGATAACAATAAGACTTACTCTCACTCAAGCCGGCCTTGTAAGATTACTAAAGAGAAACGAGACTATTGACTTAATCTGTCAGGTTCTAATTTTTATACAAAATATGAGGATCTTGTTAATACTGAGATTAGTAAGCGGGGGTAGCGGGGTCGGACCACCCGCTATTGGCTGGCGAAGCCCAACGTCGTTGGCCATAAGGAGGGGTCACTATAAGCCCTTCATGCCGCGCTCGGAGACAGATCAATGCCGAGGACCGAGCACTAGGAAGCGCGGAAGCGCTAGGAAGCGGGCTAGGCACGTCCTCTCGTAGATCGGGGCGGCGGAGTGGACATTCTGGCAGACCCGGAAAGCCGGCTCGACGGAGAGACATGTCTGGGCCCAAGGGGCCAAGTTACGTACTTTACAGTAGCGCGCGTTCTTGGCCGTACAAAGTGTAATACAGCGATAATTCATGCGATAATTCATGCGAAAATTACGGACTAGGGTACTCCTGGTCCGAGGTACATGAACTCTGTGGGACGAACCATGAGTGAACATCCCAAAAAAGAGACCAGTTTATTAACTATTCCTTGTCTGTATTATCATTGCGAGGCCATACATCTCCAATGCCTACCAAAAAAGCCTTCTCTTTTTCCCCCTGTTGTTACACTTGACGTATAGCTGTTTCATCGCTGTATTGCATAAAGATAGTGAAATTGTTCGGGCCTGATTTCTTTGTCTATTCAACCCCTCTTCCTATTCTCGGTATTTCTGCAAGCAGGCCCAAGTCCTTCTTAACAGTTATTCAACACATGGGCCACAGCTGTCAAAATAATAGTTCCTAACGGTATATATAAGGGCTTTTTGCTTATAAGCCCACGTGAAGATAGTTCAGTCATAGCTAACTATAACGATATTACAACGAGACCATGGCCACGTTAGACTCCGAAGTATTCGATATTATTGTGGTTGGTGGCGGTACAGCGGGCTGTGTAGTAGCATCAAGACTACAACAACGCAAGCCAACCCTTTCAATTCTAGTCCTCGAAGCTGGAGAAGATCTATCCAAGAATCCTGTTGTGTACTCTCCACATGCCGGTGTCCAGCTTTTGGGGTCGGATGCAGATTGGAAATACAACAGCACACCCCAGACTAATTTAAACGGAAGATCTATATACTACCAGGCTGGAAAAGGGCTTTCTGGTAGTGCGGCCGTGAACACTGGTAGGACAACTTTCCTCTTACCAGTGTCAACATTATTGACTTGATAATTCTATGGTTAGGTGGATGGGTTCGCGGAGATGCGCAAGACTACGACGAGTGGGCGCGTCTAGTGTCAGATCAACGCTGGAGCTATCAAGGTCTACTTCCTTACTTCCGGAGAACCGAGCACCACTACGACGAGAACGGCGACCGCACACAGCATGGATTTGAGGGCCCTATTCATACCTCCTCTGTGTCATCAAGCGGCCGTCAATACCCGCTGAGAGAGATATCTCGTAAAGCTTGGTCCAGCTTAGGGCTGAATGTCATCGACGATGCAAACAACGGCCATCCCCAAGGCGCCGCTGAGTTGGTCAGTAACTGGGCTGACGGCCGGCGGCAATTGCCAAGTGAAGTATATCCACAAAATGGGGTGAAGTTTCTAACTGGCGTACATGTCAGGCGGATAGTCCTGGATGACAGCCAAAATGCCACCGGTGTCGAAATTGCTGGCGGCCAAATATACTCTGTCAGGTCCGGGGGTGAAGTGATTGTTTCTGCAGGTGCTCTACGAACTCCACAAGTACTATTGCTGTCTGGAATTGGAGACTCTCAAGAGCTTTCCAAGCACAATATTCCAGTCAAAATAGATCTTCCTGGAGTTGGGCACAACCTCCATGACCACCTCATGGTCTTTCGTTATTGGAAGCTTCGGGAGCCGGAGAAAGGTGTCGCGCTTGGGTCGCCGCTTTTTGACGGGCCCAACTTCGAGAAAGGGGTACCTCCAGAAGACTGGTTGGTGACCACGACTGTCCCTTCGACGGGCCTACAGTCTGCCTTGGAAAAGGATGAAGGTGGTTCCATCAGCCCGAATCACGCTCTAATTGCAGGGCCTCGGAGTCATTTGGAATTGGCCACAATATATGCTGCATTTGGAGGGGAAGTAGTTGGACTCGACATTCCTATGGATGGCACAGCGATCATGAACTTCTACATGATTTGTTTACCAACGTCCCGCGGCACTGTTTCTCTCAAGTCGAGTGATCCAGCCGACGCCCCGGTGATCGATCCCAAATTTTGCGACACAGAAACCGACCGCTTTGTTATGCGAGAAGGCTGGAGGCTACTTTCCAGGCTTATGCTCGAAACTCCGGAAGGAAAGCAGCTTGTTGCGGAGGAAATTGTCCCTCAAGGCCATGAACCGCTTCCATCCGATGCCCCGGATCACCTCATTGACGCGCGTGTGCGCATGGGCGGATTGACGGCCCCTCATCCTGCAGGTACTGCAAGCATGGGCACTGTTGTCGATGGCTCATTACGCGTTCGAGGAGCACGGAATGTGCGGGTCGTGGATGCCAGTGTGGTAAGTTGGTCACGATTCTCTGCCGAATGGTCCAGGTTTAATTTGCGCGTTTCCAGATCCCAGTACCCCTGGCATCTCATTACCAGGCTGCTGTTTACGCTATTGGCGAGCAGGCTGCCGATATCATCCTTGAGGAAAACCAAACTCTATAATCAGGCGCCAGCCATGCCGTATTTCCCGACACTGGCAGACAGGTGTTATCGGCCGAACACGCGACTATCGGCGGCCATCACGCAAGGCTGGCCATTTAAGGTAAAGCTGTGGGGAGTCTGACCTCCATGATGATTGATCTCGCTAGTACGGAAATCCTTCTCAATGACAATGTACTCCGTACTGTACTTGTTATGTTGTAGGAATTACCACTCTACACATAATCGTTGCTTTTCTACGGTGTTTGTAAATTATATGTGAATAGTTTTGCTTGCCAGGGGTAATAATAATGCAAGCGTTCCTTCAACACATTCAAGGTTTAATTGAGATATAGAGCGCGGTGTAAGTGTGTGCGCAATACTAGTCAGTAACAAGGAGTACGGACCACTCAACTACGCCCCATTACGAGTCTGTGGACCTATACTAGAGGGTGTTGTACGTCGTAAGTTAGTAACAAAGTTATCTCGATAACGGTGAACGCCCTAGGCTCTTGGCCTGTGGAGGACTTACGTGTGATGTAGTGCGTTTCGGCTTCCACACATGAGACTATTGATTGGGGGCCAGTCCTAGATCCCTGAGTGGGCGCCTCCTTCGGCATATACGGAGTAATTAATAATTATGGAGTATACCGAACTGTAATTTTTATGCACGCAAGGATTAGATGCGATTCTGTGGTATGATTGTCGGATCTTCTTGGTAAGCCCATGTCAAACCCATGTTCATGCATTATTACTTTTATTAGTGTTATTATCTGCGTAAATTCCAGAAAGTCATCCTCTGCGGCCCGTCGATTTTTTTTCCTTCAGTCATCCGGTACGTTAACTACGAAAACAGCGAGGTGTAGTTTTAGACGACGGTATTCCTTACGTGTATCGGCGATTTAACATATTTCTTGCCGTCGCGTATCCTCTAGGCCTGTTATATAGCTACAACCTGCCTGATGTTATGCTAACATGTGGACTTTAGCTCCAGTAATATCCCAGAAGAATAAGAAGGTACATTAACACCTGATGTGCTTTTTACTCTTTCCAATCAACATTATGATACGAAGAACCAGAATCTGCCCTGTTTACCTTGTGCTCCTATCAGAAAAATAAAGCGTTAGTCATACCAGGAAGTTGTAGTGAATGTGGTGACTCAATACAGTAATAATGTCCTTAGGCCCGCTTTGGAAGGATTTTTGCATGGGGGTTCCTTTTCAGTTACTAGTTCATAATTATAGTGTTATTGTTCCCATTATAGAGTAGTTGAGGGGGGATTGTTGGATCTGCTTCTAGAAATTCCCAAAAAGTAGCCCCATTAGTCTCCTCTTTCGTCTGAACCCCTGCCCAAGGCTTGCATAAGCTCAGAACCGTGTCGTCAACGTTCCAATCAGCAGAATGGGCCCTCCTACCACGAGCGACATTCGACTACCACGTAGCCCACATTGTTGTATCCGTAGTACGTAGCTCGTTTGACGATCTCCACAGGTGCACCTAGCCAACCGGCACTCCGTAGGAGATGTTGTTGTGACATCGTTGGGGTCTCTCTTGCATGGTAATCTGGTGGCTGGTGACTAAGTCCTCGACCCTGTAGCCCCCCCCCCCCACCCCCTCTCTCTGTGTTCTTGGCCGGGTGTCCTTATCGATTGATTGCCTAGGCGGGCAATCAGGCCTTGAGTGTGACATCTTGTCTCAACACCACGATCTGTCACAAAGGGATGGCCAGGACCATCCAGCCTTTTTATCTCCTCCGTCTACTTTGAATAATACTGTGCGAGATGCCTCACCCCTGATTCCCCCGCGCTATCTTGATTTATTCCTGTTTTTCCCACATCATTATCAAAAGTTTCCAAGCAAAGTGCAAGAAGCTGGCATATTCTTCACAATAATCCATGGCGTCGCCCAATCCTGCGGGTGGTGACGGGGCAACGGCCATGCCCACTGCCACCAATATCAACCCAATTGCAGTGAAATTGGTCGTTGTGAGCATTGTTTTGCCTGTGTTGGCTTTTGTCGCAACAGGGCTCAGGTTTTGGGCCCGGCGAATGATGCGCGTAACACCGGCAGTTGAAGATTGGCTCGTTGTTGTTGGATTCATATGGACAGTTGGCTATGCCATAGTCAACATTCTTTGTACGTGAACTCCCGTCATCCATGGCCAAGTCTTGCCCCTCTAACACATTGGAATCAGTGGTCACCATAGGTGGAGTCGGCTGGTCAAGCACATTGCTAGCAGAAGCTGGCCAGATGGGTCGTATCACTGCTCAACTAAAGGTTAGTTATTGAATTCCATTGCCAACTTGGACGTTTGCATCAGAGGCAATGCTAACTATGACCAGCTCACCCTAGCAGGTCAAGTCGTCTATGCCCTTGCAATGGGGTGCGTCAAAGCGAGCATTTGCCTGCAGCTTATTCGGCTCTTCTGGGTAGATAAATTGTTTCGGTATTTGGGCATCACTGTTCTCGCACTCTCGATCGGTTGGGCGCTCCAGACCATGCTCATCGGATTCCTCATCTGCCGTCCACTATCACACAACTGGAACACGACGAGTGAAGGAACTTGCGGTGATCTCCATGCTGCCTATGTGTCAGTCGGCATTGTGGACGCCATTACAGACGGGTTAATATTCGTGTTGCCTATTCCGATGATACAAGGGCTAAGAATGCCAACGAGAGCCAAGTTTGCCACCAGTGCTATTTTCGCCCTCGGTCTTGTTACCATTGTTTCTGGGATTGTCCGCACGATCCAGGTGTCCCATCTCCAATTCGATCCAGCAGATATCTCCGCTGAAGTTGACTTGTGTGTGTGGTCGGTAGTTGAACCCAGTGTAGGAATCACAGTCGCTTGTATGATTGTTATGAGACCGCTTTTCCTCCGGTTTGGAGAAAGGTTTCTCTCCTGGGCTCCCTGGACGACACGACGTAGTGGAGGCAAGAGTTATGACTCTTCCAAGGCGGCCAATACTAACCACTCTATCACTCGCAGCCATCAGTTCGTCAAACTAGAACCCAAATCAGACGCGATTCTACTCAACAGCATGGCATCTCCCCAAGAAGAATATCATCCGACGAACGGGCGACAAGGCGAAGACAGGGTCTCCGAACATTCCGACTACCACACCATGAGCCCATCCGCCCAAAAGCAATCTCCTGTACATGTAGTATAATGTCCATGTATAATAATTAGATTTTTCTATGTACACCGGCGAGTGGAGTTCCTTTTTTCTCTTTTTCTTTTTAAGGGCTTCGATCTGAATGAGTTTGATGTAAATAAGGTATAATTCTGGAGGAGCGCTATGTCGATTGGTGTTCTATTATTTTATTATTTTTCGAGTAGTAAGGCCTTAATTTTGATAACTTTTAAAGCCATTACAGATGGGTCGATTCCGACATACTCATTGACTGGTTTAAATCTTTTGATATACAATCCATTATTTTTACATCCTTGTAGAAATATCATCTCACCAGGATGAGAGAAAAGTAACCTTTGGAAAAGCACATGTGCAGCAATAAAATTAAGGATAAAACAACATTGAAGCTATAGAATTATTGCCTGTTCCATGACGTCGCATCCTTGATATATATACATCGCGTCTGCTCTAGGAATATAAACACAGTGCACCAAGTTTCCCTGGTGATCATGGCAGCTGAATTGAAAAGTAAGAAGTACAACGAGAGACGGAGAAGAATGAACATTTGAAGACGCAAAAGTGATGACTTAGAGATCCCAGGTCTTGTTATAAAGACGTGTTAGGAAACATAAAGGGAAGAAAGCAGCATCGCATTACTTTCCGTTCTTGATGTCGTCCGCGATCTTTTCAGCAATCATGTAGACGGATGACTGAGGGTGGCCTGGCGGAGAGATTGGGAAAATGGATGAATCAACCACACGTAAATTATGCACACCAAAGACCCGACCGTGGACGTCAACAACAGCGTTTCGGTCTCCTCTCTTACCCATGGCGCAAGTACCAATGGCATGGAAGATGGGAGTAACTGCACTCTGAATGTAGGCCAGAATCTCCTCATCTGTTTGCACCGAAGGCCCTGGAGCAGCCTCTGGGCCCGTGACAACAGACGCAACGTCTGGGGACGCCAATGCTTCTCGGCAGCGTTTAAGGGCTGCAACAGCCACTTCACGGTCAGCCGTGTGAGTCAGCCAGCCCATATCGATATTGGGCTGCACATGGAAATTAGAGCTGGTAAGCGTCACGCTTCCCCGAGACACTGGAGCCACCAAAAGAGACGTACAAACACCCTGGCTTGTCCCATTTGCGTTCACAGTGGTAGCTCCTACGTATTCGACCTCAGGCCAGTCTGAAGGAAACCAATCAAGTGCTGATTTAGCCTCGCGAGAGAAATTGGAACGAAGCTTCTCTGGGATTTTCTCGAATGATATATAGGCTCCAGGAGAACTGTAGGGCCCAGCTGCGTGGTTGTAATATTCTTCGAGTGCAATCTCGTTGGTTTCGGGGTTGGCCTCCAACTGCGCACTACTGGGGGTATTGAAACCAGTTTCAACAGGGAAAAGAATCTGGTCCCACAAGTTCTGGCCGACACCGGGGAGGTCTGAGACGACATGGATACCATGTTTCCTCAAAGTCTCGGCGGGTCCAATACCTAGGATATTTAGCGTTCTTTCTTTTTTTTTTTCCGCCATGAGATGTACGTGTCGAGGATGTTCTTACCGGACAGCATGAGCAGATGAGGAGAACCGAAAGGCCCTGCCGAGAGAATAACCTCTTTATTGGCTATCATAATCCCAACCTGGCCGTTTGGCCGTACGAATTCAACAGCGCGAGCTGTGTTCACGAACGGGTCGACAATGATACTTGTCGCATTGGTGTGCGTGAAGATATCAAGATTGCGCCGGTGCTTGACATGGTTCAGGAAGCTAGTTTGTGAACTAGATCGAGTTGCGTGCTTAGGATCAATAGTCATCGTCACCCAGGCCCCAAACCCAGACAATATACCGCTGTTGAATCCGATGGTGCTTTCCTTCAGGCCGAGCGACTGCAAAGCCACAGCCATCCATGTTGCTGTAGTGTCAACGTAGTTGGAGTATGAGATCTGAAGGGGGCCACCAAGTGAGTTGTCAAATGCATGCTTGTCGTATTTCACCGTGGCGTTAGGCATGTCGCGTTTTCTCTCATCTGGGGGTGTGAAGTGGGTTGATTTTTTAAAGTAATGCAAGAGATTGGAGAAGGTGAAGCTTTTGTCGCCCACCATATCGGCCCATTTTTGATATGAACCCTTGCTCCCCCGGTGATACGCCATGGTGTTGAGCGCCGAAGAACCACCAAGCGTCTTCCCTTGGGGATAGTGGATGATGCGACCGGCGGCGTCGGTTTGCGGCGCACTGAGGTATCCCCAATCCATTTTAGGGTCTACGGGGTACTTTTCTGTGGTGGCCAGAAAAGGATTCACCTGAGCAAGGCCGGGAACGACGCTGTAATTGCCATTGTCCACCTCATACAGACCTCCGGCCTCGATCACAGCAACGCGAGCGTTATCCGAAAGACGATTTGCCATCACCAGCCCGGCGGTGCCTCCTCCAATAACTGCTTGGGATCAGCACAACGGCACAGGATGATGGCCAGTTTCAACGTACCAATATAGTCATAATCCAAGATTTCTGCTGTATGATTGTGATTCGACCTGGTCGCATTGGTGTTGCTGGCTGCGCTCCCGAGGGCAGCCAGCGTCGACGCTATCAATACAGCCCACAACCTCATGGCTCCTCCGACCGCACGCTTGAAAACGAGTGACTTGAAGAATTAATGAAACGAATGAAATAGCCCTGAAGGACTCAATTAATCACAAGAATGTATGCGCATAATCACATGACATTAACCTTGCGCCACAACACGTTGCTGGACGTTGGAAAAGATCTCAATCGACCTCAAAGAAGGCCTCACTGGAGTCTTGGCTTCTGGACCGAACTAGGGGGTGGGGGTAGTGCCTGTGGATTCTGGAGCAGGCTCTGCTCAGTGCTTAGTGCTTACAGTGCCTAGCTTGTCTCTTTGCTCCGTACGGAGGTGTGCGTCAAAAGTCTTGCCAGTGGAGACATCCACTATTGAATCCTAGTGTGTAAGTTAATATTTTAGTTTAATACGTACTAATATTTCTAGTTAAGATATTAGTAAATAGAAATCTACTTTAGTATGTAAATTAAGTATAATAGCTGGATTATGAGATAGATTATTGAATAGGAATAATATGCATATAGTTGCTATGGAAATAGTATGTAATTATATGTATTTTAAAAAGAAATTAATTCTTAGTGTGCGATCTCTCCACTGGCAAACTTGTAAGTACGTATTTAAGGTACGGAGTATTCCGTACTAAAACGCTGCGAACTGCTTCCTAGCGCGCCCGAGCCACGTAGTACTTGCGATGCCCTAACCCCTGCGTCTCCAGGGTTATTGCCAAGTTTTTAAGCGTATTTATCCGTCGAAAAAGCCTCTCGGACCCCGCAAAAACGCCGTACGAAGCTTACTAGCGCATGCAGGGAATACTTAGAATAAGCACTACGGATACGGAGTGGTCACGGTTTTTTACGGCCGCGGCCCCCCAGCGGCCCCTCAAGTTTTATCGTTGACTGGCTCCGTCAAGATTGTTTTCGGCACCGGAACCCTCCGAGACAATGAGATAGGATCTAGAACTCCATACGGGGTATTATTAGCCATCTAGCAATGACTGGAGAGCCTGACTCGCGTTTACAAGCCATAACAAGATTCCTGGCAATTAATCTTAGCATTATGTTATGAGGTTATCGAGATGTTCCAGCGCGCGACGCTTGCTTATATGCATAGGCCAGCCATTTTAACCAACCAGGACGTGCATACTGTACGGAGTAATGCGTACTCTGTACGGAGTACAGCCACTGGCATTCTACGATCACATCATCCTCATGCAGGGGAGTTTCGTAATTTCCACCAGACGATCCTTCGCTCCTCTCGGCAAATGCGGGACGCGGTCGCTTCCAGATCGGCCTAGCATTTCCGAGCTGATACACTGTGACTAGAGTCCGCGATCACGTCGAAATAATGAGACGCCAGCGGTGAGGCCGCTTTCCTGTATCTTTTCTCCAGCCACGTGGCGTTAAAGTTACTATAAGCGAAGGGGAAATACTACATTGAGTAATTGATGGCGTTGTGCACATATTGATTCTTCCTGTTGGCGCTTGGACGGATTCCGGGTATCGGCACAACATTGAAAGATATTGTGCTTATATTTTTATTCCGCATATAATGTCACTCTGTTATATTATATATATTGTACCATGCTCGAACGGGTTTTGTTTCGTTGTAGATAAAGTTGTTATCTCTTCTTTGAGATAAGAACTGTTCGGCTTTGAGGTTCCCTCTTTTAGGTGATACCAGCAACGTCCAATGTTTGTCACTGAAATTACACCCCAACTCGGCCTGGAATGGGTAAAATATTATCGGAATATCGTAAATAGTCCGGATTTCAGTGTGATATTGGTTTTACTCAGCGACCGTTACATATAATTTCAGCACTGATGTCACTCAAATCAATTGAAAAATGATGCTCAATTGATATTTATATATATACATCCCTGAATGTAGTCTATCCGATCACAACACTTCAACATTTGAATGTTGATTGAAAGCCTTCAAATGTTCTCCTTTCTACAATAACAAACTAATCAATTGATGGTATCGAATGATTTTCCTTTGCCATCTGGATAGTTATTTTTACATGTGGTGTTCTCAGATACACTTGTTGGATAAGGTAACAATGCAGTGAAGGGTACGGCGCAGGGCAATATCAAGCCATATTCAAATGTTCATACAGAATTAAACCACATAGTACGCGATTGTGATATTGAATTATGGTTATTGTACTTGTCCAATAAAACCAAAGAAGATTTAATTCTAGATACTGTTGGAGTTACTATCCATTGGAACTTCAAGTTCCATATCATATATCGTTCGCTATTCCCAAAAGTTTCAAAGAATCTCCCCAGAGACGCCGTTCATTCTCGGAATTATAGGTCTGACGAACCCATCCAACCCCAAAAACCTCACTGTCATCCGGGCCACGTTTTGCTTCCTCACAATCCTCCAGGTATTTCCCTCCCTTTCCTTCCCAATCTTTCCCGACTGCCGCAATGACCGTAGTTGCAGCTCCTTGCTCTGTGCTTTTCAAGATTTTCACAACGTCGGGGTTGCTCATAATTTGTGTAACAAACTCTGGGCCTATGTTTCTGGAGATGTTGGTGTCGATAGCACCAGGGTGAAGACTGGTTGCATGAAGCCCCTTGTCCCCATATCGACGATCGATTTCGTTGGCCATGTACACAGTTGCTAGCTTCGAATTTGCATAAGCAACTCCATGATCGTATCCTCCGCCTTCAAAATTGTAGCTGGCCAAGTCATCAAGGTTACCAGCGCGGTGAGCCGAGGACGCAACATTGACGACCCTGGAGTTGAAATTGTTTGTCGTGCTGGCCAGCAAGGCAGGCTTAAGAAGTTGAAAAAGAAGAAAATGAGAAATATAATTAACAACAAAATGAATTTCGTGCTTATCCTCTGTCAGCGTCAGATTACTGATCCCCATGGTCCCGGCGTTGTTGATCAGTATATTTATTATACCGTTTGATTTTTCCAGAATGGTAGCTGCTGCAATTCGAACGCTTTCAACCGAAGTATTATCCATCTCAACCAGAGACACTCGATTAGGCTCCAATATCCCATGAAGAGAGATTTTGGCCTTTGTTACGTCCCGAGCAGTCAAGAAAAGAGTTGCACCTGTAGCAGATAATGCCCGTGCTGTCTCGAGACCAATGCCAGAAGTTGCACCTGTAATAACTGCTACTTTTCCGACAAGCTTATTTTTAAGCCCCTCATCCTGAATAATTTGAAGCGCAGTTGGCCTTGAGTCTCCAGCGCCTTCAGGCTGGAGATGGGCTGCAGCATATCGACTCATGTTGGCGAGCAATGGAGTGGAAATATGGCCAATGATGTATGATATTGATGAATTAAGAAATGTTTGATCTGGAGGGATATGCCCTTATACTTATAGCCCATATTTAGTACAATTTTCAATTTATAATGTTGATACCGTGGAAAATTATATTGACCACAATGGCACTTCACAACGTTGAAAGTCTTGGCGGCCGCAGTGGCGGCCGCAACTCCGGCCGCCGTTGTCCTCGACACGCGAAGTACCCCGCTACATAATTATGTTATTGTAAAGCATTTTCGGCCGATTCTTGTTTACCACTTAGAGCAGCAGCCGGGGCGAATCAATATAGGATTGGTAATCTTGGAATCTCGAGAATATTTCACCGCAATACTGCGGCCGCCGGAATCCGCTGGCAGGCCCTCGACATCTTCCATGATCTTCGATCATCCAATGCTTGGCCTATAGTCCATCTGGGCCCTAGTATTCTGTTCAGCAGCAATACCATGCAAACAAGTTCCAATGACCCTGGTCCCAATGAGGCCCAGTTAGTGTGCACATCATGCAAAGCTCGGAAGCGGAAATGTGACAAGGCCCTTCCTAAATGTTCCCCATGCTCCAAGTAAGTGAGGTTGTGTCCATATTGACCTGGGTTAATACCAAAGTTGTATATAACTAGAAAGAGATTGAAGTGCGAATACTTGCAGCCAGTTCCAGAAAGCCATGTACCACAAACCGACCACTTGTTGCATGGCTTCTCCATCGTTGACGAGAGTCAAAATGATTCCCAGAATATTGACTTTCCCACTATGCTGTTTCTGGATCCAGGAATCTTACAGCAGGGCCATTTTGAAATTTACCAGACCAACTTTCATATTCCCGGACAACTTGTACGTCTTCTAGGAGACGTCGACGAAATCCGCAACATTGCATCTAAATTCTTCAGGCATGTACATTTGTGGATGCCATTTATTTCAAAGAAACGTTTCTACGACAACTATCTACCATCCTACTCCCAAAATCGGCCCGATGTGACTCTTTTATTTCTGTCGCTCAAGCTTATAACTAGTCCACCTTCCCGGGAACCCCCAAATCCCCGGACACGACTGTACCGCTCTGTCAAGCATTTTTTGCTTGAAGTTGAAGGATCTCCTACACTCTCCATTTTAGTCCTTCAAGCTGGGGTACTTTTGGCATTGTATGAACTTGGTCATGGGATATATCCTGCCGCTTTCTTAACAATCGGTGCATGTGCTCGTTATGCACATGCTCTAGGTATTAAGACCAAGACAGCGGCAAGTACAAGACGAGTCCTCACCTTGGTAGAGGTTGAGGAGAGAAGAAGGGTTTGGTGGGCCCTCGTGATACTAGACCGGTTTGCTTCCAGCTTTCATTATCTACTTTATCTGTTGCATTGGTATTTGTATATGAAGCTAATCAAAAACAAGCTTCGTAAGTATCGGATGCCCCGGAAGACCATTCGCAACGGAAGATCCCGCATGGGATGAGTTATTGCCTATAGATGATGAATCGTGGAATCAAGGTGTACGTTCCTTCACTTTTACCCCAAGGCATCCCTGGAGGCTAACCGAGAGCATCATCTAGATTGTTAGATCCGAAGACTATGTTAAACTTTCTACTCCAATGGCTGGCCACATGAGTAAATTTGCTCTACTATGTCAGGCTGCACGGTTACTGGGCCAAGTTTTATATCACTTATCCAGTAACTCAGTTGACTACGATGACATTTGGATCCAATTAGAAAGAACTATCCAATCCATGCTTGCCGCTTCGCTCGATTCAGAGCAACGGGATAATGACCAAGTTGCATTCGTTTATAGGTTTTTATTTTCTTTCTCATTAAAATAGCGCTCTCCTAACATATTCAAAGTACGCTAGTTGCTCTTCACGCACCGTGGCTTTCTCCCGGCCCTGGTACAGCAGTCGTCGATGCAAAGCGTTGCAACCGCGCAAAAGAGGCCATTCAACAAATATTTCACAGAGTCAAGGTAAATCTTGCGGAGCAAAAGTGCTTTATTGGCCGTAATCCAGACGACATATCGCCATGGGGACTGTTTTTCGCATACCGCCTTTGTGTGGATCACATACATTCTGGTGATCAGGCATCGGACCTGGACTCATATGAAGTTATCAAAAGTCTAAGAGAGACATTTGTTACAATCAATGATAGGTGGAATGTTGCAGGTATTTCCTCTCGTGTTCCAATTCTGCCCATAAAGTATTAATTGTCCTAATATCTAATAAATGGAGTAGGTGTTTATCTCAAACTACTTGAAGCACGAGAAGCCACCAGTTATTGCTAGTTAAAAAACAGGAGATGAACCAAGTTGTGTGTCAAACATGGCAGATTATTTTCCCAGCTACGGTGAATACGATAATATCAATTTACGGATTGGTATTTGGAGAAATGGGTTGCATATAGCCTATTGTATGTGGTAACTTTGTGGAAGGAAGACCAGGAGGGCATTTTTAAAAAGTCCTTATGTGATTTCATATTTCCACCAAGTTTAATCCTTTTGAAGTAAGGCAGGGAAGCTGGCGGAAAGATGGCAAATTTTGTGCCAAGTCTAAGCGAATAACATTCATCAGAGACAAGTTTCATGATGCCCTATCGTTTGGGTCCTTTCATTAAGTATACACTCAACGTGTGTCATATTCTCAGTGGCTAGTCGACGAGTATGAAGTCTGAGACTTGTCAAGTTTTTGAGCCTTGTTAGCGGAAACGCTGTGCTTATGTCGGTCGTTTAAAACTTTTCCATCGTTCAAATTATCTGGAGATAGTTTTTTTTGGGAAGTCCGTGGAACCGTATGAAAACATCGATCGGTATCAAGACGTGACAGACGAATTAAAATGCGCAATAAATGCGGATGTGATGTCTCTCGACCAGTCACATCGTGAAAGGTGTATCTGGGCATGCAGTCGAAGCTTTACAAGGGCTTCGGGTCACTTGCAATCCAGTGCCGATCAGCTGAGTAAATATCATTCGAATGCTCGACACAACCTCTCCCCGTGGTATCATTCTACTGGCACATACTCCGTACATCATCTATATCCTGAGAATTGCCGGCTCATACCTCCACCCATCGTACCGAACGTCATAACCCCCAGTAAAACCGATTTGCGTTTCAAACTTCCGAAACCCAACAAGCGGCCTTATAACTTTGACTTTGGTTCCATCTGCATTTTCCCGGGTAAACCAAATATAGCAAACCTCTGGATCGATTACCACGTTGAGTATTTGTAAGGTGAAGAATATCATCAGGAAGGTCTTGGTGATAACTGAGTCAAAATCAACGGAGAACCATGATGTTACGGTAGCAAGGCAAAAGACGAACTGAACCAAAACCCTTGCACCGAAGGAAAGGGGTGCAGTGTAAACGATCTGCGACATGGTGTGTGTGCATGAATTGGAAGGCTGATCTGTAAGTCCACCTTATTGTTACTTTTGTTGCATAGCTGGACGAGGATTTGCAATGATGTAATGCAGAATGAATGGCCCCCAAAACAAGTATTCAGCTCGGCAATTTGCAAGTGGTCCGGCATCTACCGGTAGCCGACAATTATTAATTAGTTACTCCGCAGTTGCAATCCTAGCTTTGCGCTCATGTATTATTCATAAGGATACAAAAAAGAATCATCATTAGAGGCTTTTGGCAAACGGCCCCCAATGCAAACTGGGCAGAAAACTCCCAAATCGGGTTTAGTACCGCCATGTAGGCGGTGAGTATTGTTATCCGATTAGGAAGGCGGTCTAAATTCCAAAAGTTTTCTGTCTGTGGAAAACAGTTTTCTATGGATGGAAACGTTTCGAATTAGGAATAGTGTGGTATTAATGCCGTTTATTATAGTTTAGTACTGTTTTTAATGTTAGAAATACCACTAGACCTTAATTGGAATGGTTGGAATAATTCTGCCAGTTTACAATTCAAAAAGGAACTAAACCTGATTTAAAAGAGATTAAACCTGATTTGGGAATTTCCGCCAAGTTTGTATTGGGGGGCCGTTTGCCAAAAGCCTCTATTACCACCTCATGGAATACTAATCGCGCAAGCATAATGTTATGAAAGGATTATCCACGAGGGATTTCCGGAGATTCTTGAGTAAAAATTTTCACCAATATCTGGGCAGGGGCACATATATGCTGATACTCGGCTCCTTACCTCAAAAAGAAACAACACATGGAGTATGAACTCTCAAGACACTTCTCCGTTACTTCTCGCATCCTTTCACGTATGTGGCCATCGATTTAGAGAGTCTTCCTGGCGAGGAATCGAAGCCCCACTGGCGATTTTCAAAGGATGAAGATCACAATTCGTGTGCTAGACATAGCTAACTGAAAACAGCCATTTACGAAGTCCGGACTATATTAGCGCTCCTGCCTGGGATAAGCTTTTAGTTTGCATTGATAAACTTTCAAGCTGACCAAGAGCACTTGTTATCCTATTGGCCAAACATTTCGAGAATGGGGATAAAGTTGAACTAGCGAGCTTCTAGCTTTCTACGTCAAGAGAACAATGCGTAATGGTTTGAAGGATTTTTTGGACGTTATTTACACTTTCAGGAGGTCGGGAGATATGGTTATTGGATTTCTCTTTCCTGGAAACAAGCCATTTCGGGGACGAGGTGCATTGAACAAATCTGTCTCTGCATACCACCCATAAAATCAACGCGGTCGATAAGCAATAATTATTCTATTATGATCTATAGTAACTTTTTTTTGAGGTTCCTCACTATTTATACATTTGGGCAGCTCCCGAAACAAGGACGTAGGACCTGCCCGTTGACAACGTAATATCTTGGACCCTCTTCTTCTCCTTACTTTCGGAATGGAGCACCATTATCACAGTTGAATGGGGCGTCGGTTCCTTGCAGCTGATTCTTAATTATTCCCCATACGCTCTCGGACCAGGCGAGGTTGGCGTGACCAAGATGGTCATTAGGGCAAAAGTCCTGGACGACCAGGTTGCTGACGTTTGGCTCATCGACCCTGCTAGTGTCCATAGAGACAAGGGTGTCATACTTGGACATGATAATAGTGGCGTTGATGTTGTCCGGTACAATTTTGGTGCTGTTCTTAAAGGCGAGGTAGATATCTCCATCGTTGTTCTCCATGTCGATGCAAGCAGCACATAGAGGCTCTATGGCATCCTTGAGCAAGGAAGGGAACGGAGCCGGCAACGATTGATAGAAGTCCGTGAAGCCGAAATAGTGTGCACCGTGGACTGCTGGCCCAAGAGCGATAGCGTGGTCAACAACGGCGGCAACGTCGGGTTGCACCATTGGCACATAGAGAGTTTGAACACCTCCTTCCGAGTGACCGACAAGGTCGACCTTTGCACCTGTCTTCTGGGCTACCTCAAGGATAAATGCTCCCACTTCTGACGCTGAATCGGTCATTTCCGTCAGGCCTCCGATAAGAGGTGGGTTCATTGGAGAGCCGTATGTCTGCGAAAACACGCACCACCCCTCGGATGTCATATTCTTGTGCAGCAGGTTCAAGTCAACCTCTCGTGATGCTGCCAAGGCGTGAATCATGACCACCGGATTGCGGCCCTGTGGGTCGATGCAGTCAAAGTTGTTGTCGGATGCGCCGTACCAAGAGTCTGTAAAGAGGCCATCTGGGATAGTTACGCCGAGGATATCGAGTGCCGTGGCACCTGTGGCCATGGATAAGGTCATGACTTGACTAATAGAGCGCATTTTTCTGGTCAGATGGTACAATAGACAATAAAGTTGCAGAAAAGTTTCGCAGTAAGGGAATTTTAACAATCGACAGTGTATGCAATTGAGAACATCTGGGACAGAGAAGAAGAGAAAAAAATCATGAGCATGAGCATATTTAAATATCTAGCTATACACACTAGTGCTGCAAACAAACGCTTACTTGGTCCACCTATACGATCTTAATCCCCAAACTAACCTGGGGGCCGCTTGTGGTAGTGTGGCTCTGAGATCCTTCCAAGCAACAAAAAACTCTTAAATATGAGACTTAAAATCTTCGAGACATCACTGCTAAAAAAGAAGTATATGCTTGAAAGAACTACAACGTACTCGTTGACTTTTGGACATGGTGGAAAAAGTCTGTGCAAACCAAGAAAAAAAAAAAAGAAATGAAAAAGACAACGAAAAGAACACAAAAGGAAGAAACTATCAAAATCACTTTTATCACCCTCCCAACGGTACAATTCCTATCAAGAATTGCCCCCATCGGAATACGATCCACAGACTGAGCGCACAATATCCCTCCCAACAGCTTGACCCAAAAGAGCCGAGTACTTCATTCCATAGCTCACTGCATCTTGGTTCTCAGTGGAAGGATTTATATTATCCCATACCTTGGCAAGGGCAAGTTGACCAGCGCTAACACAAGCACCGGTTACTGTCAACCATCCAACATGCCAAAAGCTCATTTCCAAGAGACTGGATCTGTCAACGCCCGGCATCTGAGATAGATATACGGGCCAGTGTCCATCAACGTCCTCAGTGAGATTGCCAGTGGCGGTTAGCCATATCGCTTCCGATCCAACAGAGATAGTAGCGGTATATTCCGGGCCACCACAGAGTGCATGTTTCAATACGCCTTCTTCGGTAAAAGGAGCGGTAATTATAGCATGAAGCTTGAACAGATGGGGCCCGAGTGTTTGAATCGATACCACATGAGATGCCGAGTCTTGGCTAACGCCTGGGAGGCTCATTTGTACATTAACTTTCACTTCACTTGAAATTAAAGCCCGTGAGAGTGAAGCGAGGATCTTGCTGTACCCTGTTGGAAGCGGCGTATTCTTTGGGTGCAAGTCTGGGTGTGAGAGTTGAATGAAATGAATGGAAATGGCTAGACATCTCTCTGAAAGACTTTGAGGAATTGCCTGCCACCCATTGTCCGCAATCGCCTGAGTTGATAGACCCAGAGAAGCGATGATAGCTTCAGTGCAGTCGGCCACAGTTTGAGCATCGAGTTGTCCTCCATTCAGAACCGCCAATAAAGTAGACATTTGAGTTGCTTGAGAGGCCAGCAATATTGTGTCTTGGTGGTTCACTGTCCCCGACACCGCATCAACTGCGCAAGCTGATCGGTGTCTCCCGATTCTGGCTCTATAATCCAGAATACCAGCAGCTAAACCTTCAGGGAAAAAATGAAGCGTATCCTTAGAGGTACTGATAGCTGCTGTAAATGCAAGAACAAACGCCGTGATTGATGGCAATAGGCACGGGTTGGGTGCTTCGCTACAAATAACGACATCCTGCGAGTCATCACTTCGTACAGTGAAGTTGGGTACTGGGGCGAATGAAGGAGAGAAGGTCTCTGCAGACTGGTTGAATACGAGATCGAATAACGTCTCATCGTGATGACAGGCGGGAGATATCTGGACCAAGTCATCCGACGGGACAGACCGAAGGGTAAATGATCCCCAGAGAGGATTCACTTGTAGAGCCTTTTGAAGATTGATAAATCCCAGTATGGTAGACCCATGGCGATCGATACCAAAGTACAAAGGATGGGTGTCTGTGAATAAAATGTTTGGGATATGTCTGAAAGAATACAAAGCTCTTCCTCTACGGCCTGGCCGTGAGACGAAGGCGACTTCCCTGGCGTATTGTGAGCCGTTGTTTGATACACTCAAGACACAGTCTCCAGCTTGCAAAGCGGAAATGGGTTTCAGAGTTTTATCACCCATCAAAACTTTGGCACTTCCCCGGATGCAGCTTCCAGATGGTGGAGCTTGGTAATAACCGCTGTTTTGCAAAAACTCCGTATCCGCGTGCGCAGTTATCGTCACCTCAGAAGGCACCTCACCACCCTGATTAAATCCGTACCGCTGAATCTGCCCAATATTCTGGACCCCAAGCTGACTAGACGATATATTTCCTGCCTGTAGGTACGAGCGATATGCTGCCCAACTGGACGGAGTGATATCGGCAAACCCGCTCGGATCAAGCACCGGCTGCGTCGGCGAGCTGCGAACAGTGATCGCTTGATATATACCGTTGATTTGGTCATCGGTAGCCCCAAGAGCTGCCAGCTTCAGAAAATGAAAGAACATCTCCATACTTTGGCCATTCCAAGTCCCATCTGTCTGCTCGGCCGCTTTCTCTGCAATCCAGTCGGGCGATTCGATACAGGAGACATATTCGTCATACGTACATAAGCCTCCAGTGGTGGATGAACTTCCACTCCATTGAAGCCATTCCTGATATCTGTCTTTATTGGAGTTGAAGAGATTACTATTAAACGTGCTAATGGTAGACTGAACATCATTCAAATCGCAATATTGCTGACCGGATAAAAGTTAAATTAGATTGATTGTCGCACTTAAGCGAAAATTCCCCATCTCACCTGAGCGTAGGAGTCGCTGTTGTAGATCTCCTGAGTGACATACGCGTCTGCTGCGCCGTGGTAGTCACATGGATCACCAGGCTCAATGCTCGGTCCTGGGGTGGGCTCGGGGAAGTAAAGACTCTCAAAGGGCCCACCTCTCCAGGATCCGGTCAAGGCGTTCTGCATCTTGGAGATGGCAGGAGTGGCGGTATAGTGTTGATAAAGAGGTATCGCTTGTGTTTGAGACCACTTGAAAAACGGAGGCGCATTTTGCATCATCTGGTCATAATTTTGTTGAATTGTTTCCGGGTCCTCTGACTCAGACGATTTTTGCAGAGACTTTTTGTCTCCTTGACCGGCACTCCCCAGTTGGGCAGAACGACGACTGCGTGTTTCAACCCCAGTCACGGTCGGTTGAGGCAAAACACTGGTGGAGATGCCTACATTCTTATCCTTGCCCTTCACTGTAGGGACCGCAATGGGGTTACTGGGAGGATTGTTCGGATCTAGGACGGTTATCGTCACATTGCAACTCTGCTTGTATGTGTAGCCGTCAATGATCACGCTGCCTGTGACGAGGTAGGTAGTAGCAGATGACACGATAGGAGACATGCCAGAAACCTGTTCAATGGTGCCGCCATTCGTGCCACCATCTGCAATAGGGTCGGCAAATTGGAGAAAAGGCGGCAATGCAGGCGTAATAGACCACTGTAGAGGAAGAGAAGTAGGTCCGGAGAAGTTGACGTAATTGGACTCATCACTGCTCTGGGTGGTCAAATTCCAGTTTGGCTGGACGTATTGAAATGGTGCAGGCCCCATTGGTTGGAGTGTCAAGATCCAGATGGCATTAGTCGTTATCGCCGGTCCCAGTCCGACCGTAAATGAGTTGTCAGATTCAGTGCCAATTAGATATTGGCTACCTTGGGAAATGACGAACGAAGCTGAAAGCGGATAAGTCTCACCATCAATTGTCACAGAGCTTGCGTTCGAAACACACTGACACGTCCACTGTTGCTGGGCGACTTGTTGTGCATATACTTTGGGATCTACTGGGATTTCGTTCCCATTCCCGTCTACCGTAGTCGTCGCTGGTGGAGGCATCGCTTGCAGTGTCCCATCATCTCCAATTGCCAAGCAAACAGTAACTGGGGTTTGTTGCGAGTCCATCGCGTAGGTGAAGATCGTCGTGTTACCCTCACTATCCGTCTGGACAGACCAGCAGGTATCGGGAAGATAGGATAATTTTGAGGCTGCTTGGATGGCAAACTCGTCCGTCGTGCTTGAATCCTCTGGGCCGAGCTGAAGATATCCATTCATATCCCCGGTAAGTAAGGTATTAAAAAAAGAAATCCCAGTCAAAGAGTTAGTCCCACCATCCGGCGGAACAATATTGAAGTAGTCAATATCAGTATCGTAAGCCATCACCAATCCAGCCTTTTTAGCGTAGTTCTGGAGGAATTGGTCGACCGGGTTGGGAGGGTTTTTGTGTAAAAACATCATCGCGATCATGATTGCCAGTCCGACCACGGCGAACAAAATAGCCAGAGGCCCCGCACACGATGCCACTGTTTGGCAAATGGCGACACCTGCGGTAAAGGACACTATCTCCGACGACAAAAGCCAACCCGCTCCAGTTGCGAGGAGCTGGAGGCTCCCAGATATGACCATCATCGAATCCATGCTCTTCTGGAGCGGATCGGTGGACTTGACAGCATCGATAATACTAAGCACTACATTGACGCCCGCGAGAAGGGCTCCCACAGCATTTGTAAGGAATTCGCCTGCAGAGCGGCCAAAGATCTGCATTCCAATCGTTATCTCATCCCCGGTGACGGTCATCGTTTCTGGCCCAGTTCGTACAAACCATAGAGCGATCTCTGACGTTGTCTGTCAAGGTCAGCAATGTGTCCAAGTGAATCTAAATAATCGAGTAAAAGGGCCGTACCACATCGGTCGCCTCGGGTAGCGCATTAATGACACTGTCAAAGCCGAAGAAGGCTTTGAAACAATCACAGAGTCCACCGAGGTCACTCCAGTAAACACCAATTCGCAATACACCCTGAATTGCTTTGATTGTAAGGCTCAAGGCAATACCCGCTAAGTTTACAATAAAGCCAGTCTTCTCTTCTGGAGTCATTGTTCTCCAACCGAGCCCCCCTAGGAAAGGGAAAATCAAAAGCACAACGCACGCACTGCGAAGGAATGTAGCTGCCATGCTTGCGCCATTCACGAGTTTTATAAACCATGATGATGCATTGTTAATGTTGTTGAACTGATTGTAAATGGCGTTCCATGAATCCAGCGTCCCATACAGTCGAATACTCATTGCAAGACTCTGAAAGAAATTGCCACGAAGGTCATCTTGGGCCGCTAATTGATCTGCATTGTCTGCTTCTTGACTAATGTTCTGATCCAGGCTCTGACTGTTGTCTTCAGCGAACTGTTGTAACATAGCCTTCAAGATGCTATCGAAGTCTTCAGAGTTTCCATCTGCATCGACAAATTGGGGAATGAGGGCACTCATTTGATAGAGCCTTACAACATCATTGAATGCCTGCTGAAAACTTTTACCATTCGGGTTCTGCAGGCTGCCTTCCAGCATACCAAACGTGCCCGATAAGGACTTCAGGTTTCGTGACACACTAGGCGAGATGGTGCCATTTGTGCATTGTGCGTAGAGGTTTGGGACGTAGTATTGAGTGCACCAGTAATACAAGTCGAACGCCCAGAAGAGATTCTGTGAAGTGGCCCAAGTGCAGAGTGCATCAACATCAGCCTGGGCATCCGCTAAATTACTTGCAGCGGTAGTAGGGTCACCAGCCATTGTGCCCATGCCCTGGGCAACGGATGCAAGGTTGTTCTTTATGATCGTTGCTCCATTTTGAATAATAGGATTGTAGTTATTATTAGGATCTGCTTGGTCTTGCAAGTATTGATTGATAATTGGAAATTGAAGTGAATAGCGGTACCGGTATAGTTGATCCGACTGTGATTGATACACAGGTGAACTTTGCGGAATATTTTTGAGTTGTGCCTGGGCTCTTATTCCATTGCACTGCTTCGCTTCATCAAGATCTGAACGAGCCAGGCTCGCAGTAACGTAAGGCACCTGTAATTGTTGGTAAAATGCCTTGTTCTCCGTGTTGTCTGTCGCAATGGCCTCGACATTCTGATCGTCGAAGGTGATGGGGGCTGCTTGCACAAAAGTTGTCCGGATATTATCGTCCATATAGTAAGTGATAATTTGATTTATGTCTGCATTGGCTGCAGAGGAGACCTCGTCGCTGTATCCCGTGGGACTTGAGTCATCCTCCACCATTGGGTTCAGATTCAGCAGTCCATTAACAGTAAGATCAGGGTCTCCAAGCGCTTTGGGTCTGTGGAAGGCATCGGGGATCGGGGGCAACGAGGAGTGGAAGACAAGGCCAGACTCGTCGGTCCCGGGGCCAATGCCAGTTCCAATGACTGCATATACTTGGCCATTAGGCAGTAGGTACGCGCCTGTGAATGACGTCCCATAGCTATCAAATCCGAAAAGGGACTGGACGGGAAAGACGGACTTGATATCGTCATTGACCCGGACCTCAGGAGGCGGAGGAATCAACTGCAAGTCACTGACTGTGGTCAGACAATACGTAGGCTGGTTTTCATCACCCCCTTGAAAGATACAGGTGTAACTGTCAGGGGGAAGATCATAAGTCAGTTGAAATGTTTCATTGGCAATTGTGTCCGTATATGCCGCTTCGTTGAACGTCGATTTTTTGCCGAAGGGATCGGTCACGGTGTAAGTGTCATAGGCAAACGTCATTCCCCCACTCTCCCAGGTGGCAGAAGCCCACTGTGTCGAATTCTCATCCCACACCAGTGTCTGCTTCCCCGTTGATTGATAGGCACCGGCATTGGCAGAGACCTGCACATTGAATTGAACTGCGTAAGGCTGCAAGTTGACCGCATAATCACCTTCCGGCAAAGAGAGGTAGCCCGTCGGTTTATCGGAAAGCGTAAAGTCTAAAAACAGCGAGACTAGTCCTCCATTGGCATCTTTTGTGGAGAGCGTGTAAATATTCTTCTCCGGTGAGAGTACTATTCTTTCGGGCGGAACCCAGACGCTGCTCAACGGGTCAGCAACCTATTTGCGATACAGGGACATCCCAAAGTGAAAACAGGCGTACTTGTTTAATCGAATAGCTCGCCCAGGAACGCCAAAACTGGCAAAATAAACGGTATTCCCTTCATCTTTGAAAAACGATTTGTCATGAATTTTGCGTTTTGCAGCTACATCCTGGCCTGCCAGCAGGACTTTGAATGCCCTGGGAGCTCCGTGCTGATGGGGGTTTACTTCAATGGCTTTGGCGAGGTCTGCAAATGGAATTAGTGCCTTCCCAACACGGATCAGGAGGTGCCAACCACGTACCCTTGGGGAGTTTACTATGCTGTAATTTTTGTTTATATTTTGCTTTTCTTAGAGCTCTCGTTTTCTTCACGTCGTAGCGATTGCCCTCTAGGAAGCCCTGGAATCGGGACAGCTGTCGGCGTCGAACAGAAGAATTACTTGACAACAGCCCGCCCCATGAGAGATTGCATTGACTATGGGCCTGCAAGAGAGACATCGTGGACAAACGATATGTTGTGCGAAATAAAAATGTACAACTGGGAGAGTAAATAAACTTTTTAACTGAAGTAAATGACTGATGTGAGCTATCGAGTTAAAGTTTTTTCTTTTTTCTTTTTTTTCTTTTTTTCAATTGAGGGAGATGACCTTTCGAAATAGTTGAAGCAGGAGAATAGAAATTCTTTGGATGTTCCAGTTCACTTTTAATTGAAGTTGGATATAGGTACATGTGGTGAAGTATTATAGTAGAAAGGTGATTGAAAACATTCCGCAGCTGTCGCGCATGGTCAATATATAGGGAAAAGAACACCTGCTATCGCAGCTCCAAAACCACGTTCGAGTGAGACAACATGTGATTCCGAGATATGCCATGTCCACTGATGACTGCAATATTTATCATCTATTATCTTTATTCATTCAGCAAACGGGACAATCGCTCCTCAGCCCCCATACGTAGCGATGATGGATGAAGGTTGTTGCATGCGGGAAAACAGGTGCTCAGACAGAAAGAGACCCTTCCGGCCCGCACAATAAGCCGTTTGCAGATGCTGTCTCACATCTGACCTAGAGATGTCCTCTATGCTATAAGAGCGATGGTCTGCTGACAATTTTAAATTTACCTCACTACCGTTCTTGCAACCACCAATCAGCCTCTCATGGAACAAGACGGTAAACGCCTTAAATTGGTCAATTTTACATCATCATTAGAAAAAGATACGATATGTGTTAATCTAGTATATATAGGATATTAAAATATAATAGCTAAGAACAATTATATTCTTTTTAGACAGATATCTCGATGCCTCAGGCATTATATGATCCGCCCGCAGATAGCTTCTTACTAGTGGTTCTTATTTACCAAGAACACACATAATCGCCTGAGGCCAGGAACGCTGATCCCCTTAATTATTTGCAATTATTTGGACTGATCAGACTATTGAGAAATCGCCTACATAAGGTGATCAATTTCCTATGTAATTTAGAAGACACGCTCATTAATCTCTATCAATTTGACTCATATTCTTGCACCAACAAAAAAGCCCCAAGGCCGCTTAGTAATCTTGCTTACATGACGTTGCGCTTCACCACAAATGACCTGAAAATATTGCTTTTAGAGTTACACATCATTAGAAATAGAATTTCATTGAACGACGGCTGTAAAGTCAATCACAGGACCAATGCGTATAAAGCCCAGCCCCCATGGTCAGCCCTCCACCTGAACAGCTCCACATACTAGCCGGATTCAACCTGCGCAACCTAACTGTCGAGAAACGAACAGTTCCGCTTACTACTCTACTCCACCAAAATGGAGCCGCTTCGAGAAGACGTTCTAAGTTTCTATAGTTTCCAACGCATGCTCCCCTTATACCCCCACACAAGCGTTCTTCATTGGTGAATTACCTTTTTTATACTCGAATGGATAAAATCACCGCTTTTCAAAGTCCTACTCGGTAGAGACGCGCAACTGATCCAGATTATATGCGCGGTCAAACGTTGACGTACCTCAACTATTACTTTTGGAAGATGGAGGCTATAAATACTGTTTTCTTTCTCCCCTATAGGCATTCCTCCTCTTCATCAATCCATCCAGTTTCCTATCATCCCATTCCATCATTTACCAAAACTAGCTATCAACTATCAGCTATCATCATCATCATAATGCACTTCCAGACATGCCTTATCCTTGGACTGGCAATCAGCCTCTCCACCGTGGTTTCAGCAGACGTCGTAGTCGGCTGGGCATCAAACGGCGACTGCAGTCCCTATACCAAGAGTGCAGAAGGACCACTTAAAGTTGATACATGTTATGGCATCCAGGGTGGCGCTCCGAATTCCGTTATTGCCACGGGTCTCTCTTCTGGCCAAAGCGTCCAGTTCTATTCGGGAAGCAGCTGCTCAAGCAACGACGATCTGCAGCTTGTTATCGAAGCAAATTCCCAAGGTTGCGTTCCCACAGACGGCGAGGGCATCACCCAATTCAAGCTTGTGAACCAGTCTTAAGATGGGACAATGGGCCAGCTGAATGATTTTGTTCGACTCGCAAACGTTTCGATATATATATATTTGATTCATGGGGAGGCCTGTGGTTAGCCAGTTAAAGCGTATCAAATGATCTGCTCATGTGTATATACAGACAAAGATGTATTATCCGTTCTAGTGCTTCCAATGTCTCTTTCTCAGTTTACTTATAATAAATATGCACTTCGAATTATTGTTTCTTGTTATTTTCCCGAATACCTACCTGACATAAAGAATTCAAGTTGTGTTATTTTATGAGTACACAACACTTAGCCTGTGGTTTACTTCTGAAGCAGATATTTCAGTCAATCCAGTGGAATGGTTAAAGGAGCTTTGAGGATGGGCTTGGCTATCCCAATATATTTTTGGTAGTTTTGACCGCGACGGAAGCATCAAGACCCCATGACTGTTTGTGGGAACATCATATTCCAGTGTGTAGCCCTTTTTATTCAGAGCCCACTTCGCAGAATATTTCCCCAATGGACTTGTGAACCCTGCCTTAGCCCGCGTCAAGTCGCCAAACTGTGGTGCTAGAGTCCACTGGGCGCCTCCAGGTGCAGTTGGCCGCAAGCGCACGACCTAGGAAATCAAAGTATCTATTAGATCACTGCTCTAGCCGTGACAGTGAGATGGATACGAGCCGACATTGTCGTATCCATCGTTTGCGTATCTGAAGGACCCGTCCTCGTAATAGCCCTCTAGAATTGTGCTCTCTGTCCCGTAGGGATTGTGAATGTACCACCCCCAGCTGAAGCGCATCAAGTCTAAAGCTCGTTGGGTCCCTTGAATAGCGAGGTGGCCCTTGATCTCATAGCTCGCCACGTATGATACAATATTTCCTGTCAGATCGGGTGTTACGGCTCCAATTGGACCCCGGTTTGTGGTGAGTTGTTTGCTGATTCTTGCCATGTAGGATGAATTAGCAACATCGAAGTAGAGGCCCGTCCTATTCCCGTCTTCCGGAAAAGTACTGCCATCTGTGGCCGTATTTTTGAATGCTCTTAAATTGGTTAGCTGTAATATCAAAAATATTTTGCATAGGAGTATCTTTACCCGACGTTTAGATCCCAATTATTTTCTGGACTGTTCACTGCAACCTTCAATATGGCTGCTATGTCTTCCCATGAACCAGCTGTAGACGGCTGATCGAGCCAACTGGCTAATTGCGAGCCAGAAATAAAGCAGCATATTCCCAATTGTGCTATAGCCCTCGTCCGTAGCAGCACGGCCCCAGCCCGAGGTTCCGGTTACATTCAGCAATCCTGTCGTATTCTCAATTTTATTCGTAATATATGTCATTTTATCTTGATATCATGCCCAAATAGATTGTAGCCACTGTAAATCATTACTGTAGAGAACATAGTCATGAGTTGCAATCATAGTAGCCACGTAATAGGTGTCCGAGCCGTAGAGGTTAATAGGGGGCCCAACCTCTGGAAGGTCTCCAGTATTTGCCATCTGTGAGTAAAAATACACATAAGTTTCATGGATTCAGTTGGGAGACGTGTAGAATATTTGAAAGGAATACGAACTTGATGGGCGTACTGAACATCAAGCGCACTTCTAACACTGTCACTATCCCCGGTGCTTACAAGAACACTGGGAATGGAGATACCGAGGCCTTCTAACCACACAGCGCGATCACGCTTTGCTCCGTCGACTAGAATACTGGTGCAATTTTCTATGACAGAATCCTCCATTCTTCTGCTGAAGCGGGCCATGTCGCCCAGCTGTGGGCGGTACTGTGTTGGTCTGTATGGTATACGCAGAAGGATACCAAATCCGATTCAATAATTGATCATTGGAATAAAAATAGCCGCCATAGGCCATGATATTTTCCCCGCTGGGCTGTAATGATACCTCAAGCACAACTGTGTTGATGTTGACGCTGAATGTTGAATTGTCGGTCAAGGTATAAAGGCTTAAATATCGAAAGCCTCCGCGTAATTTGTCCAAGGGCATAGTGTAATTGCCGTTTTCCAGAGATCCAGCTGTGATATTAACATCCAAAGCACCATATGGACCGCTGCCACCGTTTGATTCGTCAGATGTGTAGCCAGTGAAGTTTTTTGCCTCGGAAAATGCGAGATCAAGAGAACCATCTCCGGATGCCATATAACCAACAGTGAGAATTCCACCAACTTCCTGGCCGAAGTCGAAGACAGAAAGGGATCCATTACCACTCATATGAACATCTCCAGGATACGTGGAAAGAACCCCGTGGTCTTTGTTTAGGATGCGGACTGGTGATACAGTACGCGAGAGAGGGGAAAGCACGTTTGCTTCCAATGGTCCAGGAAAAGAAGGTCCCTGGGGTCCATTGCAGACTGTGTCCTGCCAGCATTTTGATCCAAGAGCTTGGGAAAGTAGAAAAAAGTTATATAAAACCGCTATTATCGGCTTAAAAACAGCATTTTTGCTTGTGTATTGTCATTCATCGCCTTTATGATCTTTGCGATATCCTATATAAGCAACCCTGACAGATGCATGGCGAATGTTTGGGAAGAAAAGGAGCATAGGCTTGACGCGCACGAGTCGACCTTTAAACCTTTGGAAAAGTCAAATAAAATAGCGCTATCCTATTTGCAACGAAAGAAGAGTTTGGCGTTAAAGCTAACTAAATCCACGTTAATGTTCACGGGTTTGCAACCTAAAGTATAATACACAGCGAAGTGGTATAATCCCCCGTAGTCATTGCAATCAAGCGTCAGAGTTGACAAAGAAAAATACAGAAAAGGCTCAAACACTTCGCGATCGATAGTAGCCATGACAGTAAATCGATTACTAGACATCATTCACTTGGACTTGCAAGGCAGAAATCTACACGTATCGTCGCTCTGCGACAAAACACGGGGTTCTCCATTCGGGCACTAATTAATACCCCGAAGCTCGGAGACATGAGCCGAATTCTACAGCAGATGCGACCGGATCGCTAACACGGTGACTCGGGCCAGACTTGACTGATGGCATAATAACTCGATCCCATTCTGCGGGGAAATTGGTCTGGGCAAATTAGGGTTTGTACTTCCATGTCTGCGCCAGCTGTCCCTAGAGAAATTAATTTATATGGGATGGTTGCATAAAGGTCATGGCTTAAATAACATCACATTTGCCTTGGTTTACTGTCAGACATGGCTTGCGCCGATCTGACCGAACCCTCGAACAGTTCTGCAGCCAACTCAAAGCGATCATGCTTTACGCATATCTTCTCCATTGAGTCGCCACATCTCCATTTCCGGGCGTCTCTGGTCCTGGTAAGATCTCCCTCAGGATATCATTAACCCCCAAGCCCACTTCAGCGCAATGCTTCCATTGTCGAGGATAGCCAAGGCTGACCTCCTCGAACCGACAGCCATTCTTCCAATCCGTCCTTCGAATATGAAGATGGCCGCTAATGACTGCCTTTGCATTGAACCTTTGGTGCCAATCCTCGGTTAGAGTCGTGCCGCACCATATTACAAACCGTGGAATGTACTTTAGATGGGCAAGATCTTTCCGCAAAGGCCAGTGGTTTGCGATAACAAAAGGCAGTGATGGAAACTGTGCCTTTGTGGCTTCCAATTTTGCTTCGAACTTTTTAACAAGCTCCCTGCACCATTCCTGACGAGTAGAGTAAGGGTCCGGGTGAAGCAAAAACTCGTCCGTGGCTTCAGTATTCCGCTCTTTTGCCCACGAAACAGCATCTATATGGTCATCAGTATAGGCTATCTACAAATTTTCGGGGCGCGAGGAGCATAAATCCGCCGCCTCGATAAAGGCTTTGAGAAGTCATGCCTAGAGCCCACAAAGCGCCTGGTTCTTGAAATATGAGTTTTGAACGTACTCTCTATAGGTACATCATCTGGCTTGAACGAATAGTCGTACAACGTAAAAATCGGCGCAATCACAGTTGGGCCTCCCTGCCCCTCCCACACTACGAAATCGTCTTCAGGCGTGAGAACACCATAAGATTGCGCTACCTCAACACATTGCTGATACTTGCGCTCTCCCCGGAAATCGGCACTAGACCCCGTTGGAAATGTGTACAGCTCGTGATTGCCAGGACACCACCATACAGTGTCGAAGCATGTTGTGGCTGTCGCGAAGGCCAGCCGCAAGTGCTCAACAGTCTCTCCAATGTCTCCGCACATGATCAGGCCATCGCCGGGATGCGGCTCCAATTCAGACCAAGCTTCTTCATTGTAGGCAAAGGACACATGAATATCGGCAATGGCATACAGCTTGCCGGTGGGGGATTTCCTCTTATGCGACGCTGAGGGGCTGGGCATGGCTGGCGCTGTGGATTGCGTTGAGGATGGCACGGTCACAAGTAATTAGTGTGAGGGGCTCTCACTGTCAAACGTGAAGAAATCCGCCAAGCAGCGCTAGCCAGAGAATCCACCTTTGTAACCAATAAAATTCGAGTTACTCTCCTCTACTTGTACAAATAGTATCGACTGATGCAACTCATCTGGGGTTACAGTTGAATGGACCATCTTTAACAAAGGTTTAGTGTAATAGTGTATTTAGTAATAAAACGCCCCTAGATTGTCATTGTCTGATACTTGCGGCGTCTCTAGAGCCCGGCTTTTGGAGTATTTCGATATAGGGCAATGAATTCATACAACTCATAGTGAGGGAAAATTGGTAAATCTTCGGTGTAGTGTAGAAGCGTTTGAGGAAACAGGCGCTTTTTTTTAAGATCAAGTTTTATCACCATGTAGATAAAGTAATCTCATAGAGCAATGTGCATGCCGCCAAAAGTTTTAGCGCCGTTGTAGATTGACATGTCTCAATTTCGACAAAAAACAGCTTTCAATCGCCCCCCAGCAATATGTCGACGGCATTTATTACTTTTTCGGAATACCCGTCCACGAACCGCTCGCCAAAGTTCCTCAGAAAATTATCATAAGTCGTCTCCGGCTTATTCTCGCATAGTCCACACATTTTCCTTTTGACAGACTCCTTAAAATGAACCGAGGGCAGTTCTTTGACCACGGAATCGTACTCATATTTCGTAATAAGGCCGCCAGGGAAACGGGACCCAAGGAAGTCAACGGTGACACCCATGGTACAGAGCGCAACTTCGGGCTCTTTGTGTTGAGCAATACTCGGAGTAGTATGTAGGGCAATGCTGTCCCAGACAAGCTGCAACTGACGATTGTCAAAGTGTGGTGCTTCTCGTTCCAAAAATTCCCGGGCAGCATTAGCCCCATCAACTTCAAAGCGCTTGTCTAGTGTTGAAAAAGAGCTGGTGTAGTCCCAGGCAAGATCGTGAAGAAGAGCCGATACAGCATGTACCTCGAAATCTATTTTCGCAAAGGCCGGGATTTTGGAGGCAAGTATGGCGCCAAAAACCCAGGAACGATACACATGATTGAAAGAAACTTCATCAAGATTTTCCCTAGCAAATTCAATTGCTACTCGAACCACCTGGCTGTCAACTAAAGTGACCCCACAGAATGACGAAGGTAAATCCATGACTTTTTCTTTTTCGCCAGATTACTGTTCAGAGAAGAATTGAAAAGTTGAAGAAAATGGTCCGAAAGCAGACCGAGATGTATGCATATATATACAGTGGGTTTTTGCTTAGGCCAGACACTATTAGCTTAAGTATCAAGATTATAATTTCGCTCCAATATATTTTATCATTGGTTTAACAATGGATTACTTGTATTAGGGCCGGAACTAGTATATGACAGTGAGCCGGCGCGGTCCGATATGTCTAATCGGGTTAGGCGATGACCACATGCATCTGCTTGTATGCTTTTTGCTGACCCCTTCATTACTGATTTTCCAGTTATTTTCGTCAAAAACGGCCATTTATTGTATATTGTATATTGCTCCGAATCTCCAATAATGAATGACGTTGGGCTGGTTTTTGTCCCTCCGTTAGGTCGGTCCATGAGTAAGTAGATCGCATCTTCTTATCTAGGCCTGGAACCTTATTTACAGTCAAAGTTTCCCTATATTATGTCGTAAAATACTAGAAAATATAACAGTGAAGTTTCTACGTATGTAGTTTCGTTGAAGTGTACAGCTATAAGTTCCATATGGAAATACTTACGTACGTGAGTCCCCTGTCAACTTGTGTTTTCCGTTTCTATTTATCGTATAATGTATTTATTCCCTTCTCAAAGTGCTATAAATTTCTCTTAATATTTCGGGGGGAAGAGGGTTGGTCGAACCTGCCGTGCGGTGCTCCTCCTTGAATAGTTGCACAACATTGGAAGCTATTTATTACATGGTCGATTTCAGCTCTTCTGTGGCGAAATATTCAGCAATCAACGGCCTAGTTGGGATGTATATACTGGATTTCAGTTCGATCGATAATGATAAATATGACAAACCCACTTATCTGACTCTTGTGGCACTGCGCTTCCAGACCAACATGGTCGAAGTAAATGGCCTGTCAACAGCTATATCAACCGAGAAAGACATTTACTGCCCAACAAACCAAGCCAACTTCCCATTCTCGTAAAAGTTTTTCGCCGTAGATATCAATATAATACTCAGTAGAGCGGGGTTGATATTTTTTTGAAGATGATCAGCAGTTTAACTATCAGCAGTTTAACAATATTGTCTCTAATAGTATACGGAATTTGTTATTGAAAGCATTAAACGACAAACATTACTATCAGTCTAGGTTAATATAAAAATATAATGCTTTCCATTACTACTAACAAGTAGCACGTCCCTAAACAATTTTGTTCATACGAATCCAATAACGTAGAATTGATGACACAATGGACTTTATGTAATTGACATTAAATAAAACTTTTTAGAAGTCGTAAGGCAGACTCGAATTAATCTGTGAAAGCAATGAGTCAGTGATAAATGTAAGACGAGAAACCAGACGAATGACTACCACATACAGCCGGCATGTTGCCTCGGACTTTTTCTAGTATTCTTTCTCTTGAAGATCCCGGCATATCGCAGAATATCTATAGTGATCTATTTAATGTTTGTCTTGTACGAAGTCATCTTCCTTAGCCTGGTCGAAATACCAAATTCCGGGGTTGTATAGTTCAGCTCGTTAGTACTGTAATTGTTATCGAAGCTTTCTCATGTAGTAGTTTTGACGGAAAATTAAGAATCTATACATATATAGTTCGCTCTCTGTTTAAATCAGACCTTGGCATTATCTCCATGCTAGAATATAATGATACTGACTAAAGCATTGCCGTCGATGTACGCAATAGCAGCATCTAGATGTATCCACGGATGAGACGAACCTTTAGGAACACCCCTTTTCTGAATCAGAAATTTATACATACATGAGTCATAACCTGATCAACCTGATCAAGTATCTCAAGTATTCCAGCTTAGAGAAAATATGACTACCACAATCACTGACTCACATATGACTGTGTCATGGGTATATAAACCACGCAATCTCCATCCTAGACTTTGAAAATTCTACACTCTTAACGTATTCTCTCACTCGTAATCGCGATTATCACCTAATTTACATACATCTTGACCAAAATATACCTATTACAAGTCTATTCATCATGTCTCATCAAGTGCCTCTGAGCAGCAACCCAAATGCCCATGATAAATATGTTGAATACGGCGGTTTATCCAAGGAAGCTTGGCAAATTCTTAAACAAGAATGGGGATCGATAGCACAAGACTTGCACAAGCTTTGCATATTTCTAAACTTTGATAGAGACTATGAGTCTGCTGAGTCTGCTTTCCAAATTCCGGCCGATATGAAATCGACGGCAAGAGAGGATGGCCAGATAAAAGCCAACCCCAAAATTGAGCTTGCTGAAATTCGATACGGTCAAATTGCAGGCGTTGCATCGCAAAAGCCTTCCCTTTGGTTTATACTGAAGCACCGGGAAGAGAGCAAGAGTCCAATCAGTATGTGGTCTACGTTCTCAAGCTCGGTCAATATATACAATGAGTATGGGAATCTGACGTGCAAAATACTACCGGATGTTCCTGTCAATGTTGTGAGAGCTACTCTACATGGCTCAGATACTTATGTGCTACTTGCAAAGCATGTTGATCCAGGTCGTGAGTGGAATGAAGCCGAGAAGATATTCAGGGATAGACTTGGAGAAGGTGAACGAGCTGTCGTTCATTTAGAGGATACCAAGCCCCAAGGGCGCCATAGATGTGGTATTTGGCTTGCTAAAGGCGAATGAGTCCAATCAAACTGCTAAGGTCATAGTAGCTTGGTCTTATTTCCTTGGTATTGTTTGCTTGGTTTGTTTCCTTGGTCCTGTTTCCTATGTGCATGATTTATTTGGTTAGGGTTATTTCGGGTTATGGTTACAGGTTCTTCATTTAAGCTTATCTTGTTAAGCAAGTTTATAGATATAGACAAATAAATATATAAGTAATAGGTAATAAATATGAATTCTCCTTCATAATTTCAATGTTAAATCTTTAAAAGAGAATGAGAACTTAAGTACCTGTATAATTAGTAAAGAGGTGATTAGCAGATACAACGCCCCCCACAGTTATCAAGGGCGTGTTTATGAAGTCAATATTTTTACCCAACAGGGACTTCACTGCATTGTATTCACTGGTCATAAAATTAATGAAAGTTGATAATCCTCTCTTTTTTTACCGGCTACCGGCTACCTGCAGCAAATCGAAGACTCTTAGGAACATAGTGTTCATTTGGCGGAGTAATATCGGATTGACGGGCTAATATCGGGCTAATAAACTCATATCAGGTTAAGGCAGTACCGCGAATGGAAGAGGTGCGCATGCAAAACATGTAGTGACTCGCAGCTGACAAGTCTACTGTAGACAGGCGTGGTGAATAGCTCTTGTAAAAATGGGAAGTATTGACATCAATTTACATTGAGAATTTGCCTTTGTTCGTCATGAATAAAGTAAACCATTCCTGGTTTTTTTTTTTTTTTTTTTTGGCCCCCAGAAAAATGGGCCCGCTCATTCTTATATACCCCCCAGGCCTTTAATAGACATGTGCCACTCAATCAAAACCAAAGCCGAAAGAATGATTGTACAAATTATGATGCGGGAATCGATCAATGATTTCTCTGTTTATACTGTATATAAGATTAATTGAATGGTATAATGACTTTCATTGCGCCTCACATAGAGCTTTTCTTTGCGGCTTCCGCTTCCCTGAACATAAAACATGCCACTGCCAGTATGAATAACGGTTTGAGTTATGAAAAATTCTATCCGAAGTGGCATTTATTGCTCATCTTTTCGTATCCGCAGTCATAAACCCCGCCAATATTACTTACTCGTTCGAAGCAAGCGGATCGGAACCAGGGGAGAATTGGGAACTTGACACGACACAAATTAAGGTTAACGTTACCATCAAGGTTGGAGCACTGAGTTTCACCTTAATGAACGGGAAAACCCCCGTATTTCCCCGACAAAAGTATGCAGGATTTCTGTATGTCATTAAACACTGTCCTCCCGTCTCATCGACATTCGAAAAGTTTCGCCGTCTGGCATGTGATACATGTATAGAAATTGCTTGACTTGGATAGAAGTTGGTGAAGAAAAAGATTTATCATTTCTCCGTCTGCTGGGGGAATAAAATTACTCCCGAACGATTTGCCCGTTGGTTTCCCTACTGATGATGTTAGGGGGACCTTCTAAGATTGGAAAGAAAGAATGGAAGGAAGAGGGTGAGACGAAATATGAAATAGGAGAAAAAACTCGACATCGACTGATGTGACAGAGGGTCCAAATGGTAGTTTAAAAGCCGTCATCTTTCCCGGCTGTTCATGAACAAGACGAAGTACAAACACATAAAAACCATTTCATTCTACCAATTCATATATCGGGTCACTCTAACATGCTTTTCAAAAGAATTCTGGTCCAAAGTCTCATTAGCTCTGCCATTGGGCTGGCTTCTCCGGCACTTGGCTATGGTATCAGGAAACGTGCAGATGTCGATAGCTTCATCACGTCGGAAAGCCCAATAGCTTACCAAGGGACTCTGAACAATATCGGTCCAAATGGGACAGGCGCTCCGGGAGCTGCAGCTGGTATTGTGGTTGCATCGCCATCACAGTCGAACCCGGATTGTGAGCTTCACCAATCTCGCTAGATGCACGTTTTAGGCAGTGACTGACAATAATTCAGACTTTTATACATGGACTCGTGATTCTGCTTTGACTTTTACCGCTCTGATTGAGAGGTTCATTGCTGGTGACTCCTCTTTGGAGACAAGCATTGAGCAGTATATTACTTCTCAGGCTCAACTTCAAACCGTGACGAACCCATCCGGAAGCTTGTCGGATGGCTCTGGCTTGGGTGAGCCTAAATTTTATGTCAACAAGACTGAATTTACGGATGCCTGGGGCCGACCACAACGAGATGGTCCAGCCCTGCGTGCCTCAGCTCTTATTGCATACGGAAACCACCTGATTTCCCAGGGAAGTAAATCAGTTGTATTATCCAACATATGGCCTGTCGTTGAGAACGATCTTTCATACGTGGCCCAATACTGGAACCAGACTGGATATGATCTGTGGGAGGAAGTCCAAGGTTCCTCGTTCTTCACAATTGCGAGTCAACACAAGGCGCTTGTTGAGGGAAACACGTTCGCCACTTCCCTCGGGAAGTCATGTACTGGCTGTGTCTCACAAGCACCGCAGGTTCTATGCTTCCTCCAGAGCTTCTGGAACGGGAGCGCCGTTATCTCAAATCTAGGGAACAATGGCCGTAGCGGTCTAGATGCGAATTCTTTGCTGGGCTCGATTCATACCTTCGACCCGTCTGCAGCATGCGATGATGCCACCTTCCAACCATGTTCATCGCGGGCGTTGTCAAACCATAAACTAGTCGTTGATTCATTCCGATCTACATATAGTATCAACAGTGGGATCGCCGCAGGTTCAGCGGCGGCAATTGGTCGGTATCCCGAAGACTCTTACCAGGGCGGTAACCCATGGTACGCATATATTCATAGACTTATCTCATGTATACGCCGGTTAACTGACCCTGGTGTACACGCAGGTATCTTTGCACTTTGGCATCGGCTGAGCTACTATACGACGCCATTTATCAGTGGAGCAAGCAAGGTTCAATCGCCATTACCAAGACGTCGCTACCATTCTTCCAGGATTTGGTTTCTGACGCGGCTGTTGGAAACTACTCAAGCTCATCCTCAACATATACCACTATTACCAGCGCAGTGAAGACTTACGCAGATGGGTTTGTGTCCATTGTGCAGAGCTATACTCCCAGCAATGGCTCTCTATCAGAGCAGTACAACAGAGACGACGGCACCCCTCTCTCCGCACGAGATTTGACTTGGTCGTACGCGTCGTTTCTAACGACTGTTGCGCGTCGCAACGGCACGGTACCGGCGTCATGGGGAGAATCAAGTGGAAATCAGGTGCCGTCGGCATGCAGCAGCAGTTCTGCTACTGGTACATACGTGACCGCAACCGCGACCTCGTGGTAAAACTTTAACGCCCATAGCAGGCCAATGGGATGTCTCGAAACACAAGGAGGGTGGTTATTAGCATCTTCTTTAACAGTTACAACACCGGTTATATACAATTTTATGCTCACTTTGACATTACGCAGTAAAGGTATTTGATATGCTTATGAGCCGTGGGTATACAACCTATAATCTACCCTGAAAGATGTATAAAGTTGAGAATACACTCGTTTTTTGAAAGACGGAATAGAGTCTACAGTATCAATGAGATTCTTTCTCATTTTGTAAGAAGACAGTTCCGCGCTAAACGACCTCTAGGGGAACATTATACATAGTTATTTTCCATCATCGATTTTATTTCCAAGCTTGCGGCAAGTTTTCGGGACTCTACTGCAGTGCTCCTAGCCAAGGGTGTCGAAGCAGATCCTCAGGCGAAGGCCGCTCCATAGGATTAATTTTCATCATTGCAAATAAAAAAGAAGCAAAGTCTTCCCTGACCTCTTGTTTTAAACCTGGCATAAATGCGTCTGAAAGGAGCCCTGGTCTGTTCAAAGGCGGTGCATTCTTAACCCTTCCTTCGCCATCAAAGAACGGTTGGACGATATTTTGACAGCCTTTCTCAAGTAAGTCCGTGGGGAAAGGGCCGAAGAGATCCACAACCTCTGTTAAATGCTGTCTGAGCTCGTAATGTCCATCGGGAGGAACTGCCCCGCTGAACATGCGCACCGCGCAAAACAGTTCCAGGAGCACGGCGCCGAGATTCCAAAAGTCCGTCGTCACATCCCATGGGGCTTCGATCAGAACCTCGGGAGAGCGAAGAGCAACGGGCTGGATCTTCTCTGTGAGGTGTTTGTTAGCCCAGCTCGAGACACCCCAGTCTCCCAGGACGATATCAAAATGGGCAAAGTTGTCGGTGGTATTAAAGTAGTGATGACGAAGGGGACGAGAAGGAACGATGGAAGATCGGTCTTCGGTTTTATCTTGTTGTGGCACTGATCCCTTGGCGAGGTAACCGGATTCGATAAGGGTGTAATCCCTCATTTTCACAAATATGTTTCTCGGTTGAATATCTGTTCCGAAAGTTAACGCAGAACTAGATCAAAGCTGACCCTTCCTAAGGTTCATATCGGACTATTGGGAGTAAACTGGCGTACCTGTATGAATAACATTATGATCATGAGCATAATCCAGCGCTAGGAGTAGTTGAATCGTAAAACGCCGCATTACCGATTCTGGTATCATGCTTTCCGGGAACCAGGCCCCAAAACTTCGGAGAGTCTCTCCGATGAGTTCAAATACCAGACATACATGCGTCCCGTTGGGACCCTTGTGCTCGAAGTCATTCACCAGGTGGCAGATTTGTTCGTACCCAACCTGCTTAGGGTCTCCATTTTTCAGATGTCTTAAAATCTCTCCCTCAAAAAGATCTTTCTCTGCGCCATAGCATTCGGCACTGAGAACTTTGAGGGCAAGGAATTCAGAAGAGTTGTTTTGCCTATATTTTCTGGTTACCATGGGTACCTAACATTTATACATGCCTAGGCAAGTGTTCTATGTGTAGATGGTCGACTTACTTTCCTCGAATGTCTCGAACAAGCCAAACGGTGGAATAGCCACCGTATCCGAGCTTACTTAATACCTCGTACCTGTCGTGGTATATATCGCCAACGTAGACTGGGTGGAATCCTCCCAGTCGATACGCATGCCTCCCTTCTTCAATATCCTCTTGACAACCCTCAGAACATCTTGGAGAAGATTGAGATGCCTGGCTATTCGAATCTTCGGCAGTAGCCATGTCTGTGATTTGTGAATCGACCTGTGCGTGGTTTTTGAAAATGGACACAATGCGGGGACGTGTTAAACGATGCGTATGTGTGCGGTGGGTGCGACAGGCGACAGCAAGGTAATCGGGGCTTTTTTGCCTGTCGCAACCAAATAGGCGAAGACATGGCAAAATAAACTGCCAGGCGTGATAGGATGGTCTGCATGTAGTATTTTGTTTAGTGAACGTTGGAAGGACCCAAGCGCCCCTGATTTCACAATGATGACTCATTCTTTCGTTCGGCAAGCCTATTTCTGACAATTCCTGCTAACGAATAAGGTCGACTTTCTTTCTACCCTTGCCTTTCCTTGATACCACTTTTTCCTTGTCTGATATTTTCACTGTTTGTAATTAGAAACGGTTTTGGTCTCTCTTACTCTCGGTGAAAGCATTGGCTACCTTTTTCTTCAGCACGTGTTCGGTGGCACCAGGATCATACTCCCGATTTCTACATTGATAGACTAATGGTACCTGTCTATATTCCCACAACACTGGGAAAAGAAACCTTCTCAGGTCATCACCGTTTTGTGTTACGTATCCTCAAGCAGCTTCATGATGGACTGATTCTTGTTGAACCAGTCCCAAAGTTGAGCCCCAGAAAAATCCATATCCAGGTCCACGTCCCCAAAAGTTGTGTTCCGCAGCGCCGTAGACCCGTCCAGCCCATCCACAAGCCCCACGCCGTCGCCATTGACATCGCCGTGCAATGGTATGTGACTTGGAGCATCTACAGTATTTGTCATCCCCGAGTTTGCCATAATTCCTCCAGAGTCTAATGTAATGTGTCCGAGACCGCTTGAAGTCTTGCCGGCGAACGGATCAGGATAATGCATCGACCACGACATCTCTCCTTGCCCGCAGTCCGCACGGGATTTGACCTCGACATACTTTGCCGCGACGTCGTACAATGCCCTGAACAGGCGACATTGCTTGATGCATGTGTTTTGTACGCGGGTGTTTGATGTAGACTCGAGTGTTTCGACCAGGCCTCTCATATGCTCGAGATCCGATGCCTCGGACGTCTCGATAATGTGGCAGAAAAGGATGATAAAGGGAATGAATGGAGACTGGATTATAGTCCTATATCTCTACATCAGTGTGATTTGGTTAAGAACAGAACGAGGAATCATTAACGACGTACCAGTTGACGTATGTTTCAAGGAGCACCGTCCTCCCCCGCGCCTTTGTGATCACGGCCACGCAACGGTCGTGTTCTCGGAGAGCATCTCTGGCGGCATGAATGCATTCTTGACAAAATGCGGATTTTGATGGCTTTTCCGGAGCGATACTACGGTAGATAAGCGTGAGCATGCAAAAGCCGATGACTCGGTCGTAACGTCTTGCTATTTCGTGGTAATCCAGGCCTAGGACTTGCCCTTTACTCGCCTCGTAATGATCCTGTACCCAGTCAGTTGTTGTCCAGGTGTTTTCTTGAGGGGTGATTGCAATGTGAGTTAAGTGGCTTGGACAAACTCACGTGGGTGTCTTGCGCAAGTTGCATGATGGTTTTCAACTCGGCAGCAAGAGCCAGGGCACGAGATGTTCGGATCTGCGGCGGCTGCATAAGGGCTCCTGGGCTGTATATGCCGTCGTATATCCGGCCCTGTATACTCGCCATGCTGATCCAACCGGGAGCTAGTTGAGCTAAGAAAGAATCTTTGGGACATTCCGTACCAAGACGGGTCAATGTGATGTCCTGATCTCGGAAGTTCGATGAACGACCTAGGCGTAATGACAGCATTTTCTCCGTCATGTAAATAGTCCAAAACAGACCTCTCTTCTGAGACTGTTCTTCTGACCCCTCTGTGCCTGCAGAGATGTTATGTTGTAGTCCAAGAGCTTGCATCATATGCGAGGCCGTATTTATGAAATTCCACGCGGTAGATGGCTTGCTCTTCTGAAGACAATACAATGACTAGTAGGTACGGTCAGTCGAAACGAGTCCTTCGGCTAGTTATGGAGAAAAGAAAACAACTTACCGCCATGCCCATTGCATATGCAACATCAATATTTGTTGGCTGATGAAAGCGAAGGTTGGCGAGAACAGTCTGGAGGTTCGTCTCGCATATGGACGCCTGCGCGTTGTAGTCTTGCTTCGTTTCTTCGTTGGTGATAGCCTTCGAGCATTCGACGAACAGCCAGTAAAGGCCGCAGTGGACGATGATCAAATCGGCCTCGGTCGCTGGACCAGGCGATGCGATTTTAATAAAGTAGTTGTTGAATTGGGCCGGCGTAATAAAATTTCCCAACCATAACATAGATACTTGCGTGGATTCCTTGGCCATACGAAGGCACATGAACACCTTGTCCATGGGTGGCAAAGCGAGGTTGCGTGTCGTCGAACCGAGTGGAATCGCCTTCGCATGAGGATACAGTTTATCGAGAGTGTCAGATTGTTGCTTCCCATAATGAACAGCACTCCTGAGGCCATCAAGGACGACTTCCATGTCGTGCGCAACTTCAGCGTTGGTCGTACTTTTAATAGCATTCTGCAGAAACCGACTAGCAAAGACGGCATGGGCGAACAGCGACGATTCGCCCTCGTACTCTGCTTTGGAAGAGGAAGACGTGTAGTATACACCCCCGCCAGTTGCATTGTGCGGCAGCGCCTCATGGTTTGGTGTAGAGCTGGGTGAGGAAGCAGATGGCGTGGGTCCGAACAAACAACGCTCGTCTTGGTTGGGGTTAGGAGGCACTGCAAAGGCGAGTGGATTAGAGGTTCTGCCCTTGGTCGGCTCATGACTCAGCTGGCTCATTTTCTCACTGAGCTTGTCGATTTTTCTCGCTATTGCATCCAGTTTTGAATCACTTTGGTGAATCTCAGCAAGTTGTTGCGCCTCACTAGGGTGGGTGGCTACTTACTATGTGTTCGAGACCATGACCCTCTGCCGCTTTTCTCTAGGCTTGGACCCGGTTGCGTATGAGCATTCTGTCCCAGCTTTTACACAGTGCAAACACGGGCTTTCACGATTGCATTTCACCTAGACGAGGAATTAGACACTGATAGCCCAGGGTGGATTTCTTGTCCTTACCTTTCGCCGGCGGCAACGATGACACTATTTTCAAAAAAGCGATCAGCCACTTGATATGCTTCCACGTGCAGCAGGCACATGGGTAAGCTCACTGCTAACTTATCATTCGCTCCAAGATTTCGCTCTTCGTCTTCCCCAGCTCGCGAGAACGAGACATCTGATTCTTCTTCCATAAAGAGCGAGTGAGCGGGTGGTGGGGGCCGCGCAGGCCCTGCCGCTGCGGACATGTATGCAATCAGTTACTTTGTGTCTCGGACGGCGTCAGTTGGCTCTCTTCTAGCAAGTGAGAGAGGCGTTCAAGGTCAAGAATCTGTGCTGGTGCAGGCAGAGGCATCGGAGCCTAGATGGCACATTGGGATGCGAAGAGATCTTTACAGTAGACAGTCTCGGAGCCCCAGAACCCCGAGTCTCACTGCGCCTAACCCTAACTCGGCGATGAGCAGCGGAGGCTCGGAGGCTCCGGCTCTCCGCATCGACTCCACTAGTAGAGAGCAAGCTTCGTGATACATGGTTGTCGAGAGCGGACATGGTGGGCTCCAGGCATCCGAGGCATTGGAAATGATAGACCCAGCGCGTATTCTGTCAGGTCAAAAATTGGGGAATGTTTTCCATAAATAGTTGGTTGGCCAGCCTCTTGTCGTCAACATTTGTTGACATGGATCAATCAATTGATTGAGTGATACATTTTTTCCTTTCCATTGTTAGATACTGATTTTTCTCTCCTCGCTCTTTAAAATTTTCTCACACTACTTTCTCCTAATAATAATTTTTTTATTGCCTAGACTTAGCAAAGTCCATATCCTGCGAAAATCGTCCACTCCTTTTTTATCTTTCGACTCGCCGACACGGAGCGAACAAGATGGTAGCCCACGAGCCCGAGAAAGCTGCCGGAGTAACCAACAATGGCTATATTCCAATCGAATCCGAGAAACAACACGACGAGTCAACCGAGAGAGAAAAAAGAATGAATGGACTGCTAGTAAGTGTGGCCGGAGAGTTGATGCGTGTATCCTCATCTATAGGAGTAGTGGCTGACTCTGTATCCTGCAGAGAGTTCTTACCTTCGGCGATGCCAAACTTTACGTTATAGAATGCATTGCTCTCATAGCTGCTGTTGCATCTGGTGTTGCTCTCGCCCTGGTTAATCTGGTTATGGGAAATTTTTTGACGCTGCTGAGCAACTTCAGCTTCTCAGACGCAAGCTCGATGCCTGACAATTTCATGGCCGCCGTGCAGACGTCGGCGTATGAGCATACCCCCCTTTAACTTTTTTTCAGATTACGTACTAATTTTAATAAAGTCTCTACTTTATTTACATAGGGATCGTCCGTCTTGTGGCCACCTACATCTACGCGTCTCTCTTCACCTACGTCGCGTACTTCTTGACCCGGAACGTCCGCCAAAGCTACCTACGAGCTGCTCTCAGTCAAGAAATTGCCTACTACGACCGGGGTGCTTCCGGCTCCATATCTCAGCAGGCGACGACAAACGGCAAGCTCATTCAATCCGGCATCGCAGAGAAACTCGGCATCGTAATCCAAGCTATCTCCACTTTCGTGGCGGCATTCGTGATCGCATTTGTCACACAATGGAAGCTGACTTTAATTCTCATCTTTATCGTGCCAACTCTGATCATTGTGCTTGGCACGGCCGGAGGCATTGATGCCATGATCGAGACTAAGATCTTGCAGGTCTACGCCCAGGCTGGTAGTTACGCCGAGAACGTCCTGGGAGGAGTTCGAACCCTTCAGGCCTTCAACCTTGGGCCAAGGGTAATGGCCAAATATGACTCTTACCTCGAGGATGCGTACAACAAGGGAATCAAAAAGAATAAGCTATATGGCATCGTATTCGGAGGGCAGTATTTCGTTGTCTACGCTGGTATGGGCCTGGCCTTCTGGCAAGGAATCACTATGCTCGACCGCAGCGAGATTTCCGACCTAGGAACCGTCTTTGTGTGAGTATAAATCCTTTTGCTAGCCAGTCGCCAGGCTAGCTTTTCATTTTAAAGATCCTAAAACTGACTAAGATGTCAGTGTTCTCTTCTCCGTTATCATGGCTGCCAATACGATCATGCAAATAGCACCGCACATGGTCACCTTCAGCCGCGCGGCAACAGCAGCTTCGGAGTTGTTTACTCTCATCGATAGGCAATCTGAGATCAACCCCTTCGACGATTCGGGAGAGAAACCTGACGAACCTGCCGGTATCATCCATCTGCATGGTATCAACTTCAGCTATCCTACGCGTCCAGAGGCCACCGTGTTGGAGGACTTTACCCTAAATATACCCGCAGGCAAGGTTACAGCTTTGGTAGTCAGTAGTCTCCCATCATATGTGTCGTAGAAACCTCTAATGAAGCGAAAAACAAACAAGGGACCGTCCGGCTCTGGAAAAAGCACAATCATCGGACTGCTTGAACGATGGTATCGCCCCTGTGCAGGTAAAATAACCTTGGATGGCAAGGATATAACTCAGCTTAATGTCAAGTGGTTGCGGACCAAAATCCGCCTAGTCCAACAGGTAAGGCACTCAAAACAAGTACTATTGGGCTTGCAAGATAATCTTCTGACATGCTCAGGAACCGGTGCTGTTCAACGGCAGCGTGTTTGAGAATATCGCCAATGGCCTTGTCGGCACCCAATGGGAGGGGGCATCGCAAGAAAACCACATGCAGCTCGTCCAAGAGGCCGCGAAGGTTGCCTTTGCACACGACTTCATCCAGGACCTACCGCAAGGATATCACACGCGCATTGGCGAGAGAGGCGGCCTGCTCTCGGGTGGACAGAAGCAACGGATAGCCATCGCCCGCAGCGTTATATCTGAGCCCAGAATCCTACTCCTCGACGAAGCAACCAGCGCGCTCGACCCTCACGCTGAGGGCATCGTCCAAAAGGCTCTCGACAGCGTCTCCAAGAACCGGACGACAATTGTCATCGCGCACAAGCTTGCAACAATCCGCAACGCGGATAACATCGTGGTCATGTCCAGCGGTAAGATCATGGAACAGGGGTGCCACGAAGAGCTGGTGTCCAAGAATGGCATATACGCCACTCTTGTCACGGCCCAGGACCTGGCACCAGGTCAGGGAAAGGAAAATCACAACTCGGAGAACCCAATTCTGTCGAATGAGGCATTTGAAAATGAAGATAATCATGCTGTTCGCGTTCGGTCTCTTTCTAGGGTCCGAACAGCTGAGGCAAAACAACTGGCAGCACTTAAGGACCGAGAAAATCACGATTTGTACGAGAAGAAGGGCATTATCCGCAATATTTGGATGCTTCTAAGAGGTACACCGGAAATATGGCGTTGGTTTGCGGTGACAGTAGCTACGTGCATCGCAGGAGGTGAGTGGACTCGCCTGAGACAGGCTCCCGAGCCCCAGCACAGGAGAATATGACACACTTACTCACGATAAACTCACTTGCAGCCGCCGTCAATCCTGGACAAGCCCTTTTGTTAGGCAATATCCTGAGCGTCTTTGATTCTCCAAACGTGGTCGCTCGTGGAAACTTCATCGCGTTAATGTTCTTCGTCATGTCATTCGGAATTCTCGTCGTATACTTCGTCATGGGTTGGTCGACCAATACTATCGCTCAGGTAATAGCCCCCATATCTTAGGGAAACTGCTCTTCTTCATAACAGTACTGATTATGCCGTATCCCAGACTCTCAGTAAGAAGATGCGACGGGAAATATTTGAGTCTTTCCTCCGGCAAGACCTCCAGTTCTTCGACCGCCCGGAGAACACGGTGGGCGCGCTTGTCAGCAAGCTCGATTCCTATCCACAAGCTATCCTGGAGCTGATGGGATTCACTGTCGCCATCATCCTCATGTCTGCGCTTAACATTGTCGCTTCCAGCATCCTTGCGATCGCTGTGTCCTGGAAACTCGGACTACTTGGCGTCTTCGTCGGCCTGCCGACCATGATGGTAGGCGGCTACGCGCGTGTCGGGCTTGAAGCCAAAATGGACGAGGAAATTGGCCAGAGGCTGTCAACGAGCGCTTCAGTGGCCTCAGAGACGGTGATGGCGATTCGCACGGTCTCCTCGCTCGCCATCGAGAGCAGCGTGCTGAGGAAGTACGTTGACGAGCTTGACCTGGCTATCTCTAAGGCAAGCTGGCCCATGTTCCACATGATGGCGTGGTTCTCTCTCACGCAATCTGTCGAGTATTTTATACTGGCCTTGGGGTTCTGGTAAGTCTTCTCGTCCTCATCTGAAGCGACACGGCTGATTTATTGCGCAAAAAGGTGGGGATCGAAGTTGATCAGCGATGGGGAAATCAGCTTCTATCAGTTCATCGTATCTTTCATGGGTGTTTACTTCTCCGGCCAAGCTACAGCGTTAGCTTTTAGTTTTGCCAGTAGTAAGTCCGAAGGAGGCTGCAGGCACGCTGGTATCGAGTTATTGACAGCTTCTAGGCTTCACCAAGGCGAATCAAGCCACTAACTACTATTTCTGGCTTGAAGGGCTTACTGGGACCATCTGTGAGACTGACTACAACCGTAAAGAGGGACCAGAGCACGGGTGTTACTCCTACGACTTCCAAGACGTGCAGTTCTCGTACCCCCTGGCGCCGGACAACCAGGTGTTAAGGGGCGTGTCTTTGTCGGTGAGTACCTGTTGTGCTCAAATGAAGGATATTCTAGTGTTTACTGCGACTGATACTGTGTAGATTCAGCGAGGTGACTTTGTCGCCTTTGTGGGTGCCTCAGGTTGCGGGAAGAGTACTATGATTTCGCTCCTTGAGCGCTTCTATGACCCGACAAGCGGCTCCATCACTATCGACTCATCTGCGCCCCTGTCGTCCATCAACCCGCTCCTGTACCGCAATGAGGTGGCCCTGGTGCAACAAGAGCCGACGCTTTTCCCCGGCACGATTCGCGAGAACATCTCGCAGGGCGTGCCGGGCCTCGGTGCGACAGGGGCAGTGTCAGAAGAAATGCTGGAAGAGGCATGCCGGGCAGCCAACGCATGGGACTTTGTATCATCGCTGCCCGAGAGCTTCGACACGCCGTGTGGGACGAGCGGTAGCCAGCTCTCAGGAGGTCAGCGGCAGCGCATCGCCATCGCCCGAGCACTGGTACGCAAACCCAACGTGATCCTGCTTGATGAGGCCACAAGCGCGCTGGACACTGAGTCTGAGAAGCTCGTTCAGAGCGCGTTGTCCGGGGCGGCGTCGTCTAGGGACCGCATTACCATCGCGGTGGCGCATCGACTCTCGACAGTCCGTGACGCGAAGTGCATATTCGTCTTCTACGCAGGCAAAATTTTCGAGGCAGGGACACACAGCGAACTGGTTGCGAACGGAGGCATGTATGCCAAGATGTGCGAGGCTCAGAATCTCCACAGCGATGCACGACTTCTTCGTTGGAATGGCCAGAGAGGGGCTCTGGAGTAACTAGCATATATGGTTGGATCACTGACACTGACTTATTAATTTCGCAGGATGGGGATAATATTTTTAAAATACTGGAATAATTTTACAGGTAACATCTCGGCGAACGCGCCAACAGAAAAGAATCTGTATGGAATTCCTCTCCTCTTATTAGACGTGTTAGGGCTGCGGAGACTTCTTGCGTATCTATAAAATAGTACTGTATTGAGCTTATACGAGCTAAATAACGCTTGATATACGTATCGGTTTATTTGATTTTAGAACATATAGTTATTTTGGGATTACGCACTGTCTCATGGGCTCATATTAAAAGCCAAGTCGATCAACGTCAGCCAAGGAGGCAACCCCTCGACATGCATTGATGGATGATCAGCTGGGTGGAGTTTGGATTCCATATTTATCCAATATGAATACGGGGCATGAGTTTAATGGTTTTCAACTCGCCGAGGATTAAACCCCCAAAACACTTGGCGAATACTTGGCGTTGCCACTCTCACCAGCAGCGAGGCTGTGTCGTCATGTATTCATACGGTAAAGATGTACTTTCTGCTATATGAGGGATTCTCAGTCGCAGATGGAGGTCAAAACAAACTCATTGACTTATCACCACATTTGCACTTGTGAGCTTCACACCCGCCAATCATGCCTTCGAGGTTTTACGACCAAACTTGTCCATCTTGGTGCCTGGAGGCTGTACCGAGGCGGAGTAAAAAGTGGCTGTCTTTCCTCAGCTTCCGCTTTGGCGCTCTAGTGTGCCAAATGACATGTATTATCTGCTTTGCTTGGGCATACACCGAGCATGATAAGGGTGTGGCCTACATCGATGGGCTTGGTGGTACATGGTCATCAATCAACCTCGGAACAGTAAGAACCACCCAGTAAACCCATTTTTGACTCGAATTTACTCATACCTTGGATTGAAAACAGTCCGCCTACGCATTCATCTGGTCTGCCGTGTTTCTCATACTTGTATTCTCCTCCTGCAGAGTCCCTCCAGGAGTTGGTATTACTTTTGACCTTCTCGCCTTCCTAGCGCAAATTATTACAGTCTCGTTCTTCTTGAACGAGTTTGCTCAGTACCAGACAGGAGGCTATTCAGAAGACTACGAGGAGGCAAAAAGACTATACGCTGTTGAATGCTTTGCTCTGGCGATGATGCTCTTGGGGCTGTAAGTTGAGCCTTTTTACGACGGAGAAATTCGTATGAAACTAGTCATGTGTCCCTGACATCTGCTTTTGCAGGACCTTTAACCTTATTCTAATGATTCGGGCGTCTTTGGCTTGTGATATGGAGCGAAAGGCTAGAAGGAGTAAAAGAAAGCCGGGAATCGAGAACGCCTAACGAGCCATTATCCCACATACAACCTTCCTTGGGCAGCGTCTTTGTCTACCATATCTCTTTTTAAACGATGTATATCGTTACCTAGCCAAAATACATTCCCATAATCTTAATCATATCAATTTATTTCTTTATGATTAAACAATACCCGTTGACAAGGTACAGAGTACGTATTATACTCAGCTTGTTTGCTGCAAACTCGCACCAAAACTTCCTGCTTCAGGTTAACAAAAGAAATAAATCGAGTGGGCGATTTGTGCACATATAATGTTTCTGTATTCCGTTTTATCCGATGGGGTGTATTATCGAAGGTTTCCCCGGCTGGGTCAGAAGCATATTCCATGGCGGAGTGTGGATGCATGCGAGTGACCCAGTGTAAATTGCTCAAGTGAAGCAGTGCAAATCATCCATGTATGGTTGGTTTAGTAAGAGGTAGTCCACGGACGTGGGATTCAAAAACTTTTGTACCATCGTCAGCTTCCTTTTCCCAGACTATGAGATCATTTGCCATAATATAACATCTTGAGAGACTGGAAGATCATTGCGAAGTACTCCGATCCTAAAATCCAACATCTGGCCTGTCGGCTAATATATCAATGACGATTCATTGCGCCGCGTTTGAAACCACTGCTGGATTCCGAAAGGGAAACTGCCTTTGACGAGGAATATGAAGAACATAAAGCATCCAAAATACCGCCGACGACAGTTCGATACAGAGTGACATATCTTCTCACATGATACAATAAATTGCGTCATTTTTAGCTGTGGATCTTTATGTGACTCTAAATCTTACCTCTACGATATTTTAAAATAGAAAACAACAATCTGCTGGATACTAGAACTTAACTTTCCACATGATTTTGAGAGAAAGTTATTAGCAACTTATTGTTGAAGTGTTTATCCATTAGACTTGTAATTGACAAACCTTTAACTACCAGACCATGTATAATGCTGGTTTGGGGGTTTGCATAGATTTGGTGGCTGGGAGCAAGAATGCCGAATCAGGTAGGGCACGGTTAAATACTGGGTGGAAGCCGCGCGATTCGGCAGCGCTTCCGTTTCAGGCATTTTATGCGATCAATGGATGGGCAAATAAAGTGAAACGCCATTATTGTGTGAGGAGTCAATCTTGTGGGCAACAATGAATAACAAGTTAAGCAACCTCTTTGCCTAACATTTATCGATGATATGCACATGGCTCTACGCCCATCTCGACCAGCCTTTCGTCCCAAACCCGGAGTACGTACTGGGTTTGCAGAGGATAAAGTAGCACACGTGGGTTGACTTAACTAGTTTACGACATCGTGGAGCCGTCGACCAAGTTCCGCTATATAGCCAGCGACATTTCTTTCCTCTGCTAATTTTACTCTATGTGGGCAAGCGTCTCTCAATTTCTGGGGTTCTGGGGTACACACCCCATATGCTCGGCTCGAGGGTAACGGGCGCGATGTAAAAAAGATACAGGGTTGTCCGGAAATTGTTATGAATGCGAATAAGATCCAGCTTATCTTGAAACTTCGCCGAATATGAAAGCCACCAGGACACGGAACTCGACCAGTGGTCTTGCTGAAATTACTAGAAATCCTGCTGTCGTGCGTGGGCTGATCCAAAACGGAAGATGTTTGGGATTGGCCTTGTTTGCCTCACTTGGAGGTGTTCTCTATGGCCATAATCAGGTAAGGCCATGTCATACATGCCAACTCTACAGTTTTGCATTCACTAATTGTTCTTCTTATTCAGTGTGTTCGGCCAATTTTGAGCATCGCTTTGCATCCACGGTGAGTTGCCAATGCCGATGAAAATACCACGAAGGAACTCAACTCACGTTCTCGTTAGCTTAAACCCCCTTCAACAAAAGGTCTTCTCACCGGAATTTTAGGTAAGAGGGGCCACAAGGAAAGAGATCCTAAGCGAAAAGCTAATGTTTCTCGTTTCCAGAGCTAGGAGCGATGCTCGGAGCTTTGAGCAGTAGCCCACTCGCGAACAAATATTCTATTAAGGTGAATTTCTCGTCACCCGAAGTTATTGTGCATGGTCCCTAATATTGAATAATAGCGTTCAATCTCAAAGTGATGCATTGTTTTCATGCTCGGTGTTGCCCTTCAGGTTGGTGCGAACAGTGATGTCGCTTATATTTATGGTAGGTGGTTGTGCTTATCGTTGAGTTTTGCGGAATTGTTGAGAGAATATCTTAGCTGGTCGTTGGTTTGCCGGTATGGGTGTCAGTGGTCTCTCTGTCGTTGTGTCCATGTTCAACGCCGAGTTGGCACCCACATCTATTAGAGGTACCCTGGTTGGTCTACAACAAGCAGCGATTTGCTGTGAGTGATACTTAACCGATCGTTGTGGGATACTTCCTCTAACAGATATATCAGTCGGCATCATGATATCATATTGGATCGGGTACGGCACTGATTACATCGGTGGAACTACTTACCCAGAGCAATCGAGTGTGGCGTGGAGAGTTCCGCTTGCGATCCAACTCGTCCCAGCCATCATCCTTTGTATCGGTTTATGATTCCTCCCGTATTCGCCTCGATGGCTTCTTACTGTATTGGCAAGTCTTCGCGTCCAAGACCCAGACTCTCCAGTAGTTCAGTATGAATATCTATCACTCAAGGCCGAAGCTTATGCAGAGCGTAAGAACTCTCGATTACGCTATGGAACAGAGACGACAAGTTTCCGCACTGAGATCCTAGAGTATAAGCGGATCTTCACAACAAAGGTGCTTCTGCATCGTGTCGGTCTCGGTGCTGGCGTTCAAGCCTTTGGCCAGTGGTCAGGTAAGCTAAGGATCTCATGTGGCTACAACTTAGCTGCTTCACCATATCTCTAACTTAAATAGGAATCAATGCAACCATCTACTATGCTCCAACTGTTTTTGCGGAAGTTGGTCTTTCGGGCGGAACCGTTGGGTTACTGGCCATTGGTGTAGTCGGTATCCTGATGTTCGTCTTCACAATTCCAGGCACACTTGTTGTGGACAAAGTCGGTCGCAAGCCAAGGCTTTATTAGAGTCTAGCTAATATGAGTATCGCGCACGCTATTATTGCCGCCCTTATTACCACCTACGGTAGTAATTTTGCGGAGCTTAAAACTGCCGCCAATGCTTCTATATTCCTCCTTTACAGGTATCTTGTCAACTACGCATTGCCGAATGGTCCTGTCGGCCGGATTATCACCGCGGAGTCTTCATCGCTTGGGATCCGCGACAAAGGAGTTGCTATTGGCTCTGCAGTGAATTAGATCATGAACTTCGCAGTTGCCGAAGTGACACCTGTGATGATCACAAACATTGGCTACAAGACATTCATCGTCTTCATGTGCTTCTGTGTCCTCGGTCTGTTCTGGGCCTACTTCGTCTTGCCAGAATTGAAGGGCTTAACGCTTGAGAAGATTGATGCTGTTTTCACCGACGAGGTCAGCGCAGAGGATCGTCTCCGCCGCGAGCGCATTGCGGATCAGCCTGGAGTGTATCGCATGGCAAATGCAGCTGCGGATGGCGGGTTTGTGGACGGTCGTAGAGATTCGACATTTAAGCAGGTGGTCGAAACGGTGGAGGCGTGGATGTTCTCCTACTAGTTCTCTGCGATAATTGATAAAATAATTGCCTAACGCTGTTGGAAAATGGCTAGCTTACTAACCCAAGAATCGAGTTCGCAGGTAGTCCAATTTACTTTGTGGCCGCTGTTCAACAACGATTATTTTACTAGGTCTAGCGTCTAGTCATACAGATCAAATAGATTAACTAAATGAACAGCATGACCTAGTCATCACGATTACGCGCTTTTGAGCACAACTTTTCTCTTGTTTTCATGTATTACCCTGAAATGAATGTTGTTAGACGACTGGAGTAGAGTTCACCTTCTATTACTTGTCTGTCGTCGATTCGACCTCCCGGGTAGATCGTGGAAAATCTTTCATTGGTAAGTGTATCAAAGAAACATTATTAGCAAGGAGCATGTGGAGGGTGTGGTACTCGGCAACATTCTGTATGTGAGAAACAATGTTGTTTAAAATGGCCCGGGACTGGAAACAACCGACATCACGTCAGGCTTTGACACCGGATTTTGTGTGCTGCGAAATTGCCTTCCTACATGTAGATGTAAGAGAAAACGATGCTGAAAGGTCTAACAGTAATAGGAATTCTCTTCCAGGCATGAGGCATCCTTGACTCGGACATAATGTCACAACCTATGAAGCTTAAAAAGGCTGGATTTACTTAGGGGTGTATCAAAAGTGGTCTCTTGGATTTACATTTAGTGACAGCTTTCCAAACTTTCACACCAGGCATCTAAACATAGGGCACATGTGCAGAGTCCAAGTATCTACATGATAAGGTATTGAGTATCGGCCCGCACCATCAATCGATTGTTAATTCATATTACATTCGGCAAGATCGGAGCGTATATTTTTATTATTATGCCATTCTCTTTTATTATCAATATCCGTTAGCAAGCATTAAATGTATATATAGTGGAACTTGGTACTAATTTATAACGCGAGTGACACACGTTGAAGTCTGGCATGCAGAAATACTAATGTCACAGCATGGGGGTGGGCCACGGAGTATTCTACACCCGATCGTCGGCTGACGTTTTGCCGCGTGTTCGTCATCTTACTTTAGTCCAGAATGGCAATTAATAGGGCTGGCCCTAATTCCATTCCCTAGACACCAATTGATTCATTCTCATGGTCCTGTAAGAACCGGGGAGACCTTCCAAGCACCAAAAAAAAAAAAAAAACAGGTTCTTGCCATCAATCTGATCCTCGGCAATCTGCCGAGCCAAGGCTAAGCACTTTGCCCGACCCCACAGAAAAAGCTGTAGGGAAATTGCATCTGTCGGCCCGTATGAGAAAAGCGGATCGTGCTCTTTCTCCACGGAGTACGAATACTATTGCTCATATCGGCCCGATTGTGGGATCTCTCCTCACTTTGGGGCGTCATCCGCCGGCTCCCGGGTTGCCGGCAACTGGAATGGTCTTACCTGGCGGAATTATGACTGTTATTTTATTAGCATTCAGAGCCCGAGGATTGGTGTACATACATAGGGAAAACGCTTACCCGAACACCTACTCCACGTCAAAATTCCGTGAGAGATCTGCGGTGAGCGTCCTCCCCAGTTGACCATGAGCTGCTCAATGCATCGTAGTCTCGTTATTCCCTCGCATTCTTGCCCCAGATGCCTTCGTGGCAAACCCCAAGGGGAGTGATTGTGGGGAGGCCAGAGGTGACAAATCCACGAGGCCTCTGTGGGTGCCCTTGTTAGAGCCGATTTGCGCTTCTGATAAAACTCTTCTTCTTTCCTCGACTTACATTATCCCCATCTCTCTCACTCGCAATTCAGTCCTGCTTTATACATTCTTTTGTAAAGCTGAATCGCAGGCATGGGCCTATTACACTTGATTGAAGACCGGCCCACGCCCAAGGCCGTTTACAACTGGCGAATCTACGTCCTTGCCGCCATTGCATCATGCGGTTCTAACATGATCGGGTACACGTCTGCCTTCATTGGCACGACTATCACGCTGGATTCCTTTGAGAAGGAGTTTGGGCTCGATGTTATGACTAGTGATGAAGTGTCACTGATCAGTGAGAACATCGTGTCTCTGTTTATTGCTGGCGCCTTTTTCGGCGCAATCTTTACCTATGCTCTTGGTCACTTTGTGGGCCGGAAATGGAGTTTGGTAGTTGCTTCTGCTGTTTTCACTCTTGGAGCCGGTCTCCAAATAGGCGCATCGCACTCTACCGGTCTTGGGATCATGTATGCGGGTCGCGTATTGTCCGGGTTGGGCACCGGTGTTGCGTCCAACATCATTCCCATTTACATTTCTGAGCTCGCTCCGCCAGCAATCCGAGGACGTCTAGTTGGACTTTACGAACTGGGCTGGCAGATTGGCGGTCTTGTCGGTTTTTGGATCAACGTGAGTCTCTTACACTTGACATCGGGGACAATATCTAATCTTGGTCTTTTGAAATCATAGTACGGTGTTGAAATGCACATGGGGCCGACCCATGAGCAATGGGTGATCCCCTTTGCTATCCAGATTATTCCTTCCGGCCTCCTGTTTTTTGGCGCTTTGTGGATCAGAGAATCTCCGCGTTGGCTCTTCCTAAAGGAACGCCGAGAGCAGGCACTGAAGAACCTCTGCTGGGTCCGTCAATTAGATGAGAATGATATATATATCAAAGAGGAGGTGGCCGCCATTGATCAAGCTTTGGAGGAGCAGATCTCCACCGTGGGAATTGGTTTCTGGAAACCGTTCAAGGCCGTGGCTAAAAGCACGTCCATTCTATACCGGCTGTTTCTGGGATGCATGCTTTTCTTCTGGCAAAATGGCTCCGGTATCAACGCAATCAATTACTACAGCCCCACCATCTTTACCAGCATTGGCGTATCTTCTGGGGATGTAAGCTGGATGACTGGTATATTCGGTGTCATCAAGGCTGTCATGACCATTATTTGGCTCCTGTTCCTGGTAGACCAACTGGGAAGACGTAAACTCCTTCTGGGTGGCGCCATCACTGGATCAATCTCTATGTGGGTAATTGGAGCCTATATTTGTGTTGTCCGCCCAGACTTGCATCCCACCAAAACGCTCAACGGCGGAGGCATAGCCGCTATTTTCTTCTTCTACCTCTGGACGGTATGCACACCTATTTCCTATATTATTGTTTCTTACTAACCGATGCCGGGTAGGCCGTTTACACCCCGACCTGGAACGGAACGCCATGGGTGATCAACTCGGTATATTCTCTCTCCCCGCCAAATTATCAAATGTTGGTATTAACAGCGCGGTTTAGGAATTCTTTGACCCCAACATCCGTTCCCTCGCTCAAGCTGCGACTACGTCCAGCAACTGGCTATTCAACTTTCTTGTTTCCCGCTTCACCAAGCAAATGTTCGCAAAGATGAATTATGGTGTTTACTTCCTGTTCGCCGCGTTGTCCTTTTTGGCCTTCTTCTTTGCTTTCTTCCTCATCCCCGAGACCAGCGGTATTCCCCTCGAGGCAACTGATCGTCTGTTTGAGATCAAACCCGTGTGGAAAGCTCACAAAACACTGAAGGCTCAACTGAAGGAAGACGAGGCACAATTCCGCTTCGAGATCAAACAAGGAGTTTTTGGGAAGGAAGATCACAATGCCCATACCCACGTGGAGGATAATGTGGAGGCTGGGACACCTGCAGAGAGTGTAACCAACGTGGCTGCGGCTTAGAGTTACGAATTGACGAAATTCGCTCTGTATAGATATGCTTATAGAATTACACCTTAGAATCAGAACCAGGGAATCACTATTAAAGGGTTATGACTTGAGGTTTCTATCATCTGCACCTAAAGTTCTCTAAGAATAGGATGGGCAGAGCATACTTATTGTCACCATATTTGCCTCAGGCCAATCGTCGCACAGGCAAGAACACAGAGAACACTAATTTCATAAGCAAACAGCACCCAAATTTCTGTATTTAGACCGATTCTTAAGCATCAATTGATCGTTCTGAGGTCATTTCTTTCGCAACGCTATATATTCCCCAGCCGTGAAATCTAACCTGGACAACTCTATATATTGATGTATTCATAAGCAATGCAACATTGAAATTTATGTTCCTGTATAATCGCTCAATTGCTGGAGTCACTCTCAGGGTTATCGGAGTCAACTAGTACACATGCATTGATGTAGAGATTGATCAATTGATGATGTCGGGATAAATGTCTGGAGGTTTATGTATGTAGCAAATGTCTGGCTTACATGTATCAACCAGTTGACTGATCACACGTGCATGTGTGATTTAAACCAAACCGCAATTACGGCAAACTAAAGGTAAATATAAATCTTAATTTATTTACATATATATATATATATATATACAAGCCTTTTACAGTTGTCAAATGGCGCTATTATGTGATATATATATTACTGTAATAGTAGAATCAGCCGCTACCAAATTGTGAGGCGGCTGGGGTTATCACAATAGATGAATAAGCTTTAATAAAAGCCTATCATGAATTAACTAAAGGATGATTACTAGTTAGTGAGGTCAAGTAAAGAGGGGTTGATAGCAGTGTCAAGAAGCTTGTAGAGTGGCCTGAGTGGGGGGAGCGGTGGGTTTCTTACCTCTCTGCACAATTGCGCAAGATCCAATTCCACTTCTTCCGGTCTAATGGGGGTTCCAAGGTGACCAAGGTCAACCTCGTGGACTCACTCCTCGAAATTAGCATACACCATGGCGGCCAAGAACTTAGATTCATCATCGTGTGCATGAGGAGACCACTGATTAGTGACTTTGTCGATACCGGTAAATCCTCGACTATTCCTCATGTCATGCATGCACTTTGGTGATGACCAATAAACACGTCCGCACTGTGAGGCGCTTTTCATCATACGCAGACTTGATTCAAGGAAGATGGAAAAGTCAGGGAGTGGCATATGGTACGTTTGTACGTACGGTGTCGCTCTGGCTCTCTATTCGATGTTCGGCCAAGGGCATTCCCGAACGTGATTTCAAACATACCTCACCGTAAGGATAGAAATTCATCCATCGAAAACTATCGGGTGTAAATATTGTTTAGAGCTGTTTTGTGCTCGTCTCGGTTCCTCGTATAGGGGGCCTAATGTTTTGTGATCTCATCGCTCGTGGAAAAATGCGTTTCTGGTATACTCGGTGAGGAAGTGTCTGCTGGCCTAGATTGATTCCACTCTTGCTGATTTTGATACCACTGCCCCAGTGTCAGTTCCTCCTGACTTGAATTTGTATGTTCTTGCCAGATATCCACACGTCGCGTGATTCCGCGACTGCTTGTTTTACTGTTATCGATACGCTCGAGGTCTGCCGACTGAGAAAGACCGCTGCTGTGTTTGGGGCCACCTTTGTTCTTCGTATTCCGCAGCTGAGCAGCTCGTCGCGCATTTCTGTAGGCTCGCCGATAGAGATGCCGTGTGGTGGGCAGTATGCTAGCTATCATGTAGATGGAGGGTTCAACGAGGGCGTAGATCACAGGACCCCCTGAGGCGTACCATGTTGGGTCCGAGAAGAGCGGGACGGTGTAAAAGACGGCGAAGCGAAGCGCGCATGTTATTATGCCCCTATGTCGTATCAATAAGTTTTCTTTTTCATCCAGGCGAGGCGTATAACTTACAGCGAAGCAGCTAGAAAAGTAAGGATAAGGCCTATCTTTTCCGGTGTGGGCATTTGCAATTTGAGAAGAATCGGCCACGGGAGCACGACCATCATCACATCCGTGATCAGACTCGGAATGCTATAACTCTTATAAAAAAGCATCACGTCTCCACAAGTGCCATCGTGAATGTTAACCACTTGGGTCCAGAAGTACCTGAAAGGCCGGCAAATCGAAAACGCTAGGATAAGAGCAATCACGCCTTGAAGGATAACAATCATGCCAATGCCAATGATAACGCGGCGGTAACCCGTGACTTCGAAGACTTGGTGGTAGAGGAATAGAGCGGCAAGCTTGGCGAACATGTTGGCGGGTGTGTAGGTGAATTCGAGGACTTTGGATAGTTTCAGCCAGGTCTGATGGGTGGTCACTGAGACGGTGGTGACGTGGTAGCCTGCGCCGCCTATTTTAACCATTACTATCGAGCGTTAGTCTCTATCGTCGCAGCTTCATGTCTAACCTTGTCTCCTCAAGCATCAGGAAATGCTCAAAGTCCTAAAGTCTGCAACTTACGGGAGAAGACAGGAGGGGAAAGACCTACAGATTCCTGTCGCCGCACTGCCCATACAAAGCACATAGCACAGCGTATTGCACACCACCATGGGCACGCCCACAGCCTTGGGATTGAAATAGCGGCTCGCGTAGAAGACCAGTAGGAAAATAGTATCAACCAGAATGAAGGCGATGCCGACCCGCTGGTCCAGACCCGGATCATTCGTCTCGGCTCGATACTCGGGCGACCCCGGGACCGAGCTTGCCATGGCGAATATACTGGGCGTTCGGGCGAGGGCACATGCAAGGCTGCGCACAACAGACGTCGGGCTGTGGCGTGGACGCACGTGTTTTGATGTCGTACATTGATAATTGGATATTAATTATTGGATGGCGGAGGCGGAAACGCCGGAAACCCCTTTCCTTCACCGCCCTGACCGCACTGGGTTTTGTGGGGATATTGCCGCGTTTCACCGCCTCGCTGCTCCCTAGACTGATGCAGAATTCTGCAAGGATTGTGACCGTCAATTATCTTTCATGCGTTGATCAGTGCTTTTTCAGCCACTGGTACACCCGGTCTGCGATCTCAAGGTTGTTTTGCTCCATGAAGAACATGTGTCCGTTGCCGTGAATGCCCTCCTTGCCCAGATCCGCATACTCCACGTCTACACCAACTTGCTCCAGATACTTGACGGTGCAGTAATCGTATGGCGCATGGAACGACGCTTCGCCAGTAACGACAAGTTCTGGGATTTTGCCCAGGTTCGTCAACTGCTTCGCTGGAGACTTCTGCATGATGCAGTCGTAGTGATCGGCGTCGATTGCTGGCTCAATGGTTGTCTCAATGTTTTCGGCATTCTTGCCTGCCGACGGTTCGTATCCGATCGCGAGGTCTGTGAGTCCAAAAGCGAAAGCTGGGCCGTCTCCAAACGGCGGGCGGAGCGTGAACGGCGGACCAGACGGCTCGAGCTGGACGATACCCTTGACAAGGTCGGGGCGCATGTCTCCGACCCTCCAGCCTGCTTAATCGTTAATCACTTCAGCGAGTCAAATAGTGTTTGGTGAAGATACCGTATGCACCCGCCTGCGAGTGACTGACGATATAACAGTCGCCTACGAGGTCTACTAGAGCTGAATATGCTTGCGCATTTTCTTCCTCGCTTATGAAGCGGTCACCCTGGAACTGCAGCTGGCTCCTGTAGAAAGTGTCGAAAGTTGAGTCGCCAACGCGACCAGTGCCGGGCCATTGCGTGTGAAGCTTCGCCTGTGGCCATTGGTTGCCATTGTGTTCTACGTCGGTGAAGATGTTAGAGACAGAATCGGGGGAGCCAATATACTCGATAAGTCCCTCTCCGGGGAACCAGAAGGAACGGCCGCGTGCAGGCTGGTCTGAGAGGTAGACTGTATGCCCCTTGGAGATAAAATAGGATACCCATCCTGGCCGTCCATCTGGAGTATCAAGGAAGTTGGTGCCGCTCTGAGCGGCGCCTGCAATGAAGATAATGGGAAGTGGTGGGTGCGCCGGGGCTGGGTTAGGGGAAAGCTTCTCGACATAAATCTGCCCTATCATAGCCACTGACGTAGAATTTGTAATGTCCTGTTTTCCAGTCTTAGATACCCGTATAAACTAGTGGGAATCGAGACTTGCTGTGATGTTCGTGTACCGTCCGCCAACGTAGAGAACTTCGCGCTTTGGAGCAACGTCCCTAAGCGGGGAACTAGTAGGTTGCGCATTGCTTCCTAGCAGAGCGACTTGCGTCAAATATGTGAGAGACGAAAAGGTGCGAAGGTTAACCATATTAACTCGGCCCTGTAAGTATTGCAAAGAGAAGACAGCTCCAGCTCGAATTTGTACATGTAGGTAGAACAGGAACAGCAGCCCGAGAAAAAGATGAGTTAATTATAAGTTAAACGCTAAGGGCAGTGCATGCTGACGATGCCTTCCCTGCAGCGCCAAGAAACAAAATTCTCCTGGTATCCCCACAACGCGTACGCATCGCAATAATTGGGGGTTTATGCGTACCCCCCCCCCCCCCCCCCCCCGGCGCAACCAGATTCGTTATAGATCCGAAATCAAATTTTCTAATAAATTACTGGTGTTTTTGATCCTCAATTCATAACTACATCATCTTTAGAAATCCTCACTTTGACGTCAATTTTGTCCATTCTAAGGAGCCCTAGCCCTTCACTAACCCTAACCACCCTAACTGTAACCTATCGGAGGGTATATGGTAAGATAATAAAGGTTAGGAATGAAGAGAATGGCAAATTGGAACGACTCGGAAATTCCAGCAATTTATTGGATGTATTATTTGGGTACTATTCTACGCTCAGCCATTATTCTATCGTTGTAAGTGTTATGACTCTCGGGCCGTCGCGATGTCGGGCGCCGGGGGATCACTGCGGCGATGACAGCTCGGACCCAAACAACAACAGGAATGCCACGGAGAGAAATCCGACTGGGGCTTTTATTAATAGCCTCTTTTTGTATACCACACCAAGCAACAGTAATGTGTCATAGGTCGTGTGTTAGGTGCCGGGGTCGCCGGCAGCGTTCGTGATAAGTACCTGCAGTTATCTGGTTTTAATTCTTTCTACTCTTTTATAATTTCTTCAATGTTACATATCAATTGTGCATCTCGATCGACCTTCGCATATTCCAATGTATCTTTAAATATATAACGGTTCATATTATCAACGCCACAAGTACTGCGGGAGTTGTTCTACTGTTGTTCTGATGTGTGTTCATCATTGAGATTCTGTGGTAGTTTCAGAGAAACGATCATGTATCGCAGGTTAACTGACTAGTCAAGAGCTAATTAAATTTGACCCTTCTCGTGTTATCATTTTCGTAGCTGTTGTATATTGTTCTTAAGTCAACCCTTTAGGCGATAGTGAGGATGACCTAACAACTCCCCGAGTTGTATATCTCGATGCCGTTAATCCCCGACCCATTGTCGGCAACATGGACAAATTGAACATATCCATCTGAGCCGACATCAGCTTCAAGATCGATTGACCTTCCAACCAGCGCGTCAATCGCCGCTTGAATGGCCCTCGAGTCATCCGACGTTAGCTGGTAGTTGCCCCATAAAAAGGTGTCGTACGCCGTAACCACATCAGGCGATGCATCGCCGTTGTCGCAAGAGCTGCCAGCTTTGGTGATGCATTTATCGTTTTGTACATAGTGAAGGTTGGTCAAGCATTTGGCGGCATCGGCATCGCCTTGGGTCCAATTCGTGTTGCCTGTCCAGTAGCCCGCACACCAATTAAGCCCGTCATCGGTCTTTCCGCTGAGGGTGTAGCAGTCTTCGATTTCTTCACAACATGCGGTGGCTGTCGGCACGTTTCTTCTCGTCAATCCGGCACTTGTTGGAGTCAAGATGGCGAGGATGGCAGCAGAAGTGCCAAGGGCGGTTTGGACGCTATACATTTTGAAAAACAGTTTATTTTTTGCTGGTGGAAGTGACCTTCGGGGAGTTCAAGGTCCTTTATATAAACCATCCACAAATCGGAATTTATTCCAGATATTAATTCTTCGCTGAACGCCTAAAGTTTCAAATGTGTAAGGCGGCCCACAACTGGCCCCAAATTTATGGCAGATTGTTGGGGCCCGCCCGATCTCTCTCTTTGTTCCGGGCTGAATTATATTGTAATATGGTACTATCAGCGTAAACGCATTATTCCTGTGCTTGGTATTCAGCTACATTGTTTATCCAAGCACAGGCCAACTCAACAAATATCCTATTATGGTCCTTTCGCTCAGATTCAATGAGTAGCGTGATCAAAGTTATTGATACCTCCACCAGTTTGTCACTGCACTCATCTAATTAGGCTAGTGGTATCGTTCTAGCATCATTCTGTCAACCGACACATGGAAATTCTGCTAAGATCCATAGATAGCATCGGATTCATCGATTTTGTAGCACAGCTACGTGTACCAGCCTGTAATCGTCACTGTAATACATCGACATCACTTGACATCTGGGTCAATTGATATATCTATAGATATCCATTGATTTATATATCAATATACACATTGATTGATAAACCAGTGGACATATCCATGGCATTTCAATGTTATTGTTCAATGTTTACTATTTACAGCATTCCAATTAAATTGAGTTTAAAATTAGTAGCTTTTGTATACTAATTCAGCATATTTTAACATAAACTAGTACTACACGTAGGAGTTGACAGTGTCTTCATTGGCATTCATACATATTCCCGTGGCATGCCGCCCGACATGTCCTTTTCCCACGTGCCATGTACGCCTAGGTCAGACATAGCTTGCAATCGCTTTCTTACAGCAGCGAAGTAACTTAGACCGACACAGTATCGACGGTGAAGCTGAGCCAGCTTCACTTTGCAGTGGAGGGCCTCGGAGTCATGGCCCGCTGCGTCAGACGTGATGGAGATACCAGAGCAAAGTTGCATGATCTCAGCATGGTATGTTAATACTATCAAGGATGTAGGTCTGCCTTCTGGGATGGAGAAGACCTGCATCCTACATACTATATTGAACAATTCTATCTACGACTTTAGTGGCGCATGAACGCTAGAGGGAGTAGAACATAGTACAACATAACTTTTAATTATCAACCCATGAACGTACCTATCGATCAAATAAATCATAAAAACTAACATGATTAATCTGAAAAGAAGCATGTTCTTAAAAACAGTAAATATCTAGCTACTCAGCTTGAACTCTTTTCATTTCTTTTTGTGGAAAAGTAACTGTAGCTAAGAATCGCTTCACCAGTGCGTGCTGCGATTACTAACTTGGAAAAAATTGATATATACTAGTAGAAAAAGCGTCTTAGTTTTATTGGTCGCATTAAAGGCACATGGTATCTTAAAGTTTTTCTTGTTTTGTCGCTGTTGTTAGGCTTTCAGCGGAAGCTATACGAAAGGACCCTTTTAAGGCCTCCAATTCCTAGACCAAGAAAGAACGCAAGAATAATTAATCTGGGCATGATCATCAAGACCGCGTTACATGGCTAGAATTTAAGTAGTTCAATTTGACCACCTTTGGCCACTATGGACAGGATATGCGACATTGTAATTTAAAGAAAAGATGCCAGAAACTAGGAGAAAGTGACTATCGCGGATTAATATAGGCCAGTCGCTCATTCTTAAGCCAGAAGCGCCATTGGCGGTGGTAGAACCACAAATAATAGTAAGGCTCGACATATACAATATAACGGGATATCGCGAAAATTTCAACTGTACATGCCGGTAAAAATTCGTTGATATGGAAAAATATTCATTGCCGTCCATGACAGTTTCCATAACTGTATAGAAGTGATAGGCAAAAGAAAACATACATCACAGGGGGAGGATAACAGGAGTTTAATTAATTGTATACAGCATGGACGAAATTTGTTTTAAAACAACTCACGCGTCAGTGATATGACACAGCCAGCCAAGAGTAACTATCCTGCCCGATGACGCGTTCGATAATACATATGTATACTTGACATAGCGTGTCAAAGATCTTGACTCAGGTAGAGCCCGTTGTTATTCTCTTTACTGCTCCTTCGGTTTCTAAAAATCTGCGTGAACAAGATCCAGCAGCAACCATGACATGGGGCTCATGGGCCGATGTTCAAGACCCCCATTCAGGCAAACTGTGCTGGGCTTAGGGTATGGTGCGCAGGAGAGATCGACGACGACTGAAACGTGTGGGTGTTGCGTTCTGAACGTGGTGATCGACAACGGCCCATCTGCGCTAGGCTGGCGGCCGAATTTCCTTCGTGATGGCTCCATCGCATGTTTCAAGTACAGCAATAAGCAAGTCAATGGCTGGAAGCCAAAAAAAAATCACTTGCTTGGACCCTTTCATGCGTACTTTGGCAGTGGTCTAACATTGCCGGATTCAACTACCAGCAAAGATTGATGATCATTTTCGACTACACTACTCCGTATACCCCAATGTCCATCAATCATCAGGCCATTCGAAGAGGATGCACTAATAATAATGCTATATTCAGCATACAGTTAATTGGTCCACTGGTGTGATATATCCTCCAACAAGCTTTGTTTTAGCGTCAGGCCGGCGGCCCCCCGGCCGGGGGGGCTGTCAGCACACCTTGTAGTTCGTATATTCCGGTATAGCTATCCTCTAATTGTCTTCGTATATCCTGACACAGCTCTCCATACACTGCAATTGTATGCACCAGTGTTATTCGCCATTGCTCATTGTCCACATTCTCTCTACCGAATCATCGCGTGTTTCTTTTCTCCTTTGTCCCTGGCGTCGGAACTGGTAGCCAGTAACATTTAAACAGCCCGGCATTGACACTGATTACTTGTAGATCTGTAATTTACGTCTATCTAACTTGCTGTGTCTTCTCATATGTAGCATTGTCGATCTTCCGCTCCTCCTTAATTTCATCTGTGGCACCAATGCACACCCCCAAGGCCTCAAGTGGCCGCCCTAGAAAACAGTGACACCCTATGGTGCTGGATTTTCTGTGCACGTTAAGGCCCACTTGCCCCAGTTGACCCATGTTCTCGATTCTCGGGTTGACGTGTAATTCAAGCATGATGGCGTTATCACATGGTAGGGTCGCTGGGATATAAGAATGATGAAGATCCTCTCATTTCGTAACTCAAAATATTCTTTGTCTCCTCCCAGCTTCCGGCAAGCGTGTATATTCGGAAATAGAGGCCATACATTCTTTACTCATCACTCTCTTTGAAATTGGACCCTGCCTGAACAATGCATTTCTCTACTCTCGTCCTTGTGGCTGCCCCGTTCATCGGGCTCTCTGCAGCTAGGCCACACCAGTCACTACCTAGCAGCCTTCCTCCTATGCCATCCTTCAGCATCCCTGCTATCCCATCAAGCCTTACAAGCCTCTTCCCCTCCGGTATCCCCTGGCCTACAGGTTTCCCATCGGAGGAGCGTGACGAGGAGACTCAGCCGACTGGTTTCCCAACTGGAAAGCCCACAGGCTTCCCTACTGGAACCGACTTCCCTCACCCAACTGGAAAGCCTACAGGATTCCCTACCGGAACTGATTTCCCTCACCCTACCGGCAGACCTACAGGCTTCCCAAGCGGAACTGATTTCCCTCACCCTACCGGCAGACCTACAGGCTTCCCAAGCGGAACCGATTTCCCTCACCCCACTGGCAAGCCTACCGGGTTCCCTACCGGGACTGATTGCCCTCACCCTACCGGCAAGCCTACAGGCTTCCCCGGTGGTGGTGACCAGTGAGTTTGAGAGAGCGTGCCTAGCGTACCCCTCTCTCTCTCCCCTGGCGTTGGACGATGTCCCCTTTAGGCGATGAGAATCACGGGTAGTTATAGGAGGTCCAGTCATGCTAGTCATGTTAGCCAAGAGGTAATTCACTCTTAACCACGGCCAACATACACCGAGATTCGGTGCTGACTTTTAAGAAGCATCATGATAGTGGCTTTCTCTGTCGGGCTGTATTGAATATTGGTGATTTTTGTACTTTTGCGGCGGGACTACGGTTGACTGTTTTCCTTTGCTTTACATTCATTCAAACGAAATTATGTTTGGTTACTGGCCCAAGAGAAATCGTTCTATACCAGTGTTGTAGATTAATATTCTTCAAATGTTGTTATAAGGCCCAAATATTTCTCAAGGAAATTAAAATTAGATAATGTTTCGTTACTAAAAGCATGACTATAACACAAGGTTATTATATATTTTTTTAAAAGCGGCATTAAAAACCTCTAACATACTAGCCTTCAACATTGAAGTATTGTTGCAAAAGACTACATCGAATAGCGTACTGGAAATCAGCAACAACTACTATAAACACGCTCTCTAATATATCTACAGCCTGCATCGGTTACCCTGATACGCCATGCCCGCCAGCCGGATGATTCTAGAGGCTTTGTCTTCTCGCGATAACGGTATAGCAACGAGGTGTCACGAAGAATTGGATGAGATTGTTTTAGTTGTTGCTCATTTGCTGTCGTATTATATTGTCCGTCTCCCCCGCCGATATTATAGACATGTCTGCTATGGGCATGGAAGGGCACATTTCTAACGCATATAACGTAGGGAGGTTTTGCAACCGTGTGCAATGTGCAATGTGCAACTTACCATATAAAATATTACTGCCTGCAATACACTAATTAAGCTAAGTAGCTTCTAATATGGGAAGTGTATAAATATATTTACTAACCTATAAATTGATTACTTCTTGACAAAAGCTTTTAATTTTGTTGATTTAACGTGAAACAACTCTGTGGAATCTTTATTGATTTTTTCTTCTATCATGTACCTTATAAAGCGTTAGAAAAAGCTGCTTTTGTTGGTACTATTTTTAATGGTTTTTTCTAAGAATTGACAGAGTAATTTACAACTGTAATTGGATGCTTCAAATTTTACAGCTAATTTAAATTGACCTAGATGACTACTGGTTATCTGACCCCCACTGTATCAAAAGATAAACATTTAAAGTAAGCATATAATTCTATAATTCTGACACCGAATCTTTATGCGTAATGAGGATATGCTTGATCTAGGTAATGCTTAATCACAGGTTTTACTGTATAGTAAAGGGGCCCATGAATCAATCAATAAAGGAGTCCACTATGTAAAAGAAGCTACCCATACCACTAACGAAACCCTCGACGTGGCGCGCTAGCTATCTTGAAACAAGCGAAAATAGCAACAGCCAAAGAGATAGCGCTCAAACATGCATCTGCATCAGTTCCGATGCGATTTAAGAGCAATTCATTGTTTACCGCATCGGGTGGTATTAGATTGAATGTTGTTGCAATCGCCGACCATCCTGCAGCCGCCGGAACAACCAATGTATCGGCCATTCCAAAGCAATATTCGAATGGAAGATTTGCATTCAAGGATAGGGCGTACGTCAGACTGAGAGAGTACAACTCTAGAAGACGATGCCGGCGTCCAGACACAAAGCACGGCAATGTTAAAAGAACGAATCTGTAGATCGCGTGTGCAAATATCCAAGATTTGCTGACGGCAGTGAAAACGAACAAATCATCCCGAAGAATAATTGTCTTCCATCCAGCGTTGTACCCTTGTTGGACGATCCAAATGAATAGTGCAGCGCAGGTGACCTTGCTAGACATTCCCCGAAGGGTGCCGTCTGCGGGAGTCATCACCATCATCCCAATGTTGCCATATACCGCGAAATTAACGTAGGTCGTAAAGGCTGATAGAAATCTAGTCTGAAAGGATCGATTCACAACAAGGAATGCCAGGACAGAGCCGAGCCCGAGCGGAAGTTCACACATGATTTTGGTCATTTGGCCAACAGTAGACGTTTTGTCGAATGCGACAATAGTCATGCTGACACCAAGGACTATAAGCAAAAGCAGTCCACGGTTTCGAATAGCACACCAATAGGTGAGAATGAGGATGATACTGAGCCATACGTTGAATGGGACATCAATGTACGCCTCAAGCGCTGTATGTGGTGGTGAGAAAGCCATAGGATGGGCCATATCGGTCGCAGACTTTGACATCAAATTAGCGTGGGATGCGCAGATGACGAGGATGCCCCACGAGCAAGACTAACAGTTCCGCTGTGAAACTGCAGGATCTTAGCACTGCTTACTAATTTGATAAATTAATATGACTTAAAAATTAAAAGATATTATAAATTAATCAATGTTATAAAATATTGAATTCTAATTTAGACAGAAATTATTAATTTATATAAATACTTTTTTAATTACTTAAAATGTATAAAAAGTTTAGAATCAAGTTTAGATTAAAAGTAGTTTATATACTAGTAAGAAAGTATATAGTTAAGTGTTTATTAAAGTTGGCTAGAATTAATATCTTTAGTGATATGAGGGCCCTTATCTTTGCTGATATTGTCGATAGCTGATAAGAGGTCATTGGCCAGCTGTGAGGCAGCCCATCGTCCCTTCTCCTTCAAATGTTCCCCGCCCTACTATCATCTGCACTGGTGTCTTCATTTTCATTCCTTCACTCAAGTGGCCTGTCCTGTCACTCCTGCTACGCTCCTCAACTCCCATGCTCGCCCGGTCCAAGACTCTTGGAACGCCAGAGCCTGGACACTCCAAGGCGTGTACATTGTGCAGAGCACGGAAGACCAAATGCGATGGTGCCCGGCCCCAAGTAAGAGATCCTCTGACCGTCTGATATCCAACTTCCGGCTGAGTTAACCCGTTGGTGCGGTGGAGCAGTGTGGAAATTGTCGCCGCCTTGCGGTGAATTGTTATTTCTCGGCAACAGATGGACGGAAACACCGTCCCACGAAGTCAGACCTCGACGCATTGAGAAGTCAAATTGTATATTTGAAATCTCAGCTCGAAGACTCCCAGCGGACGATTGAGAGTTTGCAGCAGGCGCAGTTCACCATACCGACTGAAGATCCCCTTAATGGTCCATCCTTCCCCCTAGCCAACGACATTCCACGGGCTTCAGTGCATCAGCCCGCGCAAAAATATGGATTTGATATGGGATTCGACAGTCTCTTCAGTTTCTCGGCTGGGCCAATGGAGCCTGGCGACAAGGCTTGCCTCCAATCCCCAAGGGTCTCACACCAGGATCCGCTCGAAGCTTTATCTTCCGTCATGGCACAACTTCACATGGATGACATTAGTGGTGAGTCCTATTATATGGGGCCGACAAGTAATCTTCATTTTCTTGGTTATAGACCATGTCGCTCTAGTTCATCGAAAGCAGCTTCTCTGCCTTCTACCTATAGCCTTAACTCCGAAGTGCGCAGTCTTTCTCTTCCAGTGCCAGCCAACAATCTGGCTGCTCTTTTCGAAGCCAAAGTACACCCGTTTTTCCCACTTTTAAACCATTTCAACACAAACGGAGTTGGGGCTATATCAGTGATAGAAAGATCGCCATTCCTGTACGATCAGGTTTTAGCCATTGGTGCATGGTGCCTCCATGAAAAGGACGAGTACTACGGCTACCGCGATTTATGCATTGAATCTTATTCATCTCGCTTTTCTGAACATCTGAGTCGCGAGATTAATCATGTCTGTTTGGTAAACGCTCAGGCATTCTTATTAAAGAGTTATCTCACTACACCGAATGGTGAATTGGAAACAGCAACCATATTACTTGGTAGGTTCCATATCATTCCAAGGAAATTCTCCAATTGCTTATCGTTTTAATGAACAGCGATTTCATGTGCCATGTTGAAGAGGCTTGGTCTTCACGTGGATCCTTTAATACATGATCCCAATGGTTTTGCCTTGAGCCAAGGGACCTCTGCGGAACGTGCAGCGATCTTTTGGGCCTGTTTTCAGATGGACAGGTGAGGATTCCGAACATTTGAGTTTGTCACCCCTGTCACCCCTGGGCATACTTGTTGATGTAGGCCCGTGCGTTCTAGACAGTTAGCCCTTCTAGAAGGGCGCGCATGTTACATGCCCGCATGTGACATGCCGAGCTGTCGACCATTTGATACAATCATCACCAATCAATCAATTGGTACCGATGTTGGTATTTCTCCGGAACTAATCAATGCTTGTCATATCGAGTTTCTTTACTTACAAGATGAAGTGCTACGCGAAATGTAAGTTCCATACCACGACAACAAAACGCAGGATAAAGATGTTGACTGATCCCAGCCATTCATTCACAACTTCCGTCCCTAGAGAGCGGGTCATTTCCGAGGGCCACTTTAGATACATGACATGGTATCAATCAATGCCACCATGTATCCTTGACATGAAGCATGGACGGACCTATCATCCGATCTTTCTTTCTTTCCAGTACGCGATCGGGCCTCCCTTCTGCTTGAGCCTCGCACTAACTTATCATCTAGCATGACTTTTTATAATGGGGTGATCTTGTTACATCGTCCTTATCTGAGGAATAGAGGGCTCGCACGTGACACTGCCAACCAACAATGCCGAGAGTCTGCTTTCAAGATAACTGCTATTCTAAAAGTCTTGACGCAAAGCTTTGGTTACTTGGTATCCGATTTCATGGTGGTGTATGCAACATTGTCAGCAGGACTTGTGCATCTTGTCGGTCTGCAGAGTCCAGACGTCACCATTTACCGACGTTCAGTACGTGCTCTCAAGTCAATTGTTAATATATTGGCCAAAATGACTCCTTATTGCGGGTATGCCAAGGTCGCGTTTGATGACCTGCGGCGACTTGCAGTGGAGTGGTCTCTGTCGCCAGTAAATTCTCCGGGATTTTGGCAGATTTCAACGGAGATGCAAGTGGATGAATCGGAGATTGTAATATAAATTCTGAACAATGCTAATTTATCTCATAAAAGATCGTCGAAGTTACATATTATTCTCGGTTCACACGTCTTTGGTATAAGCTAGCTAAATATTTTCTAATCAAACAGGCTGTTTATGTCTTCCAGAGTCTTTTTGGCAGTTTCTGGCATCCAGAAGAAACAAATTGTACCCAGAATAAAGCTGAGGCCTCCGAAGAAGAACATGACATTATAGCCGATCGCAGCGAAAAGGAACGGGCTGACCATGTTGATGAAGAACGAGCCAGTAGCCAACCCGACGATTCCAACGGCGCTGCCCCTGGACCGAGACGAAGCTGGAAAAATCTGAAGGTCATATGAAAGGACACCACACTGATGGTAGTTAGTTTATGTTACCAGTGAGATGTGTAGTGGGGTGGTGAGGTGATATCACTTACACCATGTCATGCCAAACACAGCACACCAGAGCAATGTCAATGCGACTGTTACAGTGCCGTACGTCTTTGCGCGAGAAGGATCGGTTACCTTGTTTTTGTCAACAAAGTAGCCACACATGCCGGTCAGCATGAGTAGGCCCGATCCTATGCCTGCTCCATAATACATAGCTCGGCGTCGGCCAATCTTATCGGCCAAAATGGCTCCAGGAATTCCAAAGACGGCTTGGGTGAAGATTCCAACACCCGCAAGAAGGGATGCAGTGTTTGTAGACCAACCGCCAGTTTCAAAAATCTTGATACCGTAGCTAGTAACGACGCCGACGCCAACCATAGCCTGGGTCCCAAATTGAATGAGCAGAGCAGACCAAGTTCTTCGGGCCGTATTCAAGGAGTCCCGCTTAGTAAACATATCCCAATAAGTAGAAGAAGAAGCATTTTCAATCTCTGCTTGAATAGAATCGCGAATCATTGACAGATGGGTCTCGACAATCTCCCCAACGGACCCCTTTTCATCTTTTCTTCCTGTGCCCTCATATATCAGCAAAACACTCCGGGCCTCATCCACCAAGCCCACCTGAGTCAGCCATCGAGGAGACTCTGGTATAAAGTAAACAATTTCCAGGATTAAAAACACCCATACCAGCTGAAATGCCAGAGGAAATCGCCAGATAACGTCTCCCTCAGTGTGGATGGACAGCCCATAGGTAATAAAGTAGATCAGGCCCGCTCCGCACGCTGCACAAACTAGCTCGGCTCCAATAGCAATTCCACGGTATCGATGGTGGACGGATTCTGCCGAGAGGTTGAGCCCGACGGAGTCAAACGCGCCAGTGAATACCCCATTCAGGAGTCTCGTGACTAGAGCCCAAGAAAAACTTTGTAGCGCATCTACCAAGGGAATTATGACCAGGCCGTAGATTCCAGCGGTGACAATGGCTCGGCGTCGACCAATATTGTCCGAAAGCCAACCAGAGAATAACGCCCCAGCAATCACACCAATCCAGTAGATGCTGTTAACTACTCCGATCAAAACTTGGGTATGATGATCGCTGCCGGTAAGTCCTACCGTGGCAAAATATTCGGGCACTGAGGAGACACTACCCATCATGGCGACATCTTTGAGATAACTGTTAGCAATTGGCCTCGATTCGGGGAAGGATTTAGCCATACTAGCTCCTGATAGACAGAAGACAAGACATCCCAGCACTACGACAGCGATGCGGTAAAAACCAACGGGAAATCCTTTGTAGAGATATTGAGGAGACGGTCCAGGCATGCGTTTAGCCCAGGGAGCCACCCGAGAGCCGTGGAATAGACTCGAAGGTGGCTCGACGGTTGACCGCGTCGAGAACTCCTGGCCTTGTTCCATGAAAGCTGCACTCTTCTCGGGTTTCTCTGTGTGTACGAGAGCCATTGGAACGGAGGTAGTGATCGTAATTTTTGAAGATCTTTTCGGCCAGTCCACTCAATTCTGGGAATGAAAGACTAAAGTCCACGGACACATATATGCTATGTAGGTTCGTTGACGCGACATGGATATTTATGTTGGATGCTTGTTTCCCAGAGAGACGATAAGTTAGGGGAAACATTTCTACCTGGACATTACTGCCAAGATTGTTGGCCATGAATGACAGCCAAAAAACGATAGCTAAAACATCGTGATAGAAAGAACCTCGGGATAGCATCCTCTTTATCTACAGAATACGGCTAGCGCGCCGTCTTTATCTGACCCCGTTGATGATATGGCACGGAGTTGCAAGACCGGCCCACTCGAAACCTTCGCAGGTTAATCAAAATCCCACATAACGGATTTACATCGCCGGCTTTAATCAAATAATGGTCAAACTATGCAACACATATTCTTACCAGTCACGGTGCGATCCGGGGATTAAACGCCCGTTTGTATCAGTAGCCGTGATTGAGGCAATTCGGCCCTTACGTCTTGACGAATATGCCCTACGCGTATCAAGTAAGTAGAATTCCCGAAACCAACTGTAGCCGACATACAAATTGAGAGCGATTCTCCTTGGATCGAAACTACATTGCGGTCGAATTCGATTTTAACAACCTCACACTCCATAATGTCTCAGATTCCCGTCCATGGCGATCCCGCCAAGCCGGTCAAGGCAGCGGTGGTACAGGCCGAGCCGTGCTGGTAAGGAGAACGACGGCCTGAAATCCCGGCGAATGGCCTATATAGACTGACATGTCCTGCTTTAATTCTTTTCAGGTTCGATCTTGATGCTGCCACCGAGAAGACATGTGCTCTCATTGCTGAAGGTGCAGCAAATGGAGCCCAGATCATCGGATTCCCTGAACTTTGGATTCCCGGTTACCCTACCTTCATCTTTGGCCACAAGGCAAATGATATTTACGACTACTCCTTGAAGTACTATCACCATGCGGTTGATATCAAATCAGAGCAGATGAACCGGATCCGATCAGCTGCTCGCGCCGCAAACATTATGGTCATCCTGGGCATTGCGGAACGAGACAAGGGCAGTTTGTTCATGGCACAGACGTTCATTGGTTCCGATGGTAATGTTATGCTACACCGAAGAAAGTTCAAGCCCACCAGCCTGGAAAGAGTCGTGTTTGGCGACGCTGTAAGTTTTCCGGCAACTAGCATCGTCTCAGATTGCCTCCTGGTCACCTGAAAAGAGCACACTGATGCTAACACCTACTTTCCAGTCCGGAGATTGCACCACCAATGTCGTGCAGACACCTATCGGGCGTGTTGGTGGGTTGCAATGCTTTGAGCACTTACAACCTTTGCTCAAGTACCACTCATATTTCCAGGGCGAGCAGATCCATGTTGCGTCGTGGCCGATGCTATTTCCCCCTCTTGGTAAAGGGCCCTTCTTCAATACAGTCGAAGCATGCAAAATGGCCACCCACATGTACGCAATTGAAGGCGGTACTTTTGTTCTCTTGGCTTCCCATACTCAAGGAAAGAAGGGACTGGAGTCAAACGGTCTGATTATGTCAGATGAATCACAACATAGTACTCCTCATGTCTGCACAATCGGCGGTGGTTTCAGTCAGATCATTGCGCCCGATGGTCGATCTCTTACCGAACCTGTGGATCCAACATTTGAAGGTCTCATCTATGCCGACCTGGACTTCAACGAGATCTACTATGCTAAGAATATCGTCGATCCCGTGGGACAGTACTCGAGGGTTGATTTGTTTACCCTCCAAGTTGACAACGAGGTTAAGCGGCACTGTGTATACAAGGGAGAGGCAAATGATGCTTACAGGCATGCATCAAGATTTCCAAATCTAGAATTTGAGGACGGAGGCAACAATACCTCGGAATCAGCCTGAGGGTTGCTGACTGCTTTTGTCGGATTTAAATAGATGGAACTGCAAGGTGTTGATTGGACTACTGTTGATATGACAAGCCTTGCAGGCCTCGCTTCGCTCGGTGGCAGGCTTGGGTGCTGGGTTAGTTGGTCTAATCAGGGGCAACGTCTATATTTCTTGATACAATACAAATTAAATTACAATTTATATAGAAATCACTTGCATTTCTATATAGCGTTTTCATAGTGTTTAATCAACCCTAAAACTGAGATATGTCATGTAACCGAGGTCGGCAGTAAAATTAGATCCCAGAGCGACGAAAGAAAATTCAAATATAGCCAGTTAATTCCCTCGTCCCATTCTCTTGTTCCATTGCCTCATTCCATATCTATGGTGTAGCTACCAGGAAGTGGGCGAATCACATCAAGAATTAACTCGTCCAAAACAGCACAACTGCTGTTGCTGTGCAGCATATGGCTACTAGCTGAGCCCTAATATTGACACCTAATGTAGTCAACCAATAAATAAAATGGCACTTGACCTTGTTTCACTTATAGTCTCTATCTCTATCATTAATTAGGTGCAGAATGCTACGGACTCGACAATTGTCATCGTTTACTTGGTACACCAGGTTGCCAGCTTCTTTTTCATGGCTCATTATTCACAATCATGATAGTCCTATTATTGAATAGGATAAAGATAAATGAGTGACATTCGTTTAATAAGGGTACCCGTCCATAACAGTGCTAAATACGTCCCAATTCGAACCAGGGTATAACCTGGTATAAATAATTGTAAATTGACACGATCTTATGGGCCGTTGACACTAAGCTGAAGGATTCCTCGAAGATTATTTCTGACCCTCTAGACCACTATCCTCGGCAATATACGCATATAGAGCCGTTGCGTCTCCATCTCTTTTTGCTTTCTTACCATCGAGTTCTGAATCCTCAGAAATGTAGGCGTAGAGAGCCGTTGCGTCTCCGTCTCTTTTTGCTTTCTTTCCATCGAATTCGGAATCCTCAGAAATGTAGGCATAGAGTGCCGTTGCGTCTCCCTTGCCAAAAGTTGGGTCTCTTTTGCTAAGAGACGTCACTATATCTCACAGAGGGATTAGTATCAGACAACAAAGAAAATACACAATTTCCGAATGAGACTTTTCTATTACGTACCGTCGGGAAGAGGTGCAGTAACTACAATCTCACTCATAATGAGAGCATATGCCACGTGCAGGAAAAGTGATAGCTTCATGTTTAAAGCAGTGATGTAAGTCTCGAAAGTTTTATTGAGGAAGATTGTGGGTTCCAAAGAACTGAAATTTGGTAAATTGAAGTGAGAAGGAGACAAATTTTCAGCCTTAAATAATTTTTACTAATACGGTTGAGAAAACCCATATCAACATCAACATCGATATCTCTTCTTTTCTTGTTTTTCCGATTGGATGCTTTCCCATTTGTTTATCCTCGCGTCGCATTTCGCCATCTGCTTCCTACTACTGTGTACCCCTCATCACCCTTGTCTAGAAACAAGAAAATTATGCACAAGTGAGCTGTACTTCTATCTTCAAATGCGGTGCAGCTGGACACGTAGCATGTGGCTGCGCCGCATCGAGCATGAAACCAGAATAGGATGTATGCATGCATGATGCAATAGCCGAATATTTCAGCTGTAGGATCATCTCCTTGTCAGAATATTTACAATCAAGAAGTCATATGCCACTAGCAACAACGCTCCGTACTGGAAAAGGTAGAAAAAGGGATGATATCTTGTCCCGTTCCTTGCTCAGTCACACTGTGGTCAATCATTTTTCAGGCTTGTGACAGATTTTCAACACGATGTATCCCACCAAGTATGAGGCCGTTGACTCGAGCGATGCGGAGGTATCTGAACATGATGCTACAGACTCCTCTAACCTGAATTATGAAATTGAGAAATCATTGGGGTACAAGGGACTTCCTATGAGACGCGAGAAACTGTTGCTATGGCTCAATGGACTCATCTTTTGTGTCTCACTATATTTGCTTTTCGTCACTGTGATTCTTGCACGACGCAATAATGATGACCTCAATGACTTGTTAAGAATGACCTCTGAGTATTGTATGTGAGCCGTTCAGTCCCCCTCGATGAAAGCTTCCCTAACCATAATAGCTCCAATATTCGATCGGATTGAGATTCCTTTGGTAACAAAGAAAATGAATGCAACGCTACTCGAGCTAGACCCACCGCCAATCTATCGTCGACCTCCCAGCCCGGAAGTTGACGAAGCCTGGAACCGCCTAGCCAATATCAAACCAATTGTAATCAGCCGCTCCGACGTGATCCAACTTGGCCGCGACCCCTCGATAGCAGCCAAGTGGCCCGAGAGCTTTGGATTCGGCTCTGATGCGTATATTGGCCGCATTGACATGTTCCACCAGATTCACTGTCTAGACTGGCTGCGACGAGAAGCCAACTTTAATCATTATTATGGGAAAAAGTGGCCCCCGGGCACTCCCCCCTCCGATATACATCGAACTCATGTGTCTCACTGCATCTATCTGCTTCTCCAGAACCTGATGTGCAATGCGAATGTTGACATCTATACGCACTACTGGGCCGACGCGCAGCTCAATGCCTTTCCGGACTTTAGTGTCAACCACAAATGTCGCGATTTCGACGCTATACTGAAATGGCAGGAAGACAACTCCGTCGACGTGGATCTATTCGCCGCAATTCGTAAGCCACCAGAGTACGAGGCGAGGATCATGTCGCATCGTTTCAAAGAACTCTTTGGTTGGTTCCATTCACACCCGGACAACGGCTCCGATAGTGGAGAGATTGGTTAAAATGCGGCGCAGACACTACGTCAGTACTTGCCTGCATGGGGCTTGCAGCCTGGTGCAGGGATCGTGTGTCCTTTTTAGAAGGAGAGAAATTAATTGAGGGGAAGGTGTCTTTGAACATGTAATTGAAGCTCAAGAATTGTCTAATTGAACGAAGATGACGCTTATTCACGCGGTTGATTATCTTTTGTGGTTAACTCGCTAGTATATTTTTTCTCTCGCCAACATGCATATAGTTACCTGTTTAGGCATTCAAGTAACATCAACTGGCCATGTTTCTGTGCACATGTGATTTTCGATCAAGAGTTACCTAATATAGACCAGGATAACGATTGTATCTTGTAGTTAATTCGCTCGTATAGCCTTCTACTCGCCAGCATACATATGCATATATATATATAGTTACCTAAGTTATGCATTCAAGTAATCATGTTTCTACCACGAGACCGAGTGAATTGACGAGCCAATGGATGAATTTAGATTTGTCGCGATATCCGACCTAGAATGCTAGATAGATCTGTACTGGCTCTGGCGGTAGAATTTTTTTGGTTGTATAACTTTCCCATATCACATTCTGAAATTTCTTGGGCTAACGTTTTTCCACCAGAACGAATGCCAGCTCTTGTATATATCAAAATGCTCTCCCGGTCTTACTTATTACCTGTTGTGAGTTTAGTCTTGTTATGTACCGTAGCCTTTGTGCTTTACTCGTGGGATGGAAGTTTCAGCCACATCCAACGCCAGATAAACCCAAAGGTGTCGTCGTGCGAGACACAGCCAACACAACGAACGTTTCGACCCATACGGTTGCTTGAAAAGATAGATGAAGAAGGAGCCAAAACAATCAACACCTTCAGATCATCGCTGCTCCCACAGAATGGTGGGTTGCTGAGGGTCAGGATGTCCGACGACACAGAGAAAGTAAGCGACTATGGCGTTTCAATGTTTCATCAGCTTCATTGCTTGGTGGTCTTACGCGAAATTATTTTCTCTGGCGGCTCTCCTGTTCACACAGAACATAATTCCAGCATGGCTCGTGTGCATTGGGCACATTGCTTTGATTATCTCGCTCAGGTATGCCCAGCCAAGCTTTGCAGACAGAGCTCAACTGGACTCTACTAAATCTGAGGAATGAAGGCAATCCTCTGTGCTGCGGATGATACTCTTGAACCACCAAAGACCGCATTGAACGAGCAGGGACAGAATATTAAAATCATAGATGGGGTTGGGCATATTGTACATCAATGCCGCGATCCTGCTTCATTATGGCGTGTGGTGGAAGAGGGAAACGCCCGTCCGTATGATCAGGCAATCATAGGACACAGTGTCGGGGCGAGTGATCTGTTTCCAGGTACAGGGTATCATGAAATGCCTGATCTATATAGATCTGAATAACGTGAAATTTTAATGTTTAGTGTGGGGTTCTCCTGACCCCAAGACTTTGGTGTTCTCATTACATGTATTCTTGCTAGTTGCTTGACATTTGTTTCAATAAAGTCTCCGTGTCATTTCTTCAAGAACCACATGGATATTGTACATGTAATTGATCACACGAGTGAAGGCCTTAACTCTTTCGGTAGCAGGGTTGTAAGGACACTTTACTAAGACCATTATTCCACAAGTCCTCATTTAGAAAGGCATGTCCCCATCTAGCTAAGTTTTTATTAAGTAAATTTACTTTTAGGATCTATATTTAACTTTACTATTTTTTTATCTATTATACTTTATAAATTCATATTTTTTGGAAAAAATAAAGATTATATTAATATAATTATTTTATACATATATAATAAGTAAAGAAGATTTATTTTAGTTGTATAACTTAAATTAACTATATATATTTATAATAAATTAATTAAGTCTACATGCATTCTTCTCAGTTAATTATATAAAAAAATAGATAAAAAAAATATAGTAAAGTTAGCTAGTTAGAAAAGTAAGTTATAAATAATTATTATCAGTTTATTATAGCTTTATAAAAACCTACTATACTAAGACTGGTATATTTAGTGTCTTAGCAAAGTGCCTCGCAATCCTGCTACCCAATTCTTCCAAGAGACACAACTAACTGCAGTGGGTATTGTCGTTGAACGACTCTTGCGACATTTTCTTGATTCTGGTCTAGACCCCGCCAATCCTACTGCGTTAGCGCCTAATTAGCTCCCGCGCCGCGATGGCTGTCCACTCTCCTCCTTCTCCAGCATCCACAATCCACTCCACCACTTGAGGTAAACACTCATGGATACCAACTGCAATCAAACCGCGGACCAGGTCTTCGGTCCAGCGATTTCTTGTCCGCATGTATTCGATTTCACTTTGCTGTTCGAGCAGAGTATCTTCTCCATTATCCCCTCTGCGCTGTTCTTGCTGCTGGTGCCTTGGAGGGTTTGGAATCTCTCCGGCAAGACCATCAAAACCACTAAGCTCGTCAATAGCCTCAAAGTCACGGCCGCAACGTGTCTCATAGCTATTCAAATTGCGACCTTAGTTTTATGGGCTCGAGATAATACAGTGCGCTCCGCGATTCCTTCGGCCGTCCTCTCCCTGCTGGACGTGCTCTGTATCACCGTCCTATCGGCCATCGAACACAGCCGCTCTGTTCGACCATCGACCCTGATATGCCTGTACCTGTTGATCTCCATCCCGCTGGACGCGGTCCAGGTCAGGACCTTGTTTCTACGACCGTATTATCCCTCTGCTCTCGCGGGAACCGTTTCTGCAGCGGTCGGGTTAAAAGTGTTCCTCTTGGCAATGGAAATCCAACATAAAGGGAGGTATTTAAGCCACAAATATCACGACCGATATCCGCCAGAGGAGTTAAGCGGAGTAATTGCTCGAACTGTCTTCTCATGGCTGAACGAGTTATTTTTCAAAGGTTTTCGTAAAATCTTGACATTGGATGATCTGTTCCCGATAGATAGCGAATTAGACTCCAATATTTTGATGCGTGGTTTGAAAGTAAAATGGGCCAAGCGTTTGTTCCCTATATCTCAACAAAGTGCGAGAGTAACTGCAGTGATCGAATAATACTAATACTTTTTAGACAAATCAAGCAATGCATTCAGCGTCATATATGCGACCGTGTCTTATTTGCGATGGGCGCTTCTGCGCATCGTCGCTCCACGTCTATGCCTGATTGGATTCAACTACGCGCAGACATTTTTCATTGAACGTGCTATTACGCTACTTCACGAGCCCGTGAACCTGGATTCAAAGAACGATGGTTATGGGTTGATTGGCGCCGCCGCACTTGTATATGGCGGTATCGCGGTTTGTACAATCGACTCTTTTGCTGACTCGTTACTAATGGTGCAAGGTATCGACCGTACATTATCAACATCAACTTTTCCGTATGATCACTATGTTTCGCGGTGCTTTTGTGGCCCTGATCTATGACCATTCTATGTCGCTTCGAGAAGGTCAATACGATGAATCAGCAGTGATCACGCATATGAGTACGGATGTAGACATGATTGCCAGGTCTCTAGAGCAAGCGAATGAGCTGTGGGCGCGCATTGTAGAGATTGCCATCGGAATCTGGCTGCTGGAAAGACAACTGGGAGCGGTTTGCATAGCGCCAGTTCTCGTAATTATAGGTATGTGAAAAGTTCATTGACTGTATAATGCCTGCATTGAATACACTTTTTTTGACTCAAGCTCTCAGTTTGTACATCCCTGCAGACATACATGGCAACATTCATGCCAGCACGACAAAAGTTGTGGATGGGAGCCATTGAGCAACGTATCAGCATAGTCAGTACAATCTTGAAATCCATGAAAAGCATCAAGATGCTTGGCTTTTCGGATTATCTTGGTGGTTTGTTACAAGGCCGAAGACAACGTGAGCTGGATCTTTCCAGAAAGTTTCGGTGGTTGATTGTGTGGCTTAACGTAGTCGGTGAGTGTATAATGAACCCTAGAAATAACACCAACTAAATATTTTCCGTCGTATCTCAGCTAGCCTACCACAAATGTTCGCTTCCCTAGTGACCTTTGCGGCTTTTGTCATCCGATCACGCATTGAAGGGTCTGATCCTCTTTCGATTGCTCAGGCCTTTACGTCTCTTGCTATTATCAGTCTCATCACTGCTCCGGCGTTGCAATTATTGGCATCTATTCCGGCAATAACGGCGTCAATGGCAGCTTTCGATAGGGTGCATAAGTTTTTGACATGCTCCAACATTGCTGGGGAGGTAGATCAAAAGTCCAGTAACCAGGATTCCGGCGTACTTCTTGCGCTAGATGGGAACGGAGCTGATAAAACATTTGCCTCTGATATAAAAATGGATACGATAAGGACTAAAAGGAATTCCTTTAATTCCTCTGATTTGTTAATGTTGAAAGTGTCGGAAGCTTGCATCAGACCAAGCCCAACTTCGCAATTTTGCCTACAAAACATTAATCTTACGATCAAACCGGGAAAGATCACAATTATCACGGGCCCTGTTGGATGTGGTAAATCTACCTTACTAAAAGCTGTAATTGGGGAAGTAGCATGTGAAAAAGGCTATGTATTAGTGTATGACAACAAAGGAATCGCTTATTGCGGTCAAACCCCCTGGCTACGGAATACAACAATTAAGAACAACATCTGCGGGTATTCAGGTTGTAATGACTTGAAGTGGTATCATAGGGTCCTTCATGCGTGTGCCCTCGAAGAGGATCTGGCAAGCATATCGAATGCCGATGAGTCGATTGTGGGAAGCCAGGGAATCACATTGAGCGGGGGACAGAAACAGCGCCTCACATTGGCTCGTGCTCTCTACTCAAAAAAACAGCTTCTCGTTCTAGACAATGCCTTGAGTGCGGTGGATCCCCAGACAGCGCAGATTATACTCGAACGAGTCTTTGGTAGTAGCGGGCTCTGTCGAAATCCAGGCATCTCTGTGCTAATGACAACGCATTCCAGTAAGTTGCGTTTTTATCTCGCCACTGCAAGCATACGTTTTACTCGTATCTAATCCGCTACCCAAAGAAAAATATCTAGGTCTGGCCGACGAGGTCTTAGTATTGAATGCACAGGGACATGTCGTGAAACAGGGGCCCATCGAACCTTCGTTGCTCGCAGATCAAGTAACAGAATTTGGATCGGAAAGTGTCGATGAAGACTCATCTCTTAAGGAAAAAGCGGTCACGGTTCCCAAAATGCTAACTCCTGAAATCATCTCCGATATGTCTCGTCAGACTGGTGATATTGCTGTCTATTCATATTACCTCAGAGCCATTGGATGGCGTCTGGTGTTTGGGGCATGTCTCATTATTCTTGCATACGCGTTCTCCGCCAACTTTCCACGTGAGTTCGAACTACCTCCCTGAGCGAGCGCAGACTTTGGTGCTAATTAAAGATACCGACAGAGGTTTGGTTGGAAATGTTTACCAAAGATGATGGCGCACTTCCCGGTCGCTTCATAGGAATATATGTTCTTTTAGCAGTTTCTGCGTCAGGATCCCAAGGTTGGTTGATATGGTATGTCTACCTGATACAAGTTCGATCTGTGTAATGAGACTGAAACCTTGTTCTTTCAAGGCAAGTTATGATCAATATTGTTGTTAGGTCAGGATTGGCGCTACATGGCATTCTTGTTCGGGCTGTGATGAATGCGCCAATGCAACTTTTTGAGGAAGTTGATTCTGGAGTGATTCTGAATAGATTCAGCCAGGATATGACACTCGTTGATGCAGTTCTGCCCACTGTCACCTTTGGGACAGTCCTAGGTAAATACGCTATGACCAATGCCATACATTCTCTACAGCTTTAAGTTGGTCTCGGTGTTGATGGCTAATTCTGATTGTTGATGTAGGTGCTGCGCAATGCCTAGCGCAAGCTGCCTTGATATCATTGGGCTCGAGTTACATGGCGATCACAATCATTCCAACCCTTGCCGTTCTGTACGTGGCACAGAAGGTTTATCTGCGAACATCTCGACAAATTCGATTTCTTGACCTTGAAGCGAAAAGTCCTCTGTATACGCAGTTTGCGGAGACACTGACCGGTTTATCAACCATTCGAGGCTTCGGATGGCAGAAACATTTTCTAGAGGAATGTATCCATAAGCTCGACGTTTCTCAAAGGCCGTACTACTTACTCTTTTGTATTCAGCGATGGCTCAATGTCGTTCTAGACCTCATGGTCGCGATCTTGGCAATCATATTGACTGCGCTGGCGACGTCGATGCGTGATTCAACAGACCCAGGAAAACTTGGTGTCTCTCTTTCAGCCATCATGGCATTTAATCAGTCTCTTCAAGAACTTGTGACTAGTTGGACTGCAATGGAGACGTCTGTAGGCGCAGTAGCAAGAACAAGGTCATTTGAATTAAATACTGTTAGTGAGCATCGGTCTGGGGAAAATTTCGTCCCGCCCTCTGAGTGGCCATCCCGCGGAAAGGTCGAGTTGCGATCTGTTTATGCATCTTATGAGTAAGCAATTCCATTCCATCCATAAATAGGACCCATTTAAATTGATATCACGTCCAGTGGCTCCAGAGATGTGCTGGATGACATCAATATCACGATTGAAGCTGGAGAAAGAGTTGGAATATGTGGGAGGACTGGCAGGTATGTTATATCCACCATTGAGCAAAATGCCTTTCATGCTTATGGGATTGGCTTTATCAAGCGGGAAAAGCACACTCCTGTCGGTGCTGCTAAGGCTTTTCGACCACAAAGCCGGCACTATTCGGATCGACGATATAGATATCGCTACCGTTCCTCGTAATATCCTGCGCTCTCGTGTCATTGCTATCCCACAGGATCCCTTGCCAGTCCTACCCGGCTACTCAATCCGATATAATCTCGATCCAAACGAAACCGCAGCGGATACAACGATCTTATCAGCCATCGAGAAGGTTGGTCTACTTGAATTGGTCGAGTCTCGAGGTGGTTTGTATGCAGAAGATTTTAGCTCCCAGCCACTTTCACAGGGGGAGCAGAAATTACTTTCGCTTGCCAGAGCGCTGATATCAAAGCGGACACGAGACTTGGCCACTGGTGGTTTAGGTGGGATACTACTTCTTGATGAATTCACAGGAGGCACTGATGCGGAGACCGAGTGCTCGATGCTCAAGGTCATTGAGGAGTTTTCTGGATATACAGTTATACAAATTACACATCAGATTGACGTGGTCAGGAACATGTCGGATAGGATTCTGACATTGACATCTGGCCGTTTGAAGGGATAAAGATGCATATGGCATCATACATACATGTCTTTTATAGTCGGTACATTGGAACGACAGCCTATCTCTTTCAAATGCTATGTCTAATAGTTAATACCACTCTTTCATCATCGTGATTAAAATCGAAGAGGATCAAGGATCAGTGTTTAGCTGCACGAGGACAACAAATGGTTACTAGCCAGAATTATATCCCTTCCGAGTTCGACTCAGGTTCCTGCTGAGCCTGATGAAATCACCGACCCATTTCAGATGGGGTTCGAACGACAGAAGGGTGACAATCTCTAGCAGCAACTAGAACGTGTACGTAAAGCCTTACAGGCCTTCCAGGATCTTCTGACCCGTTCTAGCCTTGTTGTTCGCGTATCGGAACCACAGAGACAGGCCAGCCACGCATAGCAGGATGACAATGTTGCAGGCAATTGAGGCATAGATGCCCGGCAAATAATGTGGACTATCCTGGCTACTGAAGACGAGCGCTCCAGCAATGCCGCCAATACCACCGAAGCTAACCAAGGTAGCACTGCAAAACGCGCGCTTCCAGTGGCCGCGGATGTTATTTGCCTGGTAAGTCAGGACCGGAGGCGTGTTTCCACTGGCGCATGCGACGATGATGAATACGCCGAAGTAGCGGACAGGGTTGGAGTGATCGAATCCCATCAGAACAAGCCCAATAATGGAGAGGATAGCATTGAATGCAATGATGGAACCGCGGATGCGGTAGCGGTCGCCAATCCAGGCTTGGATGTACATTACGATGCCGGTGAAGATCCACGGCGGCACAATGACACACTGCGATGCGGCAACGGAGAAGCCTGCAAGCAAAAGCATGTTAGGTGTGAGGTTGTAGAAGTGCGTACAAATATATCTGGAACGAAAAGTGGGATTACATACCCATGCCGACAAGAATGATGGGCAGAAAATAGTTGATGGAGTAGCCCACGGTGGTGACACAGAAAAATATGATGGCGTACACCCAGACGTTGATGTCGAGTGCGGGTTGGAGGAACTTGGCGAGGGAGAAGGGCTCGGTGATGGCGTCCCCTCGATCCCGGTTGACGCGACGGATGATGAAGTCGCGTTCCTCCACAGTGAGGAATCTCCATGCCTTGTGAGCCTCCTCGGGGAAGCCGACAAGGAGAGCAAATGAGATGACAGCACCGACGCAAGAAATGATGCCCTCGATGATGAAGATCCATCGCCAGCCGGCCAGATTCACCGTCTTGTTCATCTTGGAAAGGCCAAAAGCAAGGATGCCGCCTAGGGCACCAGCCATGCAGGCCAGGCCATAAAAGGCAGTGTATCTCTTCTGCATGTCGAATCGGGTGTACCAGGTGCTGAGAAGGTACACGGCTCCGGGAAACAAGCCAGCTTCAAACACACTGATACGGATTAGCATGCCATCTGTGGTGGGCTGGGAGAGTTTTCTCAGGGGAAATAGCCAGAGATATGCTCTTCCAGACGAAGGAGGAAAGTTCAAGCGTACCCGATCAAGACGCGCAGGCCAGCGAGGCTCTCCCATGTGTTGACGAAGCCGGTGCCAATCATGACGACACCCCACAGCAGGGTGATGGTGCTGAGGAAGATCCGCGGGCCCAGTTTCCTGGTGAGTACGCTGCTGAGCGGCTGGAAGACGGTGTATGCGGCGAAGAAGGTGCTGATGATGAGGGAGTATCGTGTGCCGACTTGCAGCTGTAGGTCCTTGTTGAGGCCGGCAATGGCGGCGTTGGAGATGTTGACGCGGTCCACGAGCGAGATAACATAGATGACTGCTAGCACTCCGATGAGTCGTACGTCTCTGCATTTTTGTTTTCATCTGTAAATACATGTTCATTTGGGGGGGGGGGGGGGTCAGACTTTGCTAGGGGAGGCAATTTTAATCGTGCGACCCATCGGCATCCATCTGCAAACTCGATGATCCGAACCATGTGGTTACCCCCAAGGCCAATGTGAGGGAGGAGCGAGCAGTTGATTCCACTCCGTTTGCTCGTCGCGTAATCTTGGAGCGCAGACCAATTCACCGATGTTAAGAACACCTCGGCCCGTGAGCGAATTGGACCTTTTGTTAGAGAAAGGAAATAGTCCCACTGATAGCCGGAGAATTTTTTGTAGTTCTCTGTACCTGTTTTTAGTGTGGTGCACAACTTTATTGAAGTAGTGTAGATCACAGCTTACCAGACATGACGGAAAACTAATCTACTGTATCGACGCGAGTTGAGCAGGTGTTTGGGTATAAAATTGTTGATTGTCGGCAGGGAAGATAGTCGCAGCTAAGAAACAGAGGGGGGATGGCGGACCTTATATAAATGAAAAAGGGGTATCTAGCCCTAATGTACTTCTAGCCGGTCCCCAAGAATTATATGAGATGAGAGGAGTCTGGAGGAGTCAACTTGTTTCATACATACATTAGACTTACATATGTAAGGCTAGATAAAAAGGGTCGATTTCCTCATATTAACAGTTTAATGCTTTTCACAACCTCTGAAATAATAACCAAATCGAAATCAAACAACAGCGCCGAAGTATGCAGTCATGCTCGAAGCAAAACAGAAAGAATAACAACAAAAGAAAAAAGATATGCTTTCAACAAACGTAATGGGTATTATCCCGAAACCAATTTGAAGAGAAAACAACAACAACCCAAACTGTAATGACAATATTCTCTTTGATACTTTTATGTGCCACGTCGTGCTCGTTTGCTTTCACTTCCAATTCGCATTCCACGACCAGCACCGTCGCCATGGCCGGCGTTGTCATCACCAGGCCGGCCACGCTTGCGTGGGAATGTATTGCTGCCGTTTGCTGCGCCGCCATCGCGATTGAACTCTCTATCGCGATCTCTTCCTCCACCGCCGCCTCCTCCACCGCGCTCTCGATGGCGATCTCGATCTCGAGGCTCTCCGCGTCCACCGCCGCCCCATCGACGTTCTTCACCTGGCGGACCCTGTGGAGGCGCATTGTTATTGTTCGCTTGCGCGGAGGGAGGCCTTATGCGACCATGAAGTTCGTTGTTACCAGGGCCAGCAGTATGTTCGCTTGCACCCTCGTCTCTCTCTCGTCGGTCTCGCTTCCTGTTATCGTCGCGATTGGCTGCTCCGCGACGAGAACCCGATTCTCTGGGTGCTTGCGGGTGTGTTTCTTCCTCGCCAGCGTCGGCTCGGCGATTGCGATCATGCTCGCGATCGCGGTCTCGGTCGCGGTTTCGGCGATCGTCCCTTCGATTGCTTCTCGGGGTCTCATCTTCGCCGCGACGGTCTCGGTCGGGCGTGTTGATATTGGCATGTCGCCCGCCGCGCCTAGGTTCAGCGTTGGCCTCATCAGGTCCGTCGTTTCGTCGACCACGGCCAGAGGAACGGTTTTCTTCCTCGTTGCCGCTGGGAAATAGTTCAGGGCGTCCTTGAGGAGCTGGTCCTTCGTCGAATCCGCCGGTGGGAGGGCTGGGGGGCCGGATTCCGTGAAGAGATGAAGCATTTGCGGAACTAGCTTGTCTACCTCTACCCCTGATGGACGTACCCGGACTGTTTGCATGTCGTTCCTGGGAACCGCCGGATTGCTGAAGCATAGTGTTCAGACCTGCGAACCGCTTGTCACTGCGGCTTCTATCGCCTCCAGGCCCTGATGGCGGTCCACGAGTGGCAGGAGAGCCACCAGGGGTTCCGTGGGAGTTGCGAGGGCCGGATGGTGCAGCTAGAGGGGCCTGCTGTCGACCACCACCAGCGGCCGGCTCGTTCGGAAGGTTCTTAAGTCTATCAGGGTGAACTCCGCTGGTATCGTTCTTATCTGAAGTCGGGAGCGGTGCAGTAGAAGATTCAGGACCCCGACCAGTTGATCGAGCAGAAGGTCCTGAGGGTGGTTGACGTTCGGAAGCTCCACTAGGTGTTGACGGTGCCGATGGCACACCTGATACATTTCGTCCACGCGCCTGGCCTCCCCTGCCGCGTGGGCCTATTGGCGTGTCGGTCGGTACTTCAGGTTGGCGGTTTAATCTTCCGTGCGACATATCAGGAGGGTGTCGATTATCCCTAGCCTCTGGCATCTCCGAGCGGCCTGGCCTATCGTTACGCGGGCCAGTAGGGTAATCGTCATGGCGATGGCTTCGACGATCATCTGTTCTCACGGGAGACTGTGGTCGAGGCCTCCGGTCATCACGGTCTGATCTTCCGTGGTCGCGGCGCTGCGTTTCTACCTCTATCAAAGCAACACGGTCAGGGTGTTCTCGCAAGGCATCAGCTCGGTCCGGGTGCGGCTGCGGCTGTGACCCAGAACGCGGTCCAAATCCTGGATCTCGAGGAAACGAGTCTTGAGGGCGCAGGCGACCAGCACGGTCAGTTTCAGGCTCGCGAGGAGGACCACGGTTGTCACGGGGACCTCGATATTGTTCATCAGAACGGCCATGGCCGCGGGAATCGTGGTCAAATGGGCGGTCCCGTTCGGCATCATTGTACCGTCCAGAGCGAGAGAACTCGGGGTGCCGTCCGTCTCGACGATCATCGATCAAATCTGGTTGCCTGGGCGGGCGACCGTCATGCCTATATCCACGAGGAAGGTCGGGTTTGTTTGGTAGGCTTGGCGGCGGTGGTAATCGAGAGAGCTCTGGCCGCTTGGGTATGTTTGCAGAGCGGTTCATATCAGGTGGTCTCGAGCCCTGTCGCGAGTGCACTGGCGATGCTGTCCTGGTTTGGTTTTTCTCAGATGCTGTATCAGATTGTTGCGACTTTTCGTCTCGAGAGACGGCTGCCTTGAGGCCTTCAGAATCATCAGCCCCTGCTAATGGCTGCTCAGTATCTTCTCCTGCAATCTTCTCGGCCTGTTGTGCAGGATCTCCTATCGAGGTTGGTTCTGCAGGAGCATCACCCATCTTGGCGTCCTCGATTTCACCATCCTCTACCTCTAATTTACCCGAAGCGGGACCACCGTTTGCTCTGATAGAAAGCCATCAGTCTCATTGCGAATAGAAATAGGAGATAAAAGGACTCACGTTGTGGAGACTGGAAGTTTGAATTCTGCAGCGTTTGCATTCAGCGGTTTCGGCGTAGTGGAATCTGGTTTTGCTAGGCGAGCTTTGGCCTTGTCCCCAGCAATATTATCGTTCTTTCATTGCGGATTAGTACTTATCTGTGAAGCGAAACGGTGCCTGACTCACAATCATGAATGCCTGAGGAAGTAGCCATTGCTCTTCCCTTCTGCTGAGATCTCCCTTTAATGATAATGCCGGAATCTTCACGTCTTCTCGACTGTCTTCGCTCAAAGCATCAACACATTGCAACATATCACGACCCATCCAGTTAACAGCCGGGAAGTTCTGAGAGACGGATTTCAAAAGACTGATACCATTCCGGATATGCATGTACTCCCCTCCGTTGAAGCATTTTTTTAATGCGTTAATTAGTATGCGATGCCACTTGTACAGTAGCCGGCGGAACATCTCATAGTCGACTATAGTAGTCGACTTGCCTTCGGAATCAACACTCAGGGCGAATCCTGGTAGAGATTTGTTTGGACCCAATGCTTCTTTCTCGTAGACTGTTTTGTCAGCGTGCCAGCGATTCAAGTCACGTAGGATCTCATTGAGGAAGCGCCCGAAATGGTCGGCTTCTTTCGAGGTACATTGGAAAATGATCGCTATGAGTCTGTTTTCCCGAAACAATTGGTCCAACAGGCCAGCCGTGCGGAAGTTGGGCGTGCCTGAAGTATGCAGGAATTTCATAATCTTGAAAGTGTAAAAAGAATCGATAGACGATAGCAAGAGGCGAGGGAGAAAGCATTGCTCTAGAAGAGCAACGTTCAGCGTATCATACTTGCCTCGCATACCTGGGAACCAGTGGTCTTTCTCTTTCTGCAATCTGCTCCGAGTCTGCTCGTAGGAGACGAGATGTTGTTTGTTCTCTTCCAGTAGGCGATCTTGAAGCTCCTGGGCTTGCTTCTTGTCTCTTTCCCTCCTCTGAGTGGCGGCCACGCTGACATCACTTCTATCGTTTGAGATGGAGAAAACCTTTCGTTTCTGCCTCTCCATCTCGTCTTCATATGCCTTGCCTGGAATGTGAACGTCATAGATCGAAAGCTGCCAGAAAGTCACATAGAACGGCAAGCCAACAGTTTGCCAAGCGTTTGGGGGAAGAATGGGTTGGACTTGGTCCATCAAATTCTGCAAGACAGGATGCCAAGGTGCTATTTCAGGCGTGACGCCGTTTGTGTGACTGGGAGAAGAAGCTTTGTCTTCCGCCGCTGGCGACTTGTCTACCTCCATTTCACCCTCGGCTGTTGTGCTTTCGTTTTGTTCGTTGGTCTTGTCCTCTGTCATTTCCACATCGCCATCGGCAGTCACACTTTTGACTTTCTTTGCTTCAGATGCAAGAACTGGATTTTTTTCCTTGGCAACGCGATCGGCATCTGCAATCTGTTTGCACAGACTTGGCCGTGTAATCCAAAAGGCAATTTCTGGCTGGAGACCAAATTCACCAATAAGGCTGGGCAATCTAGGAACGAAAGAGTCAAACTCTTCGGAAGTAAAATTGCTTCGAAGTAAGTCCAAGTACTGCGTCAGGATTCGGTGGATTTCATCAAAGATGTTTCCCAGTACCTTGGGTTCTAGAATATCCTCTGATTCCCTGTAAATGCAGAGCAGGCGTTCTTGGGCGAGGGCAATGAGCAGTTGGCCGGCCATTTTCGAGTCCGTCAGCGCTTTCATCAGTCGTTTAGATGTCGTTTTGGACTCATGCCTCTTATCTAGAAGCTGGAGCATGACTTGCGACTGTAGTATGGCACCTCCAGCCATTGCCTGGAGTTGGTTCTCATTGTAGTTTGAATCGGTAGCAATCCCCGCCATTGCGCTAATCATACGTTCTAGGATAATAAGATCGGTTGAGTTTTGGCGTCGTAGCTGATCGAGAACATATTGAAGAATCGGCGAGGGGTTTAGAACAGAGTAGCGCTTGAATGCTTTCCCGGTGAATGTTGATAGTGCATTGAGCCACCTGCTAGTCAAGAGACCTCCTTGTTGAACGCGGCTTCTCCCTTGTTGGCCCAAGTTGTTGATGAGAGCCCATACTAGGATATCGTATCCTAGGTCGGTAAAGTAACGAGCACACTCGACAACAACTTCGATGAGGTTATCATACGACTCAATCTGCGTGATTTCGACATTGACAACGATACCCGGGTTTGCATACGCTATTTCTGCTAGTGCGCGAGCCATGGCTTTGATGTTTGTCTTGCTCAACCGCTTCAGCGTGTCTCTGGTTTGCGCCGTAGCAAGGTCAAAAGCCGCCTTGATATCTGGTAGTCTGGAGGTTTGCCCAGAGTGCCATTCGGCGTACATATTGTAGCGCACGACCCTGGGGAAGTGACGAATAACATCAAATACCTCGTTGGCAACACCTGGGTTCTTCTTGGTCAAGCTGAGGGCTGGAAGTAATAGTCGTTTGCAAAAGTCCCTCCAGCGATTTCTGTTGGCCTCCGAAGTATCCGTCCTTAAACTGTCTTGGGCGATTCGTGCGATTTTGGTCATCAGTAAAGGGTCTTGTCCGATTCTAAAACCGGAGACATTCAGCAAGGATGAAGAAAGTGCAAAGAAGTCGTCGACGGTTTGGCAAACTGGTATCGCATCGGCCCAGTGATCCCAGTAAAATCGGTAGTTGATTCCATCTTCATGGTCTTCTTTGTCAGGATGAGCCCACCGGAGGAGCTTGCGCGCAGGGACATCGGTGAGACGCACTTGGCCTTTGGGCACTCCAGATTGGTCGGTGCTGGGAATTCTGCGTGCTTCCCGAAGCTGGTCGTTCTCTTGCAAAGGGCGCATCGGTGAATAAAGCTTGCCCAAACAATGATGGACTATACGGTGGATATATTCTGGCAGCTCTGGTATATCGATAAGCCAAGGAAATCGGCTCAGCAAAAAGAGAGCCTCGGGAACGGCACCAATAGTCAACAAGCTCTTCAACAAATCAACTTTCTGTTCTCTAATATCCGGCAAAGGTTCCTGATCGCCGGCTTCCTTTGCCGTAGTAGCTTCGGAATCCTTTCCAGGCGTACCAGAACGAGTATCTGCCTCGCGTGAGCGAGGAAGAGGAGCAGGTAGCGTGTCATCAGAAAGGGCACCAGCAAGCATCAGAGCGTTGACTCCTCCTCCCGGTCGAGCCTTCATTTCTCTCTCCATCTTTTCCTTTTTCAATTTTGCTTCCAATTCGGGCATAGTGTCATCCTCGCGCCAAAGATGTGGATAAAGGTCACGCAATGAAATGAATCCAATCTTGATGAGTAAAGCGGCGACCCATATGAGATTCTCTGGCAGATAACCAGCCTCCTTTGCAGATGCCGAATAGAATCGAAGTTTGAACCCAAGAAGCTGGGCAGCAACGCGATTACCTTTCGGTGGTAGTGTACCGGTTTCCTGGATCCATTGTTTCGTTTCAGATCCAAAGTCTGACTGATTGCTGGAATCTGCAAGTGCGAGATGTCGCTCATCGTCAGATAATGGACGCCGACCGATCTCGTAAAAAGCGCGGATGCCGGTTTCTCGGACTCGATTCCAAAAGGCCTGGTCGCGTTCATCGCGTATCCGTGCAAAGTCTTCCTTCTTTTCGTCATCATAGCCAGTCCATCCTGGAATGGCCCAACTGGGTAAACCTGAGTATGGATCAGACTCTTCTTCACGACGCAGCCGATCGCCTTTGGGCCACCACGAGCTAGCACGCAAGAACCTGACAAAAAAGTGATACTTCTTGACGAGGACTGCGGCGAATACATCCAGAGTCACATCGAGTACACGTCCGACATCCAAGTCAAAGGCTCCAATCATTGCCTTGACACGCTCAAATGTCTCTTCCACGATTTCACTAGATGGGGATTCGGAATTGCTCGTTGTGAAAAGTTCCGTGACCAGCTTGGAGTAGCCTTCTGATTCTTCACGAAGAAGATTGTAGTTGGACTGGCGGTAGAGAGTGTTTGTTTGCTTTCGGATTCCAATGCGAGTAAAAGTTTCTCGGACAAGCCCCAATCCTTGTACAAGATTCGTATCCAGCTCGAGCCTCAACAGTGAAGGGGGGATTTCTGTGGCGAAAACAAATGCTTTCAGGGCATCGTTCGATGTGTCGTGCTCATCAACAAGTATAGATAAAGTATTCAAAAACAGCGACGAAATATCATCCTTATCGGCCTGTGCATTCTCCTGTTTCCCATTCACAATAATTTGTTGCACGGTGGATCCTGCTTCTGACGGGTCGAGCCTCTTAAATAAAACGGATCGGATTAGCTCCTGGAATATACATGCCAAATTGATTGTGTCGCGCGAATTCCGCGCAGCTATCCCCTGATCGATGACTGTCTGTTTCCCGCTCTGTGACCAGCCTGCGACAACATCTTTCGTGACGTATTCGTAAAAGTAGAACGAGTCTTGCTGAGCAGTCTGGACCGCATCCGTTTGATGGGCAGAGGGAGTCGCATCGGTAGGATTATTTGAAGTCGCTTTCACTGTATCTCCGCTGTCTGTTGGCTTTTGTTGTTTCTGCTGCTTCTGCGATGAATCGGGGGTTGCTGAAGCCATCGGGGTATCTTGGGCAGCCTTTTGCTGGTCCACCTGAGCAGGAGCCTGCGAACGCCCAAAGTTTGCTCTGCCACCTCTACCTCGTCCACCACCACCTCGACCACCACCGTCTCCAAATCCGTGACGCGGGCTCGGGGATGGAGATTGATTGTGTTGCGCAAGATTCAGATTGCCCGGTCGATGGGGAGATGGCCTCTGCGCGTCGTGTCCAGAATCGCCGGACCAGGATCTGTCGCCTCGTTTCCGTTTGCCTCCACCACTAGGTGGCATCGTGAATCGCGATCAATCCGACCGGGGCTACGTGCAAAAAAATTTCAGTTTCCGCAGCTCGGAGGGAATGGCGACAACTAGGAGGAAGGCGTCTTGAATCTGGTACGGGGGAAAAAAAGCAACAAAGGTCAGTCAGGTTTAAATTTGGGTGCGGCTGGAGATTTGGATCTGTTAGAAAGCATACCAAGCAGCGCATTTCATGTCGAAAAGCAAGCACAAAGCGCAAGACAAAGAAAGTAATGGCTGTCCCAGTGTCAATAAGACCGGAGAGAAGCTTGTCCACCTTGCCTGATGGAACGAGCCGCCGAAACTAGCCCAGCCCAACGTCGCGTCTAGCGCCACGGCTTACCGGCCGCGCGCTTAATCCGGTACCGCGCCATCAACAATAGGCTGCTGGTTTTTCAATAGCACTGCTTTTGTATGGTTTTCAATTCATCTATAATAGTCTAGTCAGGGGTATTGTTACAGAAAGACAATAGAACTACAGCAATCTCTACTTTGGCTACGTCCTGACAATAACGATTGAGTACTTGTATAGTAAATATTTGTTGAATATTCTAAAGGTAAAAAAGTTTGTATGCTATTTATGAATGGCCATCCGTTGAGAATAATGAGCCTCGAATTAATATTCGATGGAGAGCAGTTGGATGCTTCTAAGATACGGTGGTAGGTCGAACCAGGGTGAACGAGTCAGTTGGATGCTCGTTTTCTAACCCTCATCGGTTGAAGATGATACCACCTAATGTCGAAATCCAGATTTTCGACGAAATGAATTGTTCCTCCCTGTTATCGGCGCCGGGCGCATCCCAAAGAGTTGGGATTTTTTTAAAGAAAGGGGTTGAAGCTTTCCGGTAAAACTGCCTAAACTGCCCAAAGTAGTGTCAAAGAAGCCGAGATACGCTGTGGCGAGGACACCATGCTGGCTGTATTTACCACGCAGTGATGTCCTCAACCTCTGCTTCCCCAAAAGTGCTATTCTTCGTTATTTGGCCAACACCATCGGGGCCAGAACTACCCTCGGCGTCGGGAGTCGACATGATATCTGGTAGAACTTCGCGGAAAAACTCCAGTATGTAGCGGTTGACCTGTTCAAACTGGAGGAGGAACGCATCGTGGCCTTCGGGGCTGTCGATGGTCTTTAGACGCGAGTCTGAGATACCAGCGGCGATCTCCTTCTGCTCCTCAAATGTGAACAGACCATCGCTCTCAATGCCCATGACCAAGGCAGGCTGTTCGATTTGCGCCAGTGCGTCTTGAACAGGGGAAGCCGAGTCAGGACTTGCTCGGTGGCGAGAAATGTCATGCGTGTCGAGCTTGCGAGTAATTGCAATATAGCAATTGCTGTCAAACCTGGTCACGAACTTTTCTCCCTGGTATCGAAGATAGGACTGCGCGGAGAAATAGGTCGTCGGGCGAACGTGCTTAGTAAATGTGGTTGCTCCATGGAACTGGGGGTCTGTAAATTCGATTTTGGCATTTTGTTCAACCGGGGTCGGCGAGTTGGACTGGCTAGGAGGCCGTGAAGAACGGGTGCTCTTATGACCGTCATTGTGAACAACCCAATGCTCGTTCGAAGGCGACGGTGGCTTAATGGCGCCGTTAATGTTCTGTCGCTTGGACGGATCAGGTACATTTCTGCCAAATCGCGATTCGAAAGAATTGCGGCTTCGATAGGTCAGGAGAGCTGACATGCGAGCAGCACCAAGGCCCGTGGCGGGCGGGTCGTCAAATGTATAGTAGCCATCCTCGTACTTGGGATCACTGTAGATGGACTGTCGCTGGGCTTCACCCCAGCTGATGCACCATGCAGAGTGACGCGCAGATGTTGCTATTGGTACAATTGCGCGTACATAATCCTTTCCAAAGTAGGCATATTCGAGCGTCAGCATTCCTCCCATGGAGCCTCCGACAACGGCAGCAATCTGCGTGACTCCCAGGTCGTCCAGGACCAATCTGTGGATTCTACAAGGACATGTCAGTACAACCTGTACTCCTAAAGAAATTTGCGGGAAAAACTAACCTCACATCGTCGCGGACCGTTGACAATGGAAATTCGGGCCCATATCGACCTTTGGAGGGGTCTCCGTCTTTGTCGGTGACAGCGCTAGCACTACCATAAGGGCTGCCCAAGCTGTTCAGACAAATTACAAAGAACCGTGTAACATCAAACGCTTGGCCAGGGCCTCCCAAGAGAGGGCCCCACCAGTCAGCGACATCAGCGCTGCCGCTCAATGCATGGCAAATAACCAGCGCGTTATTCCCCTTTGGATTCAATTTTCCGCGAGTGGTGTATGCAACGGGGACATTGCGCAGAGTAACTCCCGACTCAAGAGTGAACGATGGGACGATTGCAATTTCTTGGCTGGTTATGAGTTGAGAGAACGGGTTTTCAGGTTGTGATGCGACCCTCTCTACGGGATTTAGTAGCTGTCCAAAGAAAAGAAGAAATGGGTTCATGGGTTTTCACTGACGGTACTTTGGAGCGCTTCCCGCGCTCTGACTTGTTTCGCCTGTCATTTCAGGCCGAGTTCCTCTGTGTAATGGAGGAGAGTTTAGGTGGTGTCTGAAGCAGGACGAGAAAGAAGGTTGAGAAGAACAATCGATATTCTCCGGCGGGGTGCGTGAGTCATCTCGGTTCAGCCAATCGGGACTCGTGCTTTTGGCCCGCATCTGCCGAAAATCGGAGCGGCTCATTGAGTTTATCCGGTAGCACGTGATGCTGCTTCATACGACGTTTTGATGTCGTCTCGATATTACTTTGTTTGGAGGCTAGAAATAGAGGGAAAGACTTCTATCACTATCCACAATGTTTGCGCTATTTAAGGGGTCTCAGAGACCTTATACACCAGCTTCTCGGCACTATATTTACCCTCTTTCATGATGTTAAGCCCCTCGATGACTCCTTCCAGCCCATTCGGCCGCACGCTCACAGGATGAGGCCGAACTCTGCCAGCCGCAAGCAAGGTTCGCGCTATATCCCACCACTTGGTCTGGAAATCGGCATGTTTCTGGTTATCCGTGAATGGCTTCCCTCCCTTGACAAAATCCTCGCCAGTGCCGCGATAAGCCAGTGTGGCAGTGTACGTGACATCGTCGCGAGGGAACTTGGGCCCTAGAATGGTTCCGTACCGGGCACCTGGCTCGGACGTGAGAGCTTCGGCGCAGATTTCGGCAGCTTCGGGGGTAGCGACACAGTCCCAGGCGTATTTCAGTCCGTTCTTGGTGTATTCTTTGATCTTTTTGCCGCATTCCGGGTCGTTGTAGTCGAACGCTTCCACGGCGCCGAGGCCCTTGACAAGTTCAAAGTTCTTGGGCGAGCACGTAGTGATAACAGTGTATCCCGAGCTGTTGGAAGGTGTTCAGTACATATGTCAATATTCGATTAGAAAAGTAGTACGTACGCTTTGGCAAACTGAATGCCCAAAGTTCCGGTTGCCGTGCTTCCACCGTAGATGAGCAGAGGCTCAGGTGTCTTGATCGGGGCTGAAGGCAAAGCCAGCTCTAGCCCATACCCCGGCTCATACAATCCCTGGCCGACAGTCGAAACACCGCAGCCCAAGGTAGAAGCCTGTTCCGTGGTCAAACTGTCCGGCACTTTGATCGACATGTTCTCCTTGGCGACAATATACTCTGCAAACGCGCCGTCCTCTAGCTGCGACACATTGCAGCCATGCACAAACCCGGCGACATGGTCGCCTTTCTCAAAGGGCTTAGACACATTAGGTCCAACTTCCTCGACGATGCCGGCGTAGTCAACGCCCACCACAGCGCCGTCTTGGACCGCGCCGGAGTTGACCCCCTTCCAATCCGTGGGGTTAAGAGCCACCGCGGTGGTCTTTACGAGAATGTAGCCATCTCGGACCTTGGGCACAGGTCGGTCTGAGACCAGGGCCGCCTGTTTGGGGGATTTGGTAACAACGGCTTTCATCGCGGGGCAGTCCAGTCAGTGTCAGCGGGTTATATTGGTGGCTGCGGGGATGTATAGAAGAGGAAGAAGCGAAAAGCACCCTATGTACAATAAATATTACACGTATAACATATATACAGGCAAACGCAAGGGGGAAGATAGCGGTGGGATGATGTAGCTTTTATAGATCCCAAGAAGCGGTGTTAATTAATGCTTTGAAATCGGATTCTCGTTTGTGGTTGGCCAACGCTGACCAGGCGGGGCTTTGCATACTGTTTGCTTGGAGCTAAATGACGCCATGATTATTAATTCAATGATCTCACGTATACAAGTGTTCAAGACTGTTTGAGGCTAAAATATGGCGTTAGGTCAGTGTCGGCGATATTGGTATTATTGCTTGTGGGTGTTAAACCCCCGATGTTCGTCAACTGTTCTGTTTGTATTATTCCTTACCTTTTTCAGATCCTCTCATCTTCTGCTTACAGTACCAGCCGGCTCTCGCGATATGAATAAATATTTTCGATAAGCAGCTGGAATGAACTCAAGAGTTCCAGCTCAAGACTTTTTTTCATTTCTACACAGATTGCACATTAGAATCAAATCATGAACAGTACTATCACAACCCCCATGGAAAACATAACACAACATTGAAAATCCCAGCCTTAAGACACCGCCATTTGCAAACACTTTTCGTGACAATAGTAGAAAAAAAAAAGATGAATACTCAGCGCGCCCTGCCTCGCCACGAACCTCGGCCAGGACGCCTAGCCCCGCGGCTGCGAGCCAAACTGTACTCTGGACCGCCATCAACAAAGACATCAACATCTTCAAAAGTAATGCGCCGCGTGTCATCTCCACCGGACTGCCGATGTTGGGAGCCTCGCCGTGACAATGCAGCAAACCGTTCCAGACGCCGGTCAATCACGTCGCGGGACACGGGAAGATAATATAGCTTGGGCTTGGTCGTGGTGGATAAGAAGCGATCATCAAGGGCTTTAAACCCTTTATCCCTCTGTCCCGACGACGGTGGCGGTGGTCCTGAAGGTTGACTCTCACGCCGCGGGCCTGTGTCAATGCTTTGGCGAGGAGCTGGGGTAGGTCCAGTGGCGGTGCCATGATATTCTTGCAGAGAAGCTTCGAACCCATTTTCGGTCCGTTCGTAGACAACTTCCCAACGCGGGCCAGCCCGACCTTGAGATGCCGATTCCTGCTCGGTCTTAATCCAGTCGCCCACTTTGTCTTCCGGTATAAAATCAGCCCACAGCGGTTTGCGATCGCGTTCATTGGGCCACAGGGCACCATGGACTCTCGACCTCACCTGAGATGCGGCGGACACGTTCTTGAAAAGAGCAAAGCAGTGCGTCTTGATCGGGTCAAGGAAGAAGTCCAGAAGCACTTCCGGGTCATTGTCAGGGGAGGCGAGCGATGTTAGATGCCGTTTCAAACTGGTAGGTTGCAATGGCCTCATCAACTCTCGAATGTATAAAGCAGACGTAGCCGGGTGTAGCGCAGGTTCAACCTCGCGCTCATCTGGTTGAGCAGACAGTCCGGGGGATGGTGTACGCTTTCTCTTCTTGTTTGGGGGAAGTAGATCTCTAAATCTGTGGTCTCGTCGTTCAGGCGAGTCATCATGTTTTTTCTCTGGTCTTGACTCAGACGGTTGTTGTGCGTATTCGCCCTTTTCTTCGGTTGTTTCCACCTCGGGTCTAGATTGTGGAATTATTGGGGGTTCGGCAGCAGGAGTGACATCATCCTCTTTGAGCACGACTCTCGGGTTTTCATTATCCACCTTGGATTTTTTAACAGTTTCTTCCGAGGGGGCTGGGGTGCGACTTCGTCGTTTGCGTTTGCGCATCTCATTTTCAGGCTCTGAGGGTGCGGATGAAGAAGGCTCTACATCCACAGGCGCCGCTGCCTCGGCGGCGGTTTCAGTAGTCGGAACTTCGGTCTCCTCTCGACTTTCGGAGACTTGAGGTTTTGTCGCGTCATATACCTCCTGTTCTTGTGCTTCCGAAACTGGCGCCACGGGCTGTTCGGCGTGCGGGGGTTCGTCGCGTTTGTCTGGTTGATTCGCTTCTGGGACAGTATCCTCCGGTTTGGACACTGGTTGAACATCTACAGCAACTCCACTCTGGTCTAGCTTTTGTGTACTGGGAGCGTCCTCTGCTGGAAGGGCTTCGGTTGCAGGTTGCGGCGGGACTTCAGTTTCACCTTCCTTTGCCGCATCAGCAACGCCGCCATCTTCCTCTTGCTCGCTAGGCGGCTGCGGTGCGGTATCTTCTTCGGGGGCAGGCTCATCGTGGGCCTCGGAATCCAGCTCATTGAGTTTGTTGATAAAGTCTTGCTTGAGCTTTAGTCCTGTTTGCGGCACGCCGCGACGCTTAAGCTCTGCCTTGAGCTCGGTCACTTTCCATTTGTTGTAATCCGCCATCGGGACGCGATAATCGTTGAATGCCGTTGGACATCGGCTTTGGGGGCGAGGCGTGTGGCGGGGTTAAGCACGCGTGGTCAGTCAGACATGCAGACAGACAATAAAGACGTTGAAGATGTCGCGCGCTCGCGACTGCAGATGTCGGCTTGCGCCGCTAGTCCTAGTGCGGCTAGCGGGACTGCCCTATCCGCCTTATTTGTGGAGCTAACCCAGAGCGGCTAGTCTCTTGTGGGGTGAGCTCTGATGATTGTCTGCGCCAATCAGAGGGCAGGAACTCATCGGATCCAAACTATGTCATCAGCCATCTTAATCTTATTTAATATTTTCCCGTTCTCTGTTTGTTTGTTGATAACAGCAAAGAACGCAATGTCTCCACTCCACAGCGTTTACGTTTCTGCTCGGAGACGACGGCCACCCAACAAAGAGGGGCGTCCGTGCCGTGGAACCGTCGACTATACGGCTATATTTAGCACTCGGGCTTGCGTCTAACGGTGGGTTCCGTTTTCTCCGTTTAACTAATTACATAGTGTTGCGTATACTGTTGGAATTACGTATATAAGCGATTGGTTAGTGATACTATTACATCAGCCACAGCAGGTTCGTGTTCGACCTTGCGGATCGGCCAGCCACAGGCCAGCGGCCGGTGTCCCGGTGATCATGGCAGTGCCGCAGTGCTCATCTTCGGCCAACCGGATCGTCTGACAATTACGCCAAAGGAGCCCGCTTGGAGGCTTGGCGTGCGACGGCCACCTCATCGCCTCAGGCTGACTTCTTTTTTTCTAGGCAGCAACCTGGCGGTTGGCCCTGGGATGGCCGGCCTCAGTCGGCCGTCACCTAGCGCCAAGCATCCCAACAAGGCTTGTATTGCGATAAGTTGCGATTAAGTGCACGGAACGTGTAAAGCGTAATATCGTGCTACGGGAAGCGCTAGTCTGCAGCAGGATTAGCCCAGGGCGTGGCTTGGCGCCAGGCACTGGTTCAGCTTGTGCCCATTTTAGTTTCACGTTGCGCCCCCCGGCAAAGTGGATGTCCGACCTTTCTCTTTTCTCTTTAATATCGTCTGGTTGTCTGCTGTTCGTCCGCTGTGGCTTTCTCGTTCGTTTCTGCCCTTCCAGAAATATCACTCGCATGCCACCACGATGATGTTGTCGCCCCTCGAACGCCGAATGTCCGTATCATGGACCACCTGCAACACCACGTTGGAAGATGACTCCAGTACGCACCGCACTGCACACGCATCCCCGGCCTGGGCGCCAACCCTTCCATCTTTTCTTAGCCGCCGCTGACCACTCTTTGCTCTAGTATCCGAGGCTCCCTTGTGGCATAATGGCCTCACCTTCCATCGCCTTGGCCTGATCCTTTGCGCCGCCTTTGGGATGGTCGCAGTAGTCTGTTCCGTCTTCCTCATGTTCGCCCATGCCACGCATTACAGCAAACCGCGCGAGCAACGACAGTGCGTCATCCCCTCCAACGGTGGAAATTATACATGTTTAAAGACCGATTGCTGACTTCAAAATCTTCTCCAGCATTATTCGAATCCTCTTCATGGTCCCGATTTACTCTGTTGCTTCGTTCCTGTGCTTTTACTACTACCGCAAATCCGTATATTTCGAGGTCCTCTGCGAATGCTACGAAGCCTTTGCAATTTCGGCTTTCTTTACCTTGCTCTGTCATTATATTGCACCTGATCTACACACCCAAAAGGACTACTTCCGCTCCATCCGACCGAAGCCCTGGCTCTGGCCGCTGAACTGGTTCGCCAAATGCTGCGGCGGCGACCGTGGGTGCTGGAGGACGCCGCGCAGCGGGTTGACCTGGTTCAATGTGAGTCAAAAGTTGCTCAAAGAAATCAATCGTCACACAATGACTAACGTCGAACTCCTAGGTCATCTGGATCTCCATCTTCCAATATTGTATCATCCGCGTTACCATGACCATTGTCGCTGTCGTCACCGAGGCATTTGGCCGATATTGTGAAGCTTCTTTGAGTCCCGCATTTTCCCACGTTTGGGTAGGTGCACAGTTTTTCAAATCATGCTACATAAACGACTGACTGCTCTGCCCCCTAGATTCTGGTCATTGAGTCCATTGCCGTCTCGGTTGCTATGTACTGCTTGATTCAGTTCTATTTCCAAATTCGCCAAGATGTAGCACAACACTCGCCTTTCATGAAGATTCTTGCCATCAAACTGGTCATTTTCCTCTCTTTCTGGCAAACGGTATGTTGTCCTTCGTTCTTCTCGGAACACCATACTGACAGATTCCTAGACCGTGATTTCCTTTCTAACTTCGTCCGGTGCCATGAAACCGTCCGACAAGGTGGGGAACCAGGATATCAAAATTGGTATCCCGAACTTTCTGATCTGCCTAGAAATGTCCATTTTTGCCGTCTTGCATTTCTGGGCTTTCCCATTTCAGCCCTACCGACTGAAGAACCAGCAAGTTTCGGAAGATCCTCAATATGTGAACGGAAAAGTCGATTACCATGGTGGACCTATGGGAATTCACGCGTTTCTGGACGCATTCAATCCGTGGGATTTGATCAAGGCCGTTGGACGTGGTGTCCGATGGCTGTTTGTTGGCGTCAAAACTCGCACCCAGGACCCCAGTTACATGAACCAAGAAGGAACTTCTTTCTCGCTCAAGAATTCGGATGTACCAAGCCCGCACACATCCACGCAAGGGCCAGCCAACACGGCCTATATGGGTGCATCTGGAGAGGAAGGCGAGGAACTGTTGTCCCATGCCCAGGCGAATCCAACCTCATATCACCACCCGGCGCTGAGCGACACCGAAATTGGAGTGGCTCATTCTTATTATGATGAAGAATCCCATAATCGGTATTACAGCCAAAGATATGACGATTCGCCGCCCCCAGCACATGCCCTTGCATCGGCTGAGCCTCGACCGATTTCTCCCCAGGCATACAATCCTTACAACCCAAACAACTCGCAGCCATACAATACGCAACCATACAATACGCAACCATACAACCCGCAACACATCCCATAACTATAACAAACCTCCTGTTTCCTTCCCTTTTCCAGACACGACATGTATAATACCAACCAACGCCATATGATATAATCTCACCCGCCATAGCCAAAAACCTGATAAGCGAACGAAAAAAAAAGAAAGTCATATCCGGCCGCCAAACCCGTGCGTCGATGACTTTTACTTTCAACAAGCAAACATGACGATGAAAATGATGGTTTCTCTTTCTTTCTTATATTCTTCGGTGGCTAGCAGTTATGACCATGCCAGCTTGTGTAACTAACATTACCATTCATCACATTTATTCGGACCTTTGAGATAACAGGTATATCTCTTTGCATTTGAGGTTTTCTTCTTTCTTTCTCGTCTCATTTTACCCTTTTTTGGGCACTTTTTGGCTTTGTTTTTGGTTTTTGGTTGCATTTTCGTGATATCCCAAGCGTTTTTTGAAACTTGGTTCGTGTTAATCTATCATCACGGTTCATAAATTCCATAAATTTTTGAAACGTTCATCCTCTCGCATTGTGTAGGTTGTGTAGAAGTCTCTCGCATACTTTTAAACGTTGATATTCCATCAACAGCAGGAACCTCGAAAACGCCACTAACCTGCTTGCATAACATTGTATTCTATGAAGACCATGAAGAAAAAAACAGACAAAAAAACGTTCGTTACATCATCTAGAGCCCTCCATTGCCAATATTAGCAAACACACTTTCACGGTCGTCGTCAAATCTCGAATGCAAAGCTAAATGAGCCTTGCGCCCTCCAGCAGCAGAACTGCTTTGTTTGCCACTTTCTGTAATCAGTGATTTCTTGCCCAGCTCGCGCATGTGTTTGACGTTGTCGCCCAGCTGGCCGAGAAGGGAGATCAATGCAACGTCATTTTTCTGTGCGAGGGACTCGATGGCGAAAGCGTTGGAGTCCTGTGGCGTTAGAAGCGAGAGGCCTGAAATCAGTGATGAGATGTTGCGAAGAATTGGGTAGGAATTTGTGCTTGACATGTCGGTTTGCTCCGGATTATTGTAGTTTTCGAGGAAAGATCTGATGAGGTGTATTCGAGAGTCAAGTGTCTTTACGGCGTTTAGACGAGTTGTGAGACTTGCGATGACTGTAAAATAAAATAAAAATCAGTCGATAATCTTTTGTACTTCAGTTGAGGGTAAAACTTACGGTCTTCGTCTTCTGGTGACAATGCCGCCGACTCCTCATCCTCCTTCTCGGCCCTGGAACCTTTGTTGGCCTTTCTCTTCTTGTTCGTTGCCTCTGCTTCTTCGGAATTTATGTTTGTTGACTCTGAAGGCGCTTTGATGGCCATGGCGTTACCGCCGCCTCGAGCAACAAAGTCGACACTAATCATTTCGGCATCACTGGTTTCTACCGAGTATGGCAGCTCACGGAAGCGAATATGTATGCCCTGTTCTTCACCATCCAGCTGCATGGCCCTATCTGCATCAACAGCATTGTCTCCTTCAAATATACTCTCGTATATCGTCAACGGCAGTTTGGCACCACTTTCGGAATCTTGTCCTAGTTGAGAGGGATGGAAGGCGAGGAAAAGGGCGGATTCGTTGTAATCTTTGAGCACTTGTCGGTGAATGCCAAGCTGAGATGGAGAGGGACCTGAAGGAGGAGTTATGGTGAACCATCCGACCAAGTCGAGCATCGGGGACTTGTGGACATCTTTGACTGTTTCAACATGGACGTCAGTACAAATCACCCCAAAAAACAATAGAGATGTATCTAGCGCATCGTACACTGCTGTAATCTGTCTGCGAACCACTCCGAATGGAGAACGGTTTCGCCATTGTCGCCCTTCTTCGTATGGCACTCGAATGCATACTCTAAGCTGATCTGCTGTGATTCTTGCTGCCCTAGCAGCGCGCCCACAATAGGACCTTGCTGTTGCCTAGCGGCATGCCTTGTAGCATAGTCGGATATGGTGAGGAGAACTAGAGGATGGAGGGCGACATGAAGGCCCGAGTCCGAAGGCTTTGTCGATATCAACGGGTTCTCTTGACGATCAGCCATGATCTCTACCGAGCCAAGAGCAACGATCAATACTGATATCGGATTATTCAACTAGCGAAAAGAGTCTTCTTTTGCAGATGTTCAGTTGAATAATGTGGTGAGTGTGAACAAAGTTAAATAGATAGATAGAGGAAGCTGCCAGACACAATGCGGAGAAAATGGTCCCGCTGTGGTCCTGTTTGCACTGTTTGCATTGGAGCTCCCCGCACTTGTAAGCAACATTTCTGTTTCTCTCTTGCTCTAACACAACAAACTTTCTTCTAATTCCCTATCGTCGCCTGATCTAGGTAGCAGGGTCACTATGGCTATCCCCTCGTCCTACGAGGCCGTGAAGAAAAACCTCGATGCCATCCTCGCGGATCCGGCAACGGCGTTCGACGTCCCCTCCATGGAGAAACTGAAGCTCGAAATCACGCGAAACACAGATGCCACCGTTCCGGCATCTCTTATCACACAAATCTCCCAAGTTCTTCCAGTCTTGCAAGAGGATCCTACACCGCTGACATCCCTTGGCATTAAAGCAACGACCTTCCTTACGTTCTCCGATATCCAAGCTGTGGATCCGCCGGTCAATTTGATCGCCGGAATCAGGGCACCGTCGCCACCGATAAACCTTCTTGCGTTATCTCTGCTTGCCAAAGCGAACGAATCTACCGGTGATGCAGCTATAATTGCTGGAAACTCAGAGTTGGTTGCCACTTTAGTTGAAGTATGGCTCTCAACCTCGACGACAGAGGTTGCCCAGGCGGCATTCGACGTTTTGTGGTCCTTGCTAGAGGTCGACCATGCAAAGAACGAGAACGGTGAAGACTATCCCTCAAACACTGGTGGACAAGGCTTGCTATGGAGAAGATTGTTTAACGACAAAAGCGTCTATAGCCTCTTCTTCTCTCTAACCAGCCTTCTCGGCGATGAGCAAGCCAGCCGACTATCGAAACGAGAAAGATCCGTTGCACAAGGCCGGCTTCTGGATTTCATAGCAAAGGCTGGGGCACTACGCTGGGATGCCATATCAACTTCTCATTTCCCGGATATTGAATCCAAATATCAAAGCCATAGCTTGCTCCACTTTTCTGCCTGTCGAATGATCGACACTACCGATGTTCTAATGCACATGACACTGCTGGATTTCATTCGGAATTTCATTGAAATCCAGGCTCCAGGTCTAAACGTCTCTCGACGTGATCCCTCGGCGTCCCAGTTTTCCTCACGGGCCCTTGACTTTTTAGTCAAGGAGAATATACACCAGAAGATCCTCGGGTTCTATCTAGACCCGTCAAAGGTTGACCCTATTGATATTACGTTTTTAGATAGCCCTATCACGGCTTATGTGGCCCAGTATTCACAACTATACCCGAATCACCTGTTACAGAGTCCACGAGAAATCCTTGACCGCATACTGGCTCGGATTCACCGGTCCTTCTCCATACCATCAGCACAATGGGCACATGGGCAGGTTCCGACGGGCGATCTTACTGTTTTAGCCTCCTTGCCGCGGGTTATGCTTGTCGAGGCTAACAGAAGATCACTGAATCCACTGCAAGCCATTCCCTCGAACCCTCCACATAAAGACACTCTCAATACCCTAGCGACGATTTTCCACGGACCGCCACGGAATTCCGGGGGAGAGCCATTTGAAAATATACGCAAAGAAGCAGCTGCAGCACGCGTCCTTTATTTTGCATATCTCAATGAGCATGCGAATTTTTGGAAAGATATCGCCGCTTCTGCAGATATTGTTGCTATACCGGACGTAGCTCTTGCTGCTATCGCCTTGATCAGAGCCGTTGTTACTGCAAACTGGAGCACTCTGTCCACTGAACAGGCCGGCCTGGTCAATGCTAATTCGGCATTCACACTTCCGTCTGAGAATGAGTTGACTTCCAATGGTCCTGGGCTACTCCCGACTTCTGGGTCATGGGCTATCCTGACACCTCCGGCGCTGACGACTGTCCTTCCCTACCTATTCAAGCCACCATTGACATATAGCAATTTTGTCGCCGGTGGGGCAGGAGACTTGGATAGTGCAGTATGGCGAATAGCGACGGCCAAGTATGATACTCTCGTAGAATTCCACGCCGCTCTGAAAAGTTCACCCGTTCAAGAAGATGCGTTTGAAGATATTATCAAGACTCTTGAGCAGCGGATTCGTGATGGTCCCCAAGGCCCTGCAGTCCAAGTCGGCAGCCGCGTCGAGGCAATGGAGTTATAAAGAATACGAATAGTAGTAATCAGAAGTTAAAAAATTGATTCCACTTAATTAGATTATACCAAGGTTTCCTTCGCGCTCATTGTCTCGTATCTCAACAGGAGATATTAAAAATTAAATAAAATACAAGAACCTCATTCAGCCTATGCATAATCACTAGACTGTTCCCACACATACTCGAAACGGCCTTTATCATCTAACTCCCCCATAAACATCAACTCCATCTTCCTCTGCGGCCCATCCCCCACAAGCACTTCGCAGATGATGCGAGCCGCAATCCGGTTTTCCTCTTGCACGAAAAACTTGACAGAAGTCGCCCATTTCTTGCATACAGTTCGAAATAATGTCACTTTCTCCACGGCTCTCTCGAAATCAGTTTGGTCGCCGCCGGCCTGGAAACGAAGGTAGTTGGGGCTCAGGGTGCGCTCGCACCACGGACCGGCGGCAGCAGGGTCGCTAATGAAGGCACCGTCGAACTATTCCTTGAACTCTGTTGCGGAGAGTTTCTTGACGGTTGGCATGGTGGATGTTGGTTGTCTGGAGGTGAAGAATTTTTCGTCTTGTATAGCGGGTGATTTAGGGTTGTCGGTTCTGGTCAATTATTAATGATATATATAAACACTTGTGAACACTTTAGCTTTGCGGCTGCTCCAGATCAATTTATGTCTGGGTTATTAAACGAATTAAAAGTAGAAAGGAAACGAAGAAATATTGTCGGAAAATAGTGCTGCGTGATCGTCTCTTAATTGAGGCGACTAAGGCCATGGTTGAAAGATACCCTTGTCAATATACACCGTTGATATAGCTTGAAGAACTTGGTTGACACGGGTTCAGTGTAATGTTGCTGGGGGCCATAAAATGTAACACTCAAATGTTCTTTTTGACATAGGCTTTAAATTTAGTTAGTAAATAGCTTCGTAATGTTGAAGTTGCAAATACTACACGTGCAGTTGTATACCTACATACATGAGGTAGTCTTTAGACATTCTCGCATCCACCATCAACCTCAGAGGATCAACTCGCTATCCAAGTATTTTCCATTACTTGTCATTGCAATGAACAGTTAAATTTTATTTGCTAGGCTGCGTCAATATTATATGACTCACTGCCAATTTCAAGTGCACCTGTGTATAGTTGCCCAAAAGGGTCTAGCCCTAATTCCGAATCAGGTTAAAGGCGGTGAGTCGCGCATCGCAACTTTTTCTTTGATCCAGGGCGGAGAACGCAACTGACACAGCATCACAACACGACCCGTTCTTTTGCTTAATTTGGCACCCGCTTCAGCTTATCGAGTGTGCTTGATTTTCGGAAACGAACGAATCGATACCAAAAATGTCTGGCTGGTGAACTACAACAGCTGCTTCCGACAAATCCATCTCATCGCCATGTCTCGTGGAGGAATGAGGGGGGGTGGCAGGAAGCCATTGCCACCTGGCACAGAACTCAACTGGCAAAAGGCGCCAGGCGAGGTCCCAGACACGGCTCCGACGCCTTTGTTCCCAGTATGTTTAGGACAACGCCTGCTAGAAAACAAAAAGGGTTTCGAAACTGACAAAGTTCGGTTAGAAATACGAGCTTCCTAAAGCGAAAAGATTGGACATACGTGAAAAATCCGAGGTTGACCATTACCGGGATCTGAGAGAGCGCTTTCACAACGGGCCCTTTTATGCGGTAGTCAATGCGGCCAGCACTTCAGCCAGGCAAGGCACCAGTGAAAGAGCTCAGTTTGATCCGTTCCATGGCATGCCGTCATACAGTACACGGTATCAGAAAAGGAAGAGGACGGTACCGCAGATATCTGGTCGAGAATACAGTGAGTCTTTCCTTTCCCCCTCTCCTCTACTGCTGAAATATATGAGTAAAAGGCTAACGCATCTGGCCTTTGATCTAGTCGTCAACTTCTTCCCTCGTGAAATTTGGCCTATTGTTCAACCAAACTACAAACCAGACCAAACAAGTGCTGCAGTCGGAGTGAAGCATGGACTTGGACAGTTGGAAGATGACGAGGAAGGCGATGACGAGAACGATGAGGAGGGGCGATCTTCTAAGCGACAAAAAGGAGAAAACGATGACGACGAACCGGACGATGAAGACAACGAAGATGATGAAGCACTACAAGACGATGACTTTTCAGAAGACGATGACGAGATGGGTGGTGACTACAATGCAGAGCAATACTTTGATGCCGGCGACGACGAAGGAGATGGAGATGGGTTTGGCGATGGCGGCGGCGGTGGAGGAGACGATGACTATTACTAGCTCGTCTCTCTGCATTCTACGATCAAGATACCCAAGCATATTCACATCTGGCGCCGTGACAGCTCATACTGTATTCTTAGCGTTCACGAGTCCAAGACTCCATATTGCATATCACAACACGGCATTATTCATGTTGCTTTTCTACCACTTTAGATATTATTCAAGTCCGCAGGGGCACTTATCGACCCGGACCTTTTTGAAAGTACATTCCTAGACTTTATTGTAGCCTGCTATACATTTGCCCTACTGGGGTAGTTGACCAGCATTTGGAAGATTGATAGCGGGGAGACATGACGTCATTGTCTAGTTTTATATGCCCACTGACCTGCATCAGTTGTACTCAACCTTATTTACTTAGCTACCACCGATGATTTTCTACTTGTAATGAGCCGTATCCTGGTGGATTGTTAGTATTAGGCCGGTCCAGGCGTGGAGACTTGCCAGCTCCGGTCTCGGTGCTTATCAGATCTGCCCCGCCACCAATGAATTAACCTTAAAAAAACCGTACATCCATTCACGAAACAAAACGCGACAAAGAAGCCTTCTATAACAGGGATATCGAAGAATGACCACCGAGAGCGATGAGTCTAGGACAGCTCTGATTCTGTATGGCTCTGAGACTGGAAACGCACAGGAGGTAGCTGAAGAACTCGGCCGCACGGCAGAGCGTCTGCATTTTGTCACGCACGTCGGAGAATGCGATAGTGTCAAGGCGGTTGGTATTGAATCTATGGCGATAAAGAGAGAAAAATTCAAGATTACTTACAGCTTCTAGGAGTCACTACCTTCCTACTCTCTGGTCATTTTCGTGGTCTCGACCACTGGCCAGGGTGATTTTCCGCTCAATGGACGGGCATTCTGGAAGTCGCTGCTGCTGAAACGACTGTCTGCTGATTTTCTTAATGGCGTCAATTATACCCAATTCGGTCTGGGAGACAGTTCATATCCGAAGTATGTACAAGTCCGCTTCATCTGCAGGCGCGCACCGCCTCAGGGACCAAGCTAATCACGGCGATATAGGTTCAATTGGGCTGCACGCAAGCTACACAAACGTCTCTCTCAGCTTGGCGCAAACGAAATATATCCAATTGGAGAGGCTGACCAGCAGCATTCAGAAGGGTGAGTCTGTTTTCATTATTCCAACTTTGTGGAATGTGAAAAAGAGTAATAACTAATAGTCTTGTTTAGACTAGAGGGCACCTTTCTTCCCTGGGCCACCGAGTTACGCAAGTTCCTGCTGACTCAGTATCCTCTGCCATCTGGAGTACAACCTATTCCAGATGATGTCCAGCTTCCACCCAAGTGGATTCTAGAGGAAGTGGAGGGGGCTGCCTCATCTTCAAGCACATTGCCACCCACAGACAGCTTTGAAGTGGATTCGAGACCTATTCCAGATGCATTTACTGCTACTTTGACACAAAATAAACGCGTAACCCCTGAAAAACATTGGCAAGATGTCCGGCATCTTTGTCTCACAACCACAGAGACAGTTTCCTACTCTCCCGGCGATATGATATCAATTACGCCAAAGAACTTTTCTATAGACGTCAACATGTTACTGGAACTGATGGGCTGGACAGAAATTGCTGATAAGCCCGTATCATTTGCCCCTGGTATTGGCTTACGAAATAAAGCCCTGGACGAACTTCCGCCTGCTCCCATTCCATACCTTGTCTCGTCCAAAGCAGCCTCGCCACCTTTGACAATCCGAATACTTCTAACTGACTACCTTGATATCCGAGCTATTCCCCGTCGCTCTTTCTTTGCAAACGTCGCCCATTATTCCACCGATGAAATGCATAAAGAGCGTCTACTTGAATTCACAAACCCGGACCCGGAATTCGTCGACGACCTCTGGGATTATACGACGCGTCCGCGTCGAAGTATTCTAGAAGTATTACAAGAGTTTGACTCTGTCAAGATCCCCTGGCAACACGCCGCATCTGTCTTACCCATACTCCGAGGCCGGCAATTCAGCATCGCCAGTGGCGGTGAGCTCAAGCGAGTCCCTGGACAAAGCGAGGGGACCAAGTTTGAACTCCTCATCGCAATCGTCAAATATCGGACAGTTATCAAAAAGATTCGTCAGGGCGTTTGTACCCGCTATCTCTCTGCTCTACAGCCAGGAAGCACGCTCAAGGTCCACTTGCAACGGGGCGGTCTCAATCCGACGTTGGAACAGCTTACCGGCCCTTCTGTCTTGGTCGGACCAGGTACTGGCTTAGCACCTCTTCGGGCGATGATATGGGAAAAGGCCGCGATATTGAAAGCTTCTCGCGAAGAAGCAGCGGAAGAAAACAGCACTTCAAATCTCAATATTGGCTCAACTTTACTCGTCTTTGGAGGTCGAAATCGAGCTGCCGATTTCTTCTTTGAAGAGGAGTGGAAACGATTTGAAGAGGACGGACTGGTAAGCCTAGAAGTTCTGACAGCCTTTTCGCGTGACCAGAAGGAAAAGGTCTATGTTCAGGATCGAATACGTCAAAACGTGGACAAATTTTTGAAGCTATTGTATCAACAGGCTGGGTCCGTCTTTATCTGTGGATCCTCGGGTCGAATGCCAGAAACCGTGAGGGAAGCTCTGGTTGATTGTTTTGAGCAGGCTTGTTCATCTGATGAAGACGGATCTGCTCGCCAACAGGCAGAGCAGTATTTGGTAAACATGGAGAAGGTAGGAAGATACAAGCAAGAAACGTGGTGAGCTGATATTATATTATAATCAATGGATATGTATACATTAGCATTCATGTGAAGTCTGGTACATGTAATTCTAAACCACTCTCACCACACCTGGGATGAGACGAGCCTAATAAAAAAACTAAACGGTACTAAGCTGTCACTGGAGGGAATGGGCCTTAGACTTCTCTATCCCTATGTCCTGCGTAATCGTAACTGGATTTCTCTTCAGGATTCTGTTATCATTTCCTTTCGATTCTCCTATTTTAAGATATCACACTCCTGGCCAGTATCGAAAACGAAAATTTAGCGGATTAGGGCTATTCTTATAAGCAGGGCCAATGAACAATCAAGAAATTCAAATAGTTTTGAAATGACGGTTCGAATCGTAATCGCTGTCTAGCTTTCGGGTCAATTCACGCCGCATGTCATGGATACGCAGCCCAAAAAAAGACCCGGGCCGGCCGGACATTGCTTTTAACTCTCTTTCCTACTCAACCGAGTCCAATCATTTGCAGAAAAAACTGACCTCGGCGCAGAAGTGCCCCACGAAGATGATGCTTAAATTTTAAATTGAGAACAGTCTAAACACTGCGAGTATTCCGAACCAATCGTTTCATCTAAAGAGGATGCAAGGTCGGAGTGATGGCTGGTTGATTCCTCAAGTCGGACGTCAACCCTATGAGGCATGCGTACGTATTTAATATTATTATCATCTACCACAGATATTTTTATGGGCATTCCTCGTGTGTTGAAATTATCTGGTGCGAAATCGTGTGTTTTTATTGAAATATGGCAGCTCCGAGCACGTCAGCCAGGGTTACACGGCAGCAGATTTACGTCTTGACTGCTTCCAGGTCATTGATCAGTCATGATGGCCAATCAAGAATGGCTGCCCCTGGCGATTATATTATGGCATCCATGGGACTGATTTGATGGTTACCGAGAATTCGACGTCTGTGGCTCGCAGGTAAGTGGTCGATTGCTCGTCCGCATCACGATTACCCATTGAACGAGCTGGAACTGACGAGTGAGGAAAATGGGGGACTGGAGGACACACATTTGAATCTATGAAGGTTGAAAAGGGAAAAAGGAGGCTATTCCCCTTTTCTCTTCTTAACCCTGTTCTTCCCCTGGTCCGGTGCACAAGCGTTATTTGAAATAGACGGCGTGCAACAATGGCAATTCTCTATCGTGCAATCCCCTGTGATTTCCATAGTACTGCATGTGATGCTGCACATGATTCAATGATTGCCGCATGCTTCGACACGGATCCGGTGCCAGCGGCTCCGGATATCTGAATTTGTGAGAACCGCAAAATTTCTGTCCAACCGTACAATCCGAGTCTGGCTTCTCTATGGAAATTCGATTTCCTCCGAATTCACAGCAAGCTTCAATCGGTATAATGGGATCCACTCGCAGATATCACCGAGTTCCGTACCATTGTCTGGTTGCTTTCCTCCTAGCTTCAAACCCACAACACCTGGGTCTTTTATAGGGAACTATCGAGTATGCGGTAATCGGTTGAAAAGTCCGAGAGTGGGCCTGGTAAACAAAGTGAATGTTGTTGTCCTTGGCCTGGCCTGGAAAGTCGGACGTCGTGGTAACCAGAGACACTTGGTTGTAATTTTTTGAGGCTGGAAACTGAATCCCCCTCTCCTTTGTGTCTTCTCTCTAAATCTCACGAGTACAACTGTTGGTAGGTTTTATACTTTCCACTCGGAAACAGCCCTGAAAAACAAAGGTAACATTGAATCATCGATCTGAGACCCTCTCTCTGTCAATTGATACTGGACTGTTCTCTTTGGGTGCTGCCTCAGCTCGCTACACTATCTTCTTCGGGAACTTGTCACGGAATATTCCACAGCTTCTGATGGTGTTGGCGTTGAATGAGACAAGCTTTGGCTTTTTAGCTTGCATATTTTGATACACAGGCAGACACATACCCACTACTTCAAGGTACGTATATGCGTCACACTCAAAGAAGTGCCTATGCTTTACTAACCTGGAGTTTTTATTATTCCAGGCGGGATATTTGTCTACCAAACTTCTCACTCCTTATGGGGAAAAGAGAATACAATTTGCGGTATGAAGTGGCTCGGCCGACTGTTCACATGGGTTTCGATTCAATCGTGGTTTCAGTCAATTACTGCGCTACCATATACTCCAGACCAGGTCGCATTCAATCTCAACCAAAATCAATCTGCTATCGATCCTCTTGACTACTGGGGGCAGTGGCAAGATCATGAATTTCATCCGTCACCGAACAACTGGCGTATGCCTTTTTACACCATCTTCCTTGATAGGTTCGCCAATGGCGACCCATCAAACGACAATGCCAACGGAACGCAGTGGGAACATGATATCTTGTCCAACCAGTTCAGGCATGGAGGAGATGTTCTTGGATTAGTTGATAGTTTTGACTATCTACAAGGAATGGGTATAAAGGTACGTCAATGTCGTGAGGGTTCAGAACCTACCCCATATCTATCAACCACATTTTATGTACTAATTAATGTCCAGGGCTTGTACCTAGCAGGTGTGCCACATATAAACCAACCGTGGGCTGCTGATGGCTACTCGCCTTTGGACCTCACTCTTTTAGATCCTCACTTTGGCACCATTGACGACTGGCGAACAATGGTTTCCGAGGCACATAGGCGGGGAATGTATATTATCGTTGAAAATACAATGGCAACGTGAGTATACCCGAGAAGTGACTGGATTGACAACAAAACTCATATTTTCAGAATGGGAGATCTTATAGGGTTCAAAGGACAGTTGAACGAATCCGCTCCACTTAATCCTCACGAATACGACTATCTTTGGAAAACATCTCGTCGTTATCATGATTTTCAGCCTGGAAACGAGTGGCTAGAGGAATGTAAATGGCATCATCCTAGATTCTGGGATGATTATGGGCGCGGCTTGACTAAAACTTCCTTAAGTACCGGTTGCAAGGATAGTGAATTTGACCAGGTATACACGACCCCTAAGATTTCTCGGGAAAAGGAAAACTAATGAAACAAGTACGGCGAAGTTGCCTCTTTCGGTAATTATACGGAGTGGGAGCGGCAAATCACCAAGTTCGCATTCGTACAAGACCGACTTCGAGATTGGAGACCAGACGTCAGACAAAAGCTAGAGCTGTTCTCATGCATAACAATAGCCATGTTGGACGTGGATGGTTTCCGTATCGACAAAGCTATCCAGGTGACGCTTGATGTACAGGGAGAATGGTCGGACTCAATTCGCCAATGCGCGGAACGTTTCAACAAGACCAACTTTTATATACCAGGCGAAATTGTATCGGGAAACTCGTTTGGTGCCATCTATATCGGTCGCGGTCAGCAAACGAATCAAACATATGATAACATAACAGAGGCTGTGACAATGACCAATTCTTCGGTACCTGATCTATATATTAGATCAGCAAAGAACTCAGCTCTGGATGCTGCAGCTTTTCACTACACTCTGTATAGATCAATCACGCGCTTTCTTGGGTAAGTAGCTGACTTATGTTGAAGATCATTAAAACTAATAATTAGGCAGAATGGATGGTACATTTGAAGCTGAAGGAGATCCGCCCACGAACTTTGTGGATATGTGGAATGGTCTGGTCCAAACAAATGATATGGTCAACACAAATACAGGGGAATTCGACCCTCGACATCTTTATGGAACGTCAAATCAGGACGTTTTTCGGTGGCCGTCCATAAAGAACGGAACCGAGAAGCAAGTCCTTGGGCTATATGTTGTATCATTGTTGATTCCCGGATCACCAATTGTTTACTGGGGAGAGGAGCAGGCGTTTTACGTCTTAGACAACTCGAATGCAAACTATGGCAAGTTCATACGCCTTCAGGAGTCTACATGGTAATTAACTGTGTGCAGTGTTCGGTCGTTCCCCTATGACCTCCTCTCTGGCGTGGCAGTTGCATGGCTGTTATAAAGTTGGCTCTGTCAGATATAATGATTTTCCAATTGATAGAGCCTTGGATGGCTGCATGGATGATAATGTCAGCCTCGACCACCGAGACCCATCTCACCCGGTTCGTGGTGTAGTTAAATTAATGTTCGAGATGCGTGAAACCTACCCCGTTCTCAACGACGGATATTATTTGCAGCAACTTTCAAACATGACATCCAACATATATTTACCGGGAAGCAATGGAACCAGAACAGAGACAGGTATCTGGAGCGTTTTACGTTCTCGATTTGAAGCGACTCAAGATTTGACGGGATCAGGACAAGGCAATCAAAGTGTTTGGTTTGTTTATCAAAATGACAATCACACTGTCAATTATCAATTCAACTGCTCTGATAGCCAACGTGCACTAGTATCTCCATTTGATGAAGGTACTGTTGTCAAAAACCTTTTCCCGCCATTTGAAGAGCATACTTTGCAACCGAGCATCCACATGTTGGGGTGAGTACTTGTTCCCTTTATGAAGAATTTAAACCCTGCTTAACATAGAGAATTATAGTCTCGAAGGTTCGAAAAAGCCCAATGGATGTTTGGGTAATCTAACCATCTTACCGTGGGGATTCAAAGCTTTTGTGCCAAAAGAATCGTTCACTGCACCCTCTCCATTCATCACTAAGTTCGAGCCAGGTCATGACGCTCGTCTTCTTTCAACGGTGACGACGGGAGAAACAATTCCGATCAGCTTTCAATTCTCAGAAGCTATGGACTGTGATAGTATTACCAATGGAATATCGGTTTCCTCAACTGCTTTGAATGGTCAACAAGCACAATTCGACATGGGCTCTGTCTCCTGCAATCCCATTCCGGAAGACCAGTCGGTGTCTTGGCAAGGTGCTTATACTGGAGCTTATAATTATTCGATCGATATGACGAATGTTTTTCATGGTGTTCATGAAGTGCTTGTGAAGAACGTGACAAATCAAGGTAAGAATAGAACCACAGGTGTAAGTATCTACTCATGCCACATACCAAAAGAATGCGCCTTCTAACACTGGAGTAGTCTGTGGATCGTTTTATTATTCGGATAGGCTCAACAGACAACCCAATGGTGTGGCCCAGTTATGCAAACTACAGTAGGAATCTCTTGTACGCAGATTCTTCCGACAATGGAACTTTGTGGGTATCTCACAAAGCGGCCGGTGCCGATAAATGGCGGTATACTTTGGACTTTGGTGCATCATACAGCCAATGGGTTCCTTATATGGGTCTTAACACCGCCATTCCCCCAAGAAATTGGTCTGGAACAAAACTGCAGGCATGGGATGGAGAGCATATCATGGTCCAGTACTGGAACAAAATCACTGGTAGCAGCAATCACTACCAACATGGAGATCTTGAGTGGAATGACAAACCCCCGCGAAGATTTCCCAACTTGTGGGTGCAAGGCGAACTCAATCAATTTGGCTATGATTCGGGGTATCGCAGTCAAATGCACCTTAGCAATCTGAGCGGGCAGTGGGAATACAACTTGATGACCGAATGGCCATCCCAAGTAGCCCTAAATGCTTGGGGAGTGAACTCTGATGGAACACCTGATATCACGCAAGTTTATGGTGACATAGATGGCGACATGGTCTTAGATCGCATACCGCCAATATCGCTACTCAGCAATTTCATTAATGTCACTGATCCCCCTCCTTGGCCATACCTCTCGTGGAAAATATCTCTAGACGATGGAAATCTTCGATATTGGACTACTCCTCAAGGTTCACAAAAAGTTCAACTGGGGTTATACATTTGTTTTGCTATTCTTCCGATTCTTTCAGGTGCGGCAGCAGTGTGGATTTACCTCAAAGCGTTTTACCAGGTCAAGTTCAATGATGTCGGTGTTGCACGGGAGAAAAACCATCGCGAATCTATTTACACGAGGAGAAGCATTATGGCAAATCGACCTCAGGAGAGCACGGACGTGGATCCAACTCACATAGACAAGTTGATGGGGTTATTTCACCGGTCATCAACGAATGCTGCTTCTGCGCATCGTCAAGCTCTTAATGCCGACGCTGGAGACTCGCGGCGAACAGTCCTTATTGCTACCATGGAATACGACATTGAGGACTGGGATATCAAAATAAAAATCGGTGGCCTTGGAGTGATGGCTCGCCTGATGAGCAGAAATCTTGGCCATCAGAACTTGATATGGGTAGTGCCCTGCGTTGGTGGGATTGACTATCCGGTCGATCAAGTGGCAGAGCCCATGAATATTACAGTCATGGAGAAGACTTTCCAGGTCCAGGTCCAATATCATTGTGTGCGCAATATCACTTATGTGCTCCTAGATGCCCCGGTTTTCAGAGCCCAGTCGAAATCTGAGCCCTATCCTCCTCGCATGGACGATCTAGACTCCGCCATTTACTATTCTGCATGGAATTCTTGCATAGCAGAAACTTTGAAAAGATTCCCTGTCGATCTTTATCACATCAACGATTACCATGGTGCAGCTGCACAGCTCCATCTACTCCCTAAAACGATTCCTTGCTGCCTGTCTCTTCACAACGCCGAATTTCAAGGACTTTGGCCAATGCGAACAGAAAGGGAATGCCAAGAAGTCAGCCAAGTATTTAATTTGAAGCTTTCCATCATCAAACAATACGTTCAGTTTGGAGACGTCTTCAATCTCCTACATGCCGGGGCATCATATTTGCATATTCATCAACGCGGGTTCGGAGCTGTCGGCGTGTCGAGAAAATATGGGAAGCGATCATGGGCAAGATATCCTATATTCTGGGGTCTCAAGGAGGTAGGATCTTTGCCTAACCCCGATCCTTCTGATACAGCTGAGTGGAAACGAGATGAACAAATCGAGCAAGCTCTTGTCGACCCCGTTTTTGAAGCAGCTCGTGCGGACTTAAAACGCCAAGCTCAAGCGTGGGCTGGCCTTGAACAAACACCAGATGCAGACTTACTTGTCTTTGTTGGGAGATGGTCGATGCAAAAGGGAGTTGATCTGATCGCTGATGTCTTCCCTTCTATCTTGGAAACGTATCCGAAGACACAGCTCATATGTATCGGGCCAGTCATTGATTTGTACGGTCGGTTTGCAGCCATCAAGCTAAACAGATTGATGGAAATGTACCCAAGGAGAGTATTTTCAAAGCCAGAATTCACGGTCTTGCCGCCATACCTCTTCAGCGGTACCGACTTTGCCTTGATACCTTCACGCGATGAACCCTTTGGCCTTGTGGCAGTTGAGTTTGGAAGAAAGGGGGCCCTGGGAGTTGGGTCGCGGTAAGTATTATACCTATGTATTTATTTACAGTGCAACTAATGCTTTCTAGGGTCGGTGGTCTAGGGCAGATGCCCGGTTGGTGGTACACCATGTAAGTTTATGCGCTTTATTTGAGGAGTGCTCAACTAACAGTGTCAGTGAATCGATGACATCAAAACACCTAATCCATCAATTCAAACAAGCCATTCAGGAAGCACTCAATTCAAAATCGTCTGTTCGGGCCATCATGCGCGCTCGATCAGGCAAACAGCGGTTTCCTGTGGCACAGTGGGTTGAGGAACTTGAAGTCCTGCAATCATCGGCAATCACAAAGCACAAGGCACACGCAAAACCTGGTTATCAGCGAAAGTTTTTGCTTCAAATGAGCGTCTCCGTGGGTCGAAGCTTCGGCATGCAACGAGTGGCGGAGAATTCACCTCGCAATAGCGAATCAGGAGAATCTTCAAGCGAATTGAGAGCTCACCTCGGTCCCGGTAATCATAGGCCAGGCCTTTATCGAAGAAGTGTCTCACAGATGCTCAGTTGGCTGGGAAGTACCCTTCAGGAAACTTCGCTCAATGAAAGAGACGGGTCCCGTTCTACAGATCAGAATTCGCAGTCCAGCAGCAGAACAGCTTCGAATTCGCCTCAATACATCCAACCCGAAGCGCGTGGTAATGGCGAGTTAGTAGAGCCAGTGCCCACTTCTCGCAGGGTAATGGTGTTATCCACGCAAGACGAGTCAACAACATCTGGCTCGGAAGCGAATTCGCACAACGCCTCCGGAGTAAACACGCCCATTCCTACAGCATCTGAAGATACAATAAGCCAGGCGACAACAACATGCGACCAACACGACAATTCATCACGTCAAACCCTGCTGAGTGTTGACAATGTCATTCGTGAGAAGACAAGTTTCAATCTACAGAGCGTGAATCCGTTCTTTACAGATTCGACAAGGGTATATGCCAAGAAGTTTGAACGAAGACTGTCTCATCTTGACGGGAGAAACTCACAAGATCAGCTTTGTATTGAAGAATACCTATCCAAAAGCGAGAAGGACTGGTTTAATCGGTATCGTGATGTCAAACTGGGTCGCAACAGCTCTTTCCACGGGACTCCTACTTCATCAATCTTCAAAGTCAGGGTCCATTCTTCTTCTACTGAGAGCGACCGCACTTCTCCAACGGCTCCAGGCGAGTCGGAAGAAGAGAAGAAGCTTGATGACTTTGAACTTCCAAGAGACTATGTTCCGCCTTCTGGGCTAAGAAAGCTTTTGCTATATCGTATGGGTGACTGGCCTCTATACACAGTATTTCTTGCTTTTGTGAGTGAAGAACCGAGCTCATTTACACACAGAGACTAACAATTTACAGGGTCAAATCATTGCCGCCAACTCCTACCAAGTTACATTGCTCAATGGCGAGGTTGGTGAGTCTGCCGAGAAACTATACATTATCGCTAGCATCTATCTCGTTTCATCCATCGTGTGGTGGATGATGTTCCGTTGGTTCAAATCAATATTCGTCCTGTCTATTCCATTCCTGGTAGGTTTTCTAACCAATGTTTCCTAGAATATATGGCTCACAAAAGACTTTTTGACAGTTATATGGATCAGCATTTGTCTTTATAGGCTTCTCTTCCCTTGCAGATAATTCACTGGGACGTTGGTGGATGCAAATCGTGGCTACCGGGTTATACGCTGCTGCATCATCCAGCGGGTCAATCTTTTTCGCTCTTAACTTTGGGGACGAAGGTAAGAAGATCCGCTTTAAAAAAAAAGGCAAGATAAAGTTAGCTCATTGATTCTAGGCAACGCGCCTGTCCAGTCATGGGTATACCGAGCTTGTGTCATCCAGGGCACTCAGCAGATTTACGTTACGTTCCTGTGGTACTGGGGCAGCAAACTCGCCACTGATTCCCAGGCAGGGTCTACTCAAGTCGGCCTGGCAGATTCCCATCCTAGGCTATTGATTGGTATTGGAATAGGCATTGCTGCAATCTTGTGGATGATTGGCGCGGCCGTATACCTTGGGCTACCAGACTATTATAGACAAGCCCCTGGCAAAGTGCCGTCATTCTATAAATCGCTCTCTCGACGAAAAATAATACTGGTACGTTCCGTTCACCTCTTCTTCTTCTTTATCATCAAGCTGATGATGATGTACAGTGGTTTTTCTACGCAGTCTTCATCCAAAACTACTGGCTCTCTGCCCCCTACGGCCGAAACTGGCTCTATCTATGGTCCAGCAAACACGCACACGGATGGGAGATCATCCTCCTTGTCGTCTTTTTCTTCATCGGTGTTTGGGCCGCGGTACTCTGGTTCTTTAGCATCATGTCCAAGAGACACGTGTGGTTCGTGCCCATCTTCGCGATAGGCCTCGGCGCGCCGAGATGGTGTCAGTTGCTATGGTCCACGTCTAATATCGGGTCATACGTGCCCTGGGCTGGCAGTCCTCTGGCCAGCGCGCTTCTGGGGCGCGGGCTTTGGCTATGGCTAGGTGTGCTGGACTCTTTGCAGGGCGTTGGTAAGTCTCTACCCCCAAATCCTACGGAAGAAAAGGGGAAGCTGACAATCGTGACACACATAGGTTTCGGCATGATCCTCCTCAACACCCTTACTCGATTCCACATTGCCTTTACTTTAATCGCAGCACAAGTCATCGGCTCCATCAGCACGATCCTGGCCCGCGCCACCGCGCCAGACAAGCTTGGGCCTGGCGACGTCTTTCCGGACTTTTCTGCGGGGATCCACGCGGGCCTGACAAAAGCGGACTTTTGGGTCTGCCTTTTGTTTATATTGTCTGTAAATATCCTGTGTTTTTCGTTTTTTCGAAAGGAGCAGTTGCAGAAACCATGAACGGGAGAAGGAAACAAAAGGGGGGATATGAGCGTGTATGTTTTTTTGTTGTTGAGTATCAAAATTTCCGTTGTTTTTGTTTTCAGCTTCAAAGATCCTTAATTCGACTGGCTGGATCTACAGTTCTACACTTATGATCATTTATACAAGGAATGGTCTTTTTCAATTTCATCTCGGTGTCATTTAGCTAGCAGTTATACTTATAGATTGTTCAGATGTTCAATGTTACCAGTTGACATGTACCCAAACCCACTATCAACTAAAGCCAGCAAGCACATCACTATTTTCAAGGTTTAAGAATAAGGCAAATCTTTTTCCATTTAATTGCTCTCAATAATACATATAACCCAAATCAAGAAATTGCGCGTCAAAGAGGAAAACAAACTGGGGCGGGGATTGAAATGCCAAGGGCAGAAACAGAACAAATCAATTCCAATTCAGCACAGACAAACAAACACACACACACACACAAAGTTCCAGATTCGGTGGGAAAAGAAATAAGACAGGGAAGAAAAGAGTTTGTCATACTGCGCCATTTGTTTCGGGTTCCGGGCCAAATTCTAGCCAAAAACCGTCCCCAAACCAGTTTCACTCCATGTTTTTCCAGGCCGATTGTGTTAATAATAACGCATTTTAGAACGCCATTCCCGATGATTTCAAGAAGGAAAAGAAAGAAAATAGAACACAGAGATATTATAGCATGAATAGGACAGTTTGTGCCCTAAAAAGAAAGGAAGAAAGAGGCAGAGGCTTCGTTACGGTTAGTGTCGAGGAACCGATCAGCGCGTAGTCGTCGTGGCTATTAAATAGGCAGTCGAGAATATCCAACGTGTGCAGATTTTTCTATTCTTTTTCGGGGCTTATTCGTCGTCACTCGGAATATCCCCGTTTGCCACACTAGCACTGTCCCGATTGCTGTTGAAAGTGAGTTTGATCTTGGGCTGTGTCGACTCAGCGCCAGAAGCGCCAGCCGTAGACAGGCCATCGGCAGCTGCTGAGCCAGCGTCGTCCGCGTCGGCAAGTTCGGGGTGTTGCTCTGCCTGCTTCTTCAATGCTTCGACGCAAGTAGCCTATCAAAATGTAAGTATTCATACAAGACCTTCGGGAAGGGGGAAATGCAGCTTACCTCGATCTGATTCGCGTCTGCGAATAGTATGCTACCATCTTCGTTGTACGTCCTAGCGTTCTGGCAAAGAAGGCGAACGTCATCTCTAAACTCCCGCATGTTTTGATACTCTTCTCTGTTGATCTTCTTCTTGATCATGTCCATGGCCATGGGGTTCTGAATGATCATATAGTAGTCGGGGTACTGAGACTTGGGCGGTGGCTTCATAAACGGGTCAATGATAGCCCTTGTAAGAGGCTCTTCGTCGCCGCTTTCGTCTTCTTCAGGCGGAATCTCTTGCTCCAGCTCCATCAAAGTCTGGTAGACGTTGTTCAGAATCGTTTGCAGAGTTGCGCGCTGGCTACCGCTAAGAGTTTCCACGGCTTTGCCTGGCTTGCCCTTCTTTCGCTTGGCAGGAGGCGTGTCCTCAACCAACTCATCAGCCTTGCGCTTGCCACCGGGGCCCTTGCGACGCTTCCTTGGCTGTGGCGTTTCTGAGCTTTCTCTTGACGGTTCGGGGGAGGATTCCCCGCCTGTATTCCTGCGTCCGCGCTTTTCTTTATTGACACGCCGTCGTTCAACCTTGGCTGTCTTTCGGGCAATTGCATCTTCAATTGTGTCGTCATCGGCATCAACTGCCATGAGCCATTGCTCCTCGGTGAGTCCGTCGTCGTATCTCGTGACCTTGCGCTCACGAGCTCCTCGGCCTGTGTATTCTTCGACCTTGGCCTCGACAGGGACCTCCTCAGCGAGATAGATGTCTGGAAGCTCATCCTCACCCATGAGTCGAGGATAACGATGACCAGGCCCATATTTGTCAACTTTGGCGCGTTCCTGGTCCATCTTTTGGAAGATTGCAACTTCCTCCTCAGACCTTGCCATGATCTCATTCAGATCGTCGTCGTCCATCTCATCTTGATCACCAATTTGGTCACTGGCTTCGGCGCTGTCCATGAGAGTGCGAAGTAGAGCCTCACGCTCCTCGTTGGTCGATTTGTTGTCAAACTTTCCTGCCTGGATAACTTTGCCATCCATGTCAAGCTTGAATTGAGCACGGCCCAAAATCTTCTCTTCAACCGAGTTCGACGTGATCAGACGAAGAATTCGCACTTCGTTCTTTTGACCAATACGGTGAGCACGATCTTGCGCTTGCAAATCTTGGTGAGGGTTCCAATCAGAGTCGTAGATGATGACGGTATCGGCAGTCTGGAGGTTGAGACCTAGACCACCAGCACGAGTGGAAAGCAAGAAGCAGAAGTAGTCCGAGTTAGGGTCGTTGAAGAGTTTCAGCAACTCAGATCGATCATCAGATTTGGTAGAACCATCAAGTCGCAGGTATTTAAGTCCTCGGAATCGCAAAAAGTCTTCCATGATGTTCATAATCTGTGTCATCTGAAAGAACAGCAAGACACGGTGACCTGTCGCCTTGAACTTGGGAAGGACACGATCTAAAAGTTCGAATTTTCCAGCTGTACGCCAAATCAAGTCGTTGGTTCCTCGGGTGGGGTTCATCTGATCCTCAACAGGCTCAAACACAAATGGATGGTTGCAAAGCTTCCTCATCTGCATGAGCATGTTGCTGAGACCACGCATGCCAATCTTTCCACCTTTGCCATCGCTGACAACCATCTTGTTAGACGTGACGAGCTGTTTGTACAACTTGCTCTGCAGTGCGGAAGAGCGACACTTGATGACCCTTTCTTGCTTATCCGGAAGATCTTTCTCGACATCTTTCTTCAGACGTCTGAGCAAGAATGGCCGAAGAACCTTGTGAAGACGACGAATCACGAGCAATTGCTCTTCTTCTGTCAGGTCGATGCGATCTTGACTACCTGTGTTCGCAAAGGGCGTGTTAAACCATTCATCAAAGGACTTTACGGATTTGAAAATGCTGGGCAGCACGAAATTCAGCAAAGCCCAAAGTTCCGGTAGGTTGTTCTGAAGTGGAGTTCCCGTCAAGATAAGACGATAGCGGGTCATGTAGTACTGGGTCAGGGTGCTGCTGAGCTTGGATTGGGCATTCTTCATACGATGACCCTCGTCGACAATCATGTGTTGCCACTTGATTTTGCTGAGTAGTGGACGATCTTTGATGATGTATTCGTACGTGGTAAGGAGGACTTGGAACTGACCATACCGAATGGCTTGTTGGTGTTGTTTTCGCACATTCGGTGGGCCTTTGTAGACGACTTTGCTGACGGAGGGAGCCCATTTGTCAAACTCCAAGTGCCAATTCGTCAGAGTACTCAGGGGCACAATCACCAGGAATGGCCCATTGTTCTTCTTTACCTCGATGAGATGCGTAATCAGACTAATAGTCTGAATGGTCTTACCCAGACCCATTTCATCGGCCAGAATACCGTTCAGGTTGTTGTTGTACAGCGAAATCATCCATTGCAAACCCTTGATCTGGTATTCTTTAAGGGTTCCTCCAACCAAGATAGACGGTTGTGTAGTGATCTCCTCCCTGATGCGGTGAGCCACAGCATAGTAGTCGACCTTGCGGCCGCCGCCTTCTTCGTCGGAGCCGTAGTCCTCGTCCTCTTCTTCCTCTTCCTCTTCCAATTGGTCTCCTCCGTATCGTTCGGCATGAGACCGTTGCTGTTCCTTTACAGATGAGGCAAGTTGCTTCAAGAAACCATCGGTCTGCTTCAGCAAGTGGGTGATACGAGAGTCCTTGGCTTGACCCAAGAGCTTGAGGTAGGTCTCCTCATCGTTAGCCTTAAGAGCCTGAAGACGTTGTTTGGCGGTCCTTTCCACGCGTTTCTGCTCTTCACGCTCCATGTTCTGGTGTTGCTGGATCATGACGCGGCCGAGTTTCTGCATGCGCGAACGCTGTTGGACACCGGCTTGGAGAACCTCTTGGCTATGAGCGAGAATTGCTTGTATCTTTTCGTCTTGTTTCTTCTTGTCGCGGTTCTCTCTGGCATCACGCTGTTGCTTCTCCAGCTTCTCCGTAATACGAGCTTCTCGCAATGACTGTTTCTTGATGCGGCGATGCGTGGACCGATTTCCAGTCATTCCCAGGTTATCGTAGTGAAACATTTCATGCTGGATTTGTTGACGGAACTTCCTCTGCTTTGGCAGCAGATTCAGCATCTTGAACTCAATCAGAGCCTTGAGTTTCAAAGAGCTGTCAGGCGTGGGGGTTTCGCTGCGACTCAGATCCCAGACACCAATGTTGGCGGGAAGATTTGAGAGCTCTGCTTTCCGCGCAGTTATCTTGTTATAGATGAGCAACTCGCGATCCTCACGAACTTGCTCCAAATCGACGCCTGTAGGGAAAAGACTCGGTATCCGTGTACGAGTTGCTCTGCTGGAGTGATCCGAATAGCTAATATTTTTCGACACAAGATCCCAGGGCGATTCCAAGGTTTCGTAAAAGTTCTTGAGATTGACTTCCTTTTCCGCGGCGTCGATAGGCTTATCGCCTTGGGTGCCAGCGACATTCTCAACGACAGTCTCTGCAGCTGCAACCTTGTCGGCGGGAGAAGCTTGCTGTTGTTTAGCAGGACCAAAAAGCTGCTTTTGAACATTGGGTGGGAGGGCCACATTCCTGGTGAGCATTTTGAAGGCGAAAATTTGCCTTCGGAGGGTATCGAGTTGCTCAGTCGAGAAATTTCCTGACGGGGCCGACGAGCCTTTTGTCGCAGCGACATTTTGAGCGGGAGGTTGAACGCTGCCAGAGGCCTCTCTCTGTTCCTGGGGGGCATTGGAGGCGGATGTGACTGAGCCTGAACGGCCTATGAAGATGGAAGGTGAGCATTGGAAAATCAAAGAAAGCAAGAAAAAAAAGCATGCGCCGGTGATTCATGACTCACTATTCACACCATTGGCAGCTTGTTGCTCGTTATTATTCCCATTCGGTTGCTGCTGTTGTTGCTGCGCCTGTTGCTGGCGCTGCTGCTGTACTTGCTGCTGCTGTTGCCATCGCTGTTTGGCAAACGCCTGCTGCTTCTGCACCGCGACGAGAATGTTATGCGCCTTGATATATTCAGGGTCATCCTGACGCACGCCGGACTTTTGCATTTCGCGAAATTTCTGGGCCAGGTGTTAGCCTTTCTCCAAAATGGAAGCCAAGAAAAATATGAAATAATTACCTGGTACACTTCCTGCACGCGAGCCGGGGTAAGATCAGGAGGCAATCCCATATGAGAACCCCCCGGGTTGGGAGCCGACTGAATAGAAGCCATTGTGGCGGCGCCGCTTCAAGATTGTATTCACAACTTTCGCGGTGTTATGCCAGGTCGGGTTCGGGTCGAGCGACGCGTCGAAAAAAAAAACCGAGTCCGGACCGATCTCAGGCGCGACCAAAGGGAGCGATATGCGCGCGGGACCTGGCGAGGGCGAAAGGATGAATATGCGCCGGGAACAAAAGTGAAAGACAAGTTGCGCGGATGGGGGAAGGCGGATTTTTTGCCCAGGGCACAACCACACCAGGGGGGTGGAGGGCGTAGAGAGGGGGCGACGGCGGTCTACCAGCAGAGGCCGGTGAGAATGGCGATTGAAGTCGGGCCACAGGGCCCAGAATGGATGGAAAAGGCGCGTGGAATGGGAAACGAGGCGTGGGCGGATAGAAATGGTGATGGATGGGGAAGGGACGCGACGGGGGGGAGGAGGTCGGGGGTCCTGGGCTGACGGAGGACGGAGGAGCCTGCGCTTTCTTTCAGCCGGGAAGGCGAAGATTTGCGGCCGCCGCACGTGACTGCCGTGCCGCCTCGCCGCGCTAGCCGCATCCGGCCACCCGTCTTGGCAAGTCGTTACTGTTCTTTGGTCTATTGTCTATTGTCTCTGGGCACAATATCAATGCTGCTTCTAGTCGTACGTATGCTTCTATCGGGCCCAGCCCGTTAGCATGTCTCATCCTAGCGTTCCCTTCGCCATGATGAGGCAATAGTAGAATACATTCAAGTCCTGGCAATTACAATCCAACAGTTGTATACGCAAGTTTAGTGATCAATGAAAAGCAAAAGGCATAACGAATGGTCCAACCATGAGTAAACAACACAACAAAAGAAATGATCAATGATAAAGGAAAAGAGACAGAGAGAGACAGATAACGATCATGCTCCAACCAAATGGCGCTTCGACGGCGGTGGCGGAGGAGGCTTCGGCTTGGTAGCCCTCGATGGAGGCGGCGGTGGCGGGCCCTTCTTGATCCCCGTTACACCAGCAGTGTCCATTGCTGTGAAGCTGGGGGTCCGTGAAAAGTAGCTGCCTTGCGACGTCGCGGGGGATTCGGATCTCTCATCGTACGGGCTGACATTGCCGTGGGAATTCGAGTCACTGTGGTAGTTGTCATGTGTTTTGTCGACAGGTCTCAAGGAGGACCGAGTCGTTCGGATGGAAAGGTCGCTGTGGACACGGTTTGGAGAATAGCCAGGGGCAGGGGACTTGTCTCGTCGAAGCTGAGTGGGCCCCTCAAAGGTGGAATGCCGAGCGAGTCCTGCACGCATGGAGGCACTGTTCGATCTATCCCGCAAGGGCTCGTTCATCCTAGTTGATGATGGGGATCGCGATCCAATGGTAGGACGGGGAGGTGGAGGCGGCGCAAGAGCTTCCTCCTGGACTGGCTCGTACCGTTCCTGGTATGAATGGGCGGTGTTTGACCGAGCACGGCCATGACGACGAGCATTGTTCGTTGGTGGTTGCGATTCACTATTCAGAGTTTGTCAGTTTCTGCCTTAAATCGCTGGATAAGATGGCAAGCACTCACGTCATCGGCAACTCATTTCTCAACTGGAGCAAAACTTCGCGGCATCGTTCATGGTAGTTGAGTTCCGCATCAACGAGAGCGGTCAAGTCGGTAAGGTTATCGCCCTCTGAGCTTTGGATGTCGATCATCCTGCGGTAGATGTCATCGTTGGTTTCTTCGTACTTTACTTTTTGCGTGCGCAGCTCCTCTTCAACGCGGAAATCTTCCTTTTTGGCCTTTTGCATCTTGGCCAGCGAGGTATCGTAGGCCAGACGGCGAGTCTCTAGTTTTTTGCGGGCATTCTTTTGCGGAATTAGTATGGCGGTAGCCTGATTGGGAGGGGGAAACAAAAACACACCTGGTATTCCTTCATGGAGGCCAGATTCCGCTCAAGCGCTTCAAGCCAGGTTGTAGTGGCTTGGACGGAGTAAGATTCCTGAGGAAGTATTAGCCAGGCAGTTGACAAAAGAAACACGCACGCGAATCTCACCTGTACTCGAGCCAGTCTCTCATGAGCTCTTCCAGTCACTGAGAGCCAATCTGTTAGCATCTATAGTATGGGAACCCCAGAGTCTCCAAAACATACAAATCAAAGCCTGTCCAAAATCATTACTCGAGTCAAAGTCCTCGCCATGCTGGATCATGACACTGCCCAGATGAGCAATCGGAAGCGTCTTTTCCTTGTCGTCTCCTTCGGTGCGCTTGGAGATGACCTTGACGTAGGCAGTCATGGATCGATGCATTTTGTCCATTCCTAGTTTCAGTCAGAACCAATTTGAATTCGCCTTGATCTCGCAAAAAGGCTGGGCTCACCGTCGTGGCGCAGATTCATCTCGCTCTCCATGGCTTTGAAGTCGTCGGACACGTTGGTCCTGGCTTCGCCGCCCATTCTCTCGCCGGCCCATTGCTTGAAGCGGTCGAGTTTCTTGTTCACGTTCATGTTGGCGGTTTTTGTGTAACGAACGAAGGGCTATGCGGTCGGTGTAAGTGGTGGTAGGCAACAAGTAGCGATTGATTATAAAGAAAGCACTATTCGCAAGCGATCAACGCTATTTGGTGTGTGTGAATGTGAATGACAGCAAGCCGATAGCAATAAAAATAGCGAGCAAACGCAGACAAGAACGAGGAACGAAGGTGAGTGAGAGAGTTGGGGAGCAAGGGATGTTGACAATAGAACCACCGAGAGCGGATCCCCCGGCTTATCAGGTTGAGCGAGGGTGGGCTGGGAGTCGGACGGAAGCAGCGAACGGCGTCAACGTTACAGAACAACAGCGGAGCACGATTGATCGACCGATTGATTGACCGATTGATTTGTAGGAGAACAAATAAGATTTTTGTTTAAGAAAAAAAAAAAAAAAAAAAAAAAAAAAGGGNGATTGATTGACCGATTGATTTGTAGGAGAAAAAATAAAATTTTTTTTTAAAAAAAAAAAAAAAAAAAAAAAAAAGAAGGGCGCACAGAGGATGGACGTGCTAGTAAGGGGATGCGGCGTCAATTGCATTAATTGGGCCAGGAAGCCGCCCACGCCCAGGGGAAAGAAAAAAAACGATAAGGCTTAAGCGCAATCAGGTGTCAAACGGTGACAGCTGCAGCCGAATCTAGGCCCGCTTCCTTATTCCAGAACTACGTAATTACTTATCGTGCACTACTGTCAACTATTGCTATTGTCAACCTAAACATGTCTTGCATTGTGCTCTGCGATCTGTTGCTATTTAGGATTTGTTGCTTCCCCGCCCCTATATGACCAGAGGGATTAACATTAATAATAAACGTTGTACTATACATGACCATCCAACCAACACGCACAGGCCGCCCTTGCACTGCCTTGTCCTGGCATGTTCCGTCAGACTCAGACGGTGCACAAAACGACACGCGTCGAGAGCCGATCGTCCACTCGATCGGGGCTCCCCTCAGTGGATCCACCACACATGAAACAACAGCCTGAAACCTGTCTCGGCGCGGTTCCACGGTCTAACTCGTCTATCGGCTATCCGTTTCTGGCCGTCCATTGGGGGTTCGTTCTATGTTTAGACCACGCCGTAGCGGTACATACAATAACCCGCACGTGACCTTGCTATTCATTAGACAATAAACTCCAGATTCTGATATATACATGGATACAACCCTAACCACCATAAATTATGCATGTGCTACAACTCCCACTCGTCCGTCTTGTCCGCCTCGCTGACAAACGGCTTGTCAATTTGCTTGACCCCGTGGTCGCCGCACAGTATACTAGCAACCATTAGCATCAAGTTCGGTTGTTTTGTGAGAAGAAAAAAAAATTAAAAATAAAATAGATAAAACTCACCATGCCTCTGCAATCAACGAGTCAAGCTCCTTGATAATTTTCTCGCGCCGCCCAGACGTTATGTCCCCCGTGCTGAGTTGCGTCTGCAGGTCTCGGATATACCGTTTCTTGCCGCCAGCGCCCTCGAGCACTTCTTTTCCCAGACAGTCACTGTGAAAGCCGTGCTGGCACGGAAACACAAAGAACTGCCGACTCAGCAGCGGCAGCGAGCAGATCCAGCAGCGCTCGCCAGGCTCGACGATCGCGTACCGCGCATCCAGACCTGCAATCTCTGCTCGGATCTGGCCCGCTGTCTGCGCCGAGTTGTCCATTTCCTGTCGCAGTTCGTCGATGTGGATCGAGTAGTCCTCTAGTGCCTTGCAGATCTCGTCTTTGAAGTCGTCAATCACCACAAAGTCCGGGAAAAACGGAATGAGATCTTCGATCCGGAGCAGTTCGCATCGCCGGAGGAACTCGATTGCATCCTTGATCCCCATGCCTGGCTGCCGGATCTTTCGCTCCGCCACGAGCAGCCAGAGTTTCTTTCGCAGCTTGTCGTTGCCCTCGGGCCGGTCGGCTACAATCGCGGCCAGTTCAATGTCGTTGTACTTGAGCGCCAATTCCACCGCCTGTAGATACTGGCCCATGGAGCTGTAGATGTGTATGCAAGACTGCACTCGCTCATGCTGAATGCAGAGCCGAAGAGCAAAGTCCGCGTCATAAGGAGCCGGCTCTGATGGTTGAGACTCGAGATACGTCAGAAGCGCTGCTTCGTTCGAGGACGCGCTCGAGGCATAAATCGATATCAAAGTGTTGTGCACCGCCGCCGCGGGCCGCGCATGGTTAGCGATAATGAATGTGAGATAGCGCACTGCTTGATTCTGGTTGACTGCCGTTTTCACCGCGTTGTTATAACTGAGCAAGGCCGGTATCAACTTCTCCGGGTCAAGATTCGTTTGCCGCATGATGATATCGACCAGTCCCGCTGCTGCATGAACCATCAGAACACTGCTGTACTTGTAAAAGACCTCGGCGTCGGTCTGTCGTTGGAGCACATTCAGTGCCTCGGTCCATTTCTCGCGCTGTATCCAATACGAAAGGACGTAGTTGTAGTCGTTTATGACATTTGCAAAGAAGAGAAGCTCTTTCTCGCGCCCGTGGCTACTGATGATATCGTACACAGTCTTCTGGTCGAGGTCCGACTTGTATCGCGTAACAAACTCCTCGAATTCCGTTCGAACGGCATCAAGCTGTGCTTTGGATTCTCCCGTGCTGGTACCTTCTGTCAATTCTGCTTTCGTCGCGATGGTATCGTCCAAGGAATTGAGTTTCGCCATGAAAACCTCAATGAGCCAGCTTGTGATCATCACCCGCTGCATCACACCCGACTTCTTGTAGCTGCCAAGTCGGGTGAGGAGATATTTCCGGAGAGCATCATGCTCACCGTTATCGATCAAAGTCAAACAAACTTCCTCGAAGCTCTTGCTGCTCTTCCCCCATACAGCAGCAGCTTCGAGATATTCCCCCTTGCTGGCTAGGTAGTCGCCAGATGCAGTCGCAATAGCGTCTTTTTGTGCCGAGCCCTGCGCATATCGAAGCGCGTCGTCAAATTTCTGCTCTTTGAGAAAAATGCGCCACAGATCCCGGTCTTCCTCTTCGGCTACTACTTCAAAAATCTCCTGCGGCGTAAACAGCCAGTACGTGCCCTTTGCACGGTCGTTCAAAAGCCCAAGGACGCTCTGGCCCGGCTCGAGCACCGACTGCTCATACACGTTCTCGCCGCTAAGCACGTTCACCGCCACTATCCGGCCTTCCACCAAAGCGAGCACGTGCCATTGTGATAGAGTGATCGCAGTAATGGGATCTTGAATCATCTTTTTCCCGCCTCGCGCGGATTCAGTCGCTGGGAAATCTGAGCGAGGAATCAGCTTGGTATTGTCTACCGGTTTGCTAGAATTCGGTTGTTTGTGGTCGACCAAGCCATGCAGCACACCTTGCGACGAAAGCCACGCAAACCTCTGCTCTAACAACTGCCTTTCACCATGGTAATCCTCGACAGGACTTGGCGAAACCGCCAATGAAGACGGCGCCGCTGACTTGCTTGCCGGTCCTCCCTCATGGACTGTAGGAGTGTGTCGTTGGAGTAGCTCAGCATAAACACCCTCCTTCCCGTGTCGTCCGACGGGGCCAGAGAAATGGAGCAGTTTGGTCGGTGTAGCGATAATCACCTCCCTTTGATCAGGTCGCCCTGGTATCGATCCGGCATGGATCCCAGTAATTGAGGTATCAGGCACTCGGTAAACATTTGTGACATAGCGCTCCTCGCGGCGGTAGAACTCGGTGGTCGGCTCGATGTATACTTCATATACGTGTCCATCCGTAACTCCTACCAGGATCTCTCTAGTAGACGCAGTAGGTAACGACGGGTTCCAAGCGATGCTCTCAATCAAGCCTTTTAAACGCGACAGTGCCTTGGGCTGGCGGGATTGGGTGTGGAGGTAGTAGTTATCGCCGAGGGTGGTAGTTATTATTAGGTGAGAAGCGGAGGGGTCGAGGAAGAGGCGTCGGATAAGACCAGTCTCTGCAGATTTCTTGGGCAGATCAATGTCTATGATCGATACATATTAGTTAACACTTAAGTCACAGCAAGTAGTAGTGGTGATACTCACCATCAATGTCCTCCGGAGAATCCAGATCAATGCGGAGAATCCTGCCCGTCGCCAGAGCCAAAATCAAAACATTATTCGCGACTTGCGCAGCTACAAAGTCCGCTCCGAGCGAAAACTGAAGCTGCACGGGTCGAACGTCGAAGATAGGCTGCGAAGCAACAGCGGCGTCCTGTCCCTCGGACAGATTGCTCGGAGCAACGTACCCGCTCGATTGGTCGAGCGCCATTTCGCGCTTCCCCTTATCGTGGGATTTGTAGCATAGCGTGCCTGGTCAGGGTGGTAATAGCCAAGGCGACCAGCGACAGGAGGCTCAGCTGCTGTGCGCAAAGGTCATGGATGTGTTGAGGTCAGGGAGTGCTGCCGCCTGCCGGAGCTAGTCTCTACGTGCGGGGATCCACATCAGATGTTAGCGCCGTTGTCAACTGTACATGTAGTTCGTCACTACCACCTTGATTTACAAGGGTAGAGCTTTAATTTATACCTTGTACGGAGTTCCTTGGCTCATTTGAAAGTCCCTCTTGATATCACAGTCCTTCTAAACTAGTATTAGGTCTATTGATGCAAACATAAAACCTACCTCGGTCGATATGATCGAGGTCAAGGTGATATTTATCTCTATCGACTCAACTTGGGGTATCAATACTTGAAAAATCTCTGTGCAAACCAGCTCGATCTACATAACAGAACACTCCCTCTCAGGGCCTCCTCTCTCCTTCTTGTAAAGAGTCTGTTTCTGGCGCTGTTTCCCACTGCGCTTCGTTTCCGGATCACGATCGTCGAAGCCCAGCGACGTCTCTGCGCGTTTCGATTCCGAAATCTCCTCGGTTTTTCCCGACTCATCCGTCTGGGTCTCATTCCCTCTGTCCTTGCTCATCCGCGCTGTCAGTCGCGATATCGTAGCGCTCAGGCGCTTCTCCCCTCCTTGATCGGCACCTCGACTTCGAGAGCGGCTTGTTTCTTTCGACCGTGGTCGAGGGAGCGATAGTGAGCGGCGATGAGTGGGTGTGTCTGTGCCGGCCGTCGACGGGCGTAAACCGTCATTTTCCCCATACTTAACTTTTACTTGAGCGTCTGCAGCGATGGCATCCTGTTTCTTATTTTCGACTTCACTCGGAATCGTGATTTCAAGGCTCGGTCGGAGTGAAGTCGATAGAGTTCCGTCAGAAGTGCGTTCACTAGCACTGCTGATGACAGACAAGTGTTTGAGAACGTGAGAATCCAAATCCTCGGAATCGCTAAATATTCCACGGTCTGGTAGACTTGTCTCCGTGCCATTTTCGTCAATGGGTACTATTTGGTAGAAAAGAAGATAGGGTGACTCGTCTTTCAACGCTTGCTCAATGTTTATTAAAGTAACACGCTCAGCAGCCAAGTCGTCAAACCGCATCCAAGGCTCGGAGACCTCAGCAAAATTCATATCAGAGCCACTGGATGCCGGAGGTGTGATATTAGAACCAGCACTTCGTACTAATGAGATATAATGCCCCGAATCCACCGAGTTTCCTCGGTGGCAGACGACAGATTGAAGACGCAGCTTGAAGTTGCCATACAACGGTCCTGTTTCGTCCATTCTGTCATCTTGAATGAAATGCGGCAGTCCAATTTCCGTTGGAATGTCGATGTAAGTATTAAGTCTAATTGCGCTTCCGTTGGGTAAAAGAGAATATCGTTTCAGACATACGCCTAGAATAGGTCGCTTCGAGGAGAAGTGCGCAGCAACCTGCGCATCATTCGTAGGCGCGTTATCAGTGTACCAAGCTAGCAGTTACATTAGTTCCTGGCAAAATGTATATTGATATTCTCCACGTACGTATCAGACTGAAAAATTGCCACGCTGGCATCATGACTTCTTTTCGATAACTTCCTTTTCTCCGTCGACCAGGACGATCGAGATCATCCTGGTGATCCTGATCAGGAATGAAGCGTTCCTGCACAATGCTCGAGCGTCGAAATGACACGGGCGCAGCCGAAGTCGCTTCGCCTAAAGGGGAATCGAGTAGAGGAGAACTAGTTGGGATCGGAGACGAAGTGGATGATCCAATTTCAACAGACTCGACGTGTATGGATGCCCCCTTGGCAATCGAGTCGAAAGATCTTACAGAACTTATCGTTGTGCGTCTTTCCAAATATCGTTTCACTTCTATTTTGTTGTTAAAGTAGGTTTCGAGACACTCTTCTAGTGTGATCGGGGTTCCATCGATGTGCTCAGGCGGTATTGCCACTTCAAGGAGTCGTTCGTTAATAAACTTATGGTCATCCACGGTGTCTTCTTTTCCTGTATGGTATATGTCCATCTTAAGGGTGAGTAGAGGCAGATCAAGTTTCTCTGTGATAAACGTGAAGGCCTCCGAGGCATCCTGTTGGCGAAGATTGGCGGCTTCTGGCCAGCCACACTCAGCCAGCGATTTCTGAAGATGTTCGGTCTTCTCACCAATCAGTAACTAACTCGAAAAGCCCTGGAAAAGCATGACTCACAATATCCGTGCTGATGAGCTTTCCAGACCGAAGCATATTTACCCATAGACGAAGGATAATGACCAGGTTCCTCCTTGGATCCTTGTCATCGGTAAACGATTTGTATAATATCGCCTCGAAGAAATCAAGTCGCGCAAACATGGCGAAAAGAAGCGAGTCAAGATAACAGGTAACACCCATGCGATTTTCCGCTCCCAAAAGCTTCGTGCTTGGGCTATAATCTCGGAGGATTCCCTCGATCGAGTCTTCTAGAATAAGAAGTAGCTCAAACGCCTTTTCCACATCACCTTGCGCATATTTCGACGCGAGTGCGCCTTGAAAATGTTCTGTCTTCAAATCCGGTATCCCCACGGATGCTATCTTTTTCTCAAGCGTTTTCAGCTAACATAGTATTAGCGCAAGTGTTCGTAAAACGAGTCTTGTACGCTTGTACAAGAAACAAACGCCTACCTTCTTCTCATCGTTCTTGTCAGGGTTGGGAGGCATGTGGCTCCCAAGGAAGAGCCCCCGAAGATGGTTGCGTACATTTGAGCTGGGTGTCTTGAAAGCCACCACCAGATTAGACATGCCCCAAGCGCCACCCTCCAATGAAATGTGCATACCTCTTTCTCCTGTTTTCCAAAGCGCCTGTTTTTCTCTCCCCGTTTCGTGAGGAAACGCTGTATACCGCTCATCGTGAATCCAACTGGCTCCGTCTCAGGCCAAAAACCCCCGCACCTTTCGAATAATATGGACAAGAAAAAAGTTACCCTGAAAAGAGACAGTTCGGCGCATAAAGTTCTTGTAGTATCAGGCAACGCGTCATGTCGAACGAACAGCAAGTATAAGTATTACGGTGGTCGATGAATCACGCTTCAAGAGCATGATGAGTACGTTTGATTTCGAGAAGATATGCCATGACAGCAACTTGAAAAGTGGAGCTCGAAATCAGAGATCCTTGCGCACGGGGGCCCAATTGAATCAGCTGAGGGTGTTGGTACAGTCACTCAAGATGCGCAAGGCAGCAACCCATGTTCGTCTTCAGACCACAGAAGCGGCGAGAAACCCGACTGACTGCCTATGCAAGAGGCTGCTGAGCAGAGAGTCTTTCAGACACGACACGTCTGCAATCAGAACATGTGCGCTGATCTGGTGAGTTCATACCCCCGCCTTGTGGGTACCCTCTGCGGGCGGCATGCGTAGTCTCGGCCACTGGTGCCTGAGGCATTCAAGATTCTTGGCGCGTTTATCACGTGACGCTATCCCGGCGTTAACCCTTTCGGTCTCGGAAGTTTTTCTTGAAGATGGCTGAAGCTGAACAGCGTCCAGGGCCATCACACCTAGCCCCTCAACAGACATGGCTGCTCGCGAGCCGTCTCGATACCTGTCAACGGGCATTTCACGGGCATTGACGACGTCGAAACGCTCGCAATGCCTGGTTTTCACGCGCAATGCCTCGGGGCAGGCAGCGTCGCCGGTTGCCGACGTTGAATCGGCATCATCTCTGGGAGCAACTGTTCCAGAGTCTGTTATCAAATCATACGACCCGATTGGACGTGCGAATGCACGCGGGAGAAGACTTCCTCCAAGTCGGTACGTAAATTCTCTATAACTGCTCTCCCAAAACAACAAACCACACCAGCGACCGCGTCTTCTAACGAAATCCCCTATCGAAAAACAGATACCAATTCCGCTCTCCCAAATACGACCGAGGACCTCTTCACCCCCATCGGCCGCCTCCCCCGTCAGACCCTTCTTCGCGACTCTTCGTCCCGGGCCCTTTCTCTCTTCCTCGCCTCCAGCAAACCTACGAGTCCACGATAGCATCAGACATCCTAGCGCTTTGCTACGTGCACACACCACCAGGCTTCAAAGCGCCTCCGAAAGCACCTCGATTGCGGTCATGGGATGGCAGTTCTCCATATCACAAAAACCGAGCTCTGCGCGGGCCCCGCGGTGGTGATGTGCTACGACTGTTGCGGAAGCCCATCACGTTTAGGAACATCCCCAAAGTGGAACGCGTCACTATTCACAGTTATGTGAAACGAGCGGCTACCGAAGGCTCGCAGTTTTTGCATGTTGCCGGTATGGCTGTGCAGGCTATTTCCAACGTCCGTGTCGAGACCTACAAGTCCAAGGCCAGTGTCTCCCCCTGGGGCATTGCGCCGGGCCGTGACACTGTTGCCGTAAAGGCAGAGCTGTACAATGAGAATATGCAACATTTCATCAGCAAGTTGGTCGAAGTTGTCCTGCCTCGTATCAAGGAATGGAAAGGTGTCAAGGGAAGCAGCGGTGACAGCAGTGGGAACATCACTTTCGGTTTGGAACCAGAAGAGGTCGCTCTGTTCCCAGAAATTGAGGTCAACTACGACATGTAAGTCTGCAACCTCATACCCAAGGCCCCAAAAAATTTCAAACTGACTCATATTCTTTCTTGCATAGGTACCCTCCCAAGATGATTCCAGGTTGCCACATCACCTTACACACCTCTGCCACTATGGATAAGGATGCAAGACTGCTCCTTAGCTCACTGGGCATCCCCTTCCACGGCAAATTCGTCGACTAAAATCATGCCTCAAAATGCATGATTCAACTCTGTTGCTCTTAATATTCTTTCCTGTTTTATTAAGCATACTGTAAGGATTTTTTTTATACAACTACATGGGGCAACTGCAGGATTACGTCTTTTTGGCTATCAAAACGTGTATATATACGACACGCTGTACATCACCGTTATTTTCCTCTTATCAGCATCAATTGATCAAATCTTCCGAAGGTTAAATGACAAGCTCAAGAACATATGCCAAGTTACTGAGGAAATATTATACACAACAAGAGTACGAGAAAATGCCCAATCAAAAATAAAACAAGAAAAATATGCGAAACCGAATGATATTGTTCATTCCCAGTATCCGGAAGAAGGTTATTTGCGCCAAATCAAAAAGATAAGTCAAATCAAATCGTAAAATCATAAGTTGTAAATCTCGTGCCATAAAGTATGTTCTATAAGTCCTTCCTTAGAAGATCGGCACTCATGGTACAGGCATCTCAAGGAATGGACTCTCTAGGAGATCATCAGCATCGGGTCGCTTCTCGTGGTCTATCTCAAAGGTCGCATTCAAAAATGCCCGAGCCTCCTTGCTTGCATGATCGGGTATCGAAGGCTTAGCTTGGTTATTACCAATAGCAAATATGGCTTGAAGTTGACTGCAATCCGGGAAAGGATGAGCTCCGATAAACATCTCAACGACCAAGCACCCCAAGCTCCAAATATCAGCCTTTTTGGTATGAGCGGTTTGACGAACAACTTCGGGTGCCATCCAATAAACGCTTCCCTGCAAAGACGGGCGGTGCAAGTGACCTCTGCCACTGGCAGCGCTCGAGCCTAGCATCGCCGACGCTTCAACGCGCTTGGAAATACCGAAATCAGATATCTTGATGCCTCCCTTGTTGTCCACTAAAATGTTTGCGCCCTTGATATCACGGTGAATAATTTCACGGCTATGCAAGTAAGACAAACCGTTGAGAATTTGACGGACAAAGTTTCTTATCAATGGCTCTTGGAAATTATGGTACTGTTTCAACATCTCAGCAATAGAGCCACCAGGGACATACTCCAAGAAAATATTCAGGTTGTGGTCGTCTGCAGATGTGCCGAGATACTGGACGATGTTGGGGTGATGCATGCCCTGCAGAAGTTCAATTTCGTGTTTCAGAGCGGAAACCATGTTATTCTTCCTCTTGTCAAACTCCGTGCCTTTGGTTGCCGAGGGAAGTTCGACCTGTTTTACAGCCATAAGCTCGCCAGTAATCGCATGAAGTGCAAGGAACACGCTTCCAAACGATCCCTCTCCAATCAACGAGCCCTTCATCCAGTTCTTGGCAGCGAAGTTGTCGCCAGCCAGGAAATCCACCAGGCCGGCATCGTCGTCTTCGTCATCCTCAGCCACGATCAGGCTCAGACGCTCACTCAAGGAGCCTCCGCCATCAGTCGCTGCAATGCTAAGCGACTCATCCATAAAGCTTGGTTGAAGTGAACTTTGGTCACCAACCAATGGGTCAGAGCCGCTCTCAAAGGACACATATGATTTGCGGTCTGGCTCAATTGGTGATTCCTCCTGAAGCGGTTGCAAAGAACTAGAAGCGATCGAGTCACGGTACGAAGTTTGAGGAAGGCTGAATTTGGAAACAGAAAGCGGTCGAGGTGCGCGTGTCGATTGGCCTCCAGTGAGCCATTGGTCGGCGATGCTGGGAATTGGGGGAGCATCCTTCATGCTAGATGCAAAACTGATATTGCTGACAACACTAAGGCGACTGGCAGCTCGACTAAGGCGTTGAGACCTCCGCACAGAAAGACGCATGGTCTTTTCAATGTCTTCCCGCTGGTGACTCGGGAAGTATGATGTCAATTCATGAATGATCATCTCACTAGGAGGTCGGGCGCCAAAGAATGATCGTAACTTCGACTCGGAGGCACGGTCCATGTTTGCAGATGTCGGAGAAGGTTCATAGTCATCGTTCAATTGATGCATAGGGGACATGGGCTGCTTGATGTTATGCCATGGCTCGCCTGTGAGCTGCTGAATCTTGAGTTGGTTGCGAGCGTTGGAGCTGCTCAAGGCATTGAGATGTGCGGCTTGGCTTTCGTCAAGAGCTAGCTGTGCGGCACGACGAAGTTCGTCTCCATCAGGCTCGCCAGCATGAATTTTCCTCAGGATAAGACGGCCACGCTCTGACTTATTTGACCCCTCGCAAATTTTCATGATCTCGGAATCTGATAAACGTCTGCAATTTGCAGGTGTTGGCTCCAGGCCATCCAGAACGTAGAAGCAATAGTTGCGCCACTGAGTCTCAGAAAGCTGCAATTTTCTGAGTACATGGATCATGACTTCCTCAGACGACTTGCAGCCCTTTACATTCAAAGCCTTTGTCTGTCCGCCAGTATAAATTACCCGAATAACCTGCGAGTTAAAAGGCAACGAGCCCATTGTCAAACCGTCGAGGCTGGAGTTTTGCCTTAAATGAAGAGAAGCACGAGTGGGGTCGCCGGGCGTCGTAGGGTGACGTCCCGACCCTGATCCAGCAGAAGAAGGATGGCTTAGATAGCCTGGACCCCCATCCCGCCTCATGCCATCTATTGGACTTGCTGCGGCATATCTAATTCCTCGGGCATCCAGCGCCAAGGGCGATAACGGCCTTCCGGTTAGTCGGGAGCCGTTATAAAAGTCGGAAGTTGGTGCGTAAGAAGTGGCCTCCAAAGATGCGAGGGAATCCTAGGAAGCAGGTTAGTATGCTGTATATGAACACATATCAGGGCGACTGACCAGGTTGAGTCTTTTGCGGTTGATGAGTGCCTTGTTCCTTAGTTGTTTGATAGCGACGAAAATTCGTACTCGATCACCGATCTTTTTAATGCCCATCTCTTGCAAAATCTTCTGGTCACATTCCAAAAGATTATCACCATTGAAATTGTTCTCTAATTGGCGGTCAGCGAAAGCGACGTGATTGTGGTGGGAAAAGGAGATAGGTACCCTTGAACAAAGAATCATACTGGCCACAACGTATACTATGTAACCATTCACTAACTTTCTTCTCGTCCCAAGATCTGACAAAGCCACGGTCAGTACAAGCAGAACACTAACTATAGGGACTTTGCTTACCGAACCGAGTCCAACCCATCGTGGCCGTCCGAGAGATCCGCCTCGGTCGGGCTCATATATAGACCGGTGTCATTTGTCGTCGTTGTCCCCGTCTTATGCGAAGTGCCTGAGGCATAAGAAGTCCCCGCAGACGAGCCGAGCACTAGAGAAGGCTGCTGGTATGCGGGCTTCGATGGAGCCAGCATTTTCGGGGGGTTATCTGAGGACTTGGCGAGACCCTAACCACGCCCAAAGAAATAGAGATTTCAAATAGCGAACAAATAATCAGGATACAGCCTCGCCTCCCTGCGGCCAAGCCAGTACCGATATCGTGTTGGCGAGAAGCCCTCCGTATGAGCAGGAATGACTAGAGGCGACAAACGAGCATGACCACAGGTAGTAGCTTGCTGATGTTAACGATGTTGCTGCTTCCGATAACCTAGAATCAAGGATTTTGCGCGACTCCAGAGACGCGGGGTATCTAACTCGGACAAAGGATGCTCGTGACGGTCGATGGTCTCGGGGACTCGCAGCGTGGTGTTGGGTTCGTATCACAGTGTGTCGGTGAGTTGGTGGTCGTTGCTGTCCCCGCGGTCGGCCAGAGAACAAACAGCTTCGTCGGCTTATGAACAGCTTCTCAAGCGATGAGGAACGGCGGAGGATGGCGTAATGATGAAAATATGGGCGACAGCGAGGAACGCATACGAAGAGGGCGAGAAGCAGAGAAGATGAGTAAGAGCGAGAGAGGACAAGGGACAAGACGGCGTCGGCGTTTCGGGCAGGGAAAGCACGAAAATAGCAGGATAGCTGAAACAGCCTGTTTTGGGGCTAGTGCGGGACGGAGCTCTCTCTCTCAGACAACAATCCTGATCGGCAGGTGTTCAAATGTTATTCTCGTGATTGCAATTTATTATGCTGGTGATTGGAACTAATCGCTGATAATAACTAAGTCACTGGGCACCCGCAGGTGTCCGGACGTCCACGTGTCTCGCAAACTCTTGAAACATTGTGAAACTGGGTTGAAACCTTTCTGCGCTGTTGCGCCCAACCAGCTTGCGTGGCAGAGCGATTTCCAACAACATCCATGACCACATATGTATGCAGTACAGGGCTTCTTCGGGCTGCTCTCACTCCCAGGTATATTTATATCGCAAGAAACCGCTGGTGTTTTCAGTGCTGTCGCAGGAACATGATGGCAGGGCGATTGCTTCGCTATTAGAGCACGAGGCTGGTTGCATGCTATTGATTAAATGATCATGCTATCCGATGTCAAATGTTCCAGCTGCATATGTCAACTGCTTTGTATTATTTTTAGAATTTTAAAAATATCAATTGGTCAACGGATATTCAAATCTTCAATGTTGCTGATGATGCATACATGTAACCTTGAATAGATAATACAAGTAGAGATATATATATTAGCGCACCATTCAGCCACAGCATGACTGATACAAAGCCACATGCATGTAGCACAATACATCCAATGTTAGCGAGCAATACCACATGCATCGAAGCAGGGAAACAAGATGTAATCTCGACCCAACAGTCAGTAACAAATAATTAATACTACTACCAGCGGCGTGTTGTTGTTGGTGTTGACCTGGTGAGGGGGCACCGAAAACCCCACAGCCGTCGCCTTCCCCGCTCAAACCCCCCAAATGCTTCCTTCACGCTCCAGCGCAGCCGAGTCACACCCTTTCTGGGGACACTTTCAGGCGCTCCAGCACATCACCAACAGGACGAATCGCCCATGGAGGCTGACCAAGACTCGCCAGGCAAGGTGCGCAAGAAGACTGCCGCACCGCACCGCAAATCCCTGTCGTGCGAATACTGCCATCGCTCTTTTGCGCGCCTGGAGCATCTCCAACGCCATCTCCGCACGCGTCAGTTTTTCTCCCCTTGCGCCGGTCGCTCGCTCCGGCCCAATGCTGCCAAAATGCTCGCTAACCCGCCGCCTGTAGACACCAAAGAAAAGCCTTTCTCATGCGACATCTGTTCCAAGTCGTTTGCAAGAAGGTAGGCGTGCAACCCCTGCTGTCGTGCAACGGGTCTGCGTATCTGTCGCTAACCACAAGTGCCGTGCCCTCGCGAACACAGTGATCTTCTTGTCAGACATGAACGTCTGGTGCACCCCGCTGAGGCCGCTGCTCATCGTGGCGAGCGCCGCGTTGCAAATGACTCCCACGACATTTCATCCAGTCCGGCCGCTTCGTCGATGATTCAGTCGGTGCATCCGGAATCACGCATGCTGGACATGCATGATTCGGTCCCCGGCGTGCAAGTTCACCATGCTCCGCCGCCTCCTGCACCGGCGCCTATGGTAGAGCCGAATCAGTTTAACCCTTCTTGGGGCTATGATCTCAATTTGCTCTCTCATGCTGCCAGCCATGTGGCCCTGGAGAATCAGCAGGAATTGGCCCTGGACTCGGTCCGGAAGCCGCCTCCCCAGCCTGCACCACCACCGCAATTGCAGCCGCCAGTACATGAGAAGAGCATTGCAGATACATACGGAGTCGAGCCGTCGATCCTTGATCTTGCTGACCTGGGTGATCCAGTCCAGGATTTCACCGTCTTTTTAGAGAGTGTCGGCATGTCTTCGGACTGGGATTCTGGAGTATTCTCGTCAGTCGAGACAGACCCGCTATTGCAAAATGCCCTTCCATTTGAGTCAAAGCCCCCAGTGCGAGAATTTGCTCCCCAAAGATTCAACAGTGACCTGTTGACTGAACAACGGGCCGCAGCTGAGGAAACCCCTTCTTTCTCCAACTTTGGCTCTCGACTCCCTTCTTTACAGCCTGAACCTCAGGAGTCCGAGGAACGCACGAGCTTGCTCGATGATCCCACAAACCCGCGGCCAGCATGGGACATTTCAAATGCAGATCGACAGCTGTTTGTGAGCAGGCTGGATGAGTTCGCGCATGTTCTGCCTCGAGGCTTCATACCCCCTTCAAGACACGCATTATCACGCTTCATTGCCGGCTATATCAATGGACTCAACGAGCATCTTCCGTTCATTCACGTACCCACCCTTTCGATCGTACGAAGCCCTCCAGAACTTACTCTGGCTCTAGCAGCGGCTGGTTCGCATTATAGATTCGAGAACAGTCGGGGGGCGGAGTTGTTTCACGCCGCTAAAGCAGTTCTATTCGAGCGCCTTCGTCGACGAGACTCCAAACAAACTCCAATGCCGACATGGGACATTTATGTACCAACTTCACTGTCTCAAAGGAGCTCAATCGTATCGAATACGCCAAACAGCCCATTCCAGTCACATAAATATCCCCTCCACCTCGATCATATGAACTACGTGATGGACGAGTCAGACGCTCACATGGAGATTATCCGCACCTTTCTACTGCTTACCGTCTTTGCCTCCTGGGAACGACAACCAGAGCTACTACGAGAAATCCTTGCATTGCAAAGCACTCTGGCCAGATTGGTTCGCGAACACGGCCTCTCAGAGCCGACACCCATTCCTGATAGCAGCCTCAATTGGGAAGACTGGGTCCGGCTAGAAGGAAATAGACGCACAAAACTGATTGTTTACTGTTTCTTCAACTTGCATTCCATCATGTACAATATTCCTCCTCTGATATTAAACTCGGAGCTCAAGTTGAAACTTCCATGTTCTCACGATGTCTGGAAGGCGAACAGTGCGGCTCAGTGGCGGCGCGTTTACCGTTCTCGTCACGACTCGATGATTACTTTTCAGGAGGCATTCGCAAAGCTGTTCCTCAAGCCACCGCCTTCAAACCCACATCCAATATCGCCTCTTGGAAATTATATACTCATCCATGCCATCATACAGCAGATTTTCTTCGCTCGCCAATTGTGTCTCTCGGCACCCCTCATGCAGAACCATAGTCTCCGCCCCGATGATTCGTCAATAATGGACAACGCATTGAGTGCTTGGAAAGCAGGCTGGAAGCGAACGCCTGAATCTAGTATCGATCCACAAAATCCTGCAGGTCCCATCGCCTTCACATCAACCGCTCTTCTGGGGCTGGCCTATATCCGGCTCCACGTAGATTTGGGCCCATGTCGGCACTTGGTGACTCAGGATCCTCTACAGATTGCGAGGGCCTTGCAGGAATCACCGCCCATTGTGCGCAGTCCAAAGCTTATCATGGCACTTCTTCATTCAGCCCACGCGTTGTCTATTCCTGTCCGACTTGGTATCGACTTTGTGGCGCGGACTCACTCCTTCTTTTGGAGCATTCAACACTCACTGTGCAGCTTGGAATGTGCATTTCTCTTGAGCAGGTGGCTTATGTCTATTCCATTGACTCAGAATGAGCAAAAGCTTTCTGACCACGAGCGGAAATTATTGTTATGGATTAAGAGCATGATGGACGAAACCGACATGGCGGTGGCGCCATCGGATGGGCTTGACCTAGACTTTATCCACGATCCGGTCAAAGTCAAGCAACTCAGCGTTGCCGTTGTTCGTGTCTGGGCCCGGACGTTCAAGGGGAACACGAGCTGGGCCATTGTTGATCTGATTGGATACAGCCTTGAAGCATATGCAGACCTCTTGGAGGGTTGATATTTATTTTTTTTATGTTTTCCTGAACTACTACTATTGTTCTTTCCACGCCATCTTTTGATACCCACCGATGCATCACGTTCGACGCTGACTGCAAACAACACCCATTTAGCTTTCTTTTTCACTGCGGATTTCTCTTGTACAACGTAATGCTCACGACCAACTTGCCATTTCTTTTGGCTTGAATGTTTGATTATGGTCAAAACTGTGTTGGAATTCGGACTTTGGTTTCTCTTCTATTCATCTATGCAACAATTTATGCCGCTACCAGGCAACGACATTATGTGGGAGGGTTTATTTTTAAAGTATGCAAATGTTATTTTATTTTATCTATATGATTTTATTTTTGCTGTTTATTTTGTCTATATCAATAGGAAGGCTATTCACCTAGTTCTGGTAATTCTTTGCCAGAAAAGAAACAACCCCAATTATGTAGTTTTGAAGCAAGTTCTCTCCAAAATAGCACATATATAGACATGGGTGAATGATTTCCTATCCCTGGTCCATCTTCTTATGCGACTCCTCCAGCCTCCTAGTCACACTCGCCGGCACAAAATTCAACGCAGACATGGACGAGACCAAAGTATCCATTTGCTGCTCCGAGTCGCCTTCCTTTTTGTTATTCTCGACTGCATTAGTATACTTATTATTACCCCGCGGAGTTTCAAGAAGAGAGATTGACGTCTGTCGATTCCGAAGTCGCCCTTCTTGCGGCGAGTGAGGTATCTGGGACCGCCTTGGGGGGCCATTTGACAGCCGAAGCAGTGACGTTTGTTTATCGACGCCGTCGTTAACGATGAAGAAATTGTAGTTCTACAAATTTCCTACAAGGTTAGTAGCCAATTTTGTAGGAACTTAAAAAAAAAACTACGGTGGAAGTTCTTGCCCTGGGGAACATGTGCTTATCAATAAGATGTCTCCGGCGTTTCTGTGGAGTTGAGCACTTGCGGTCACATCCTTCTACGAAGCAGCTAAACTAAATTATCCATCAGAATTTATTTCAATTCGTCTTTTGGTGAAAAAAAAAAAAAAATCAAGAACTTACAGTCTTCTCGCCCCGGTCTCGCCGAGCCAAGATGAGCGGATCGTGATTTTCCTCGATATGAATGCCGAGAAAATGCAGCGTGGGAAAGTTCTTTGCACACTCGGAGCAGCGATTCACATGTGTCTGCAGGTAATGAGTCTCGTACTCGTCGTAGGATGCAAAGTCCATAGTCTCTCGATGTGGCGGTAGCGAGCAGTGATGATGCATCATGGCTCCTGGTTGTTTTGTTTCTGTAGAGGTTGACGAGATCTTGGCCACGGGGGTCATGGATGAGCTTCTTCGTCCGGGAGCCTCCTGGTGAGTCAGGATTGGCACGCTCAGCTCAGAGTCCGCAGAGTCTCGTCGTGGACGTTTCGCCATGTTGATACGTCCTTCGTACTAGTACAGTAGGGATATGGCGGTGCGGCAAAGGCCCCGCCGATCAGGGTGGGGCGCTGTCGTAGCCAATGCAAGAGGTCAAGTTCAGCTTTTGTGTGTCCGAGAGCGTGGATGCGTCTGCTAAGAAGTTCTCGTGAGATAGAAATGAGTGAAGGTCAACGCGAGGTTTCAAGCAAAGAGAGCAATGACTAATCGGGTAATAATGAAAAGCCACGCGAAGGACCGCGGATCCGCCAATCAGCAGCCCCGACTGCGCCACAGGAGCCCCACTGGTGCCGCGCAAGCCACAGCGCGACGGCACGGCAAATCAGAGGAAGGAACAGAGACGAAGTGGAAGTCGCCCTCGTTCTTGTTGCGAGTCGCGACTCTCGGCTGTCGATATACGCTTCCTCGGACTCGACACGGCCGGTCGCAATTGAGCTTTCTGCTGGCCGCCTGTTGTGTTTTGTCTCTTCTTTTTTTGTGCAATCCGCTCGGTGTCACAGATGGATCGTTCACCACAATCCTTGCGCCGCCAGGACCTACAGCCAGCCATCTGACGGCGAGGTGATCTGTGAGGTCGTTAAAAAACCCAAGGAGCTTTCTTCGCCCAGCACCTAAGAAGATGGCGGCAGCCTTCAAGAATGCTTGGCAGTACGTTGCTTTCACTACTTTTTTTTGGTTCCTTATTCTCACAACTTATTTCTTGCTTGTTCGCATGTGACGTGATGCGCTTTTCGCTAACACCCCTCAACAGGTCTGCAGACCAAGCCGAGAAGCAATTATTGAAAACACTTGCGGACAAGGAGCCGACCTTTGCGCAAATCACCCATTGCCTTGACGAGTCAGTGTCGCAAGAATATCGAACGTCGAAAGGATATATCCTAACTCTGCCCGTCACAGGTTTCGCCAGGCTTGTCAAAACGCCATTTTCGTTGACTTTGATGCTGCCGCTTTGAAAAACGCGGAACCCCGACTATGGGACGCTCATGTCAAAATAAATGCGCGCTTTCGCAAGATTTTGGCTCGAGTAAGTCTACTTGGAACGTTGCAGGAAAAAATATATATGTGCGTGTATAATGGGGTGTTTGTCTAACTCCCCCGCTTAGTTTCGAGAAAGCACTGGCAACAAAAAGAAACCAGTCGAGCGGAGAAAGCTTGAAAAGCATTATCTTGAATTCATCAAGTCGAGCCAGAAATTCTACAGAGGCTATATTCAGCACCTATCGTCACACTTTGGCGGTATTCCGGAATTGGAGCAAGTCGCGAGGAAATTCAACTTTGAAAGTAATATACTGGTACCCGTTTTCTCTTCGATTTTCTTGCTAATCGTTCTGCCGTTCACTAGATCTGTCGGTCGACTCTCCTGTTAAGCTGGACCCCAGTCTTCGTCAACGTATATTGCTCTCCTGCCATGCAACTCTGATCCGTTTAGGTGATCTTTCTCGCTATCGCGAGACGGAAATTGTCACGGGAAAACCTCGTAACTGGGGGCCCGCAATTGGGTATTATGATCTCGCAAGTGTCATCCATCCGGCTTCTGGAGCTTCGCACAACCAGTTAGCCGTTATCGCGTTAGCGGATGGTAATCATCTACGCGCCACTTATCATTTATATCGAGCACTTTCTGCACAAGAACCTCATCCAACATCAAAAGGTAATCTGGAAATTGAATTAAGGAAGATTCTAAGCGCTTGGGCCAAGAGAGAATTGATTCCCCGAGAGGATGCAGGAATTCCGGGGAAAGCTTTGACTCCGTGGTTTGTTTATCTTCATGCGCAGTGCTACAAGGGTCTCGATTTTGCCGAACACGACGAGCTCGAGAACGAGGTTCTTAGCCAATTGGCTGTTGATCTCAAGGAGAGATCCCTTGAGGGCACTCTTCAGAAATTCGTCTTGATAAATATCGCCGCGGAAGACTTTGCCAAGATTAGATCCAACAACGGTAAGTGGTTCAATCTCTGGGGTATGGGTGGCCTATATTCTAATAATTTATATCCAGGCGAGTCAACTCACAACGCCGCCCTTTTCTTCCAGAGGATCAACGTGAAAACATTCTTCACGCTGCTTCAGATCCTATTGGGTGAATTGGAACGCTTTGCAACTGAGGATTCGGAGAGCAAAGAATCTAACACTGGCTCTGATAAAGTCACCGTCGTCGCGCGGCGGGTTTTGCCTGCGCTCCGAAATTACAGCTCATGGTTACTTACCAATTACAGTTCACTAACAGATCAAAAACAAGACAAGGACACGGTTCTTTCGGTGCAGATCAAGGAATTCTGGAAAATATATGCAAATACATTATCTTTATTAGCGTCCACTTTCGACGTGACAGCCCTACCGGAGGTGGAGTATCTCCTTGAGGAAGACGAAGAGGCCCTCGGCTTCAAGCCGCTCGTGAACGAGGCAAGCAGCCGTCGCTATCACCTCGAGTCTGCTGCGAGAGCAAAACCAAGGACGATTGATCCTGGCGTTGAAAGGAATCATCCCAATCTCGAAATGCTGTACCGAATCCGCGAATTCGTCATTGACGGCTTAGACCTTGTCGTTGGTAATGTGAGTTTCGTGATATACAATGCGTATTTGCAGCTAGCTGACATCCATTGCAGCGAATCCCTATTGCACTGATTGACGAAAACGAACGGAAGATGTTTGTGTACAAAGAAGAAGGGCTTCCGTCTCAATTTTATTCAAGTCCGCAGGGCCAACAGCTTTCCATGTCTGCAGCCAGCATTCAAAGAGAGGAAATAACTGGCGCCCCGACAACTGAAAAAAGTACAGCAGAGACTCGAAGTGCATTTGGCGGATCGCAATCGGCATCTGTAGCGATGTCTGCAAACTTCAATCGTATAGCGGAAAGCGTTGAGAGATTGGTAGAGTCGGACACTTATGAAGCGCCTCCCGCCGTCTCACGCCTGCCAGAATTTCTTCAGTCATCTCAGGGTCTTTTTCCTCGGTCAAGTGGCATCAACGCACAGAATACTGTCCCTGAACATAGATCAATCCAGACTCACATGGCACCACCTGGTCTCGGCTTGAGACCGCAATCATATTCTCCCTTTTTTACGGGGACCAGTATCTGGAGCCCCGGCCCCGGCTTTGGATCCTTTCCCGAAGAAAACGCCCAACAAGAGCCAAGCGCAAGCTATATTGCGCTCCGAGATGAATTTGCACAGAGACAACGGGACGTCGAAGACCGATCGTCTCAGCTGCCATCTAGCTGGTCCACGTCCATTCCAAGCTCCCTGCCGAATCGGAACAACAATCGGGCCAGCTACTACGATTATCCGCACCAACAGCAAGCATCGTCTGGTGGCTTTGAATATCCTTCATCGCACAACTATGGATTTATTGCCTCTAGCAACAACGTCCCACCGGGCTTTACTCCGTTTTCTACGCCTAGTGGACATAAAACGAGCCAGGATTCTGCCGCACGCTTTGGTGCAATGGAGAACCATACTCCTCCTTGTGGGCAAGCAGGTTGAAACTGTATAAGCGATATTTTAACACATACTACATAGTATTTATTGCCTTGCCTTTGGCTTCACACTGGCTTCACATATATTGGCATTATCTACAAACAGCGCCGCCAAGTTCATCCAAACCAGACGCTACCTCGTCCCTTTGATACTTTTTTAAAGTGACCTTCCGGCCGCCGCTCTTTGAACCGTCTGCCCAAGACACGGGTCGGGGGTTTCCTTTAAAAACGATCGATCTGAGGTTTACTGAAAACATACCTCTTTTGTCGCAACAAAAAGAAAAAGATTTTTTTCCCCCAAGTCCATTGAATTCGACTATCCAATAGTTAAACGGTCGATCACAAGAAGACCTAGTTTCAAATTCTATATATTTTTCTTTTTCCGTTTTCTTCTCTCAAGCGAGATAGATCGGTGGGTATATAATGGGTTGAATCATTAAATCGGCCGTGCGTTAAGGCGTCAATCAGGTCATGTTTAGTACATTAATCTCCCCCTCTCTCCTTCTCTACTGTATACTCTACTTGCGGACATAGGTCTGCTTGGGGAAGGGGTAACTAGGTAAAATTTGTTAGCAGGGGAAATGCAGAGACGCAAGAGAAAAAGAACATACGAAGGACCAAGTTCCTGGATGCTGAGGCTGGCGAGCCATTGGCCAAGGTCGACACTCTCGTCTAGAGTCTTGCCTTGAACGATACCAGCGGTGAGACCTCCGGCGAAAGCGTCACTACAAAGAAGCTAATTAGCAATGGATCTTCTTTTACACTCAAGTATACGGGACGACGTACCCAGCACCGGTGGTGTCGTTGATCTTCTCCTTGGCGATTTCATGAACCGGGTATTCCTTCACCTCAACTGAGCCATCAGCCTTGGCAACAGCAGTGACAGTAGGCAGAGTTCCCTGGGTGACGATGGCGACACGCGGCCGCTGGGTGTTCTTCTTGGGCAGGGTAGCGAGCTTCTTGGCGATTTCGGTAATATCGGTGATGCCCCAGCTGTGGCTTTCGGCGTAGGCAAGGGCTTCGGTTTCGTTTCCGATGAGGTAGTCGGTGTATGGGATGACGCTGTCAAGCTGGTCCTTGAAGAACTGGGGGATGAACGGGGCAGAGAGCGAGAAGATAAAGGTCTGGCAGAGCTTCTGTCAGCTATGGAGGATCACGTTGGTTGAAGAAGAGATAGGGCTACGTACCTTGTTCTTGGAAACAGTCTCCTCAGCGAGCGCCAGGATGGCTGGCACAGAGACAGTCAAGTGGTAGCCACCGATGTAGTAGACCTGGGCCTTCTCGACCAGGGACCACACATGGGGCTGCTTGAGATGCTCGATCTTGTATTCGTTGGCGGCAGCAAGGTGAGTGACCATGCTACGGTTGTGGCCTGTGATGACCACACCACACTTTCCAGTTGGCTGGACATCGTCCACGCGGTATTCGGTGTGCACGCCGGCCTTGTTGCAGGCGTCAGTCAGGATATCGGCGTACTTGTCTTTGCCGACGCAGCCAATGTAGACGACCGAGTTCTCGGGGAGGATGTACTAGAGACTTATGTGTTGGCTAATTCCAAGGTACTACAAAACTAATGAAATGCAGCATACCTGAGCACCTCGCGCAGTGTTCTGGGCAGCACCGCCGGCAATCAACTTGGCGTTGCGGTTCTGGAGCAAGTCCTCGTACAGTCCCATGTGCTTTTCCTCGGCGAGGATGGCATCGTTGGCCTTGATGTCATACTGCTTCAGCATGTCATCATCTCTATGCAGTTTGTTAGTTCCACGAGCACCATTGAAGCTGTTGCGAAGAACATCTCATACCCAACACCCTGGATATCTACTTGAGTTAGTGGCAACACTTGTATAAATATAGATATGAAAACACACCGAGAAGAGGGTTCTCCAAGCACAGGAGAGGGTATCCTTGAGCAGCAGCCATTTTTGCGACGAAATGTAGACGATATATTCAATCAATTGAGTTGTCTGAAGAAACAAAAACAGGAGATAGCTTTTTTCTGAAGCGCGGGGCGGCAGGCGGGGGGGAGGGAAATGCCGGTCGTCCTTCGGTGTCCGGGAGCTAGTCTGGCCTTACACCATCAACCACCAATGTCCCCGACTCCTGCGTTCGACCACCAAAAAGTACGCGACTCGCCCCGGTTAATCCACTATTATCAGATCCGGCCAGACTGTCTTTTTTCACTGCAGCGGGGAAAGGAAGAAAGTCCAAAAAAAATGTCGAATCATTCCGCTCTTGGCATCGCAGAGACGATCCAAACCGCCTCCCTCAAACGTCATCCGTCGCCAGCACACGATATCAACCCAGCCACCGCGGCATCAAGAAAGGAGCCCTACGAGATTACTCACTCAGAGGACGACGACACGGCCAGCATTCCTTCAGATATTGTAGACCCCAGCCGTGCGATTCGACCGATTCCGCGCCGCGCGAATCTGCCTCCGCTTCCGGACCTGCGGTTTGAGCAGAGCTACCTGGCGAGCTTGAAAAATGCAGAGTCGTGGCAAGGCGTTGCTTGGATTACGCTGCGCGATCAGGTATGCTTATATATTTTCTGTTTGTTTATGGACTGCTGCTAATGCATTGTTGGTTGCAGGTGCTGTTCCCTCTGATCCAAGGCACACTCTGGACGCTGGCGCTTACCGGGTGGCGCTTCTGGAATCGCAATGCCCAACTCCAGGGCACCACTCTCGGGACAAGGATACGGCGGTGGTGGTATGAGGTGAACAATTGGCCTGTTCCCCAGAATAAAACGGCGGACAAGGGACTTGCTGGACGAGTCGCGGATGTGAGTGAAGCAGTGAAGCCTTAAACCCCTTCTTTGGAGAAAGAAATTGCTAACGTGGTGGTAGTTCTACACTTCCATCTTCTCCAATGAATAATATAATAGGTGCTCCAATACTTGTTAGATGCATTGTTTTGGTGTTATGGTGTGGCTTGACTGTTTTTATGCCGGGAGTCAATTATGTATTATATTAATATCACCCTCTCAAACAATTGACAGTTCACTGGTATATTAAATTGTGTAAATTAAGCAGTAATATCTACATGTATCACTAAAAAGAAAGATAGAACCCGCTCAGATAAACCCGGAACCAGTCTGTTTGTGATATAACCAGATGACAATGCCATTGTCCTCTATCAAACACATACAATAGTATTGCAGTCCCTCGCGCCATAAGAAAAACCAGAAATTCCCATACATAATATAACCGAATCCCTCGCTAAAATATCAATATCAATATCAATCCTTGTTAACACACCCATTGTGCTTTTATAATCTATGCTCAACACATTGGCTAACAAATGGTAAATAAGTAAATGAGAATTTTTGTCCTATTCTCCGCCATTTTGAATTCGAGATGGGTTCAGTGGTGGCACAGAGTGTTCTGGCAGGCTCTTCGCACCGACTTCCCCGGGTTTATCGGTTTTGACCTGGTCTTCGACATTTGATATGTTTTCTTTTGCATCCTCGGGGTGAGAGAACGCGGGGGTGGACATGATAAAATCCAATCGACCCTTCTCTGGCACCTGTTGCTCGGTGGACTCTCGTTTCGGTTCGATGTCCATGGCGGAGTTGTCGACAGGATTTGCGGTGTCTGCAGCAACAGAAATGCTGGCTGGGTTGGCGTCGCGAGCAGGACCAGGATCTTGTGCTACCAAAGCCGGGCTCGACTGTTCTTGAGACTTTCTGTAATGTAGGTGAACGACAAGGCTATGCTGCTCGGCGTCTGAAGCCTCATCCTCGCTGGCCTCCTCTTCATCATCGCCTTCGAATTCGTTCTCGTTCTCGTTAGGGGATTCATCGTCCCCTTTCCAGCTGGAAGCGGCATCTGATTCGTCGCTCATCCCATCGACATAATTGTTTGCATAGCCATTCGCCTGGCCTCGAGTTCGAGGCTGGGGACCTTCACCGTTATCTTCTTGGTCTTCATCGGCGCCATCTCGCTGTCCACTTAGCATCGATTCCCCGTATACGCCTCCAGCGCGAGCCCGGACCTGTCGACCACTGGCTGTGAACACTGGGCCTACTGTCTCGCCTGGGGTGGCGGCTCCCGACACATTACGTGCTGACCGTCGCGTAGTAGGCAGGTCGTCGGAGAAGATATCTTCGTCGTCTGAATAAGTGTATTTAAGCTTCTTGCCTCGAGTCCGGCCCTCGTAGAGAGAAAATCCAGGTTCTGGACGGGTAAATGCAGCCTTTCGTGCCATCCGATAGTCACGTCGTCTCCGTTTCTTGACAAAGTTAGCAACAGCGCACTGCATTTGTACAGAGCGACAAAGCACATACCTCCTCGCCGCCTTCAAACCTAGGGATCGCATTCATGATTCTGTCACTGAGCTTTTTAGAGTTTTGCGATTTCTCTTGTGCGAGTCTTTCTGCGACAGCTTTGACTTCCTCAATGGTACCAGCCACACTCCACCAGGTGTTGGTCTTCAATGCCGGATTACTCTCTCTGTAAAGGCGGAAATGGGTGTCATCCTGTCCCTCCACCAGCCAGTATCGTCGTTTGATCTCGTCCTTGCCCCAAGGCTGTACCGACAAAGGCTGGTTAAGGTCATCTTCATGTCGCGCTTGTTTGTAGGACTCTTTGATTTTGGATTGGACGGCTTCAGAGGAGGACAATGACCAGAGGATAAGCGCTTTTAAAAATCGCAACTAGAAACGTTAGAAGTGGTGCTTTCTTATAGATCAAGAAAGGTACTAACTAACCCGCTCTTCAGGCGTCATGGTAGCAAACGAGCCACCTCCATGCAAAGGGTTCTTGCCTCCCCAAGCTCTGGGCCATTGCGAAGAATGTGTTTGAACTGCTTCCTCCAAAGCTCTCTGATAGTGTCCTTTTCTAAATATTCCCATTTCCTAGTCAGCTTCACATTGCGACAAAAACTTGGTTTCCGCGTCGAGAGACATACTCCACTTCCTTCTTGCGATTGAGCACCAAGCCAATTAAAGCACACAGCAGTCTTTCAATATGTTCTCCAGGCACAGTGTCCTGTACGCCTCGCTCAATATCTTGCGGGCCATAGTGTGGGAGCGATTTCGGCAAGGCATCGCTAAAGCGCGCGCGGAACATGACAATGAACTGCAAGAAGACCCCACGAGTCAGTAAACGTGTCAAACACCATCAAAACGCGTCAAAAATGTGTTCTGGTAAACAGAGAAATTGGCGCAGAGCTCCAAGACACGTACAGCAATGTCAGGGTTGTCGGCCAGCACGTATTCATGCGGAGGCGACGCAGGGCGCTTGGGTGGCGGCGTCTTCTCTTTCTTGAAATAGTTGGTTATGGGCGCATTTGCCTCAAAAGCCAGAGACATTGACTCGTCGTCTGTCGGCGGAGCCGATGACAGAGACGAAGAGTCTGAAAGCGACATGGTTGGGGGTGTGGTTGTGTGTGTGTGGGTGTGGCATGGGATTGTCTCCGAGCCTGATGTGAGAAGGAAGTCCGTCCGGGAGGGAAGAATCACTACGGCGGCTATCTATCACGCGCTCGGCATCTACGATATGCTATGACATAGCCTAACCGGAAGCGAGTACAGAGGTCTACTGCCAACAAAGACGGCCATATTCACTTGCAACAGCTCCTCGCGCGTCTCTTTCTTTATACATCCAGTATCAATATCGAGGATCGCGCCTCTAGGAGGGGAACAATGCGAGTGAAACGTATCGGCCCGGTTAAAGCACACAAACTGTTCATGGACAGTGGGAATCGTCGAAGATTTCATATAAAAGGTTCATTGAAAGTATATAGATAATTCAGGACAGGTTGTATTTGTCCTTGTAGACGACGCCCTGTGACAGTAGTTGAAGAATTTTCTCAAGCGTTGCCGGCGCATAAAATCTTCACCAGAGGATCTTTTCAGGAGACGAAACTGAACTCGTCGGAGCCTTTGACAGGGTTGAGCTTTTGAGAGGATTCGAATGAAATCGCACGCCCTGGCTCACCAGAGGAAGTGTCTGTAGGCGACAGAGTCCCTATTGAAGAAATTCCATTCCTTGCTGGCTGAAACGGCAATTTCGATGCGCAGAAAAAGGCTAGGCTGACACGATTGGCCACAAAGGTCAAAAAGCCCTGGCTTCAATCAAAACGTCGATAGACGAGTTTAGTCTGCTGGAGCTCGAGTCTCTTGTACGAGGTCGGCCCAACTCAATCGTTTTGTTTGCCCGATGGGCAATATTATTGCACCAGCTCCAGCCATAGTGGCGTGGAAGTTCAGTCAATAATAACTAAAGCACTAATCACACAGCATTAGCATTATTCCGAGAATCAAAACGGCGGTGTATTTCAAATATCTGTGTCGGGAGCCCCTCCACTGATCGCCACCATTATCACCAACGCATTTTTCCCGTCAACGTGGTGTCTTGTAAAGAATTCTTTCAACAAACCCGTGGAAATATTTCGGAATGTCCACTATGTCCGAAAAGAAGTCTTGTTGTCGAAACATTACTGAAGGAGACGACAGTGCTTCTCCATCAGAAGTAGAAATCTTGCTCAAGCGACGGAACATAGTCAGTCACTGTTTTCAGAGCTTGATCGTATTTGTATTCCACAAAATATAAGACGACGAGTCGTCGTGTCGCGAGACGCGAACGCATGTACAAAGCTACTGGGTGTATTCGGTGCACATCAGCCGCGACACACAATTACGCCGATCGTAAGAACGATCTTGCAAGGGCTGAAAATGCGACCTAGCACCGGCCAGGCTGTAATCGACGGCATCAACAGATGAGCCTTTTGCGAGACACAGTCAGTAGCACTCAGCACACAAGGCAAAGGAGCGCGTCGGCTTGGCTCAGAGTCAGCGAGCGGGACGGCGCCAAGACTTTTATGCCGCTAGTCCCGTTCGGGCCCGGCTACAGGCGCTATCGCGGACTAGGCTAGCTTAGCGATTACCCTAACGCCCACACAGCCTTTTGTCGAATTCTCGCACTATCCGAACTGTCTGTTTGATCGAACCGACAAGTCCAACATCAAGTCGAGGTACGCTCACTCCCCTCGATAAATACCGTCTTGCGACCTCGACAAAATCACTAACGACTGCATAATTTAGACAGACGCCATGGGTCGTGTGATCCGCAACCAGAGGAAGGGCCGTGGCTCCATTTTCAGTGAGTGCGACTTTTGCTGTGGCCTGGGAACGAATATCGCGAGGCTATAAACAACAAGAAAAAGAACATCGTCGTGCTAATCGCTTTCACAGCGGCCAACACCCGTCTTAACAAGGCCCCTGCCCAATTCCGCACTCTCGACTACGCCGAGCGACATGGATACGTCCGAGGTGTCGTGAAGGAGATCATCCATGACCCTGGCCGTGGTGCGCCTTTGGCCAAGGTCTCCTTCCGCCACCCATACCGCTTCAAGAAGATCACCGAGACCTTCATCGCCAACGAGGGCATGTACACTGGTCAATTCATCTACGCTGGCAAGAACGCCGGTCTGACTGTGGGCAACATCCTCCCTCTCGGCTCCGTCCCCGAAGGTACCGTCGTCACCAACGTTGAGGAGAAGATCGGTGACCGTGGTTCTCTCGGTCGCACTTCTGGCAACTACGTTACCGTCATCGGCCACAACCCTGATGAGGGCAAGACCCGTGTCAAGCTCCCCTCTGGCTCCAAGAAGGTCGTCAGCAGCAAGTCCCGTGGTATGATCGGAATTGTTGCCGGTGGTGGTCGTACCGACAAGCCTTTGCTCAGTACGTGATATCGTTTATATACTGGTGGGAACGGTTGTGCTAATTCGTTCTACAGAGGCTTCTCGCGCCAAGCACAAGTTCGCTGTGAAGCGCAACTCCTGGCCCAAGACTCGTGGTGTTGCCATGAACCCCGTCGATCACGTAAGTTTTGCTCTCGAATATCTTTCTGTTTCGTGTTCTGACAGATTCTCCAGCCTCACGGTGGTGGTAACCACCAACATATCGGTAAAGCCTCTACCATCTCGCGTTACGCCGCCCAAGGTCAAAAAGCCGGTCTTATCGCTGCCCGCAGAACTGGTCTGTTGCGCGGTGCGCAGAACAAGGATTAACTTGTTTTTTGAAGTCGCTAGAACGGGGCCTGGTTTTTTTTATGGGTTGCAAGAAAATTTTACTTTACTACGAGAGCATTATGTACTTGGACGAATGTGGACAGCCACCCGCGCGTCCTGGTAGGAATCAAATTATGATGGCCAAAAGTTATTTTATGGTTGTAATGTCGTAATCGTTCAAACAAATCGTATAGTCAGATTATAAGTGTTGAGGCTGTTTATTCATCCCTACATACTACAATGTACTGTTGGAAGGAAAAAAACAACAACTAGCAAGTTATGGCCAGGCAGCAAGAGCGCTCTAGCCAATTCAAATCACGAAAGAATTACCAGTATCAATTGATGATTCTAGAAAATAATCCATTCAGATGCAGAGCGTCGCAAAATAGAACCGAGGGGCTATGATTGGCCGCTTTGGGACGAGCCCGGTTTCCGTAACAGCTGATAAGCCGCAAGACATTCGGCAGTCGCCATTGCAATACCGCGCAGTGCGACCAAGTTGCCCACACCACTGTCATGCTATTGTTCCTAACGTGAAGCATAAACCTCCCCGCAGCTAGAGAGATGTGACAATGAGTAAGCGGGCCCATGAGGAATCCGCACCCAAGGCGTCTGGCTCGCCAGAACTAGTCGCTGGCGGAAACATTTCAATCAACGAGCTTTTGTCAAACTCGGAGGACCCTGAGCTCCAGGGGCCGGGGTCTAAAAAGCCTAGAAATTTCATTGCTGCCGTGGTATTTATCTGTTTCCTTGATTTCGATCAGATTGCAAATTGCTAATGCGACCAGGCTTGCGAAAACTGTCGTCTAAAAAAGACAAGATGTGATGAGTCACGCCCCAAATGTGGCTTGTGTAAAGCCCTGGGGCTCGACTGTGTGTATAGCGAACGAAAGCTGTCGAAAAAGGATCAGTCGATTGGCATGATCATCAGCACGTTGCATCGCATCGAAACAAAACTGGAAAACCTGCCATCTGCCATCTCTGCAGACGCGTTGCAGAACTACGTCTCGCAACAACAAAAACCGGCAGAGAATGGAAGTACTCATGCGAGAACTCGTTCGCAGACGATCTCGCAGACTACGACGCCGGCGGCGGTGCCTAGTGCTCTGGCGGACGTGGAAGCTCGAGAGCCAACCGATGGCAGAGATCTCTCCATCTCTTTCAGTCAGCACGGAGTCGTCGTCTGGCCCGGTGTCAGCCAGCGTCTGCCCGAGAGGTTTTTCATGTCGTATAACCAGCTAGGGAGGAGCTATGTCCTGGATCTTGAAATGAACAGGCCATCTCTGCCCCCCTGGGTACAGGCATTCCCCTCACATGACGGAGAGAGCTGGTTGGAAGGGCTACCCGTTGCTGTGGCCAAGGGGCTATGCGAGGCCTTTTTTGCGCTATTTCATCCTTTTACTCCATTTATGGACAAACATTTTTTCTTCTCGTTCACGCTAGGAGCGGCCATGAAGGATGGGTTCGGCTTTACCATTGAAACGTGCCTGGTGCTGAACGTCATGGCATTGGGCTGCCTAGCAGTGCGAGCTTATGAAGAAGCAGACTTTCCATTACCAGGTGCAGCTGGCGACCGCTTCGAAATGCCAAGCTGGATGGACGTGACGGAGGAAGAGCTGTCTGGTCTGTCTTTTTTCAACGAGGCTCGAAAACGAATAGGCTTCCTCATAGAGAGGAACGATCTGCCCAGCTGTCAATATTATCTTTTATCCGCGTGAGTTTGTTTTCTTGCTGATCACATGCGGCTGCTAATGACCCTCAGTATGTATTATACACAAATCATCCGTCCTTTGGACTCTGGCGCAATGCTCAACCGCGCAGCTGCTTGTCTCAGTTTTATGCTAGCTAATCGTGATATCAACTACAACGAATGGGAAGGCGATATGAAATCGAGGTACGTTCAATTTTCTGCCTCTCTGGGTTTTGCTGATTTGATAGGGTGTTTTGGAATACTGTCATGTATGAAACTATCCTCGTCCAAGAATTAGACCTCCCGCCCAGTGGCCTTTCAAGACTGGAAGACTACGTGCCTATACCGAAATTCATTCCTTTCCAGCCTGTTGGGCTGTCGTCTGGGTTTGCTTCAGCACACGATCCAGACAACTCGTACTTTCATCAGTGCCATTTCCTGGCACAAATAGCCAACCGGATCATTCTCACACGCATCAGACATAGCTTGTATTTGTTTTGTGAGTTATCCACGGTGAATTTTTTTTATAACTTTCTGATTGTGTTTCACAGCCGAGTCCGGAAGCCTTCCTAGCCCGGCAGTCACTGCAGAACTGCACAATCAGGTCGAGCAATGGCGCACCAACTTGCCTTCAGCCATCCAATTCTCCAACTCACACAGCAGCGACGACCCTCCCTCCATCCACGAGCCACGAACCCCATCCTCGCTGGCTGCAGCAGTCGCCGACGCGATGCTACAAGCGCGGTACCGGATATGCAAATTCCACATCGGACGGCCATATCTGTACAAGGCCCTGCGTGCTCCAGGACTGCTTACCGAAGAGGATTTTGAGCAGATCCGCAGCGGGCTGAAGTATGCCATGGACTGGCCCATGGTGCGCGGCGTGTTTCAGCAGATGAAGAGCTGTATTCCGATTAAGTTTGCGTTTTGTTCACAGTAAGCTCGAGTCCTTCTTAGTAGTTAGTGGCTGGTAAACTAATGAGAGGTAGATTCTTCGGCCAGTTGCTGATCTTTTATTGCATATCGCACTCGTCAGATCCCAGGCTTCGCGCAACGCTCCCTGAGGGCTGGGAACGGTGGTATTCCGAAATGAGAGACTTTTTGGAGGCGTGTGCTCCATACAGCCCGGCGATTGCGCAGGATCTGGAATTGGTGCGGTTGTTATAGTAAATAGACGTATAGATTTGATATTATATTGTTATATTATGATACATTACCCAGCCAAAGACATGTCTATACACGTATCATTCTCCCTCATCACCCTATCAAACTCATCCCAATCGATCAAATCATCGAATGTCAGATCAGAAACCTCGAACTGAGCTGCAAATCCTGCAACATCACAACCCATGCCAACCAGATGTTCTCCCTCCATCCCCGTCTTCCCAGCTGTAGTTGTAGTTGTAGGTGTAGTTGTAGAAACAGTATCCCTAATATTACTCGCATACTGCCCCGGCGTCACACCCGCCACCTTCTTAAACACACGATGAAAATGACTCGGCGTCAAGCCCACCTCACGCGCCAACTCGCGCAGCACCGGCGGATTCTCGCCCTGTGCCACCGCCGACGCAATCGCCTCACACGTTTTGGCAATCATCGCGCTCTGCGCATCTCCTTGTTCTGGTATAATATCATCATCCGGTTTGCACCGTTTGCACGCGCGATACCCCGCGCGCAAGGCCATGGCTGGCGAATCGTAGAATTCAATGTTTGCGCGGCGCGCCAGACGTGCTGGACAGCCGGGGCGGCAGTAGATGCGTGTGGAGCGCACGGCGTAGACGAAGCTGTTGTTGGCGGTGGCGTCGCGGTATACGACGGCTTTCCAGCGGGCGGCCGCGGTGGTGTGTGTATTTTTTGATGGAGGGAGGGGGATACTCATGATGAGAGAACAATTTTATTTTGGTGGCTTTTGATGGTTGGGGAGAAGTTGATGTGAGGTCGAGAAATGTTCCGATGTAGTCGAAGATGTAGATGCGCTAGTGGCCGGGACAGCGCTGTGATTGGTCATATCGAGAGCAGTCCATATCCGACCTACTTGTGTGGCTTTTTTTTGCATTTTTTATATAATTATTTTGTTCAGAGAGTAATTTTCAAAAGTGCTTAATTCAGTTATCACACTTGTGATCAGTTGATATAGTTGATACAACTACAGCATATATCGGAATCCCCTATGCAACTGACGAGCTGCCGCAATATCAATACCCTCCAAATCAGCAATCCTCTGCAACCTGCGCCGCTCTTTTTCCGTCAACTGCACATCCTCGTCTTCCAACCGCTGCTGGCGTTTGTTCAGCGTGTTCAATGTGAAATACATGAAAACGGCCGAGAGACCTCCCAAGGCCTGTACTGCAATACAAATCCCCAGGGCAACACGGTAATACGGTTTCTCAGAGTCATAGTAAGTATATGGCGTCCAGATACTAGCCGAATTTCCCAGCGAGTTGATAAAAGCGTAAGCAGCCGCACGCTTTGCCGGCGGGCGTGGCAGAGAGCTGGCGATCCAGGAATACAGCGTGCCATTTTGCGCAAAGGTAAAATTCATCAAAAACAGAGAGAAATACCGTGGTCCAAAAGAGTCCGTGGTCATGAAAATAATAAACCCGACAATGGTGATTGGAATCGGGTAGAAAAAGAACCAGAACCGCATACCCAGCTTATCTGAAATCCAGCTGTGGGCAAGACTGTAAAATACCATAAAGACATATGGCGGCGCTACTAAGAGCAGCGAGATGGTGTTGCTATAGCCCAATGTGCTGGTCAGAGTAGGGAAGAAATACTGAAAGCTGCCACCGGCGGCGATGCAAAAGTATGCGAGAGCCAGAGCATAAGTCTTGACATCAGTCACGGCCATCTTGAGACCTTTGAGTTGGCTTGCACCTGTACCAAAGTTAGCTATAGCCTGTAAAAAAAATTTTTTTGACATACCGCCCTCTTCATCGACATCTACCTCGGCCGCATCTATTGCAAGGCGTCGGGTTGCGACGTCCTTCATCTCTGACGAAAGAACTCGCCATGTTTCTGGAAAATCAGGTAGAAGAATGGCAATGACAATGCCGATCAAACAGGTGATAGACCCCTCGATGATATAGAGCCATCGCCACGCAGACATTCCACGTTTACCATCCAGTCCGCTCAAAATTCCGGCCGCAATCAAGTTCCCAAAGGCGCCACTGAGCAGCGAACCAGAGTAGAACACACTCATACGAAAAGCTAGTTCTTTCTTGGTATACCACTTGGATAGATAGAACAAGACACCGGCGAAGAATGGGGCTTCTATAGAAACATATCAATATCAGACATAACGCGTAGATATTTGAGTTGACGTACCGACGAGCCCCAGCAGAAATCGACACGCAACCATGCCTCCATAGCTTTGGACTTGACTGGTGCATGCAGCCACAAGCCCCCACGCGCAGACAAAAAAGCTTATATAGAGCGATGGTCGGCCCATATAATTGAGCAGGAGATTGGATGGGACTTGCATAAGAATGTAGGCGATGAACAGAATGGAAAGCCCAGTCTGATACTGTTGATTGGTGAGGGAAAGCTCCTGAATAAGACCTTGAAGTTTTGCTGCGGCATAGTTGTTTCTAGAGAAAAGAAAGAATAAGTGATAGACATATATAAGTCGTTGAGAAAGTTGAAATCACCTATCGATGTAGTTCATGAGGTAGACCAGGATGATCAATGGCATGATGAGAGCATCGATGCGCCGCGTCAATTTTTTCTCGAGAACTTTTTCCCCTGCAGTCAACGGAGCCAGATGGACAAACTCTTCGTGTGATGCTGCATTTTTCTCCATAATGGTGTCTGTATTTGTAACTGAATTGTGTTCCACGGTGATATGAAATAAAACGAAACACAGCGCAACAGTAATAGTAAAGACACGATAGTAAAGTTATAATACTGGTATCATTGCTACTTGTCCTCGACTTGCTTTTTATCTCATGCATGCAGCTTTGACGCCCGCTTACCCCATAGTCAATTATCATAGCTCATAATTTCCCCGCATTTACACTGATATTCGTAGCGGAGAAGGATGCTGGGGAAAGCATTTCCGAAGGACATCTCCGTGTCTCCACGGAACCACACCTTTATTTGGTGGATACGTCTATACATGCTCCGACTGGTCAAGGAGTAGTCCCAAATTTAGCTTATGCACCTAAATTAGATTATTAACGCAAAAAGCCTTTTGGTCGATGCATGTGTGCTTTTCCGTGTGTAGACCTTTTCCGTATATAACGGAACTGCGAACATTGAAGACACCACCCCGCAAGCCGATCTCCTTCCTTTTAGAAACTGTGTATGATTATAGCTCGTATAAAGTTTGTTATTGGTCAACACTGAGCTGACTTGCTCCTCTGACCATGGGGGCGACATCTAGTTAGTGTAAAAATACTCGGGAAAGAAACAACATCATTTTAAACTATCTCTTTTTCAAATTGGAGTTAAAAAATGGGCAGAGGGAATATAGAATTTATACTATTCTGGACCTACGATCTACTCTCACTCACACTGTTCCACATGTTGAGAAACAGCATCCTTCTCTTCCCCCAGAGCATGGTTCAATGTCACCTCTCGACCTTCTTTGACTATTTGTCGCATCTCGTTGGCCTTCTTCACCGGATTCTGCGCTTGATCCATGAAGCAAAGATCAATTGACTCGAGGCTCAGCCCAGCAGTCTAATTTGAAGCATGTCAGTATCTAAACTTTCTTCTTCGAAACGTCACCTTACCTCTGGCACAAAAAAGTATACAAACGGAATGAAAACGAGATTAAAACAGGCAAATATAAGATAAACCCTCCATCCAATGTTGGAAATTGCGACGGGGACAATCTCAACAACAACGAAAGTCGAGAGCCACAAGCAGGCGGTCGCAAGACCTTCACCTTTGGCTCGATGAGCGAGCGGTAAGATCTCCGGAGCGTACACCTGAAATTCAATGTCAGTGGAGGCACTATCGAATAAGAAAATGTAAACCCTACCCATATTGGTCCCATAAATCCCCACGCATAGAATGCTTCATAAAGAAATAGCATGACGGCTGCAACGATTCCAGCAGTTTGAGTGTTGACTGCGATCATTGCTGCCATTACTGTCATCACAATTGTCATTCCAAGTGCTGTGACCATAAATGATAACCGGCGGCCCTAGGAGACTTAGTAAAGAAGAAGAAGAAAAGGACAGCTTTAGACTTACCCATTTCTCGATCGAATACCAGGTGCCTACACTGGCACACATGCGAAAGACCTGCAAGATACCTGCAAGCAGCAGCGCTTTTTTGTATGAAAGGCCGATTGAATTTTCAAAACTGGCGGACGAATGGTCAGTGAACGACCTTCATTAAACGCCGAATACATGCTCACATGAATGTCGTGTAGTAGCTGACTGGCGTGCTGCCACTCCATGCTTGACAAGCATTGAGAATGCAAGACACAACCACTCTTCGGCGTGACCCTACATTGTCGCCCTTGAAAAGATCTGTCCAGCCCGCTTGATTGTGTTCGATGGATATTGCGTCCGTGATTTCAGTGAGGGTTCTTGTCATGGTATCTTCGTCAAGCTGGCCGCGGTGAGTATGCAAGCGAGTCAGGATGTCGATGGCTTCTTCTCTATATTCGTTTTGGAGTAGCCATCGTGGAGCTGGGTAGATATTAGTGATTTGTGTCGGTCCAGTTGTCTGAGAAACTTACATTCAGGCATCACGAACAAAAGCGCGTTCAACAAGAGGGCCAACGCAGCTTGAAGCGCCTGTTAGACACGATTGTTAATTGACTAAAGTCCTTTTTTTGATTAAAAAACAGCAGACACGTCATACCAGTGGAAGACGCCAGGCATAGCTGCTCGCCCGGTCAGCAATACCGTACTCCAACCATAAAGCTATCAACTACCGGACGCGAATGAATCAGCAAATCCGAAATTTTTTGAGTATATTTTGAGGCCCTCACATCTCCAAGAATAAGAAACGTCAGAGAAGAAGCAACCAAGCGACCCCTCATACGACTTGGGCTTATTTCGGTTTGCCACATGATGATATTGGATACCACGAGCTGACATTCACTTAGTAGTTTTAAATATGTGGAACGTTTCAAAGACATACTCCCAGCCCAATGCCTGCAGCTATGCGTCCAACAAGCAACTGAGGAACCCCATAGCTTGCAGCCTGCAAGACAGCGCCGATGGTCACACCGAAGGAACCAAAATGCGCAATGGTTTTTCGACCGAGCTTTCCATTAATCAACGCTGAGATGAAACATCCCAAAAACTACACGGGCAATTAATTTGGTGTTCATTCAAAACACTTCTCAAGACTTCTCATGACAGTAATCACTTACAGCCCCTACCACAAATAGTGAAGTAACAGTTCCTTGCATTGCAGAATTCAGATGAAACTGAGACTCAAAAGTTGGCGCCGTCCTTGAAAAACAAAAATTGGTCAAAAATCAATTTTTAAAAACAGATTCACGTCTTCTCCATACAAAAGCCCTCCAATTACACCGTCATCGTAGCCTATGTTCAAACTTATAGTGTTAAAAAGGTTATTGTAGGGCTTCGGAGCGTGGATAATACCAAAAACAATAAATCCCATCCCGGCAGTGATGGTTACACCCGTTAAAAGGCCATTGCCTTGCAAATTGAGGTAGACCATGACCGTAGAATCATGTAGTGAAAAATATTCAACATGGGATTTGCAGTCGAATGTTGAAGCCTGGAGCTATCAATTGATAGCGGGAGTCTGTTCTTTGGGGTCTGCCATTATATGCCAAGGTGTGGGAACCAGTACGTCCTACTAGGGTACTCAACGAACCGTCATTTTCATTTTTGAAGTTTCCGTGAAAAGCGGATATGTTTCCATCGAAAACAATGGGCCAATTCCGGGGGGGAGACAACTACCACGAGTCATGAAGACAGTTTTGAGTCTTTTTGCGAGATAGTATTGGCCCAAGAGTTCCCCACTTCTCCACAATGCCCACTTTCCCACATTTCCCCGGAAAAAGACAATTGGAAGCTTCCGCTGAAGATACGTACAGTCTAGTGCCGACAGAATTGAGGACGTCGCTCTTGTCCACGGTTCTCGATAATGAGCAGGAGATTGAAGTCTGAACGTAAAAAAAAAAAAAAAAAAAAATTTCATCAACATTCTACGTATGCATTCTGTCGAGAGCCAGCTCTATCGAGCCGGTAGCGTAGTCGTCCCACTTCCTACGTTCTTCCCAAATGCGATGTGCATATTCCAACGCCGTCTCATGCTCAACCTCCACCATTCCTTCTGTGTCTCCAATCACAATCTCAATCTGCCCAACTGTCTCGTTTCCACCCATATCTTGGAAATATACTGGTCCGATAAACTTACAGCGAACCTCTGTAGGGATGCTGGTGTCATGGGGCCATTTCATGACTTTGACTAACAAGGCTCGAGTAACAACCGCTGCTTTACTTTCAACGAGCAGCAGATGACTAGACGCATGCCTTAGGGCGAGTTGAAGCATGATGATGGTCAGCGGGTGAATGTCCTTCCATACGTACTGCACGGGCAAGTCATTCCGGACTTCTGCGACTTTCCAGTAGCCAACAACGTCTCCATTTTTTGAAATCCTTAGAGGGCTTGGGCTCCCCTCGGCCAGTGGCATTTCCAGCAGGCTTGTTGGACACCAGCTGAATCCCCTGGACATGGTGGCAGAACTATGGAAGAGATGTCCGTCAGAAATGGTACCTATTTTCACTAAAATGCTCTGGTAGATGCGCTGAACAGTGCGTTGTGTGATTTCATCATCGTCGACTCTGGTGAGAAGCGCTGCAATGATTGCTTTGTCCCGCTGCCACGACGTATACCGTGGACTGAGAGACGTCAGAAGCCCGTTCAGATCTGTTATTTCTTTCCTCAGGTTACGGATCACGGTTGTGGCTACCTGGCGGTGGGAAGAACACGGCTCTCCGGGCTTTGCAAGGATGTCTTGGTCTAAATCTTTGACCACGCCAGATTTGAATAGTATCTTGACCCTTTTAGATCGGGCCAGCTCGAGAGCGGTCCATCCTCGAGTAAACCATGAGGACATTAGTATTGCGAACGAGGCGCTCTCCGCACCAGCCCACTCATGTGAACGGAGGTAGAGGTCATGTACCAACGTAACCTCTGCTTTGGCATAGTTGACATGAACATTATTCATAATCGTTCCCCTCCATTTCGGGTCAGTGGGAATACAAATCGTGTCCCACCACATCCCTTGACACATGAATTTTTCGGCTAGCTGGCAAAAAAACTCGTATAGGCATTCATTTACGCCTCGGGTTCCCTGTCCTGCCCCGGTTCCATCAGCCCAAATGTGCGAAATGGCCATGAATGGCTGCCCTTCTTCAAGCAGAGAACTTTTGTCCAACTTCCACGCTGTCGGGTTGCCTTGGCTTGCGTGCTGGTGGAGTAGATCCTGCCGAAATGTGATTTTTGAGCATTTAGAAGCATCCTTGCATTCATGCATCTGAACCACCACAGTAGAGTTCTTCACAGACTCCTCGCAAAAGTCAAACGTGCACGAGTTGTGTTCCTTGTGCCCTGGGATGGAGACATTCTTTCCTGGAACGAGTGCAGGAAGGTTGAATTCTCGGCCGGGAAGCGATGCAGCAATCGCCCAGATGTGATGGGGACATAGTTGAAGCTGCCTCCCCTTCTCGACAGCCGAAGCAATCGAATCGTTGAAAATCCTACCTTTTTCATGGAACGGGGACAGCAGCCCAATAGGCTCCTGAATGGTTTCGTAGTACCCCGTAACAATTCCCTGCAGCCAGGACAGGGTCACGAGCACTTCAGACAGGTCAATAGACCGCGTGTATGATAGAAATGCCGTCGACAATCCCACTTTTTCAATTGCCCTTTGGCCATTGTATTCAATGGTATATTCCTGGCTCTCCGTTGGATGCAGTCCATCATAGTCCTTGCACATGGAAAGTATGACAGATGGCAGCACACTTATCAGTTCGGGACTGCTGGCCAAGGCCCCGGCTTTCATCCGTTTCGAGCATATACATGCTGCGACCTGCAACGCCCATTGTTCGATACCAGTCCAGCTTTTGCAAGACGGTATCAAATCCCGAAGAGTCTCCTTGAAAGCAACACAGGTATTGCTCTTACATTCATGAAAGCGAGAGACCCGACAGGAGCAGAATATGCGATGCATCATGCCCATTTGCGGAATGCATTCTCTTCTACTTGAGGCTCTGGCAGTTTGTGTCGATAACACCTCCTTTAGCTTCCACTCAGGCAACGCCAGGTACTCGGCATTGATGCAGCCATTTCCGGACGCCTTATTAGGGAAGAGGATCTGGTCATAGTACTGAGCGCAAGGAATCTCGGTTAATGTAGACGGATCAATAAATCGATACGGCAAGCATCGAACAAAAACCGAATGCTTTTTGCCAACCCCGCGGAACAAAAGTACCGGCGGTTGTTCCAGGATGACGCCAAACACACCAAGCTGCGTCGTTGTTTCTAGCATCGGTGGCAATATGTGAGTTCTTAGGGTTTATGTCTGCCTTGGAAACTTTTATACCAATTTCCATGCGCTCGGGATGTATTTGCGCAAATTTGACAGCGTACAGTCTGCCAGACACTAAGCATCAGGCTTACTTGCATATCTCCCCTGTCACTCGGCGGGGTAGACGGTCCAGATGTCTATATGGCTGACTACAAGGTAATCAAAGGCGAGGCGAGGCAGTGCAAGCATAACAATGAGCAGACAGTTCACTCAATAAAAGAGGAACGTTTTTTCCGGGTGAGTTGGGATTGTCAACACTTTGATAGTATTATACACGCCATGCCTGCGTTGCCGCTAGCCCTACCATCGCTACCATCATGGGCGCAACAGATGGGAGGAACTCTTCCGCTGTCGGCTCTCATTGAGTTCATTGATATTGCGACCAAGATGCATCTATACGAGCTGAGTGGGTGTGTACCTCTGTGGAATTGGCCCATTACTCCCGTTGGAGCCCGTCTACTTCTTTCTCCCAAGGATGCTACTATTAGCAATGTCTGTTCCGAGTGTTGTTTGGACCGGACTGGCCAAAGCCCTGCACTGGAATGCTTTGATGGGCGTCATGGAGATCACTATCCCTGCAGTGCCCCTGCAACAACCCGGATGTGGGCGTCTGCAACGAATGTCGACGTCGAGATAGCGAATACGCACCCGAACATGGGCAATACCACCCACTCGCGCCAGCAGAAGCTGGATATTTTTCACATTGGCCAAGTTAATCCTTATAAATCATCCCGGCTGCGCAGACAGGCATTTTCTGTATCGCAACTTATTCGAAAGCTGCAACAGAAGACTGCCTATCGCCTTGTCTGCTTTTTTGGCTGGCTGTTCTGGGCTGCTATTACAACTACATCTATTCTCGGCGGGCTATACATTGCAACAACTTACCTGCTCATGATGCCCCTGACTGGGATCGTCATCTCTATAATCCATGGCAGCAAGCCACGCCAACTGCTCTTACGAGTTGTCGCCCCAGAAAACCGAATGATCATTGCATCAGACAACACCAACGCCTCGACTTGGTGGGCATTCTATGGCAAAAATTACCCCCTAAATTCCCTTATCAACACCCCTTTCTGCCAAAAACAAAATCTTCGTCCTCGACCCCTAGCCTTTTTGATGTTGCGACTGCTAATCCTTGGACAGTGGGCGGCAGCGCTGGGGTCATGTTGTGTCCAGGACTGGAACGCGCTTTTCATATCACTGTGGATTGTATTCTGTGCATTCGTAACAAGTCACCTGACAAAGGCAGATCGCATGATTAAGGATTGGGTGATGCACGACTGCCATGTTTCGCTCAAAAGAATTTCAGCTCGGCTTTCTTCGAGGAGAGCATTGTTGAGTGTGCTCGTGTATCTGAATCCAGACTCAAGGGACAAACGGAGCAGCTGGATGGATTGCATACTCTCGCCTGCTTCTTCAGACCGGCGTGATTGGGAGGTGGCATTATTTCAATATATCAGAGGTGAAAGAGAGGCTGGTGAAAAGGATGAGTATTGGTGGAAATTTATCGTGGAGGGTGTCGATGTGGGTCGAAGGATTAAGCTGGAGCTTGAGAAAATGGACTTGAACTACACTGTTTCTGATTAATTGTTTGATATTGTTCAATTTTTTGTCTGTGTAGTTCTAGGAGCGATTTATGGGAAAAAAATGTTGTATGGTATTGTGTATCTTAATACTAAATAGCGAATGAATCATAATTCGTAAACACGCCCATAGTATTCCCCAACCCCGAGGAAACCATCGTAGTAAACTGATCCCAGTCCGAATAATCCAGAAACGAAAAACCCGGAATATTATTGCCATTAAAGTCAATCTCCGGTTCTCCCCTTAGGTCAGTAGGAGCATAATCAGCAGCAGCAGGAGGAGGATTTACACGGGTTGCGCCAATCGGTATAGTACTACTATTAGTAGTATTGGCCGTGGGTTGAAGCCATGTTCCGTTAGTACTAGTAGTATCTTGTGGCTGAGTACTTGCTATGCCTCCCAGGGCTGTTGATCTTGTTTGGCGGAGAGCTTCGACACGTAGTTCCTCCAGCACGAGGCAATAGCGCTCCGACAGCGAGCCCTTTTCAGCGATTGCAGAGATATGAGACTGGCATCGAGTGGCAGCAGAAAGGTAACTGCTGTAGACTTCCGACGGGGATGCACACTCCTGTATCACGTAGATGTACAGCATGATGGTAGCGTTGAATCCAAAATACGTGGTGATCTACAAGCAAGTCAGTAAGATCATACAATTTACTAAAAGTTGAGACAAACCCAAAATGCGCGGAAAAATTGCCGGCTTTCGGTGATTTCGTTGATTGTATTCACAGTATTCATCGCCGCATCTAGACACTCCTTCAGCGTGTCCTCAGTGCGCGCAACTTCATACCGGACGTCTCCTTTATTTCTTTGCGAGAGACGTGCGAGGCTGCCTAACACAAAGGGTCGGTGAGAGAGAATAACGGCATGCCAGTAGGTTAGATTGAGCACGTTTCGTTGTCGCTGAAAGATGGGGATCAGAAATGATGTGCTGAATTTGTCGACGTCCAAGAACCGAGCGAACTCTGCGCGCCAGCTACGCAAGTCTCTTGAGATTTCCTCCACAGCAGCTATCCGGCGGGTGGCGGATATTGGTTTGATGGAGTAGAGGTTGCTTAGGATTTTACCGATTACTTGCGCAAGTCTGTTTTTAATCAGTCAATGGCGCAGGTTAAAAAATAATGGCTATCTCACTTCATATGTGCAAGTGCAGCAAGCATGGTTGACGGGCCCCTGCCTGGAACGACTGGCATGTTCACCTCATTAGTCGTCAAATCCTCATCCTCGATACACGCCGGAAGTTCCGTGTCAATATCGTCGTCATGAAAAGTCCGCGGCCTACCCAACGCAGCGCTGAGGTACGCGTCGAGTGTATAAGCGCACCAAAAAGTTCGGCGGCGGCATTCGGCCTCGACTATATTCAACCTGTTGGCTGAATTGGGGGATATGTTTCTATTGAGACCTATCGCGAGGGCTAGATGTGACACTGTCCCGAACAGGCTCCAGCAATGGTTGATCCGAGATTGGGTGAGGAGGTAATAGCACTGAGTCAATCGTGCTTGTACACTGGTGAGGCGGATTGAGCCTTTTTCTTTTGTGAGCTGGTGGTCCGCTGCTAGGAAGTATCGTGTGCTGCAGTTTACGTTCTATTAGCATGATTCATTTCTGGGTTAGATAGCGGACTGACCTCAAATCTGGTGGACCCGGCCTGTCATCCTCGGGCATATAGACCCTTGCATGGGCAAAGACCATGAAGAGCAGAGCGACCTTGGCTGGGGCTTTTTGCACATCTCGCATCGTGCCAAGGGTATCATAGAACTCATCGAACCATTCTTGAATAGTAGGACGGTGCAGGAAACGGTACGTAGGCATTGCAAAATCAAAGTACCGGTCTATCAGACGCTGAGCATCCGGCCTGGGAAGCATCATACAAAACGACGGGTCAAACTCGGCAAGCTGCAGAGGCGCGTCGCCAAACGTGAAGATGCTGCTGGCTGGCGAGAATGAGAGGGCTTGGTGTAGGCGTCTCTGGATCCGGTGAAGAAAGGAAACTCCAGATGCAGGTCCAATATAATGGCCTTGCAGGTCGGTCTGAGAAGGCTCTGGGGAGTTGTGCGACGATGCCTCTGCATACGGCGCTACATCAAGTAATGGGTCATGTTGATTTTGCAATTCGGTAAGACTATTCGACTCTATCGGTTGTCCTGGTACCAAAGGGTTTCTGACGGGGATACTCCCATCGCCAACACCAGGAAGTGAAGCTGAAACGACCGAAGGGACTCTTCCTCGTAAATAGGCCGAAGTAAATGTGCAGCTCGTGTTTGCCTTAAGGCAAAAATCACACGGCTGCGCGCTATTACATTTTATCTTTCTCCTAGAAATTGTTATTCTCAGAAAATAACTTTCTATAAGTGTGTCTAGTACTTTCTCACCTTTTGCACCTATCGCACGCCCTTGTGACCTTGACTCTCTCTTTGTTTCGATTCCGATACCGCTTCCTTCGTGTACGTGGTCGACTATTCTCCGCCGGCGGAATTGATATTGCTTGATCCGAGGCCATGTTATTGATGTGGTATGCAATAATACTGACAGACGGAAAAGCAAGGTTAGAGGACGGAAGTTCTCGACAGGAGTGTCTTCCGCGTTGTTGGTTGGGGGCCGGCGAGACGGGTTATTTTCCGTGTCCGTCAGTGCTCTATAGACATTAATTACTGGTAAGATATCTTAGTGACAAAGCTCTATTCTTGATGTACGAGGGGTTCCACAGCAGATAATAGTGGGGTGTTCATTGATATATCAACAACTTCGTTTCACCTGCCAACCCACCACCCTCATAACCCTTGACCCGAATATCGTGACAATCCAATCCTAATCTATATCAATTGAGACTATGGCAGCAGCAATATCCAAACGCCTCAATGGCAAAACAATTCTCATCACTGGCGCCTCATCTGGCATTGGCCGGTCCACAGCATTCGAATTCGCACGCACATCTCCACAAAGTCTCAAGCTCATTCTGACCGCACGCCGTATTGACAGCCTCAACCAGATTGCCGCCGACATCGTCAAGGAAGTTGGTTCAGGTGTCAAGGTGTTGCCCGTTCAGCTGGACGTGAGCAATTCGGACGAGGTGCGGGAGTTTGTGGGTAAGCTCCCTGCTGAGTTCAAGGAGATTGATGTGCTGGTGAATAATGCGTACGTACTCTCAATAAACTACACACTGGCAATAGCTAACAAATTATATTTATAGTGGCCTGGTCCGGGGCGTAGCCAAAGCCCCCGAGATCCTCGAGGCAGACATGGACATCATGTTCAAAACCAACGTAACAGGCCTAATCAACATGACCCAAGCCATCTTGCCGGCCATGCTCAAACGCAACAACGGCGACGGAGCCGGCGACATCATCAACATCGGATCCATCGCTGGCCGCGAGCCATACGTCGGCGGCGGAATCTACTGTGCAACCAAGGCCGCTGTGCGCTCGTTTACAGAGAGCCTACGCAAGGAGCTGATCTCCAAGCGCGTCCGCGTGATTGGTATTGATCCGGGACAGGTTGAGACGGAGTTTTCGGTTGTTCGGTTCTATGGGGATAAAAGCAAAGCCAATGCTGTTTACGCGTGGGTAGTCCATCTACCAAAGGTTTCCATCTAAGGCTAATCGTTCTGTATAGGGGCTGCGAGCCATTGACGCCGGACGATATCGCCGAGACGATTGTGTTTGCTGCTGGACGAAGGGAGAATGTTGTTGTTGCTGACACGCTGCTCTTTCCAAATCACCAGGCTAGTGCCACAATCATGCACCGGAAATCGTAGGTGAATATTGAAGTTGTCCGTAACCTGCTATGTATACATTTAGGGTTTCCACGGGAATTACGAGTATATAGTATATAGAGATGTGCTAATGCAAATTGACATCAATTATCCGAGAGAAAAATTAATTTCTATTATAATATGCTTCGTATACAGCGTTATATCGTTCTCACATGTCAACTGACAACGTCTACAGAATATGTGTTTATCCGTCGGAAATGTCTTTATAGTATCCGCCCGACACATTTCCGTGAACTGGATGAGATACCCCATACTTACTCGCCATCTCAATAACATTTGCCTAAATGACGAGTCTTCCACGCATAAATCGATAGAGTGGCTCCGATGCCGGATACAGCTACAAGATAACTAGTTAGAGCCTGTAACCCAGGAGTTCAAAGCTTGCCAACGGACAATTCTCAAACATTCAAATTCTACAACACCAGTATATCCTCGAAAATGACCCTCTCCAACGTCCCGCCCAGCGGAGTATGGGCACCAACAATCACCTTCTTCGACCACAGCACCGACACCATCGACACCGACTCACAGGCCAAATACTACACCTACCTATCCCAAACCGGGCTCGCCGGGCTGGTAGTCCTAGGCACAAACTCGGAAACTTTCCTGCTGACGCGCGAAGAACGCAAGACACTGCTTCAAGTAGCCCGAGAAGCATGCGGCCCTTTGTATCCCATTATGGCCGGCGTAAGCGGCCACTCAACCAAGCAAGTCCTCGAGTTTATCTCTGACGCAAAGGACGCGGGCGCAAACTATGCGCTTCTGCTCCCGCCAGCATACTTTGGTAAACAGACAACACCCGCCGTAATCACCAGCTTCTTTGACGACGTGGCCGCGGCGAGTCCGCTGCCCATTGTGATATACAACTTCCCGGCGGTGTGCAACGGCATCGACCTCGACTCTGCGACCATCGCACGCCTAGCCAAGACACACAGCAACATCATCGTCGGCGTAAAACTGACCTGCGGCGCCGTGGCCAAAATCACTCGTCTCGCCGCGGAGCTGCCGGCCGATAAATTCGCGACGTTTGGCGGACAGTCTGATTTCCTGATCGGTGGGTTGGCGGCGGGGTCGATGGGCACGATTGCGGGGTTTGCGAATGTGTTTCCAAAGACGGTTGTGCATATTTACGAGCTGTATCAGCAGGGGAAAATCGGGCAGGCGATGGAGTTGCACAAGCAGGCGGCGCTGGCTGAGCAGCCGTGCAAGGCAGGTATTGCGTCGGTCAAGTATGCGGCAGCGTTGAATACGGCCAGGGCAGCGGGTATTGAGGGTGCGGTGGACAAGTTGAAGCCGCGAAGGCCGTATATTGAGCCATCGGAGGCGGAGAAGAAGAGCATTGAGGCTCAGATAGAGAGCTTGGTGGGTGTGGAGGCGGGTTTGTAGTGCAGAATGATACATACTATATTAGAACTTGTATCAAGTCAATACATACTCAAAATCTCACTACGCCTGTAGGAAAGGAAACTGCAGTAAATTCGGTCCAAACATGAATCTCATGGAATTTTTTCCGCATCTTTGTTGCTGTACTACAGTGGGGTGTATACAGACGGATAAGTGTCTATACTTCTCCGCGCGGATAACCCTAAACCCCGATGTGGGGCGTGCGGAGTTGGTCCTGTATACAGAAACAAGTACGGAGCAGTGCCGAGTCTGTGTGTTTGTTCTTTGAGATTTAAGTGCTTTTCCACGATAAATAGAAATATGTGACAACTGACATCCAAGTCCAGAAATTTGAACTGCCTTTTGTCCTCTACACGTGACAACTTGACGTTATCAGTCAGTCAACATGTCCACCATAAAAGACATCGTCATCACGCCAGTGGCATTCCACGACATGCCCTTACTCAACAGCGTTGGCGTACACGAACCCTTTGCACTACGCAGCATCATCGAAGTAATCACCCCTAACAACGGAATATACGGCCTAGGCGAGTCCTACGGCGACTCGGCGCATCTCCTACGCTTGCAAAACGCCGCAGACAAAATCAAAGGTCTGTCCGTATACGACACCAACGCCATTTACAAAGTCTGCGTCGACAGTCTCGCAGCCGATGCTACCTCTGGCGGCGATGGCATGGCGGGTATGGTCACCACGGCGTCGGTGGCAGACAAAGTATTCTCCCCGTTTGAAGTTGCATGCCTCGACATCCAAGGGAAACTCGCCGGTGTACCCGTGAGCGAGTTACTTGGTGGCCGCGTCAGAGACTCGGTGCAGTACTCTGCCTACCTCTTCTACAAATGGGCGAGACACCCAGGCCAGGCAGACGACGACAAATACGGCGAAGCACTCGACCCGGCAGGCATCGTAAAGCAAGCACGCCAGATCATCGACGAGTACGGCTTCAAGGCAATCAAACTGAAAGGCGGCGTTTTCCCGCCCGCCCAGGAAGTAGCAGCCATCAAGGCGCTACATGCTGCGTTTCCGGGCGTGCCGCTACGGCTCGATCCGAATGCTGCGTGGACGGTTGAGACGTCGAAATGGGTCGCGAAGGAGCTCCAAGGGATTGTCGAGTATTTGGAAGACCCAGCGCCCGAAATCGAGGGGATGGCTGCTGTTGCCAAGGAGGCTTTGCCTCGCGACATGCTGCTGGCGACGAACATGGCCGTCGTGGCCTTTTCGCATCTGCCTACCTCTGTCAGGCAAAACGCGGTGCAGGTGGTGCTCTCTGACCATCACTTCTGGGGCGGACTACGCAAATCGCAGACCCTCGCAGCCATCTGCGCGATTTGGGGCATGCGGCTGTCGATGCACTCCAACAGCCACCTGGGCATCTCGCTCGCGGCCATGACGCATCTGGCCTCTGCGACGCCCAATTTGGATTATGCCTGTGACACGCACTGGCCGTGGAAGCGTGCCGAGGAGGATGTCGTTGTTGAGGGTGCGCTCAAGTGGAGTGATGGGGGTGTGATTGTGCCTATTGCGCCGGGCTTGGGTGTTGAGCTTGACAGAGAGAAGTTGGCCAAGCTGCATCGGCAGTATTTGGACTGTGGGATTACGAAGAGGGATGATACGACCTATATGAGGAGGTTTCGGCCGGAGTTTTCGCCGCATGTTCCGAGGTGGTGATGTATCAAATGTTGAATGGAATACATGTATCATTGTATGGATTTGTTGGTGCAATTTGAGCATTAAAAATTGAAGTAATCTTGGCACTACATGTAAAAGCATTGAATAGACTGGAAGTCAAGTCCAGTCCGTATGTACATATGGAAAGACGGCATTCAACGTCAATGTTGACGCTAAGTGGAAAATCTCACGGCATCAATTTACGCCTGCACCTAAGAGTAGATACTGCGATATAAATTATAACAATTAATTTCAATATTAAAACTATCAATAACTACGCGGTGTAATTAAAAACAATCAATTGATGGATGGTCCAGATGTCAATTCAAATCCGTGGTTGATATATGAAGTCGACATCAATTGATATATATATCACACGTGTACACACTAACATCAATTGTTATCACATCAATTGATATTAAATCTACACCAAAATATTCCCACGTAATGCAATTGATAACAACCCTGAACATCAATGGACAAGGCACCGGTTGACAACCATTCAAATAAACTCTCTGCAATCAATATGCCGCCGTCCGTCTTTGGTAACCACCATGCGCAAACCCCTTGCCATTGGCCTATATCCTCCAATTACACACCCCAACAAAGTATGCGTTGGACACCTCGAAAAAAATCCAAGGCCCAATAATTACTGGCTATCAATCATGTACGTGCTGCACTCGTCTGGTATGACATAACGCTGCTTCGGTAGTAGCCACATGACCGACCCATGGTGCGTAAATCAGATAGTATTCAGATAAATTAAACCCAAAATTAAATAAAAACCAAAAATTAATAAATTGTCATTTTACGGAGATTAGTTAGCCAATGCCGTGCTAATGCTGCATGGTCAGAATTTGCCCGTTTCATGTCTTATGGCTGCATGCATGAGGTCGTTGTCGCGTATTCATTAACTCGCCACCAGATACCACACCATTTTTTAAGAAAGAAAAGGACAATGAGATCACTGCATACTCGCGCAGAAGCCTTTACATTCCGCAGACGTAGGTACGGAGTAGTACGTACGTAGTTGTATCAACGTCGGCGGATTCTGACACCTCGAGAATGCGGGGAAGGAATGTATGTAGGTCCTTGGCACGTACATGGCAAATTGCCGAAAGCAGGAACATATTTCAAGGCGCTCAACAGTTCCAGAAGCATGCCTGAATGTACTCCATCTATGTAGTTAGTAGAATGAGGAGTGAGCAAGAATCCGGGGGGTTGACAATCCGGGGTCGTCATGGACACAGAGGATTACCATGGCGCCGGTGGCCGGTGGCCGGTCGATATTATTGCTGAACGAGGTTGGCATTACCTAACAAGGAAAAAAAAATCAACAGATCATCACGGCCAATAGCCGGAGGTGATGGTCTGATAGTCGGTCGATAGTCCATACTAAAAGGGGCAGTACAGGATATACGGAATACTCAAGAGTGCCCTCAGAGTGGCCGGCTAGAGAGCCGAGTTGTGACTAGCAAATCTTCTTCCAGCCGGCAAACTGTAAACAATGGGACTGGAAAAAGTCGCTTGCATATAGTGTACTGCGTACATGGTTCAGCGTTGAAAGATGTACGTTATTATTGCACTCGTGACGGATCATGAGATTGCTATCGGCTTATCGCAGTGGGTCGTGATAAAGCTGTCCATTCTGCATTGCTATCTATCGATTGTATCCGGCGAGAATGCCTATCGCGCCACTTGGCATCTCCTCAACAAGAGACAGACACACGCAGGATATGTACTAATAAATTGATCAATCATCGTGATCCGGAACCAAGGGCCCGACGAGCAAGCCAGAAGAAACGAGAAGGGAGGTGCATCACGCGACGGTAGCACAAGGTTCATCCATACCGCATCGGGCAAAAAGTCAACTGAAACAAAAAAATCGGCCTGCGACGCGGCCCCAGTGGAGGAGGACGGGAGAGAGAGGACACGACACAGTAATAATAATAATCAATAAAAATAGCAAACAAATAATAACAATGCTGTGATGCATCCTTCTGCCATTTGGGCCGACATCAGCAGCAACAGCAGACGCGGTTGCTCAGTGTTGATGTCGAGGCGCAAAAAGAGAAAAGCGGTCTGGCGGCGCTTGCCCCAAGACAGACTAGCGCAGCAACCATGCTCAGGTACCTGGTCGCTAGTGGTGAGCAGCGAGCAGTGAGCAGCGAGCAGTGAGCACCCTGTTGGCGACAGCAAAGACTCCAAGAGCATTGATAGAGAGCAAAGGTGCGCCAGGTCATGCATGCATCAGAGGCTGCGGCCGTGACCAGTCACCTCGGCCAGGGGCACGGGCTGTGTTGGCGACTCTCAACGGGACTGGTGGACGGGCGCCCCACAGGCCCTTGTTTCGGCGCCTCCACCAGCCCCCAGCAGGCCAATCACCGGCTGTTTTGTTGTGGGTGGGGACACAGCAGCCAACCGCAGCGCGCGCATTAGATGAAGATGCCCTTTTGGGTTTCACTGCATGCATGGCTAGGGTCTGATCGCGCCACTCTGCAGTTGCCAGGTCGCCTGTTTCGGCCATGGCGTGATGCGCTGCTGTTATGGCCAGCCCCACCCCGCTGCGCCTCACTGGCTGGCCGCCCCCCCTGGCCGATGGCGTGCTGCGGCCGGATTCGTCTTCCTCGTTCTCCACGCACCGTTGGGAGGGTGCGGGCTCCACCTCCAGACAAGGCGTGCATGGCTGCATGAACTGATTAGATGATGTTGTTGTTGTTGTGTGCTATGTGTTATGTGCTAGGTGCTATGTATGCACTCCCAGCTCTGTCTTCCGAATGGTTGCGCGCATTAGCTGCCCTCGACTATCAATTTTCAAAACTATCAACAGACGATTGTTAGGGATCGCCCCCAACCACATAGTTCCTCTCGAGGATGAGGGGAAAAACCCATTAATGGCATCACGAGAGTGCTGTGCGGATTAGGGATAGACAGAACATTATTGACTGTCCTACTACGCAAGTTACGTACTGTCGCCACGGGTCGAGCGGTCCAATGGGGAATAGCTGCGAGCAGACTCTCATGTTCAAGCGCGCTCTGGAAGCTTCTGCCCCCGTACTGGCGGCTGCAGGCATGCGTAAAGCTCAGACTGCGCGAATTCTGGTGCCTCGGGTGGCCATGGCCGGGTGCTGACGCCCTGGGTGGACTCCCTGACACCCTCCTGCGTCCTTCGCGGGGGCAAATTGTTCGAAACGGGGTAATATTGCGTATTGTTACCGCCTGGGCCGCGCCCCATTGGCTGCGGGGCGTACCCGCCATGACGACCAGGACGGACCCGTATTGCTCGCTACTGCGCTGGCCGCTGCTTCCCCAGCTTAAAGCGTTTAAGCCTTCGTCACGCCCTGCCAGCACGCCGCCGAATGCGGTTAGCCGCGTACGCTCAACTGCAACTAGCAGTCCACCGCGCTAACCCCGACTGGGCCGCGCACTCGAGCAGATCCGGCCGGCCCATCTCGTGCTGTGCTTGCTGGCCTGACTCACATCCCATCCCGTCTTATCGTTTCGACTCCCCCCCCAACCAAAGCTTCTTTCCTCACCTCACCTTCATTCTCCGTTCCATCATCGATCGTCCTCCCCTCCCGCCCCCTAGCCATCTCTCTCTTTCGCTCCTACTTCACCGACTCGCATCCATCCTCCTCCGTCACCTCCTTCTCACCCTTCGCTCCTACCTTCTTCTCATCCGACCCCTTCGCCTCACCTCACCTCACCTCACTTCATCTCATCTACCATCCTCAACTCCTCAATCTACGCTTCGTCCTCGCAATCGCCTCGGCTTCGATCGATCGATAGGTTCTCGTCTCGCTTTCTCCCAGCTTTCCGCCTCGCTTCGTTCGCTTCCAGTCTATCCGGAAAGCCAAACTAGAATTGGAGAACACCCGTTGACGATATCCCGTCTATTTGTCCCGTCCGCTTGCTCTTCACCTCGTCGAGATATCCCGTCCGTCAAGCTCGTTTTGATCGTCTGCTGCTATTCTCGTTGACCCCCCTCCGTGTGGCTGCTACTGTCCATACCGCTTCCTCCTTGGTGTGACGTCGCTTTGCGTCGAGCCGCTGGAGTGCAAGTCGGCGTGTTGATTCTCGATCTGTCTCGAGAGGTGCTTAATTGAACCTGTAGCAAGTCTCCTGGAGGGCCTTTTCCTGCTGCGCCGTTTTCGGTCTCCCTGATCTGTCCCGGTTCTTCGATGACTCAGAAGCCACTTGTTTTACAACTCGGTTTTCCATGATACATCGTCCCTACTGAGTCACGGCCGCTTCCTTCCCTGTTTGCAGGACTCTTATTCAACTTTTGTCTTTTTTTCACGATATTACGCAGCGAATTCACCATACTTAAAAGGACCACGTCAACTTCAACTCGTCGTCGGACCCTTTCATCTTCTCTCCAATTCTCCTCCGTCGACGCATCCTTTTTCGTCTTCTTCAACTCTACACCTTTTTTCAGCCGGCACGACGCCATCCTCGATTATTGCATATATACACCAATGAAACTATAACGCCCACTTGTCTATTTTACAACATTACCCATCCGGGGTATCCGACTCACGTCTTTGCCTTCTCGGCCTATCGTTCGATTTCTTTTGTCAACCTATCGTCACTCGATATTTATATATGACCCCCTCATAACAAACCATTCTGTCTCTGTCGAATTTTTTATTACCACCGCCTTGTGTTTATTACCTCATCAGCTGCTACTGTCCAGCGTGGTGATTGTTTAGCGATATTTGTTGTTCTTTCATCGATTCGCACGACTATTACATTGTTTATATCTCCCCTTCTCAATTTTCACACACCTTGTCTTGACGAGTGGACTGCTGGATCACCCTCTCATCACAAATCACTGCCCATATCATCGCCATGGATTGCTTCAAGGATAAATTTGTCAAAGGACAGCTGCTGGATGGCCGCTTCATGACCGTGGCTCCTTTGAACCACGGTTCCTTCGGAATGGTCTTTCTCGCCAAAGACACAGCTACTGGTGAAGACGTCGCTATCAAGTGTTTGACCAAATCTTCATCCGATGCTGCGGCTATCGAAGACCGGACCGAAGAGCTGGACTGCCACGCCCGCCTGGCCTTTCATCCCAACATTGTCAACCTGGTTCATTCTTTTGAAACAAGCACTCACATCTATCTTGTTTTGGAATACTGTTCTATGGGCGATCTATACGAGGCCATCCGCGTCAACCGTGGCCCCTTGGAAACCGAGCATGTCCGTGATTTTATGCTTCAGCTTATCGATGCCGTCGCCTTTATGCACTCCAATGGCTTCTACCATCGCGACATCAAGCCAGAGAACATTTTTCTCACTCATGATGGATCCATGAAGCTTGGAGACTTTGGCTTGGCTACCCGCCTGGAATGGTGCCAGGAAGCATGCGTCGGAAGCGATCGCTACATGGCACCCGAACAATACGAACCTCAGGGGGGTTACTCCCCTGCCCAGGCTGACATCTGGTCTATTGGAATCTGCCTCCTCAATATTCTTTTTGCCCGGAACCCGTTCGTCACGCCAACTGAGTCTGATATTCTCTTTGCCGACTACGTGCGCGACCGCCAGTCCCTGTTTGACATTTTCCCAAACATGTCTCAGGACACCTTTGAGATCTTGCGCCACGCACTGGCCATTGATCCTACCAAACGCACTCTCTCTGGCGTTCGTGATTCCATCGTGCGTACCGTCAGCTTCACCACCGACGATGAATCTTTGGATGACTTTTGCACCGAGGACCGGAGCGTCGTTCCTGCCAGTGCCAACCGCGAGCCCCTGCGTACACCATCCATCCAATCTCCCCATATCAACTCGGGCGACTCGTTTCCTTGGGCCAAGGCACTGCAAGCCAGTCCGCCGCAGCCAATCCGCCAACTCTCCATCATTCCAGATACCGAATACTACTCGGAGGATCTATTCCCTGCTTCGGAGACTGCTGGCTCCTCATGGTTTACCGTCCACCCAGACACTCCATCTGTCGCCTCGGTTCTCGATTCTGCCATGGGAGCTTCGTACCAATCTGTCGCTCCTCGCCAGACTCGACCAGTTCTTCCTCGACCGGCTCCTTTAACTTCCATGGCTACCTCTTTGCCCAGCCATGCCGTCAAGCCAGTGTCTGCCATGTCGATGGTATTTGGGAAGAAAGACAACCAATTCTCAAAGAGCTGGAGCGACCTATGGGACGAAGAGTGGGAGCTTGAAGAAGAGGCCTCCTTGCAACAGCGCCGAGAGAACAATGCTCGCAGCTGGAGTCAAGATAGCAAAGAGGCTCAAAGCCCTGAGCATCCCGTTGGACTGTTCGAGCCGGAATCTTCGTCTTTCCTCAACTCCCGCTCTACTATTCCTCGTCGTGGATCTGAGTTATCCGTTGTGTCCGCCACTCCGTCTAAAAAGGATGATCTCAAGTCAGCCAGTCCTAGCTCGCGCTCCCAGAATCGCAGTCCTCGCTCTCCCGAGGGACAGTCGAACGTGGACAAATGGGCCGCGCTTGGCGACCGTCGCAGGAACTATCTTCCGAGGGAAGAAACACCCAGACTGAAAAAGCAACGTTCCATGAACCTCAGCTGGAGACGTGATTCTGGCCCTTCCCGTTCCCCCCAGCGGCGCAACCCCTTTCTGGACAAGGAATGGCGACGCTATGGCGAAAGCATCAAAGCCAAGCAAGGCTACCATGGCAGTCTCGATGAGGATCTTGATCTAGTCGGAGGATGGCACGACCTACACCTATAGTCTGTCATCTTGGTCTACGCGTTCTTTTCCTTTTTTTTTTCTCTCTCTCTCTTTTCAACATGCCACTTCTCACCCTCTCTACTCGATGTTGTTTGACCTGACCGGCGAAAACCCTTCAAAAACACTAATTATATATATATTTTATTTCTTTTTATTCAACTCGATCGGTGTTCGCTTGTTCGAATTTCAGCCTGGCTCACTTGGACACCGATTCGTCCTGTCACACTATATATATCCTCCGCAATATTTCCGTCGCGGGCGATCGAAACCTGGCACTTGGTGTCTATGTATACTATGGCGACATTATCTGTTAACGATGTGACAAGACAAAATGAACATTGTATGGGGAGGCATTGGAGCATAGAATCCGTTTATTATTTCTGGTCGGCGTTATTTCATTACAAGACATGATTCTATGGGGCTTTTTTTTTTCTGGGTCGTTCGCCTGGTCTTGGTCATCCACATCACAGATTGTCTATTTGTTAGTAGAGGTTGGGATGAGAGTTTGGCATTGTTTTTCATTTGCAGATTGCAACGGAAAAAATACAAAAGGAAGACGTGTAATATCAACTGGATATTTAGTACTTAGCAACTTCACTCAATGGAGCGGATATCCTCATGGAAGATTCTCAGTAATTGATTAGATAGTAGATAGATGTTCTTAAGTCCGAATGCATGGCGATATCCGGCGGTCGGAGAAAATCGCCCGCGCCGCCAAGACTCGAGTGGTCAAGTGTCCACGCTTATCTCCTGCGTCAACCCCAACGCTTTATCCAATAACAACCACGCTCGACCAGCTCGACTTGCGAACACGCTGCTTATTCCCGGACATCTTTCTTTCTGATGCGACCTATACAATCCTTTTGAAAACAGACGCCTTTCACCTCGCTGCGGCGCAACGCAAAGCGCTTGCTTTGGCTTCACCGGTACCGGGAACCTTGGCCACCGACTACTTTCGCCGTACTCCACAATCGTTTCGTTTCGAGCCTGGTTTTCGACTCGAAGCGCGCTCGCTTTTCGCTTTGACCGCTATTTCACTTTATCGCAGTAATTAACAGCACACCGGACTAGGCCTAGGTTTGTGTGTTTCTGGCGGATTATTCATCGATTCGGGCTTGCGAATGGGCTGTGATCGTTTCTTTGCCAATGTAGGTGTGACTTGTCCGTGGAGTAGTAGACCTTGGGCTGCGAAACCTCCAAAACACACAGTCAACATTTGAGACTTTACTTTTCAATAATGAGAAATTTGCGGCTAATAAAATGGTCATCTGTATAGGAATCTTTCCTCTTTCTGATCGGACAGCGGCGTGTGGCCGTCGCAGTCTCTCGTCGTCGTATTATCGCTTCGACGACCTGATCGGATTATTATTGCGCTTTCATGGGCACCACGTAACCATGCACGAGCCACGGATATTGAGCGTAACAACAGCCCACATTTTGATGTGGATGCTACTTGCGTCTGTCTTTTCGTTGTCGCTGGGAGTGAGTTTGACAGATGGTCAAGATGCGCGGCTTGGGGTTTGCGCGGTTCCGAGGGTTAATGGTCTGCTTGATTGGCCGATATGTTATCTCGATGGCGAGACCAATCGCCCTGAAACTGTAGCTGTTCATAATGCTACTACCTCTGCAACAACAGTCCCAAAAACCCCGCCGGTCCAAAGCGCTGATAGCGAACTCGACTCGGAATCACCCCTCGACACAGCCAATTTCCTGTCATTCGAAGACTGGAAGAAACAAAACCTCGCCAAAATCGGGCAATCGGCTGATACTGTGGGCAACAAACAACGACAGGGTGGTAGCATAAACCAGGAACGGCGCACGCAGGCGCGAGCCATCAATAACGCGCTGGATGCGCTTGGAGACGATGCTGAGATTGATTTGGATTTTGGCGGGTTTGGGACTGAAAATACTGCGGACGAGTCCTGGGGGAAGAAAGTCGTTGAGGATAGCGGCAGCAGCAGTACAAGTGGGACAGACAACAACCAAAATGCCGGCGATGATTCGGCTGAAGGCGTCTCGGCTATGGGGAGGAGAAAAGACGCGGGCACGACTTGCAAGGAGCGATTCAACTATGCCTCGTTTGACTGCGCCGCGACTGTGCTAAAAACAAACCCAGAGTGCTCAGGCTCGTCTTCTGTTCTGATTGAGAACAAGGACAGCTACATGCTAAACGAGTGCCGCGCTAAGAACAAATTCGTGATTCTCGAGCTTTGCGACGATATCCTGGTGGACACGGTCGTGCTCGCCAACTACGAGTTTTTCAGTTCTATTTTCCACACTTTTAGGGTCAGTGTGTCGGATCGATACCCCGTCAAGGCAGACAAGTGGAAAGACTTGGGGGTGTTTGAGGCGAAAAATACGCGTGCTGTACAGGCCTTTGCGGTGGAGAATCCGCTTATCTGGGCACGGTATGTGAGGATTGAGTTTCTCACGCATTATGGAAACGAGTTTTATTGTCCGTTGAGTCTGGTGCGTATCCATGGCACGACTATGCTAGAGGAGTATAAGAATGAGGGGGAGAGTCGGGCAGAGGAGGAAGAGGAACTGTCAGAGCCAGTTGCTGCTGCTGATACGAACGAGGAATCGCCTGTTGTATCACATCCCGAGGACACAGCTGTTGAGACAGCTGTTCCTACAACTCCCGACGTGTTTTTCAACGAAACAAGTCCTCGGACCCGAAACATCCTGGAGGAGGCTGTTTTTAGTCATTTTCTGACTGCGACATGCGCTTCGACCGAGTATTCGTCTACGACTGTGCAGGTCACTTCGACTCCAACAGAGTCGAACCCACCGGCAGCTTCTACTACTGCGAGTTCTGTAAAAGCTACAGATACTACTAGTTCTTTCGTTTCTGAACCAGAAACCACCTTTGAGCATGTTACCGGTGATGCTCAACATACAAACAGCAGCCAAGCTGCTACAACATCTTCTACCGCGCAACAGAATAATTCGACACAGCCGGAATCCGCGGCGAGCAATTCAACCACCACGACGGCGACGACGACGAGTGCGAAAGAAAGCTTGTCCCCTTCTACAGAGGCAACCAAAGTCACCCCATCAACACCGCCCTCCCCGAACCCGACGACACAAGAGTCATTCTTCAAATCCGTCAACAAGCGGCTGCAAATGCTCGAGTCCAACTCATCTCTTTCTTTGTTGTACATTGAAGAACAATCCCAGATTCTGCGAGACGCATTCAGCAAAGTCGAAAAACGGCAACTAACAAAACTCAATTCCTTCCTGGATAGTTTGAATGCGACGGTTATTGACGAGATCCGCAATTTGCAGGATGTGTACCAGTCGCTACGAAACATCATCCTCGATGACTTTGAGACCCAGCAGCGCGAGGTCTCGTCGACGGCTTCTCAGCTGGCCGTGCTCACGGACGAGCTTGTGTTTCAGAAACGCATGACGGCGATATCTAGTGTTCTCATTATTTTACTGTTCGCGCTGATACTGATTCCGCGTTCGGCGGCGGGCGGAGCGGTGGGCGGCATGATTGATTTTCAGAGTATGATAGCTTGGTCGCCGCGTCAGCCATCGTCGCCAAAGACACCGAAAGTTCCTAGCTCTGAGTCTGCAACGACGACACCGAGTACGGCGTCCTCTAAGGATTCACACCGGCGGCGGTCGAAGAGCCGCTGCACCGCTACCAACGGTCACTCAACAGAGTCTGTTCCAACTGCATACACCGAAAAACAACCGCGAACACGCTCTCTCTCCCACCTCTCAGAGACCGCCACCGATAGGAACCCTCTCGCCTACTCGCCACCGCCGCTTTCTTCGTCGCTCGCCGATGACGCCGACGCTGGGTATGACACCGCAACGCCGACCCTGCAGGCAGGGCTCGTGCCGAGACTCTTGATGAAGCGGTCATCAGTACAGCCGGAGCGGCCAGTCAGCAGTCCGCCGGTCCTCAGTGCTGCTGGTCCTGGTCCTGGTTCTGGGTCTGGGTCTGGGTCTGCCGAGCTGGTGGTGTTTTCGGATAGCGAGAGCGATACCTCGACCGAGCCGTTTCCGCCGTTTCCGCCGAGTTAAAAAATTACGATACGAATACCTAATGAGCGATAAGCATACTTGTGATGAGATGAGCATTCCTCTTATTAAACATTCTACGAATACACACCTATACGAATGCTGGCAAAGTTAAGTATATCCTTACAAATATGTATGTATGCATCAGCGGCGTGATTGATTTTGTTTCTGTTTTGTTTTATGATTATGTGTATACCCTGTATATTAGCATTGTTGTATATTATTTATAATTCTATTGAATTCAAGAATTTTTGTTGGAGATTAATTGGGCGTAAATACATGTAACCCATTATATGAGTGAGTAAATATGACGACCGCCACCGCGCTAGTCTTGTTGAATGCCCGCCCTCTTCTCTTTCATTCCTCAATCTTTCTTCTCACAACTCCAAGTCTTCCCACATTTGAAGCTCCAGCGTTGTAACTTTATCTCTGCGTACTGAGAAGAAAACCTCTTCAAAATGTCGCTGGGTGGTGACAGAGAGACGGCGAGCCTGATGAGGCGCCTGAAAAGGCTCCCATCGACGCTCCGAGGCGCCAAAAAAGAAGAAGTCACAAAAAAAAATGAAAGAGACAGAAGAAGAAGAACAACAACGAGTACTGTATAACCTCCACGCTATTTACCAGAGCATTAAAGATGATGGCGGAGACTATTTTGACCCAAGAGCGCTCTCCCTGAACAATATCAACACTCACCCACTGCCCCTTGATGGGGAGGAGCTCACCCCAGCCTCAGACACTTTCTTCATTCCTATGACTAAGAAAGAGCTAGACGCACGCCCACCTGATCTGGATGACGAGAAGACAAAAAAGGAATTTGGCAACCGAGACTGGGTCTGGAAAGACTACAGTCTTCCTGCGTCGCTCTCAAAACGCGACCCAAGTGAAGCAGTATACGGCCGACTAGACATTGCAGAGAGGTTGTGTGCCTTCATTGGCCAGAACTTCGCATATGTGAAGAGAAAAGACCCAGGCGATGGGCCATCCGACATACTGAGGAGATTCACGAGCTGGAGGCCAAGGTGAGTAACTTGCATTGAACTACCTTTTTTATGAGCCAGTTTTTAGGGTGAGAGATAAATTTCTTAATAGCAGCATGGCTAATTATTTATGGCTATAGTGCATTTGGAGGCTCACTGGTTGACCGTGACTTTTCTCGCGATCTCTTCTACTCCGCCATCTACTCCCCTTCCAACCCACTCCAGGCACGCGATGGTAGGCCACACGTGATGATGACTTTGGCGAATGGTCTCCAATCTTACAAGGACTGTCTTTACCGGCCAGAGATTTTGCTCATCCTGGCTGTGATGATATCACAGTTCAGAAAGGCATCACTCAAAGACCAAAAAATCATACCGGTATGTGATATCTATAAGTCTTGTTAATAATCGATAAGAATTTTCTTGCTCTAACTAGGAACCTGCAAAATTTTTAGGTGAAGATGGTGTCGTTTGTTGGAGACAAAGGTCGAGTGCTTGAATCGCACTACGACTGGTTGTCTCAACGACTTGTTGTTGAAGTATCAGACTTTTACGACTTCTCTTCTTTAAAAGTCGGATTACCGCATGCGGATTTGTTCCTCCGTCACATAGCAAGTAAGCCCGGAGGTGAAACAAAGGTTAAAAGTTTTCTTCCCCTACATTGTGTTAAACGAGAAAAGAAAAGAAAAAGACGATTTTTCCCCCTGAAAATGAATACGGCCGGGATGAACTCTCCGGAAACGTAAAGGTAAAACATACAGAGATCTATATCATTCCCTGAGAAGTAAGTGATCCTATATCTTAGAGCTTAGCATAGAGAATAGTTATTCATGGCTACTTTTAAGATGTCAACTAAAGGTAAATGGTATAGAAATAGATCAGCGTTTGGCAACAACCTTGGTAGACGAGTATTTTTTATTATATGTGTCATTGGCATTGTTGTGTATTATTTATAGTTTAATTGATTCCTTCTATTATTCCCCGCCTGCCCATTTGAGCAGTATACAGAACTGGCACCGCCCGGTCAGCTGAACGAGAGACCGTCACATAAAGCAAACGAATATTTAACGCATAGATTTTGTCCTCTTCAGAAAATTTTTCCTTCGTTCCTCAGTATCCATCCATCTCGTGTATCGAGTAATGGCTCACCCCTTCCATCTATCTTTTTTTATCTAATATGGCAACTGGGATATTGGATTAACTGATATCCATTTCTTTTTCGTTCTGCTGTTCTAAATCATGTCGACATAGAAGAAAAACACGAGAACCCAGAAATTGAACTCCTCTTCATTTGAAGAGTTTCTTCTTCAGTTTATCTCTGAAGACGAGAGAGCTCGCTATGCTGTGTCCTACTCAAGAATATATGGACATGATCATCAACAAATGCATCCAAGGTTTGTCGACCGGTCCAGGTGTTTTTTTTCCATTAATGTTTGATATACCTAATACTAAATTCCCTGTTATAGTTTCCAGCCGTATGCCTTCACGTGCACGTTCTCGCTTGCGCCTCTGTATTAGGATATACACCCCGCTACAAAAACGCGGATCTAAGGATATCTCTGTCAACCGCTAAAGTCGATGGCATATACAGGCATAGGGATGAAACAAACACTTACCAATCAATCCCTTCTCGCCAGGTGCTCGCGGCTGTTTGGAAACTCGCCTGCTACAATTGACGACAAACAAAACCACATTATAAAAGGGAAGATTGGTAGCATATCGGAAAACACTCTTTGCAGGCGTCGACAACGCCATGGAACAATCAGCATACCTTTCACTGGTAATGGATGGCGACGAAACGTTTTTGACAAAGCCGCAGCCAAGCGCAAGAAAAACACAGACACGCAATGAGAAGGTGGTGTGCAGTTCACCCGGGGCATGCGAAAGCCAAAAGGCCGCGATGACACCAGCTCAACTAGGAGCCAAGCGCCAAACACCAAAGAGGAAATGAGGAGTTGGCGTGCAGCTAACCCAGGGCGTGAGAAAGCCAGTCTTGCACCCCACCTCCTTAGGGTTAAGGATTAGGGTATTGAGGTATCAGCAATATACTATTAGTTGCCGGTATGGATAGGGATCGGGAGATCCCTTAGAACGGGTTTTCGTTCGGTCTTGCAGCGAATGTCTTTACCACGCAGAGCTTTATTATGGCTGTGATGATATCACAGTTCAGAAAGCCATTGCTCAAAGAGCATACAATTATGCCTGTATGTTGATCTATCAGCTCTTATTGATATCTTCTGAAACCCCTTTCTGAATCTAACTAGAAACCTGCACAAAAAAGTTTTAGGTGAAAGTGCTGTCCCCGAAGATGAGAGAGGAGTACTACGACCGTTTATCTCAACGACTTGTGATCAAAATGTCGGACTTTTACGATTTCTCTTCTCTAGAAGTCGGATTACTCCATGCCAATTTATTTCTGTCGAGAATGTTAAAACTTTTGCAAGAAAACGCCATGTCGACACAGCAAAGAAAAAAGGCACTCTCAGTCTACCACTCAGCCTCAAAGTCCATCGACCCAATGTTATCAAGGTCGACAGCAAGAAGATCGAGGCCCGCGACCCCGATATCGCGAACCAGGCCATTCGCCGAAAATTTGTCACAGCTATATATAACACCTCTGAATACATCGTCACAGAGCACATACGCCTGACAAAGGAGACGAGAGCCCGTGTCGGGTCTTTCTTTGCGGGTCTCGACAGGGCCACCCAGCTCTCGGCCTACCTGCCGCTTGTCAACAATAACGACCATACTTCCTCCTACATTCGGCCACCCTTCTTCAAACTAGCCCGGGACCGTCTACTGAGTTTTAAAGACTTCTGCGTCTTCATGGGTCGTCACGAAGACCCATTCAAGCAGCTGTGCAAGTGGCATAAAGCCCTAGACGTGGTGAAATTGTTTTGGGAAGATGACGACCTAGGAAGCCTGCAATGGGCCACGACCATGACGGACAAGGAGCTCGTCTATTTACGGCTCCGAAATTAGTGTAGAAGCCGGCTACAACGGCGGGTACTGACATGTATCTCATATTCGCTAAATACGAGAATGAGTGGTTGGAGTACCTGGACAGGAAAGACATGCAGAAGAAGTCCTTTCTGGTAATGCACCAATTTGGTTCATAATCCATTGATTCGGTTGATGATATAGATGGAGATGTATAACTGGAACGTTGACGATTCAACAGCGAGTCCAGAGAGCCAGGGAAAAGCTAAAGAAGTTGACGGAAGCAAACGCATCTGGAGATAAGATACACCTCAAACTCGCTGTTTCCTCGGTCAACCGCTTGGAGGAGGCATCGCACAGCACAGGTGGGTGTACACGTGGGTTTCACCCAGTCATTATCAGCTAGCAAAGGAACATAGAAGGCCTCGTCGCATGCGTTACGCATACACTACAAGAAACCTGCTATGGACGTTTGAAGACGAAGTGAGGGCAATCATATAATCCGGTTCGAAAATCTCGAATAAATTTATGTGGAGAACCTTGTTCAATGTGTGATGCAAAGCCTGCCCAACAAACGTCCAACCCGGTTATCAGATCCAGCACAGTGGACACTCACGAAGTCATCCTTCCTCCTGCAGAGGACGATGAGACAGTGAACATTGCGCTATTGTTACTTCTTCAAAGTTTGGCTTTCCTAATCCCCAAAGCCAAACTTGAGTGTTCGCCGAACCGTTTCCACTTCCCCGCCAAATTCAAGACGGTGATGAATGCCAACACGGATGGCATTCTCCGGTCCAAAGATGCAAAGCACATCCTTTGCATCTTAGAGGCCAAGAAGATGTCGTGACAAGAAAACATAGAGGCAATCCAGATGCAGGAAACCGCCGAGATGGTGGCGTAGATTCGAACATCTGTCGACGACTTTAGATTCAACGGACATTTGTGAAGACCCCACAAACTGGACTATTGAGCAGTATCAAGCGAAGCATCGGAAGCCTGTTAAGACCAAGGCGAAAAAAGCTACAATTCAAAATGGTATGTCTTATCTTTTATGCTACTAGTAACATTATATGGTAACAGTAATTAGCCGCAAACAACGAGATCAAACACTATCAAAAGACCACGGGCCTTCTCATTCCGAAACGGAGGTTCAGAAATCTTGTTGAAGAGATTGCACTCGTATTGCTTTGTCGGACATAAGTGCCTAGGTCCTCGCCCTATGCCTAATAACTTATTGACTCATTTATGCCCAAACGACATTACTATTGGGTTTGATATAGCACCAATAAGTCCGTCGAGAGGACTTACGTTAAGACCAAGATGCGTCCCAACGTGAAAGTTGAATAGGCCCCCAACCGGTGGCATTTCGCCGCCATGTTCCGTCCAGTTATGAACACTAGCACGGACTGGATCTTGCGTTCTAACGAGGCAAAGAATATTTTTGGCATTTTGGAGGCGAAGAAGATGATGCGCCCCAATAACAGGGAATGCAAATGCAAGAAACTGCCGAGATGGTTGTGTGGATTCGCACCTCAGCGAGCAATCTTACCTCATTAAATGGCCGGTAAGTCAACCACAATACAAGGGTGAATGTGTTCTTATTAGTTTATTAGTCGAATCATTATCTCGCAGGATCGACATGAACTATTCATTACCCTCGCAGCATATGATGAAGCAAGTGCTACACAGCTCCGACAAGAATCCTCCTCCGAGTTTCTCATCGCGCAATCGACCTCTACAAATCAACTACAGTCCTCGTCTCCTCGCTTAAAATAGTCGTGTCCCAGGAGGACAAGAACGAGAACGTCCGAGACAGGATCTCCGGCAAAAAGAACATCGACACGAAAGGATACCTTCGCGAAGAACCATCATCACCAATTTGAATCCAGTTTCCACCACCAGAGCTTCCAACAGTGGTACACGGTGGTTGCTCTCACAATTGTTCGCCCTTTTAAAAGGGTAATTCTAGATGAATGTCACCTCGTGAAAAGAGCCAATGGGGCATTCTACTGGATAATAAGTGACCAAATAGCCAAAGGTTTCGGTACAGCAGCTAACATGCCGAGAACAATGGCAGCCAACGATGTGCTAGAATTATACTCTGAATGTTTACATTTTACCCACATACTGCGAGCTTTGGTATCATTTTTTCCCAAATGCTAGAATATTGGTTGTATTTCAAGAAAATTTGCACGTCAAAATACGTATGTATCACTATTGACCAAACTCAATGCTCAATCGAAAAATCCACATAGTCCTGCCACCTCTCAAAGCCAATCTTTTCATAGAAATTGTCCAGCTGAACCGAGTCTATAAATACACCGTCAATGCCACCCCTCTTCTTCATCTCCTCCATCGCGGCACAGATCAAGCCCAGACCGACACCTTTCCCTCTAGCCTTCTCACTAACGCCCACCGCAGCAACCAAAGCCGTCTTGCCAGAGCCACTGACGTTTCCGTTGGGACCTCCAGTGACAGACAAAAACGCAAAGCTATACCACAGCTTCGACCGGCCTGGTGACAGCATCAGCGTCCAGCCGATCTGAGTACCGTCACGGTCCAGGGCAACCATGATATCGTCGTGCTGGTTCTCGGCGTGCAGGAACTGGTAGGCGCCAGCCCATTGCGGGAATTTGGATTCCTGGGCGGCGAGACACTCGTCGATTCCAGACGGTGTTAGAGGCGCATAGGTGACGCCGCTGGAGGAGGCGCGGTCAAGCACGTATTGGGGTGCTTTGAATGTGTCGAGGGTTTGGTACAGATCTTTGCAGATTGTGCCCTTTTTAAAGCCTGAGACTATTATTAGCATGATAGAATGTTGTTACATGATAGGTGAAATACCTCTCTTTGCAAAAAACTCCCCGTTCAAATCCGAGGGAACCCCCGGCCAGAACTTTGGAATTGGACATCCTATCTTAACCGTCTTGAACGATTTCCACAGATGATCCAGCGAGTGCTGCAGGAGGGCTGTCCCATGCCCGCGGTTCTGGAAATCGGAGTGGATGATGATGATTGGCAAGTATGCCCTCGTCCCTGTTGCGCTTTTAAACGCCTTGGTATAGGTTGCACAGAATCCGATTATACGAGATGAATCGTTCTGGACAGCAACGAAATGTGACCCCCAGGGCTGGTCGAGGAGGCTCTGCAGATGTTGCGGGGAAACGGGGTATTGCGGGAATGTCTCTTGCCACAGTGCTGACACTGGATCTGCGTCGATGGAGTGGTTGTACGGTCTTATAGTGAGCTCAGACATGTTTTTATTAATTTGTGTTGATATATAAGGATAGATGTGTCTTTTCTCACCTGATGACACCTGGAGGTGGGGGTTGTAAATACGTAACATTGAAGAACGCTGTTGCCTATTACGGCAAGTGACCCACTATAAAGCATCGATAGTTAATAACACTACGTATTTGATAGTTATCGCTATAACACTATATTGAATTATTCTGGTAATATCAGTTATTAGTTTTATGTTTCGCTTTCTATTTTATCTATGATTTCATGGTTTTATTCTTTTGGTTTTCAAGTTTTCACTCGTAAGAATCTAAGAGTAAATATGACGACCATATGCTTGTATTTCTTTATTTGGGAGGATTTTTTGTCTCTTTTCTCATCATCTCCTCAAAATGTCACAACACAGCAGAACAGGTTCCGAAAACAGCGCAGGATGCTTCACCGTCTGGCTCAGAAACCTCTTGGCAACGCGTCGAGGACCTAGTAAAAAAGAAAAAGAAGAAGACGAAAAGCGCAAACGCGTGCTCAGAGAGCTCAACGAAATCTATAAAAGCGTCAAAGAAGATAGAGGAGACTATGGCGATGCAAATTGCCTTGATCTACATAACATCAAATGCCTTGAGCTTTCACTCGCCAAGGAAGTCACTCCCAGAACGGATACATTTTTCATTCCCATGACCAAGGAAAAGCTGGATCAGTATCTACCAGATATTACACATGAAGATACAAAATGGATAGTCGACAATTCACTCTTGATCTGGGAAGAGAAAAGTTGTCCTGAGTGGCTTAAACAACGTAACCCAGCCAATTCTCTCACTGACCGAAACTGTGATGCACAAGGATTGTGTAACTTTATGGGACAGCGGTTCGTTGCAATGAAAAGAAAAGGACCAAATAGCAATGATCGGACTACATTGCGTAAGCTTGCTGGGTGGAATCACGGGTGAGTTTATGAGCTAAATTCGGGCTGAAGGAAAAGTAAATTAATGGAAATAATAACGGTATAGCAAGTACAGTGGTTCACTAGTTGAAGACAGGTTCAGTCAAGATCTCTTTTCACCGACTATCTCCAGTCTCGAGGACCCATTTGAGGCAAGCAACGGCCGTCCGCACGTAATGTTCTACATGGCCAACGGCTTCCCATCTCGCAACGATTCTCTTTACTCTTATGAGATACTCGCAATTCTCGCTGTTATGATCAGCCAGTTCAATAAGCCTTCGCTACAAAAACACAAAGTCGTACCTGTAGGTGACCCTTGTGTATTCCACACAAATTCATGTCATCGCTGACCAGAAACGCATAGGTCAAGGTGATATCGTTTAGTGGATGGGACGGCCGGATTCTCGAGGCTCACTTCGACAGTGAAATATGGCGCCTTATTATAAAAGTGTCTCACCTTCACGATTTCTCGTCTGCCAAGGTTGCGTTTCCAAACGCTGATCTATTCCTGCGCCACATGGCATGCAAGACTACAGGCAAAACAGAAGCTCCCAAGTCTAGTATGGCGTGATTTCCCCCCCTTTTGATCAGAAGTAAGGCGTGTTTTCATTCTAGTTACACGTCGTGGATCATTATGCTGGCTTTCTAGCTGTAGTACGGTAAAGGACAATTATCAATTGATTACAACATATTATCCTAAAAATGATCTTATATTCTTATTATGGGAGGAATATTGAGTGCTCCGTCTGGTCATACCACGTAGTAAATACGGTATAATTTTGTGCTCTTTGAGCGATGGCTTTCTGAATCGTGATACCATTACAACTAGAATGTGAGGACCTGTGAAATCAACGCCGAAAATGTCCGCTATTAAGGCCATTTACGGCTGCATTTCCACCTATAGCTCTCAGTTGCACCGGCTTCCCATCACAAGCTTTACACCACCAAACTGCCCCCGCCAAGCCCTGTTTAGTTGCCTTACTGCCGACTTCAGCAAACTCTTTGTCTGTGCCAAATGGTCCCTACTATCCAGAGCCCCAGGGGCAATAGGCGTCTTACTGTGGGGTACAGCCGATGTTGGACCTGGTATATCTCTCCCTAGGGTTCTCGTCCTATGGAAAGGTTCGGATAACACATAAAGTAAATGCAAGAGGCCTCAGGTAACGAATCTTCCCAGAGGATAATAACCCCCATTATATACTTGAATACCTATCCGAATCAGAGCAGATACAACTGCTTTTTCCAATCCCCGGCTTTCACCGGCTCGTAGAGTCTTGATCCCTTCTCCCTTATACATTCGCGGGGCACGTCGATGATCGCTTCGGGGTTCGCGTCAAAGAAGAACACAATGGAGTATCGCTCTTGCTCGGTTTTATTGTGCACCCTGTGGACGGCCGCAGAGAATATCCCATTGCTTGCTCGCTGCAGAAAGTCTCCAGCCACGATCACAAGCGTGTTTGGGAGATATGGAACGTTATTGAACTCTCCGGAGGGAGCTCGGACCTGGAGACACTGGACGGGAGATAGCTGATTGATTATCGTGAACCCTAGCGAGGTGTGAGATCCAGAATCCAAGGGTCAGCAAACAGCCGAGGAGAAGGATGAGAAAGAGAGAGACTTACAAGAGAAATCTGTGTGCGCAGACCTACCAACGTCCGCATCGTACTTTCCAGGGGAGTAGTAAAGGAGAGAAAGTCCATTTAGAGTGGTGTAATGTTGATCAAAAAAGTCTTCTCTCAAGGTAAGGCTTAAAGAAATTGCTCTTATAAAGTATTCCGAGAATCGCAGCATCCCTGCTGTATAGTCATGGAGAGCCTCGCGAAGACCGTGACAGTCTGGCCATTGGTTGGCGTTAGGATCTTGGGCGTGAGGTCGGCGTGGAGGATCTCTCGTGGGGTCTATTCTGACTTTGAACGCCTCCCGCAAGTCTAGAATAGGAAATTAGATGACGAGAAGACGGAAGGATGTAACTGGATTCCCACCTCTGCGTCCTGGAGTGTCATCATGCACCTCCCGGAGACATTGATATCCGCGTTTCGCGCTTGATCGGCTCTCATGCACCTGGAACTTTCTCTCTAATGGTAACTGGAAGAAATCGTGCATGACCATGTCCGCATTTCTCTGGATATCCTCTGGAATGCCGTGGTTGATCGCATAAATATAAGTGAATGTCTCTAGATGTTTCCGTATATTCATCGCTGCTTCCTTGCGCTTAGTATGTGAGGATGAGAAGATCGCTGCACAGTCAACGACAGGAAGCGACAGTTCCAGATTCTGGCCCCGAGAACTGCTAGCATTCTCGGGGAAAAGGGCGGGTGTAGGGCTATCTGTTGAACCCATCGCTGAATGGTGAGGGTGTTGCCTGGATCTAAGAAGGATGTCCGTAAATGACAAGCAGATCACAAGGTATTTGTATGCACAATACAAATTGGTGCTGGGTCTTCAGCCTCATGACATGCAGTCAGAGAAAGTTGGGGCCGAGAGGGAAAGATAGGCTAGTTTTTTGATGGTGATATTATCCATTTCTATTTTGAGAAAGATACAGCAGTAGTCTCTTTTGCTTTTGAGTTGCGTGACCCCATACTTTGCACTATCTCTAACAGGTAATTGCACGATCCTCCCGTGGCCATGGATATGAATTGGAATCTGATTGGAACCACGACAGACCCTCTGCTCCAAGTACGCAATGTCCCAACCCTCTAGCTCTCACGGATCCCAAGGCTGACAGAGCTCAAACGCCCGATTCTCCCAACATGGCAAAAGCCCGTTGCAACAGGTCTTGGGTGGAGTTGTTATCTATGAATTGGAACTGATTTAACTGCTCCTTCGTGGCCCATGCGGACGCCTGGTGCTCGCTTGGAGAGCACCTGATTGGCACCGACTCCGTGCCGGTGCCATCCTCCATCTCTCTCACCTTGACAATGAAGCAAAACTTGCCCCACTTGCGACCTGGATAAGATGGCCCTTTCGTCCATGTGGAGATGCCCACAAAGCCAGCAAAGTGCGATACCTGCAACCCCGTCTCCTCTCTCACCTCCCGCGCGACAGCTTCAAAGATATCGGGGTCAGTGACCTCGAAGCGCCCACCTGGGAAATCCCACAGATCGGGGTGCTGACTGGGCGGAAGGCTGGAAGCCCGGCGTAGGATGAGAACTCGCGTACGGCGTGATTGGCTGCCCAGGTGCAGGGCGTGACTGTTATCGTCGTGACCATTTGGTGCCTCATCGCCGTCGCCCTGGGGATTGATCGGGGCATCAGCGAAGATGAACGCCCCACAGATGGTGTCAGTGATGTCGGGGTACGATGTATGGAGGTCGCTTCGCAAAGTCGGGAATAACGACAGGCTAGGATCTACGGTGTAGCTTTTGGCACGCGATTCTGCCATCATCTGATTTCCGGACAGATTCCGGTGGAGGGTGCGAGAGAAAATTGGGAGACGACGGCCAGCAGCGGATATTCTGGGGGAGTCTGAGCCTCATCAAGTATCTTCTGGGCTTCTCGTGGAAGCTGGGGAGTGACGTGGCAGGCTGCACCTTGTCTGCAAGGCTGGCGGCAATGCAGGCTGACTCCGTCGATGGCTGTGCATGACAGCTCTATGGGTGGAAATCTCCCCGGAGGGCCGTGTCTTATGCGAATATGTTAATACCCCACCGACCAAGTGCAAATAGACGAACTTGACCTCAAATATGCCCTGCCAGAATCTACCGCTGCCGGGATGCCCGATCCATTGAGTGTCGCCGCAAGTGCGATCGCTCTTTTCCAGTTATCGCAAACCATTATCAAATATCTATCCTCGATAGCTGATGCTCCGGACGAGCGACAAAGACTGATCTTGGAAATCTCCGGCGCGAGCGGCCTCTTGGTATATCTGAACGATCAAGTTGCTACTAATACTTCTTCTGCCTTGGCCAGCCTCACCCTCCCCAGCGGGCCCTTATCGCTGTTGAAGGAAGCCCTGGCCCGGCTCGAGGCGAAGCTGGCTCCTTCCAAGTCATCTTCCAATGCACTCGCCCTCTTAAAGTGGCCGTTTAAAAAGAAGGAAGTTCTAGAGATACTGGATACTATCGAAAGGCAGAAAGTCGCTCTTGGTCTTGCTATTCAGTGTGAAAATAAGTACGCCGCCCCCCTACCTTTCCGGGGAGAAACAAAAGAAAAAGAAAAATAACAGTTCATTTTGTGAATTCTAAAACAGGGCAATATCGGCACTAATTCAAAAGAACACATCCACCATCCAGCAAAGTATAGATACCCTGAGAGAGGATACCGCGCTTGCGCAGAAGGGTTAGTTTTCGCGCGCAGCCACCTGCCACTGTACTAAGGCGCAGCTATAGAAACTCATCGGAAGGCTGTTCTAAAGTGGTTGTCAACTACCGAGATCTCATCGAGTCACCAAGCTGCGTTGAGTAAGAGGCAAGTTGGAACCTGCTCTTGGATCCTCAACGATGCTCAATATGGGCGTTGGAAAGGTGTCACGCCGGATGTCCCCTTGCTCTGGCTGCACGGTATCCGTAGGTGACTTCTGACGAATGTTCCTCTGAGACTGATCAACTAACGGGAAGTATGTTGTAGCTGGATGTGGAAAAACCGTTCTATGGTAAGTATCTATTCCATTTCTAGATTCTAGAGAAGCTTCTGACTTTAGCAGCTCAACGATCGTCGAGGATCTCATCGTACATTGCAGCGCGGACAAGAGCAAGAACATTGCATACTTCTACTTTGATTTCAAAGACATGCAGAAGTATACTTTCAAACCGTTTTTGAGGTCCATGATGAGGCAGATCGGAGAGGACTCCAAAGAACTACACCCGGAACTCCAGGTTCTATATCAAGACAGCCAGGAAGGAAACCAAGAGCCGAGTGTTGATTCCCTACTGCGGTCCTTTCGCCTCATGCTAGAGAATTATTCCGGGCAGCTCTACGTGGTTATTGATGCGCTGGACGAGTGCATGGAGCAGGAAAATTTAACTACTTTTCTGGAAGAGATGCGCAGTTGGAACACAGCAGGGATGAAGATACTGTGCTTGAGCCGGAGGCTACGGGATATAGAGGACACCATGCAGACACTCTCTGCTGCGCAGATCTCAATTCAAGGAGCCAAACTAAGATCCGACATACAACTGCTGATTCAAAACCAGCTGTCAAAGGAACGGCGGCTGAGAAAGTGGCCACAATCCGTGCGTGACGAGATAGAGCATGTTCTGCTGGAACGCGCGGGAGGGATGTAAGTAGAAGCATGGCTTGATGTCAACGAGCAATAACAGAACTGAATGGTTAACATTTCCACAGGTTTCGCTGGGTTGCTTGTCAACTAGATACCCTAAACAAATGTCTGAAGATCAAATCTTTGCGAACCACGTTAAAGTCTCTACCGCGCACTCTAGAGGAGACCTATGCCCGCATACTGGCTGCCATCGAGCCGGAACACATCGACGATACCACTAGGATACTGCAGTACTTAGTATGTTCAGCACGGCCTCTCCAGCTACAGGAAATAGCCGATGTGGTCGCTATTGACGTTGCAGGAGAGGCACCTTTTGACCCTGATCAACGTTTGCTGGAGCCGATGGACCTGACAACTATTTGCTCGAGCCTTGTAAACATTTCGCCAGCCACAATCCAGGTCCGCGGTCTCGTGGCCGAAACGTTGGAGTTCCATCTGGCCCACTTTTCTGTCAAAGAGTATCTGCTATCCAACTCGATCAGGCAAAGCACTGAACGGAGATTTGCGGTAGTGGAATGCGAGGCACATGCGGCAATTTCCGAGACGTGTCTCGCCTACTTGGTTTATTGCTTGGACCGAGAGCAAATCGACCCCAGCACTCTGCGCGATTTCCCTCTTCTCAAATACGCCGCCCGATATTGGGTGCACCATCTCAATGCCAGCGGTTCGTACACGCATTTACCGAACGTGGATAGACTCCTATCGATGCTCCTCCATATCCGTGGCGAGAGGAGACGGTTCGAGCACTGGATCCGCATCTGGAACCCGGACGACCCGTCCGCCGAGCCAGATCTATCAAAAGATCCGGCCAGCATCGCGCCACCACTCTATTATCTCGCCATGTGCGGATGCCAGAGAGGGGTGAGTTTCCTTCTAGCCGATGCAGAGACCGACGTGAATGCATTAGGGGGTAACTTGGGAACCGCGCTTCATGCGGCTTCCTGGAACGGCCACGCAGAGATTGTCACCTCCCTCCTTGACATGGGTGCAGACGCTGGTATCTGTGCCGGACGATGTGGTTATGCCATTTCGGCTGCATTGTTCCGCGGTCATCAAGGTATCTTCGAGACCCTCGCCCGTAGGTTACCCAACCTGGAGGTATCCGACCAGAATGGGAGAACGGCGGTGTCATGGTGCGCAGAAGGGGGGTCTGTAGGCTGTCTCTCTTCTGTGTTGGCATATGGGGCGGATATTGAAAGCCGAGCCAAAAATGGGAGAACACCGTTACTCTGGGCAGCGACTGAGGGCCATGAAGCGGCTGTTACCTTTCTTCTAGACCACGGGGCAGACATCGAGAGCCAGGATTTGGATCAATATACCGCGGTATGTCGCGCCGCCAAGTTTGGCCACGCTTCCGTTGTTTCGCGTCTCATCGAACGCGGCGTAAAATTGGATACGAGAGACAAGCAAGGCCAGTCGGCCTTGATATGGGCGGCGAAAAGGGGCCATAATGCAGTGGTCGAGAGTCTGGTCGGGGCCGGGGCAGACACGGAGACCAAAGATCACCGCGCCAACACAGCCCTTATGTGGGCCAAAAAACGCGGCTTTCCTGCCACAGAGCGACTGCTTCTCAGCCTAGGGGCCAAGCCAGAGCCCTTGGATGCATGGTGGGGCCATTCCTTGTGGAAGGAAGCCCGCGAGAGGCTTCCGGACTATGAGACGATGCTAGAGCTGTCTCGAGTCGAAGGCTTCGGCAAACTGGTCCTCGCTCTGCTGGGGTGTGGTGCGCAGATCGATGCGAGGGCATCAGCTAACGGATTCACGGTTTTGATATGGGCTGCTGAGGCTGGGCACGACACTGTTGTCCAGCATTTGCTTGACGATGGACGGGTAAGTCTTGAAGCTGTTTGCGCCGAAGGGAATGATGCGCTCCATTACGCGGCAAAACGAGGCTACGCAAGTATCGTGCAGAAACTTGTCAACAGCGGTGCTAACGCTGACGCAAAAGATCCGTTCTGGGGGCAGACACCATTAACCTGGGCGACCAAGAGGAACCACTACGATGTGGTCACAGTTCTCCTGCGTGCAGGGACTGAGATTGATGCCCGCGACAAGGAGGGCCAGACCGCGTTGATCTGGGCCGCGAAACGGGGTTATGAGAAGTTGGTCCGGCTGTTGATTTTGAATAAGGCCGATGTTAGCGTTGTGACCACCAGAGGTGAAAGTGCTCTGTTCTGGGCCACTAAGGGGGGACATGATGAAGTAGTCAAACTGTTGAGTGAGACTATTTCTCGACAAGATCACTGAGTCTTTAATCTCCTTCTGCTTTCCTGATGGGTATCTGACTGCCTATCAAGTGAAAGAGTGTGGCGAAGACTCGTTCCTCAGGTACATAATTGATGTGCTTCTATCTTCCAAATATACAATACCGGTTTTCGCGGGGACGCAGATACCGTTCAGCAACGTTGCAAGAAATCTACACATATATGACTGTTACAAAAGTCACTATATAGATAATTTTATAAGCGTAGTGGCTTCCCTTAACATACCATTAATGTCGAAACATTGGAATGATGTAGACTGCTTGCAAGCTGAAAACCGCGTATAAGTTGTAAACCACCTGTAAGTTATAACTTATGTAGAAATTGATTTAATTATAAATTGAGCAACTGTAGCAAGGCCAGTAGGGTTAATATAACAGAGTACTTAGGAAGCTGCAATGAGACCTGTAGGCCTGCGCGTATTGATATAAAGGCATACCGGTAGGTTTTCCTTTTATACTCCGCAAAAAAAAAATCATCTCTGATCAGGGCGATATCATTTCTTGGATGGGACGGCTGGATTATTGAGGCTCACTACACCAATAACATTTCAATGTTAGCGCCTCATTATAAAAGTGTCTCATCTTCACGACTTCTTGTCTGCCGAGGTTGCGTTGCCAAATGCTGATCTATTCCTTCGCCATATGGCATGCGAAATTACGGGGAATACAGAAGTTCCGGAATTTCTGCGACTTCCAAGAGCTACTACGTAGGGTAGTACTTGAATTGAATACAACCACAACGGCTTGCCAACTATTTAATATAATAAATATTAGGCATGCCGTCATTACTTGCAAGGTGTGGTTGCCCCGGCAACAATCGGGCCTTTGTTTCACCTCCCGCTTATCCACATTTTTCATTCCGCCAACTTCTTAACAAACGCCGTCAGTCATTCTGGATTGTTTCTTTACAACTCTCTTCTCTACTGTACAAATTTCTACTCTACGAAATTATTGTCAGTTGAACGCGCACTCATCATACTACAACACGCAAATATGAATTCCGCACCCGTCCAGCCGCTCGGCGACCGCTCCACCAACGCAAAATTGAACGCCGCATCGGAGAATAATGACGGATTGAAGCAAGGCGCAGCGGTGCAATCGATGGAGTACCACCGCAAAGCTCTGCAAGAAAAGCTCAAGGAGAGCGACCAGTATGTTTGCCTTGTCCATACCAAAAAAACTATTGCTAATTCTTGTTCAGATCTCAGACGTCCTACGTGTCTCCGTCAGACGACATTATGAGTCCCTGCACGAAGAAACTGAGCGACTTGAAGGGCAAGCGATTTAAGAAGTATGTTTCTATTTACTGGATACACCTGTGCTTTACTAACATGGTCGATTAGTGCCGGAAAGCCGACGTCGCTATTCACCAAGCTGGGCAAGAAGAGTTTTGAGCAGTCATCGTCAGCCGTAGCTGCGTCTCCCGAGAATGCCAACTAGCAGAGAGCATTCATAGTTGAACGTGAAGAGAGACTTAATGATACCCTTTTGCCTCTGCTCGACTCTTCGCTGGGATGATTCAATTCTTCGTTTTTGCTTCTTGTTTTCAATATTCGGCTTGGGTTGTTTTTCTTTTGTTAATTTTTTTGTTGTGGTCTGGGTTACTGTCCATCAGAGTTACTGGGGCTGGGTATGGGGATGGATAGAGGTGTTTATCTTATGAATACAACAAATATCTACCATCGTATTAGTGATCAAGTAAATAGTACTGTAGTCTGGAAACGCAGTCCGAGCCGAGGTTCCCGCCCGGCCCAGCTGGCAGCTTCGGCTACCCCGTATTCCGCTAGGCCCGAACAGGAAAGAACAGCCCCGCTCAGCGTCACTTAAAAGCTACGTATATGCGACTGCGACTGTTCCTTTCTGCTCCTTCGCCCTTTTTTTCCTCTCTGCAGATTTGTTCAATTTTTCAATTGTTCAATTCCTTTTTATATATATATATATAATCTTGCTGTTGAGTGACTGTCATTGGTGCTACGAACTCGCACTCCTCGCAGCACTCGGAACTCGGACAAAACCCCGAACGTTACATCCTCAACCTCATTCACAACATCATCTCCAAGATGCCTGCCTCAGCCAACATCCCTGCCCTTGCGCAGGCCTACGTCAGCGAGCGCGCAAAGAAGACGCTCGACCTGGTAATCCTCTACCCGTGACTACCCAAAAAAAAGAAACAAACTGACCAAGTCAGGTCGAGGAATTCGTCGAGAAAGAATGCATCCCAGCCGACGCCCTCTTCGAAGAGCAGATCGGCCACGGCGAACAACGCTGGAACGCGCACCCGCCCGTGATCGAGGAGCTCAAGACCAAGGCACGCAAGCTTGGGTTGTGGAATATGTTTTTGCCCAAGAGCCATTTCAGCCAGGGTGCTGGGTTCAGCAACGTCGAGTATGGGCTGATGGCTGAGTATTTGGGCAAGAGCCGGGTTGCTTCGGAGGTACTTTATCTATTCTTTTATACAAAATATAGTTTCTCTGACGACGTAGGCAACCAACAACGCCGCCCCCGATACAGGAAACATGGAAGTGCTCGCCAAATACGGAAACGAGGCGCAAAAGAAAGAGTGGCTGACGCCGCTGCTCGAGGGCCAGATCCGATCCGCGTTTTTGATGACCGAGCCCGAAGTGGCCTCGAGTGATGCCACCAACATTGAACTCAGCATCCGACGCGAGGGCAACGAATACGTGCTGAATGGACAGAAATGGTGGTCCTCTGGCGCGGGAGACCCACGCTGCAAACTGTACATTGTCATGGGCAAGACCGACTCGTCGCACCGCGACCCTTACCAGCAACAATCCGTCGTGCTTGTGCCAGCGGGTCTCCCCGGTATCACGATTCACCGCATGCTGACCGTGTACGGCTACGACGACGCCCCCCACGGCCACGGCCACATCAGCTTCAACAACGTGCGCATCCCCGCCAGCAACCTGGTGCTCGGCGAAGGCCGCGGGTTCGAAATCATCCAGGGCCGCTTGGGTCCCGGACGCATCCACCACGCCATGCGCACCATCGGTGCTGCCGAGCGCGCCGTCGAATGGCTGATTGCTCGCATCAACGACGACCGCAAAAAGACTTTCGGCAAGCCTCTATCCTCGCACGGAGTGATTCTCGAATGGCTCGCGCGCTCACGCATCGAAATCGACGCCGCGCGCCTGATCGTGCTCAACGCCGCGCTCAAAATCGACCAGGGCGATGCGCGCTCCGCGCTCAAGGAAATCGCGCAGGCAAAGGTTCTTGTGCCTTCAACTGCACTGAACGTCATCGACCGTGCCGTGCAGGCATACGGTGCTCAGGGTATCTGCCAGGATACGCCGCTCGCCAATATGTGGGCGCAGATCCGGACGCTGCGGATTGCCGATGGGCCGGATGAGGTGCACCTGCAGCAGCTGGCCAAGCGCGAGAACAAGAAGCGCAAGGATGAGGTGACCGCCAAACTGCATTGGCAGAGGGAGCAGTCCAATTCGCTGTTGTCGGCGAATGGGTTCCAGCCAAAGGCTAAGATGTAGATATATCTTCTGACCTACATATTGAACTGCACCTGTTTAAAAATACATTTCTGAGATAGTTATTACGTATTGATATTGATGTATTCGGGGTTATAAATTATGCTAAGCAGTCTGTGCACTCTAAATTAATGTCCTCAATTAATACCTCAGTCTAGAAAGAGTCGAATCCAAACTGCCTCTCGTGCCAAACGCCAGGTATCATCAGCAGAAACAAAGCAACAAAAGAAAAGGCAAGTTTATCTGTATTTAATTATAGTCCCGCGACGCCGTGTGCCGTCCCAGCGTGTCGACGTGGAACCCGAGCTTCTCCATCTCAGACACATCCAACACACCGCGGCCGTCAAAAGCCCATTTGGGCTCTTTCATGCCATACGCGATGCGCGCCCACTCCACCGGCTCTGTTGAGATGGTGCCCCGCGACTTGGTCGACTGGCAGTCCGGGCAGTCCTCTGCACAAATCGGTGATTGTGTAGGGTGGTAAGAAAAACGGGACCCGTCGATGTGAATCTCTTTGAGCATGTGTGTTTCAAACAACTGCTGCTCCGTGTTGGTTTTTTTGCTAGATTTCCCCAGTTTCTTGCCCGGGGCTTGTTTGAATGGGTCGGAGTCGTTGACAACCACCACCGCGTTAGCTTGGTCACAAGCTTGATAGGCATCGGTGTAGACGTGGACTCGCTCACGGGTGTTGGCATCCAAGACCGGCTCCAGTTCGCGCATAATGTCTTCTGACAGACAACACGGGTCAAAAATAGCAATCTCTCCGGGTCTTTCTTGAAGTAGAACCCGAATTACGTCTACTGCGAGCGATTCGCGCGTATCGCCAGTGTTCTTCTTAAAAGCAAATCCCAAGATAGCAATCTTCTTGCCGACCAGATTCTCTTCCATGCGGCGAATAACCTTGTAGGCAAAGCGGTCACGTTGCCAGTCGTTCATAGAATTCACCTGGCTCCAGTAGTGTGCTACTTCGGGCAGTCCAAGAGACTCGGCCAGATACGTCAAGCTGGCAATGTCTTTGCGGAAGCAAGATCCACCAAATCCCAGCCCAGCCTTGAGGAACTGCGGGCCAATACGAGGGTCAAGTCCGGCGGATCGGGCGATCTCGTCAACATCAGCTCCGGTGCGATCACAGATAGCGCTAATCGAGTTGATGCTGCTGATGCGCTGGGCGAGCATGGCGTTGCTCACGAGCTTGGCTAATTCAGATGACCACGCATCTACTTCGAGAATACGCGAGCGCGGCACCCACGCGGCATAGACATCTGCCAGAGCGTCTGCTGCGCGACGGCCTGAAGGTGTCTTGGCCGATCCGATGAGAACGCGATCAGGATGTAGCAGATTGCGCACGGCAGTGCCTTCGGAGAGAAATTCGGGGTTGGAAAGAATCTCGAAAGGTTGTCCGGGGCGGACGGCATCAAGCTAGTCCAGTCAGTACTACCAAAAACTTTGAAATCTAGATAACATACCATTTGGCGCACGCGCTGGGCAGTACCGCAAGGAACTGTGCTCTTCTCGACAATGACAGTGCCAGGCCTGGCGTACAAGGCGACTTCCTTTACGGCAGCATCAAAGGTGGTCATGTTGGTGGCTCGTCCGGCGCCAACACCAAAGGTTTTGGTGGGCGTGTTCACGGCCATCATGACCATGTCAGCCTTGGCTAAACTGGCCTGGGAATCTGTGGTGAAGAAGAGATTCGGAAGACGCTCAGTCGGGACATTTGGACTGTCTCGTGACGAGAGACTGGCTCCGTCGCGAGTCACTCTGACTATATCGATCAAACCGGATTCGTGGATGGGAAGATGAGGCGAGTTCCAGCGACGGACGCGACGCTGATCCTTGTCTAGCACTTCTACGCGAATCTGGGGGTTGTGCAAGGCGATGACAGCGGCAGTTGGGCCACCTGCTCAGGTCAGTCAGCTGCCCTTCGACAATATCACGCAGATTGATAGAGACGACAAGACCTACCGACATAGCCAGCGCCGACGACGGCGATGTGTCTTACAGGCTTCCCGAACGAGAGCTCGCGCAGACTGACTGGCGGGGCAAAGCGCAGACCGTCGGCTGACAGAATGCCAGCCTCATGCTGCTTCGGGGAGTCGAGGTAGTGAGCCAACGGGGTCCCGATAAGGTCTTCGACTCGCGACGCGCCGAACATAGGGCTGCTGTCTGGAGTGATGGGCCCGGTCGAGTCATCACAAGAGCTGTCGTCTGAGGTAGCTGGCGGAGATGAAGATAGAAATTCCATGGCTGCTGGAGACACGCAGGGCAAGGATGAAGAGTGCAGTTGGTGGTGCAATTGCTGCTTATACGGCAGGTGCGACGGAAGCCCTAATCGGTCACGGCTTCTTCACAACAAGCAAAACGCGCTCGCTGGGATAGAGCACGCGAGGAGTAGTGGATGGAGGACGACAAGTATTCAGTGATGGAAAAAATAATAATAATAGGAAGAATAATAGAAGAAAGAATGCGTGCGTGCAGCCAGGAACACGCTATCAGGCAGCCGACCCCGGGCGGGCATGATTCGACCACAGCGCTCCTGGCGCCTGCACGGGGCAATGTCACCAGCAGCAGCGGGAGCAGTGGCGGTACATTGCACAAAGTACACAGTGCACAGGAGGAGTGCTTTGGTGGTGATTGCCCGATGCGTGCCCTTACGCTGTCGTCGAGTGCCGAGAGCGGATCGACGCACGCGCTGGTCATCGGCGCCCGTGATTGGTGCGGAGTCCGCCCCACTGCGACCGCGCTAAGATAAGCCAAAACCAGGACGCGATAAGGACCGCGCGCCACGTGCGGCCACCGCTTGCTCCTATTTCTCTGCTTTGGAGACCGTTTTGACCATACTCTGCTGCAGTTCGCGACATCGCGGAGTCGACCATGAAGAGAGGGGCACGCGGCGATCGCGTTATATAAGCACATGCCGGCCAGCAGCCAATCGCCCGCCGCCATGTCGCGCGTGCAAGACGCGCTCAACACAATCCAGCGGCGAACGTTGCACCTGGGATGGCGGTGACGGTGACTATGGGACTCCTAACCGCACTCTTTCGAGCCTGAAGTCATCTGACGATAGCTTCGGGCTTCGTCGTAGTTAACACTTGACAGTGCGTGAGGGCGAGGGTGAGCCGACAGAACACAGTGGGAAGGAGCACCCCACCGCCACCATCCGCTGCTGAATCTCTTCCCCTCTCCTGCTCCTGTCTCAAACACACTGCAAGAGATATGCGCTCGCCGTTTTCGTTTTCTTCGTCTAAACGCGCTTCGGTCGCAGAAGCAGATCCGACCATGGCGTCTCTAAAGACGACTCCCATCGTCAAGTCGAACGAGTTCCCCGCTGCGCTCAAGGGGAAGCGCATTCTGCTGGCCACCGAATCGCTCGGCCCAGTAAATGGCGTCAGTCGCACGACGAGCATGCTGATCGAGTACTTGCGCCTCAACGGTGTCGAGGTTGCCATTGTTGCTCCTCGCTATGAGCAAAAGGGTCGCCTCCACTTTTCCCTCTCAGCAACTGCCACTACGTCGCGTCCGCGCTCTGAGTCTGAAGTGCGCCTACATGGCTATCCGCTGCCCTACAACCCCGATCTGACCGTGGTATATCCCTTTCGCTTCGATCGCGTCTGCCAGCGGACCTTCAACCCTGACATTGTCTACCTGGCCAGCCCCGCCTCGGTGGGATATCAGTTTCTATGGCAGATCCGCCAGCTGCGAGAACCGCCGGTCGTAGCTCTGAATTACCAGACAGATCTTGCTGCATACTCGTCTATTCTCCTCCCGGGTCCCATGGGTCGCTTCGGAACTTGGCTGGTCAACCGCGTTCAGGGCTTTTTGTTCAATCACCCGTCCGTCGAGACCATTTTCTATCCTTGCTCCGACGTACGATCCTACCTTGAAGAGGCCGGAGCGCCTTCAAACCGCCTTGTCCAGCTCGGCCGAGGTGTCGACACTGTCACTTTCAACCCCAAACACCGCGACGAGGCTTACCGCCGCCAACTCGCGCCAAACGGCGAACTGATACTGGCATATACATGCCGTTTAGCTCCCGAGAAGGGGTTTGAGTTTCTCGCCGAAGTTGCAGTTCGATTAGCCAAGGAAGGACTTTCGTATAAGCTCCTGATCGTCGGAGGCAACAGAAACCCGGCCGTCGAGGTAGACGTGCGTAGCCTCTTCGAACCAGTCCGCGACCATGTCATCTTCACAGGCTTCCTCGGCGGCGAAAATCTCGCCCGAGCATACGCCGCCGCCGATGTATTTCTGCATTGTTCCATAACCGAGACTTTTGGCCTGGTTGTGCTTGAATCCATGGCGAGTGGAGTGCCCGTCATTGCACGCGACCAAGGAGGTCCGTCAGACATTGTCAAGGACGGCAAGACAGGATATCTGGTGGCCCCTGACGATCTAGATACATTCGTCCGCCTGACCCTGCGCGTCGCTCGCGACGAGACTCTGCGAAACTCTCTCGCTGTGGCCGCACGCGCCTTTGCAGACGAGACCACATGGGAGAAAATCAACTGCCGTGTGGCATGGCATCTGGTCGAGGGGATGGAAACCCACAAACGCCGCCTCGAGCTACGAAGAGCTCAACAGCCGATCCGCAACTGGATCGCCACACGCTACCGCCAGGTCGAGACTTGTATCCTCTGGCCCGTCATCGAGCAGTTGCGCGTGAATGCGGCTATTGGGTTTGTCTTTGTGATGTGGATTATTGCCGTTGTGCCTCTGATTTTGCATGGTAGTCGACTTTTCAGCTTTTTCTCTGCGATACCCCTTATGTTTCAGAAAGCGCAAAAGGATCGTTTACTAAGGTGATTTTTTTAGTGACTGTTAATTTTGGTGCTTAGTTTTGGTTCCTTGTTATGATATCTACGACGCAATTGACGTTTTCCTTGCTTGATATTCAATTGATACACAAGAGTGGACAACTAGACGAATATTTCGTATACGTGTATATAATCAATGATAATGAATACCGGTATTACCGGTTGACATGTATAAACCTATAAACAGACATGACATCATAGCTAACCTTCTACCCTACTAACCCTATAGCGTTGAAACCACAAAACATGCATGAACTCGACCCAACACGCCTGCAATATAGCGGGAAAAAATATGCTTTTGTTTTTTTTATTCATAATCATCCGTACTCGGGGCTTTACCCTTGGTCTTGGCCTTTTTCCCACCTTTGAAATGCTTCTTCGACGTCGACTTGAGCTGCACCTCGGACGGATCAATGTTCTTTTCCAGAGCAACCATTAATTTCTGTTTGCGGCCCGTAAGCTCCTTTTTGACTTTGCCTTGTTCCGAGTATTGGTAGTTGAAGGGTCTGTTGAGATGCCCGATTGACGAGGAAGACCCCGGACCAAAAAAGCCCTTGTCGAGATGGCGAGATCGAGACCCCCCTTCTTGTTTGGGAATGTCTGTCAAGTCCGTGAGTAGGGATGATGCATCGTCAGCGGTTTCGGGATTGTGCTGGTCTGCTGCAGCTTTGAGGATCTGTGCGCGGCGCTTTTCGGGGAGATGTGCGAGGTTGTATAGGTCGCGGTTGAATTCCGCCGGGTCGACTGCAGCCTCGCCTTCTTCCTTTTCGGACTCGGAAGATGAGACAGGAGGAGGATGGCAGTATAGCAGTTTGCCGCTAACATAGTCCTTCAGAACATATCGTGCCGCGCGCGACTCGTCCGGCTGGCCCAGACCCGTGGTTGCAAAGCCGCGGGCTCGCGCGTACGCACGAAGCAGGTCGTTTGCGCTGGGGATGCCAGTGCCGCCTTCCTCCAAAGGTCGCGTGGCGATTTTCATGCCGTAGACTGCTTCTAAAAAGTGTTTGGGGATGCGATGCGCCACGAGCCCTGCCGGTCCTGTGAATTCGCGGAGTTGGTCAATGGGCAAGACTCCGTTCACCACTAGTTCGGCCTTGGTGCTGGCAAAGTTGGGGAATACGAGACCAGGGCAATCACAGAGAAGAAGGTTGGGCGATAGGTACAGGGTTTGGAAGTGCTTGGTTTTGCCGGGCGTCGCTGATACGGATACCTTCTTGGCTCCGAGGAGGGCGTTGATTGTGCTGGATTTTCCGACGTTGGGGTATCCAACAAGACCAATGGTTGTCTTTGCCTTTTTTTGTGTATCATCCTGGTTCTCGCCAGGTTTGGGTGCATTGGCAAGGAAAAGCTCCTCTAGTTCATCGACGTCGAGGATTCTAGTTCTCAGTGAGTTTGAGTTGTTGTTTTCCGGAGACTCGTCCTCGCTGGATTCCTCGTCATCTGCAGCCTTGCCATCTCCAAGATCCATTTTTTTCTGTGTTTCGTCTGCCAAGCCAACTCCCTCAGTGTCGTCATCCTCGTCACTGGAAGACTGCTCTTCCTCAAGAAGACGGGCCTCGTTTTGCTCCTTGGCCAGATGAGCAGAGAAAAACCGATAGCTGATGCCCTGCTTTTCAAAATAATCCGCCCAAAGCTCACGCTGCTCCAATGTCATCATATCTGCTTTGTTGACCAGCAACAGATTGCGTTTCTTTAGATCAACCTCCTTAACATACTTTTCCAAGTCTTCGGAGCGGAAGAGCAGCGGGTTTCTCGCATCCACAATCTGCACAATGAGATCGGAGCGCTCGATAACACGCCACAATTGTCTCCAAACTTCTAGATTTCGCTCAAAGGGGGTCATCAATAAATCCTGGTTTTCCTGCAACTCGGCAAGACCTCTCCTCCACTCAAGTAAACTCTCTCGCTCCATGGAATCTAGCTTTTGCGGGGTTGTCCTCTCATCCCACTTTGGCCGTCTCGGGATAGTCAGATGACCCTTATTCTTCTGCTGCTTTTTAACCGCGGACCGCTCTTCTGCCGCTGAAAGGAGGTATGGGTTCTTCTGGTCGGTATGGATGATCTTCACATTGTTTATCTTCTCAGCCGTGAAATCCGTGTCTGCCAGCTCGGCGGTGCTAAGAAATTCATCGAGGGCGGCCTGCTCGGTGACACTGCGCATCTTCACCCATGACGCTTCTTTGGCCGGGTTGGTGAGGTATGTTTCGCCGTTGATGCCCTTGCGCGCGATGGCTGCATTGTGTGAGACCTTTTTCTGGGACGAGGCTTTGCCTTTGCCAAATCGGTCGTTCATAAGGCTGTTGCCCAGCCCTACCGAATTTTTCGACTTGGCGAGCACCATGATGTCGGATGTTGTCTTTCTCTTATTCTTCTGTCTGTATTAGGAATAATAAAAAGAAAAAGAGACCAACTCTGGTTGGCCGTGGACTTGATACGCAGAAGAGAAATCCGAATTTGAATTTCAAATACAAAATTCCACATTCCCCGCTATGATTCGGATAAGATAAAATTAGTCAGCCCAATCGATAAGATAAGGGGCACGTGACGCGATTTCCGCCCACTTTTTTTGAAAAAATAGAGGGGTCACTTCAATGTTTTTAGAAGGGCGAAATATTTCGTTTGCTGCGACTCCAACTGAAAAATAGCATAATTGAACCGTCAAAATGCCTCCTCGACGGCAGTGGATGTGAGTTTTTGCTTTTTTAATTCTTAGCTCACACAGTCCGCTGACAAGAGACTTTTCCAATTGCAGAGACAAAAAAAGCGCGGCCAAGTTTCAACTCTTCCACAGATCGCAACATGATCCCTTGATCCACGACCCAGAAGCAGACGACCGCTTTTTATACCAAGTATCCGGCCCTAAATCAGACAACAAGACCCTTGATTCATCTGCCTCGACCACATCCCACAAATCCTCGCGGCACCTGGTCGACTTGGAACAAGAGTTTCAAGCAGAAAGCGTCCGCAAGAATGAAGGCGAGGCGGCAAACTATGGAATTTACTACGATGATTCCAAATACGACTACATGCAGCACCTGCGGGAACTGGGGACCGGTGGTGGAAATGCATACTTTGTCGAGGCCACAGCCAAGAAAGGAAAGGGCAAGGAAAAGGCAGTGAAACTGGAGGATGCGCTGCGGGATTTTAATATTGATGATAATAATGATTCCAAGAGCCAGATTGCCGGTGACGGCGGTGCAAGTGTCTATGGCTCCCAATATGCTCCTTCGGGCATGTCGTCTTACTCGAGACAACCGACGTATCAGGATCAGCAAAATATCCCAGATGCCATTGCGGGATTCCAACCGAATATGGACCCTCGTCTGCGTGAGACTCTGGAGGCTCTTGAGGATGAAGCCTTTGTCGATGACGAAGATGAAGAGGACGTTTTTGGGGCGCTCGTCAACAACGCCGAAGAAATGCATCCGGGAGACTGGGAGGAAACCTTGTACGACTATGCAGAAGAAGACGAGGGCTGGGAGTCTGATGTCACAGAAAAAGCGTTCCCTCAGAAAAATACAGCAAAGACACTCGATTCCAAGGACAGTAATGCACAGACACACGCCCCCTCAGAAATGCCCAACCACGACCAACCGGTCCCAGACATGGCACCGGAGAATTCAGACTGGATGAGTGAATTTGCCAAATTCAAGAAAGACGCCAAGAGCACCCCCAACGTACCAGCTGCAGGCCCCGAAGCCGCTGAGCGACGCACTGCTGCATCGACCATGTTCACGGCCGGAGGCACCCCAATCCGGAAGAAGAAGCGCAAGGGCGCCATGACAAACCCGTCGGCGTACTCGATGACATCGTCTTCGCTTGCCCGGACAGATGGGCTGCGGCTGTTGGATGACCGGTTCGACAAGGTCGAAGCCATGTACGCGCTTGACGAAGAGGGCGAGTATGACGACGCCAGCTTTGCAGACGGCGCATCGATGGTCAGTGGCATGACTGGAATGACTGGCATGACCGGTGCATCTGCAGCGTCCTCTCAAGCGCCTAGCCTAGTATCCAGGCGTGATTATGGCGACGTCCCTCTTCGCAGTGATTTTGACAACGTCATGGATGATTTCCTATCTGGTTGGCAGGATCGAAGTAAGCAGACAAAGCACAAAGGTGCCAAGGCCAAGAGAGGGAAAAATGGCAACGAAGCTATTGGGATTGCCATGCTCGACGAGGTTCGACAGGGGCTGGGACCTGCCAGGATTTCTTCTAAGAGCAGAGCATAGATCAAGCTTTTTTATTCTTGATTTCTCTCCCAAAAGTTTTTTTTTCCAACATATACTCGGAGTTGGATAGACGGTTAACGATTTTCTTGCAGCCTACGATTCAACTTGTTTATTTATTGTTTTATAATGAATTATGATTCTGAATGGGTATCATTTTAGGTTATTAAGCTCTAGTGATTCCTATTATACAATACATCACACTATAATACAGCATTGAACGTATACCTATAACGCACCACCCACCTTTTCAACAATCCACATGGCAAGTCGCACATTCCAACCCACCCTGCGTTCTGTCCTGCGAAGGTCTTCTCTCGAAACAGGCTGTGCGTCCTTTTGCAACCATTCGGATTCCTCTCCGAGGCGTTTTTTCAACTTCTCATCCGACGTTACAACCAAAGCACCAACCTCCAGATCGAGACTGTAGCTGCGCTTTGTGTAATTGCTGCTGCCGACAAATGTCAAACTAGGGTATTTGTCATTGGGAAGCGTGATCCAGAGGCCCTTGGCATGGTAGGTCCAACCTCCCGGTTCCCCGACAGTTCCGCGACGCCATTCTTTTAGATGAATCGAGTTTGTGCGCTGTGCTTCAGCGACACGGTCCAGGAATTTTGCGGATAGGTGCGTGTATGCTGCCGGGAGCATGCCGGATACCCCCGGAGAGCCATAGAATCCATTGGCCCATGGGGACGCGGTGAGAACAGTGCCTTGTGTTTTTGTTGTTGGTTGTGCTGTTGTGCTCGCAGAAACTTGCGATGTGCTTTGTATCAGCAGCGCTGACAGAGCAGGGTGTATGTTAAAGTATCCCGCCGTAAAGAGCCAGCTTGAATCTTTAAATGCAGGAGCGCTGACAAGCAGCCGCAAAATACTTGAGACTGCAGGGAATTCGGTAGATGTGTCGGGCTTGAGCAGAGGTGTGAATTGTGCTACGGGATATACAAAGGTCTGATCCGAGTCGCGAATAGGAGTACGCTTTTCCTGCCGATTTGGTTGGATTAAAGAGTCCAGTTTTGACGACGCATGGGTTATGAAGCCTTCCGGATCGTCCAAAGGCGAGCCTGATCCATTAGACGTGGGCCAGACTAGATCGTAACCTCCAAGCTGAGCTGAATTTGGAAGAACCTGAAAGCTCAATTGGCAGACCGCATGATGGATTCTAGCGTAGTATTCGGCTAGTTGTTTGGATGCAAAGACATGATACCGGTCGACACGGTTTGTAAAATAGTCCTTGGATAAATTGGCCCTAAGGTAGTAGTCCAAGTCAGCGCCATTGAAAAAAAAAACTCAATGCATCTGCGTGTGTCTCACCCGGAAAGTATTATCTCATCGTCAATCCCGTACAGCTTCATATGCTGGAGACCCCATCCCTCATTGATACGGCGCGGAACGTACTTTTTGCGTAAACCAGTAAGGTTCGGGGTGTGAAACATGCGGATTTCGACCCGGTCAGAGCCATGTTCTTCGACTAATTGCGCAAGAAGCGACGCCGACGAAGGGTTGGGGGTCTCTCTCGTGCCTCGAAGACAATCGGTTAGAATCGATACTTTGAGATCTGGGTTGTCGCGCAATGCTTGGTTCAATGTGTCGATCAGCTCGTGCTCTGTTTTGCCAATGTATAATGTCGACAAGTAAACTCGTCGTTTCGCATTGCGGATTTTGTTCTTTTGTATTTCAAAAAACAACACATCAGCTCAAGCTCCTCCCTTCAAGATCTTGTAGTTGCTAACCTTCAATGTCTCGTAGAACACGCTAGGTGATTCCAAAATAGTTATTCGAGAGGCCGGCACTTCGAAGCGAGGAGCGATATGATCAAGCTCGACTGTTAAGCCCCCGAGAGGCGATGCTGGCGAGACCGCAGAAGCGTTGGAGCTGGTATAAACAGAAAACCGGCGGACAGCGAACTGTTTTTGGACGACAGCAGGCCTTTTGCACGTGCACCGCACGGTATACGCTCCTGCGCGCTTGAACATCCTTCTTCTTTAGCTCGGATTTCTCATCTGTATATCGAATACATTCGGAGCAGCGTTCAAATTGGGAGTTTTCCATGAAATGAATAATAGTTACTTTCCTCAGACTGCAAACACTGCAAACAGAGCCGCTTCTGAGAACTGCGACGCTATGCCCCATTAGGTTGGATGCCGAGCCGCCGTCGACGACATCCTCGACTTCCCAAGCAACTGCGCCCGGAAAGACCGTCATAGCGAGCAATTGGCTGAGGGCCGCTGTCATTCAAGATGTCGACGATCTCTAGAACCCTCAGGAACTTGTGGAAGATTGGTGTGAAGGTAAAAATATTATGTTTCACCCTTTTCGCGAACTGTCCAATGCTTACTCTCTGTTTCGTAGGATTATGGCCACCAAATGCAGGTACGTGCAACACTCATCTCCCCTTTGAAACCGTGGCTAGAAGGCTAATATGTCTTTTCATAATAGTACATCGGTGAGAATCCCTGGGAAAACAAAACTCGCGAAGAGAAGTCCATGTTATTAAACCGCAATTCGCAGGTGACACCAAAGCCGGAACTTTGATCGGTCTCGACCGCTACGGAAACAAATACTTTGAAAACCTGGAGGAAGAACTGCCTCGTGAGTTGCATTAGCATCTGCGCGAACCGTGTCAGCTCTTAACAAATTGGCTTTAGTGCGTACCCGGTGGATCGACTACAAGGACAAGGAATTCGACCCGAGTCAGATTGAGCCTGGCTGGTATGTATAAAGACAAAAGCATTTCGCCAATGGCAATGGTTTAGTTGACTTTGATTCTTAAACGTATAGGCACGCTTGGATTTCATACATGGTTGATGCTCCCCCCTCGGCCGACAAGATCATGCAGACTGGCATTCGCACCTGGGAACTGCCTGAGCATCGTACAAACCTGACCCTATCTCGTGGCGCCTACAAACCGTACTCAACGTGAGTTTTTTCCCTTCTAAATTAGCCTGGCTGACAAGCTAACGATGTTGCAAGTGTCCGACCCAAGTATTCCGCTTGGCAGCCCGTTGCTGCTTCCCGATAGATTTGTACAATTCAATTGACGTTTATTTCATTCATGTCCTACTTCCTTTTGTAAAGATTCTGTCTTTCTTTTCAAATAAACATTTTTTAGGTGTCTACTGTGTTTGGTTTTGCGCTACGTAGATATAAAAGCATCGACATTCCATGTCTACAATCAAGCCGAGGTAAATGACTTCAATTGATGAGATCCGTATGACTACAAAAGATAAAATTACGTAAATTAGGTAACGAGATCCGATTTATATCGCAAAGTTTTTTAAGTACGTATATACATTAAAGCCATCGATTCACGTTTTATAAGACATAGCTGCCACTACCCAGATTCCACCAATGCCGAATGGGTTTGCGATCTTCCAGCTCAACGCACCACCACAAGACATCCTTGGTCTTTTCAAGCTGGGAGCTTGCCTCATAAGCTCTAGATAGCGTGAACCAAGCTTCGGAATTGTCCCACGAGCTTCCGGTTTTGGTCAACATGGAAAGAAGCCCGTAGGCCCTGTCGCGCGCTGCAAGCCGACTCATGTATCTTACACGATCGGCTTTGGGGTCAACGTTGATCTGTTTCTCGGCCAATTGTATGGAGGGATCGGTATCCTTCTCGGCGGTATCTACAGAGGAGTTTGTATATGTCTTTTCCGTTGTAGTTGCAAGTTTCGCAGATAAGGATGTTGGAACACCAGCATCTAGTCGAGGCGGCAAGGGCTCGGCTGGGATTTTCTCTTCCCAGATATCCAAAAGCAAATTTGATAGTCCTATCGTTGCCCTTGGATGATCAGGGAAACGCGTGATGGCTTCTTCGTAAAACTCCATTGCCTCATGCGGTGAGGACTGCGCCTGTGAAAGAGCCCCTCGCTCAGCATACACATCTCCCCAGAGCTCCTCGGAGCTCTTGTATACTCCCCACACGCGCTCTGAAAAAGCACGAGCCGAGGAATCCTGGGCAGCAACCAGCGTTTCGAATTTCTCAACTTGTTTCACTGCTTCTTGGCAAGCTTCGCGCGCGTCTTCGAATAAGGAAGCTCGGCGGTACAAGCCCGAAATGAGAAGCCAGACTTTCACTAGCACTGCGAGAGCGTGTTTTTGCGCTTGAGCAGCGGGGAATTTGTTAAGCGACTTGGTTGGAGACTCGAACCGATGAGGCGAAGGCAAGCGAACGTCCTGCTCAGGAGGCTGTCTCGCATGACCGGCCGGGAGAGGCTCGCGCGTGTGATCTTGGTTGTGTGCTACAGCAGGCAGACGCTGCTTTGTGTTTTGCTTGGCGCCAGCCGGGTGACTAGGAATATCACTCACGGCAATACCGATATTATCAATCGAGCCATTTTCAGACCCTTCTAATTGCTCTGCTGGCCCGATTGAGCCGTTTAGTTTAGGCCCTTGGCTTGAACGCTGCTTGTGAAGAGCGTGGTGGTGGTGGTCTTTTTCATCCGTCACTTGAATCGATGGAGCATCAGTGTCGGCCGCAGTACGCGTTGGAAGAGGTGGTATATCGTCAGAACCATTGGAGTTTGGGGCTTTCGATGCCTTTTTCCGTCCAAAAATACTGCCCCGGAAACTCTTCACTGTGCCAGAAGCGCTCTTTGGAGGACCCAAATGCTGTTGAGTTCCATTGGTTTTTTGAGGAGGAACTTCAAATTCCAAATCCTCAAACAAGGCAGCGAAGAGAGAAAGGAGTTGATCGCTGTGATTTACAGCGCCTTCAGGGCCATCGATGACTTCCATGAGAGCGATTTGGGTCATACGTGTTTCGATAATGCGCTCCTTTTCTCGGCCACGCAAGTGGTGCAAGAACTCTTTCTTCGTATCCCCAGACCCTGGTCTTTCTTTATCTTTATGGCCACGTCTGCCACTTTGGGCAAATGCGGTGAGTGTCGAAGGGAATTGTTCAAAAGCAGCCTCGCAAGACCGGCCAGCGACGCCAAATTCTTGCTTTGCGCTGAGAAGCAGCGCGAGGAGATGCCACAGAGGCACCAAGTCTTGCTCCCGTGAGAAACTAGTGCCGTCAAGCTCAGAAGAAACATGCGTTGATTGCGCCCAGTCATCTTTGGTTGACAGTGCCGTCCTGACGTGGAAAATCGCGTTATCCAAATCCCGAGATTCTGCGTATAAAAGGGCGAGGGCGTAGCGTGTGGCGATGTTATTCTGTGCTTTGAACGCAGGATCAATGCTCTTTTCCAAGTTCTCGATAGCATCTGCTCGGATATCGTCACGGGACTCGTTGATCGGCGTCCATCTAGACCAGTTACCCAAACCAATGCCAATGGCTCGATAAGCCATGGCAATAACTTTAGGAGATACTGGGCTTGATTGGTCACTGGCATTTGATTCGGGATCAATGCTTTTATCTATATATTTCTCTAGAATGGCAGTGAGGTCTTTTGCTTTTTGTGCTTCATTTTCTGCGCCGTAGCAACAAAGTAGGAGCACACCCTCTGAGACGGTTTGAAGCAGGATTTCATTGCTTTCCAGCTCGCCAGTCTCCGCTGCTTTCTCTGCCCTATCCTTTGCATTGACGACAATTTCAATGTACGTGTCGAGTGCTTTCATAGCCAGCTCGAACTCGGCCAAGGAAGCATGCACATGGAACAGTCGCCGCATAATTAAATGAGAGTGGTAGGTTTTGGTGGCGGCTCGGTAGAGTATCTGGAAAAGTTAGACCTAGCGTGGTTAAAACTTTTGATTATACTTACATCTAGAACATTATGACCAATTCCATCCTGCCCCCCTTCCCCAAGGTCGTCGTCTCGCCAACTGGGGCCACACAGTACTTCCCAGTTATGGATTACCTCTTCGACCCATACCTCAACCTGAGGATTGCTAGCGTTGGCTGTGGGGAATCGAATTTCTCTCAAGAGAGCACTCTCACACACAGTCTCTACACGGCGAAGCTCTTCGGCTAGCTGACTGCGTGAGGATCCGTTCGATGGAGGGAAATATTCCATGCCGTTCTGCAATATCGTGGACAAGAGGCCGAAATATGACATCCACATAGTGAATGGGGAGCCCGACTCCGAAGATCCAGCAGACTGATTCCCAGATGTGATATCCCGTCGCTTGACATGCGGATGTCCGGACCAAAATCGAAAGGCTTTCAGAGCCAGTCCAATTTCGAACGCGTTGTCGTCTCTGTCCCCAGGGTCGACTACCTCGCTTGCCACTAGTGCTACCTTTGAAAGGAATTTTTCTGACCAGTACAAGGCCTGGGGGCATGATGCTAATGCGGGGTTTGGTGTAGAGAGCCGGGGTAGGATGGATGAAGCTGTTCTCAAGGCGTCGTCCGTACCAGAAACAACCGATTGCGCGGCACCTAGCCAGAAGTCAGCAGCAATCCAGGGTAGACGCCCTTTCAACCTATACTCTTTATATAGCCTGCCTTCACTATGCATATCTCGGTCCATTTTGTGATGTTGTTTTTCCCGTCTGCGAGAGCATTGATTGTGGACTCGTCAAAATCATTGGGTAGACGCCTGACAGCTAAACCGGGCTCTGACAGTGTCCAATGTATCCAACCCAAGCAGACATGAGCTTGGAACACGTCCTGCGGGGTTGCGCCGGTTTCTTCAACGGCTGCGAGGAGGGTCGGGATCAACTCGGACAGATTCGACACCTGGTTCGGGGCTGCTTGGCCCTTTGCTGTGCCGGGTCGCGTTTTGCTGATGTGGGCGATGACTTGGACTTCGGCGGCCGCAGTCTGAATCAGACCTGCAGGTTGCTCGTTAGAGAGGATTATCAAGTACAACAAGCAACATTACATTTCCGATGCGGCGCATGCTTTGTTATTTTGCGGATCAACTCAGGGATCTCGCTCCACTTGTCCTCGCTGCGAGCGTTATCCAGGGCATCGATATAGCCCTGAGCTTTCTCTATTTCTTGGCCCTAGAAAACCACGCAAGATTAGAACCAGTTCGGATGAACACAGGAGCAATTGCGGAGTTTGAGGGGAGGAGGGAGTTATGTAGGAGCCTACCGAAGTAGCAGCACTCATCTTGTGTTGAGACAAATGGAACGTTCACAACGGTCCATAATCCGAATGACAACTGAAAGATGAGAGCGACCCTGGAGGCCGTTGACGAGCATGGGGTTATACAGAGTGAAGCATCCAAGGGTATAAGCACTGCAGGCAGGAGAGACACACAGGCTCCTTCCTGCCCTAAAGCGCTCCCGAGGCCGACGCTGAGGGCGGTCAAGGCCCACCACAGCCACGGTCCATGTGCTGCCGCCCGCTCCTGCCGCCTCGGGAGGGTCCGAGCTTCTGACTCCGCATAGAAAAAAAAAGTTTCATGTGAAGAACCTCACCTTTCTCTTGAAGTATACCTATGGTTGTTGCCTTGAGCTGTATAGCTGTCAGCCCAATGCGCTCCTCCAATTCGCTCCGTGCTATCACCCACCGCCTTACAACGACTCCAGTCCAGGACCTCCCGCATGTGGCTTCGTATGTCGCGGCGTCGCTCGGCGACTGTAGTGATATAATCTCCTCCCCGCAAGCCAAAAAAGCTGCCAATTCGGACGACAACGATGCTCTACTTGTCAACAAACTCAAGGCCCGCGTGACAAGCCTGTTACAGGATCGCACTCCGCAAGGTAGATGGACCGGAGTCGTTCTGGTCAAGGCGACGGTAGAAGCTGGCCAGTGGGAAATTTTACACGAGTGTGCTCCTTGGGTTCGCGGGCTGTTGTCGATTCTTGCTGTACGTGGGCATTCTGCGTTTGAGATTGCGTATATATACATATATATATGTATGTATTTATGTGTGCGCGCTAACAAATTTCGACCAGAAACCCGACCCGATATCGACAAAACGGCTGTCCATTATAACTTTGACTCGCATTTTCCATCTTACATATCAATACCCAACATTGGTCCGAGAAATAACGACCCCGAGTTTGCCGACATTCATCACGGCTCTGTTGAATCTGGTCACCGTGAAGCAACCGAACGGCGGGCAATCGCCGTCAAAAGAACCTCTGCTTCTGGAAACTGTTCTATCGGCTTTCACAGAACTCATCATTCGGCACCCGACCATATTCCGCCCTTTCTCCAACCAACTGCAAACCCTGCTGCTGCCAATTGTGGGCTCTTCTGATCTCAGCACTTCCCTATCCTCAGAGACCGTCCATCTCGCACAAGCCCTTTTCGTGTCCTTGCATCACTGTGCCCCGAAAAACACATCAAGCGAAAAATGGATAAAGGACTGCAAGAATACCATCACTTCCATCCACCAAACTGCAGACAATATCTTCCGGAGTGTGGTGGAACAGTGGGAATCATCCAATCCTCAGTTTAAACCGGCCCAGAGCTCGATGGTTCAAGGTCCGACGCCCGGAGACGATGGATCAAATGCTTTAGGTCTCCCACCATGGCAAGGGATCAATGCAGGCGCGACAAGGGTAGTGACGCTCCTCAGCCTGCTTTCTCATTTCATCTCGGCGCGAACACAGTCCGTAGTCAACATCCCCATCGGAGCTATCCTGGATTTGACGTCTCGACTAACAGCTGTCACTTTTCCCGCGGCTGGTGACGATAATACTCAGGCGAATCGAGAATTCAGCCGAGATGAGCGAGTGGCGCTCTGGAACGAGCTGCCGAGGATCCATACTGCATGTATAGATCTTTTTCGTGCAACTGCCAGGACACTTGGGTCGAGTCTGATATCTGTTGCGCAATCCATTCTCGAACAAACGACCTGGGTTTTCGAAGCAGAGTTTTTCAATGCCCATCTCCGCACATCTTCTTATCTATTGACGACTGAAATCCTACCATTGGTAGGACCTTCAATGTCAAAAGCACATGTCTTCTCCGTCGCTACTCTGATCCGAAAATGCTGTCACGACCTTATACCAGCTGATGACAGCCGAACTCCTAAAACTCAGCATTCAGAGTCCAAAGGAAAGTCCAAAGGCACGCAAGCTATGAACGTGGATGCCTTTCTCAACCCTGCCCATAATGTCACCCAAACGAAAGATCTTGCATCAACAGAGACGTATGCAGCAGCCCTTAAAGTCCTTCCTCTCCTGTACAATTTCCTGCCGATTGGATATATTCCGTTACCGCTGCGAACAGAGATGGATCGAGCCGCTATATTGACTGCAGATCGGGCAGCAATGAGCTCCAGTGTGATGAACCCTATGCCCCCCGTCAAAGGGCGCAGAACTACTCCAAGTATTTTACCATTCCTTGCGCGGAGGCATTCCAAAGAAGTGGAAGTTGAATGTTTGCTTCGACCTCGAATGCCGGTTATAATTGGAAGTGCCGGCGGCGTTTACGAGGCAGATGACTACGAAGAAGAAGAAGACGACTCGAACCATGTTCCTGTCACTGTTTCTGCTCTCAGCAACGTTCAAGACGTGCCATTGGCGGCAACAAATGAGACTGAAAATCCCACAGCACAGTTACACAGTAAGAGGGATAATTTTGACGAAAGCAATCCCAAGCGCCCAAATGATCTACCTCAGGAACCACAACTGGCCAAAAAGGCGCGTCTTGAAGATGGAACCTTTTCCACCACATTTCGATCCACGCCCGTAACCCTGTCGCAAGTAAGCTCTTCGCCTGCTGTTGCCCCATCGGTATCAGCGCCGTCTCTTCCGACTGTCGGCAGCTCAGTTACAGCTCCTCAGGTTGAATCCTCAGCTTTGCCTGGAGCTGTCGATGAAGCTCAGAACGATGAGGACAGCGATGAGGATATGCCAACTTTGAATCTCGAGCCGGATACTGACGACGACGACGATGAATAGAACATGATTTTATCAGAAAAGTTTATGTATAGAAATGTGTCATTGATGTATATATAGCCCGCTAGATTTGCAAACAAAAAAAAGTGTCACGTTCAGACCTTTCACATCTATACCGGTACCTCCAACCCATCCACCTCATACTATTAAATGGTGGAGCTTCTTTGTGAAGAGAAGCTCTCGACGGAAATCTATTGCTGGGGAGACCACGTACTACCATGGAATTGAGGAAAATTGGATGTTTTTATTATTGATGCTCTACCGAAGACGAATCCCACTTTGCCACCAAGTCTCACCATTCCACTGCTCAACCCACGAACTCCTCCAACAATACCAGCCTTCCTCCCAACCCTCCACGCCCCACCACGAAGCCAGGCCGCTAATGGGGCTAATCGGTAAAGGCTCAAAAGTCCACAGCCCACTTCGAGCGAAATCGTCGGCGATGAGAGGGCCGGTGAAGTAGAACCATAAAAAGACAAAGATGAAATTGAGCGCGCAGTTAGTAAGGGTGCGGCGTGTTTTTTGCTGGGAGAACAAGAGGCCTTGGGCTAGAACAGCAATGCCCTGGAGGAAGAAGAAGAGGAATGTGTTGAAAGGCTTGGTGTCTGCAAAAGCAGTGTAGCTCCCCATAGCGTGGACCAAGCCGCTTATTGAAAATGCAACAAGGACTTGGAGTAGGCGTCGAGCCAGTGTGTAATAGGAGTGTTCTTGTTGTTTTTGACCTGGAGTAATGATACGGGGTATCATCAAATGTGAGATGAATCGTCCGCTTTCGGAAAATCCAAATCGAAACAGCTGATGCCACCAAGTATTCCAGGCACCTATCAACCCATAATCCAAAACAGAGCTCGCCAGTCCGAATGTTGGTGGATAGAGCCACGCTTCGTCAAGCGGTTGGTGGGTGATACTCCGGGAAAATCGCGGAAAGGCGAGAGACAACCCAAGAAAGAAGAGAGGGTCCAACGATACAATAAAATCCAAAGCGAAAATAACGGCCGACATGGTGAGTAGTAATCGATAGATGCGGACCAAAATCGGGGAAAAGGATAGTATGGCAAAGGGCCATGGTGGTGGTGGGCAGTTTTCCACAAACCCCCAGAAATACTGGTCTCGCATCATGAGAATTTTGATGATATCCAAAGCCATATAGGCTCGTGAGAAAGAGTACAAGGCTTGTCGTAGCCTTGTTGACGAATCCTGAACAACTACGGGCCTTGATGCTGTCATTTGTCGAGAATTCTCTTGGTCCCCAGTGTCATTCAGGACATCATCTGGGGGAGGCGGTGCTGATCTGGCCCGCCAGTTCCAATTTGGACCTCGAAAATTGAAAACAAGATCGAGCACCCAGTCAACACGGTGCGGAAATGAATCTGGGAATGACTGCCAGTGGTAGACTTTTCTTTTGCCCTTTTCTCCTAGGACCGCAACTGGTGATGTCTCGGAGTCATCTTTTGTATCATTCAGCTCCAAAACCCCCCTAGATTGAACCGACTTATGCAAAGGTGAACTTGACGGCTGAACATATTCTTTCTCGATTCTCTTAAAGTCTTTCTGGGCATCATTAAAGACGAGTATAGTCGAACTCCATATTAAAAACCACGTCGTAAGCAATCCAACACCATACCCATTTCCGGGTCCAATAAATCGCACATAAAGTACTGCATAAATGCTAAAACCAGTGATTATCGCATGAAATGCATACCGCACGAGCTGGGATTGAAATGTGTTTGTAGGACTGAAAAGAAGCGGTATGAGTACGAGACAGATTACACCCAATATGTGCTTCAGGAGGAGGGGAGAAACTGATCCTTCATGGAGTTGGGTATCAATAAGCTCCTGCCTGAACTCAACGAGGTCGTGATGAGACTGAAATGGGATTTCAGTCATGATTTTTAAATGCTATCTGTACTATTGCAGAAAACCGGGCGAAGAATGCAGGAAAAAAAGCGCCAACCATAGCAACTGATTAAAAATAGAAGAGGAAAATGGCAATAACAATGCGAATGATACTTGTTGTGGTTACTCTGATGTATCAAAAGCAGTAATGAAGCTGAGATTTGCAGCACGGCAGCCAATGAAATGGCAGCATTTCTCGATTGGGCCCAGACCGCGCTTTGCTATTTACGGTTAGACTGTATTAGCCAGGGTGAGTTAATGAAAAAAAATAGTTGGATTTCATAGCAGCATTTGCTATTCTGCTTAATTATATGTTGGATGTGATCTTGTTTCCGCTATTGCCACTCGGCGTTGAATGTCAACTTGTCGAAACATAAGGGGTGTTTTTATGAACTGTAATGTTCCATTCATGTTGCGATAAATTTCAACTCATTGAGCAAATCCCGAGCACTGCGGAATGTGCCTTGGATTTACTATTTTTCAACTATCTGGCTAGTTAGATATCCTTAGTCTTAGGGATTGCGCGGAGCTAAGAAGTATTCCCGGTCACCTAAAATTACTTGTTCTTTATCGTTCTCTTGGATATCACTGTAATAGGATGAATTTCTCGACTCGGATTATTTATTTTGTGTTGAAAAATGAAGAAGGAAACACTTGATAGCCATGATACATAGCTTTTCCATGCGTAGTGATGTTGGACACAATGTGAGAAGTGACAAACGCTTAGAGGATAGCCATTAAATTAACCTGAGCCTACGGGGGACCGTATAACGCGTCCCTTCCTCGAAATGATCCCCACCATTCTCTAGAGTCCGGATATCGACTTTCTGACAGGTGATATTCGATTGGGTGTTGGCAGGCCAGTTCTCTTCTTGTAAAGGTGCCTGGCCTATTAAGACGCAAGATCCATGGAGTGGATGGATCACTTAGATTTCCAGGGCTATCAAAGCAGATTCTGTACGTTTCATAAAGGTCGTCCAGATGAAATATACTTCAGGTGGGGTATCTTGCTGGTTATGCAGCTGAACACAGAAGCAAATTGGCCCTCTTGTAGGTAAATCGCCTTCATAGTTAGGCTGGCAAGCTGTGTCATCCGACTGAAAAAGGCAAAAAGTGAAGCCTCATCAGTACAGATACCACTCAGTCGACAATGCCGTAGTTGAGATAGATGGTCCAATTTCGCAATCTCAGTGAAGAAACTCTCCTCCGCTGCCTGTGCTTGGTTTTGATGGCGTCTATGTTGAAGTTTGTACCAATGTAGCTCACGGGTTTCAAGGTGGGAGCATAGTTCTAGAAAACGCCTAATATCTCTGGTATAGCGTTCTCCATGGCTCATATAATTGGGTATCTGGCTCATCGGCTCATCCTCAATGTGATGTGATAGACTTAACGAGAGGCAGGTCAAGTTCGCTAATGCACAAGATATGTTCGTATAATCTAGAACAGGTGCTATCTTGTTACAGCCCAGACTGCAGCGAATAGTACTGGTGAATACATCCAGTTTTTGGACAGGAAGGGCGCTATCTGCAAGAGCTTGACAGACAACTTCAAAGGTCTGAGATGCTGTTTGCCACACTGGCTTCCAATTGCGGATATATTCGGAAGGTATAGTACTACCACTATCAGCTCTGCCTTGGACTGACAGAACAATGGAATTCAAACCCCCGTGTGCTGAATTTAGGCGGAGGTTTGTAAAAGCCTCGGTAAGAAGATCCTTGTTAGACCAAGTTACACGTGCCGACATTGTACCGACAATAAACAGATTCTGCACATAGCATCCCATCCATTGAGGCTGTGTCATCTGTACCAACTCCTGCAGTTGTGTTGTTGTTGCCCAGTCCACCGTCTTGCTTTCGAAGTAACTCTTCCACGTCTTTTGAATCGATTTGGCGTCAATCGTTTGTGAGGCCAAGCGAAGGTTGCAAATGTCTCGAAAACGCAGCCGACAAATGATGTTCTCCAGGAGCTCTGGAGGTAGCTTCTCTAGCGCTGATGGCGCTTTTGTCGAGGCCATGGTGGTTAAGGGTTCTAGAATTTGGATGAGTTAAGAAATGAAGGGTAGAGAGAAAAAGGCCTAGGGAGGCAATAGAAATAACTATAAACTATGAGATTTGAATAATTGAGCTAATATTTCAGACAAAGACTAGGCAGCACAGGCAAGCTTGGAGGCAAACAAACCCTTAGCAATGTATAATATAATGCAATAAAAGGATAAAAATTTAGGACTATGACTATATGACTAACTGAAATAAGAAATGTAAATATAATATAAGATATATTTACTATTATAACTTAGCGACTGTAGTAAACCTGGAAATATTTTTAGACATATGTGTTTTTGGTAAAATATGTATAAACAAAAATAATTCCTTTGGTGATACTAAAGGGACAACAAGGCTGAGGACAAACAATAGTGATGTTGCTACATCTAAAAGTACCCACCAGCAGAAAAAGTCATTTTTTCTAGGAATTAAATGGATAGTTGTGTTTAAGAAATAGTTGGATTGATGAATGGTATTGTTTGTCGTGATAGTTTTTATACTAGTGGATAACAAGTTAAAGTGCTGCAGCATTACGAAAGAGAACAACGTAGAAAAAGCTGATTGAAAAGGCACCCATTTGCGTTTGCTCTAACTTTCTCCTCCTGGACACTCTAGATCCCTTCAATACTGCTAACTGCTCGGTAATGGGTGGCTCATGTGCCTCGGACGGCCTAAACGCCTATAACGCCCTTTTAGAAACTTCTCAGAGACTTTTGATAGATAGATAACATATCATCGTCTCTTGGAGCAAAGCGTATGTAAAATTATTTACCGGAGCGATTTCTTGACTAATTTGGACGACAAAGAAGAGTCCCTGTAGTCTATCTAGACTCTGTGTCATAGAACGGCGTAGACTTATCTTTATACTCGATATATAACTACTCCACGATAGGAGGAAGGCTAATATCCTTAATCCATTTGACCCTTTGATACTCAAAGAGTACTGATTCCGTGTTTTTCCTGCTTGAGTTGAAGATCGATTCATTGGGTGGGATGGTTTCAATGCTCGGATCGTTAGGTGTTTACTTAGAATTGTCGCCGCTATAATGTCATTTGTGAAAGCGTTAAATGTAGACTCCGGGTCTCTTGACAGACCAAGGACTATTTTTGTCAGTCCGGCATTTTTGGCGTTTAGTGCAAATAAGCTTAACTTCAAACATGTCAAATCGACTGTGCCACCATTGTTGATTAGATTCTTTAACAGCATAGAGGTGGGTTTTCTGGTGGGTCAAACTCTTTTAAATGATCCTTAACAGACCTAATTTCATTTGGTAAACATGACTGTAGTGAATCAAGCGCATCTTTAAAGCTTGATATATGAACGTGTGGGAACAAGATTTGTTTTTGTCCTTTGAGCCAACGTAGAACTGGCTCGGGGAGGTCGATCGGCTGTTCTCAATCTGTTGAAGATACAATGGTTGCTTCAAGTGCTTCCAAGGCCAAAGAGATAATTTCCATAAGCTCTTCATTGCTGTGTGGCTTTTTGTCGAAGATCATAACATCCCAAATTCTATAATAGGCTATTTTGCCTGGACTTTGACTCAAGTCATCGTCCTTGAGAACTGTGGGTATAAGTATCTATTTGACCTCCAATCGCCTAACGGCCTGCAACTTGTACTCAATCCGAACAAATGGAACATGTTTCCGCCGATATTCTTCGAGTAAATAGCCTTCCATCCAAGGGATATCTCTATCGCCGGTCGTACGAATGGCGACCACCAGTGTTCTTTTTTAACTTAAACTGATAGGGGAATTTGCAGCCTGTTAAAACATATACTGAGGATGGCATACTAGAAGCATAACCCCCTAATATCTCGGTTATCGTGGCTTGTCTCATGAGCAAGAAGAAGAACAATCCCTTCATGACAAAGACTCCCAGTTCGTTTGATGTCGGAGTAACGGCATGTTCGCAGACCGAGCCCCTGACAACGCCAGCATTATTAGAAACACGCTCATTGGAGAATTAAATCAGGCACTTACAGTTTTCCTTCTGGTGTCTTTCTATTTCCCTGCGGATTTTGTTATTGGTAGGGTGGCCGAGTGGTCTAAGGTATGCAAAACGTTCCGCTAGTATGGTGAACATTTGCTAAGAAATCGCATAGGCGATTGACTGTACGTACCTCTCTTGGAGGCAACCACCACCACCCCGTACCCATCACTAACTGATTCCTCAGCGAACTATTTCTGATATCAATTCTCTTCGGAGGCGTGTGTTCAAATCACACCCCTATCGACATTCTTTTTTTTATCGTTTATGCGGTGACGGATGTGTCGGTGGGTTTCTCCAGAGCGGAAATTCTTGGCTCAAGCCCTAACTCAGACGTTCCCTACCAAAACTCATAAGCAGGTTTGTTTATGTCAAAGGGACTATTTCTTGCTCAATTTCTATCTAATGGATGTTACTTGTAATACTCATTATTTCGTGGCTTCCCTTCGCTTCTGTCAACCCTCGGTAGGAGTAATGGGGGGGTGGTTTTGGCTAAAATCGTTCAAAGGAGTAGAGGAGAAGGTTTGCATGTGGTTCCGAGACTGAGCAACTCCAAAGACAGATCATTATCTGTCGGACTGTCACAAAGCTAGTGGGGCTGTCTAAGTTCTGGCTGCCCAATCAATGAAAAATGAAATCCCACTAAGATTAACCTCAGAACTATGGCGCGGGGTCACGTGAACACGCGATGTAAGTTTTGCTTTTTCGGTCGAGGGTCGATCTAAAAACATGATGCTTGATCCAGGGGAAATGATCCACTAATACCTGGGATTAAGCAACTCCCACTAGGGGATACCTTACAATAAGGAATTGAACACCGTGTCTTAAATCTAGAGTATTATGGCCCAACAAACACTTTGCAACCTTCTTCCGCGCCGCACACGCGTTTGCTAGGTTGACTCTGTTTGCGCCTCAGGCTGCCGCGCCCCGTCTCCTTCCTTCCTTTGTCCTTTCTTCTCTCCCTTAGAACTCTGAATCTTCATCCATCTTCGCTCAACCTGCTGCACCATGCCGGCCAGAAAGCGTCGTGTCGATACGATAGATTTAACCCAAGATGAGGGTTCACGTCCAGCCAAGGTTGGTCGGAGCCCTCAGCCTGGGTTTTCAGCGAGCACAAACGTGGGGCAGCGCTTTGGACAAGACACTGCTTTCGTTCCCCTCAGTCAGGCCGACTCGATTCGATTCAGTCAGCTTGATGACGATGACGCTGGTGCCGACGACCTCGTCCAGAGCACCCAGAACACTGATGACTTCAACAGCATCAGCGATTCTGAATTCTTAGGTAAGTCGTCTATCACGATCATCGCCATTGTTACTCTCGCTGATTGACTGCCAGCCGATCTCCCCACCAAAATTGTCGGAGTACAATATTACAGAGGGTTTGCTACTTTGGGTGAACATGTTGCAGTCAAGAGAGAGCCTCAGAATCCATATGACTCTAATGCTATTCGCGTACTGAATGTCATGGGTCAGCAAATTGGCCATATCCCCCGTACTGTAGCGGCAAAGCTAGCAAAGTACATGGTAAAGCCCCCGATCCATGGTGCCCGGGTCTATTCACTAAGTGAGTCTAGGATGAAAAATCTGTGATGATCGAGGGCATTCTTACTGGCGTCATTGGTACTTATGATTGCCCCCTCAAACTCAAACTTTATGCAACCCGAAATCCGGTCGAGCAAGAAGCACTGAGGCGTCGAATGAAGCAAGATAGACTGCCAATTCCGATCAGACCCCCCAAGCGCGCTGCAGAAGTAGACCGTGAACGGATACGCAAAGAAGCTATGAAACGGGGCATGGCTGCAGAGCCCGGTCGGCAGGACTCGTTTACCAATGCTGGCCGTTCTCAGGAAGCTGTCAACCCTACAAGTCTCGAAGACCTCATCAACCAAAGCAGCACCTTCAATCCTCGTCAAATGGGACAAGCGGTCGAAAAATTCGGCGTCAATGAATCGGACTTGGCTAACATGCCAATGGCTGACATCCCGTCCAGTATGAAGACCCAGCTACTTTCATACCAACGCCAGGGCTTGGCATGGATGCTAGCGAAGGAGGATCCCTCTCTTCCAGCGCAAGGTTCTCGGGACACTGTACAACTTTGGAAACGCGAGGGCAATAGATATAAAAATATTGCTACTCACTTTGCTACATCGCACCCCCCAACTCTTGCAAGTGGAGGTATTCTAGCAGATGACATGGGCCTGGGCAAGACAATTCAGGTTATCTCGTTAATAATGGCCAATTCAAAACCCAGGACCCCCCAATCTTCGTCGATTACTCTGATAATTAGCCCTGTTGGCGTTATGAGCAACTGGAAAGGTCAAATCGAGGCTCATGTTAAACCGGAGCATATCCCGAAGATACTTGTCTATCACGGAACAAACAAGAAAGGTGCAAAGTTGAGTGATTATGACGTTGTCATCACAAGCTACGGAGCACTAGCTTCAGAATATATGCCGTTTGACGGGCCTTCTGTCAAGCGTTCTTCTGGACTTTACTCTGTTAATTGGCGTCGTGTTGTGCTTGACGAAGGTCATACCATCCGAAACCCCCGGTCAAAAGGCGCACTCGCCGCCTACAATCTACAAGCCGACTCCCGCTGGACGCTGACTGGAACTCCTATCATCAACTCCCTCAGAGATCTCTACTCGCAAGTCCGCTTTCTCAAGCTTTCCGGTGGCCTCGATGACCTTGCCATGTTCAACGCCGTTCTTATCCGCCCTCTTAGCTCAGGAGACCCTGCTGGCGTTTACCTTCTCCAAGAAATGATGGCAGCGGTTTGTCTACGACGGCGTAAGGACATGAACTTCGTCAACCTGCGGCTTCCTCCTCTGAAATCTCATGCTTTACGTATCAAATTTCATACTCACGAGCAAGAAAAATATGATATGTTTCAGTATGTTCTGTCAAAACTTTATTTACCTCAGCAAGCGCTAATCAAATTTATAGAGCCGAAGCAAAGGGAATGCTCACTCAGTATCAAACTAAAAGCTCCGGGGGACCCACCTACTCGCATCTTCTCGAAGTCCTTCTTCGAATGCGTCAGGTGTGCAACCATTGGGCACTGTGCAAAGACCGTGTGACCAAGTTGACGTCTATTCTTGAACAACATAAAGTTGTGGAATTGACACCAGAGAATATAAAGGCACTTCAGGAACTTCTCCAGCTACGCATCGAAAGCCAAGAAACATGTGCAATCTGTCTTGATAACTTGGAGCAGCCTGTCATTACTGCTTGTGCACATGCTTTTGACAAAGCATGTATTGAGCAGGTTATCGAAAGACAGCACAAGTGTCCAATGTGTCGTGCCGAGATTAAAGATGCAAACAATCTGGTTTCACCAGCCACCGAACTGGGTGAAGACTCGGGGGCTAATGATGTGGATCCCAATGCAACCAGCAGCAAGGTTGAAGCCCTTATTAAGATATTGACCGCCAAAGGTCAAGCCGAGGGAACCAAGACTGTGGTATTCAGCCAATGGACTTCGTTTCTTGATATTTTGGAACCCCATATCAAAGGCCATGGAATTCACTTTGTCCGCATTGATGGCAAAATGAACTCAAAAAAGCGAGACCAAGCCATCACCGAGTTTTCCAACGAGCCAAACTGCACAGTTTTGCTGGCTAGTCTGAATGTGTGTAGCGTTGGCCTCAATCTTGTGGCAGCGAGCCAAGTTATTCTGTGCGACAGCTGGTGGGCTCCCGCCATTGAAGACCAAGCCATGGACCGAGTCTATCGACTCGGCCAGACGCGTGAGACTACTGTCTGGCGTTTGGTTATGGAGGGAACTATTGAAGACCGTGTCCTTGAAATTCAAGAGAACAAACGTCTTCTCTCAATGACTGCACTCAGTGAAACCGACAACAAAAAGAAAGGTAAACACACAGCTGCTAGGCTTGGTGACATTGAGAAACTACTGAAATAGTTGACTTTTCGTTATTACTTTCGGTGTTCTTTTTTTTCCCCTTTCGTTGATGTACATCATTTTTTTCGTGTCATTATTTCGGATCAATCATTTCATACATGTTTTATTCTACAAGGTTTGCTGAACATAGACTTTCGCGAGAAACAATTTCATTCATAGTTTTGATATTTTCATGTGTATGCATCAAAGTAATGAATGTTTCTTTTCAAATGTTGATTACTTGGCAACAATCGAAACGACATCCTCATCAGAAACCGGATGACCCAAGCCCACACGCTGCGGCACATGCCTTGCACTCGCTCCCCAGACCAATGCATATTTAAAGGTATCTTTCAGTGTGCGGTGGATCGCGTCACAGACATCCTCTATTGTCGAGTTACTGCGGACGATCAATGCCTCGTTGAAGTCGGGGTCAATTCCTTTTCTGTGATTTGTGTCAGTCAAAAATATAGAGCAGAACTTTCTCCTTCTTTTAAGAGTCTAAGAGCGTACCGTTTTGTGTAAATTCTAATGAGTCGAAGTTCTTTCCAGACGCGGTCGACAACGTCTTGAATACCGAGGTCGAGCTCACAGCTCATCACCTCTGTGTGTGGTTCACGGGCAAGCTTGTCTAAGAAGTCGATACTCACACTGTCGATTTTGTTGTATACATACAAGCTGGAAAAAAAGGGGGGGCGAATGTCAGTTGCCATTCACGTATGACCCGAGAAGTTCAGCTTACCATCGGATGTATTTTCGATGATCTTTCATAATAACATCAATCAGATCGTCGACAGTTGCTAGGAGCCGTTAGGAAAACCTTGGTTCCATGGTGGTACATGCATGGTTTTGTTTGACTAACCTTGGTCATCTCGGACTAAAACTTCGCAATTGAGCATTTTATAGTCTCGTAGGATATTATAGATCATTTTCTCGTCCAACTTCTTGGGTGGACTTTGGAATGTAATCTTCATTCCACCTGCCTTTTTCGCTTTCAAATAGATATTACTATTTGTATACAATCAGAGCTATGTCATGCTAAATGGGAAAAAGAAAAACTCACGGTGGTTCACGATTCAGCCTAATTCCAACAGCTTCCAGCTCCGCCTCCAGTAATGCACGCTGCTCAGCTCGCTTAGTCGCATCAAGAACCATGACGACTAAATCACTGGTTTTGGCGGTAGAAATGACTTGTCGACCTCGACCTTTGCCCTCCGCGGCACCTTCAATGATACCTGGTAAATCCAGGATTTGCACTTCGGCACCTCCATACTCCAAAACACCGGGGATTGCAGTGAGTGTGGTGAAAGAGTACGCGGCTACTTCGCTGCGCGTCTTTGTGATCTTGGACAAGAACGTTGACTTGCCCACAGAGGGGAAACCGACTAGAGCAACACGAGCGTCGCCGCTTTTGCTGACATCGAATCCAGAACCTCCACCAGAACCGGAGCCTCCCACTGGCTCGAGAAGTTGTGCTCTGAGGCGGGCGAGTTTGCTGTAAAGAAGAAAAGTCTGTCAGGCCCATCTACGCTCCCAAGCATCTGTTTCCTTGGGTTCGAGTCAACATACCCCTTTAAAAGACCCAGGTGATACTCTAAACGATAAAGTTAGAAATTCCACGAACCTTCCTGAGAGACTAATATTTGGATTTCTTACCTGTTGCCTTATTTTCTGATATCACCATATGATAAGCCTTTGAAATGCGGGGCTAAAAAAAGTTCCTGAGCTTACTCTGCGTCCTCCGCATCTCATCCTCGATCCTGATGATAATGGTTTAGCTAAAAGGATATCAATATCATAAAGGAAGAAACGTACTCTTTGATCTTATCCGTGATGTTCACCATGGTGCCTGTTTTTTTAATGGGATTTCCCCGCAATCAACGATAGACGATATCAGGCAACGAAAGTCTCAATGACCGCACGGAAGCGGGTTATAAATTAAAAATTGATCGCAAACAAGAAAAACAAGAAAATAGAATCACAGGAAACAGCGAAATTTAACCGTAGTTTCTGAATTCTCAGCACTCGAGACATTTGCCGGTGTCGATACTGATATCAAAATCTCGAGCGGCAAAAAGCGGCAAAATCCGCATTACGTAAGCGATAGTTTTAAACTTGCGCCGCAACTTCCAACTTTCAACGACGTTGGACATCTTGTGCATAGATCAACACCAAAAAAACGAAAAGGAGTCATGGCGGACACGGAAGTTGCAGAGCATGCAGGAGCAGCTGCGGACACTGCTGTGAATGACTTGATCGAGCAGTCCGAAGCTCCTGAAGATCCTCAGACTGCTCTCACGCAGCCTTCCTCGGACAATGCTGCTGTCGCGACAACCGACGGTGATGCGCCCCAGAAGAAGACGAAAAAGATAATCAGACGGAAAAAGCGCCCAGCCAGGCCGCAGGTTGATCCATCGACAGTCAAGTCAGAGCCGCCGCCGCAGACCGGAACTATTTTCAATATTTGGTATGCGCCTCTCCGATCTTCATTGTGATTTTGAGGATGGTCCGGCTAACACTGCTGTTAATAGGTATAATAAATGGTCAGGCGGAGATCGCGAAGATAAATATCTTTCAAAAACAGCTGCGGCCGGACGATGTAATATTGTGAAGGATAGTGGTTATACACGCGCCGACAAAGTGACGGGCTCGTACTTTTGTCTGTTCTTCGCAAGGGGTATTTGGTAAGCATCAGTTATTGAACTTGATATTTGTATTCTTGAATGCTGACAATTCTCGAAAAACTTCAGCCCGAAAGGCCACGAATGCGAATACCTTCATCGTCTACCAACCATCCACGACCTTTTCAATCCCAATGTTGACTGCTTCGGTCGAGATAAATTCAGCGATTACAGAGATGACATGGGCGGTGTTGGTTCATTTATGCGGCAAAACCGGACACTCTATGTTGGCCGCATTCACGTCACTGATGACATTGAGGAAATTGTTGCTCGGCATTTTCAAGAATGGGGTCAAGTAGAACGCACCCGTGTGCTGACCTCGCGAGGTGTTGCATTTGTTACTTATTCGAATGAAGTGAGTATTATCCCTGGCACTTTCTTGGACTCAAACCTCATGTCACGGTTGCTAATACGTTCACTTTAGGCCAATGCACAATTCGCAAAAGAAGCTATGGCTCATCAAAGTATGTATCTCACTTCTCAAGACCTTACACAGAATTGTCGAATTTCTAACATTTCTCCCACAGGTCTGGATCACAGCGAAATCCTCAATGTGCGCTGGGCAACAGTTGACCCAAACCCGCTCGCCCAAAAGCGCGAAGCCCAGCGTCTAGAAGAGCAAGCGGCCGAGGCCGTCAGACGAGCTCTCCCCGCTGAATTCGTCGCCGAGCTCGAAGGTCGTGACCCAGAAGCAAAGAAGAGGAAAAAGATCGAGGGAAGCTTTGGCCTAGACGGCTACGAGCCCTCCGATGAAATCTGGTATGCGCGGACGAAGGAGATTGAAGGTTCCTCAAGAGAACAGCTACAGATTGAAGATTCTACTGCTGCTACTTCCTCCGAACCACAGATTTCGCAGGCTACGCAACAGTCTGGTGGTGGCGGTGGTATCTTGTCTAATTCAACCATAGCTGCCTTGAAGGGGTTTTCAACGGTGGCTAAACCTGCATCAGCGAACCTGGGAGGGTCTTTAGTTGCCTACGGCAGTGATGATGACAGTGAATGATTTGGTTTGAAACCTTTTGGTGCATCTGTTCATTTGTATACTATAATTTATCGGATACATGGGGAAAAATTATAATTCTTTAAATATTTTGAATTCAACGGACATCGGTCTGAAAAAAAAAAAAAAACTGCCCACATCACTACGTTCACCGCCCCAGATCGTAATATACACACGATCCAGTGCGGAAGTTATATATAAAAGCATTACTATAGCTTTCTTTTCCCTCCCTTGGCAAGCGATATTCGTTAGCGAGGTCGAGGAGCAGTTCATGGACCTGCCCAAGATACTTTCGCTCCGTCAGAGGAGCGTTCTGTATAACAGTACGCCAGCTATCGGGATCACATAATCTTGTGTCACGAACGCCATCTAGAATATCATCTCTGGTATCAATGGCAACAATGGGTCCATTGACGGCCTTTTCTACAAGTTCCCGGGTGCGTAGAAGAGCTGGAAAAGAGAAAGAAAATGTCAGATAACAACAGTGATTCCGAGGTCCTTTGACACAGAACTTACCCGAGTCAATGATATTTCTCCGATTCGTTTTTTTATTCCTGTGCTGTGCAACCAGGATACGCACATCATTGACACGCTCGCTACTAGACCCACCGGTATCCGTTTGACTGGTATTTCGAAAGAGTTTTGGATTTTCCGGCCAAATGTCTCGATGACTCCGTGTCCGAAGTTCTGTGCGCAGCCAAGTCGCTAAATCAGAGTATCGAATGTCGAACTCTTCCTTCTTGACAAGACTTTTCACTTTCACCCCGCGTTCCTTGCTGTCAGCTTTGACTAGGACGACCCATGTATGACTTCCCTCTCTGTAGTGAGCCGTGAGCTGTTCGAATGAGGTTGCATCAACTGCCAGTTCTGAGTTTATATCATGTGCCCAGAGCTCTTGTACAACTTGCAGACCCACCGTACGGAGTACAGTTGGATCAAAGCTTCCAACAAGGACGTCACACTATGCTTGTGTCAGCTTTCTGATCGAAGTCTCCAAATTTTTTTCAACCTTACCCGTCGGGATCGCCAGAAACCCTCCACATCATGTTCGTTGTGCTTTGTGAAATTTTTCGTGGGTGTTTTCAGATAATCAGTCATAGAAGAGCTAAGTCTGTCCCAACTGAGATTAAACCCAACGGCATGTGCCTGAGAGCGGCTATACAACAACTTTGGGCTTAGCTCTTGAATAAGTCGGTCATATCTCCCCCCTGCCGCGAATACATCTCGTCTTTTGTTGTCAAAAATGCATTGGAAGAGAATACTGCCCCGGAAAAACTTGTCGTTGAGGCTGGCGAGAGGGCTGATATAGACTTTGCGTTTCACATCAAAACCTTGAATATACGACACCAAGGCCTTGAACCGAGCAAAAATGGGTGCTAATCTGTCTGCGAATTCGCTACCTTCCATAATTGTTTGCAATTTCTGTTGGACTCTATCGGGAGTATCTGTAAAGATGTATTAGTGTCTATTATTTTATTCGCGATGTATGAGCTGTCTTACCTCGAAAGTCAAACCTGGCCAAATCATCCAAAGATGTCGAAGCAACACCAATGGTAGGAGAGCGAAGTTCGCTTCTTATCTTTTGCATTGTCCACTTTCCAATATTCAGCCTGCTGAGAACTTCCTTGGTAGTAGGAATTTGAGCCGGCGTAATTCGACAGAATTCCATTATGGTCTGTAGCAGGTCGGAGTGGTTGATGTGGAAGCACATAGAGGCCGACCGCAGAACTGGAAATCCCTCGATAATTTCGTCGAGCACTTTGATGACTTCAGCTTCTTTCAAGGCGAGATCAAGAGTGTTATATGATACGATATCAAAGTCGGCTTCTCGATGAGACTTGGGTTCACCACCATGCGGGGACTCTCTATAAACTCGTCCAAAGGAGAAGGTCTTCTCAAGTGAAGAGTCCTGCCGAGGAATAGCGCGGGCATTTGGTAAGGTGAGATCAAAAGGCAGTTGTAACATGTTTCCGGAACAGTCCAGTAACCGCACGGCACCGTTAGGGTAGTGGCCTGACCGTGGGAAAAGAGATTGTCGAGTGGTTTCCACAGCCCCATGACGGCGGAATATCTGCATTAGCTTTTCCTTCACCAATCCTTGGATCAGCATCTCATTTGCTTCTGGGGTTCCACGCGAGTCCATGTCCCATGTGAGGTCTTCGATCTTCCTTGGGGACTGGGAAAATATTGCTGACAATATTTTTTTGTAGTCGGGAGAGTTTGGGTCTGAAAGAAGGCCGATTATGGCCCTTCTAAAGGTTTCTTCTTCAACTTGTAAAGGAATTTTGCCACTTTGAAGAAGCTCAGAAGCCGAAGGACGTTCACTAGGGCGGTGGCTGAGCAATGCCTCTAATATTTCACCCTGGACTGCTTTCTCCGCTTGCTGGAAAATCGCAGGTAGGACGTGAGTTTTCTCGCGTATGGCTTGTAGTGTTTGGGCGCGTTCCATTCCAGTCCGCAATGGATAGCACATTTCGAAGAAGATCACACCAAGAGAATACATCTAGCTTTGTTAGTTTTGAGGTTCAAAAAAAGGAAAATCATAAACGTCTACTAACATCGACCTTTTCATTGTATTGGGCTGTCGAAGTCGACTTGATCTCTGGAGCGACGTAATAAGTTGTGCCAATACTGCGTGTAAAGTCTCCTGTGATATCTGCAGCAGCAGAAGACTTTACAGCAGTTGTGAATTGACCACTTGTAGCTAGTCCAAAATCACCGATTCGTGGATTATTCGCAACGTCTATAAAGATGTTGTCTGGTTTGAGGTCCCTGTGGATGATGCCATGGCCATGAATATGGCTAATGCCGTCCAAGATTTGACGGAAGAGACGCCAGGAACGATCAATATCGTCGTACAGACCGTTGTGAATCAAATCACGAAGAGTCTATTATATAAATTAGCAGTTTCAACGAAGAAAATATTAGCGGAAACTTACATGCTTCTCGCAGTACTCCATTTGAATGTACAGAGTTGTCGTGGCAGAGCGCCCCTGTGATCCAGAACGCACTCGACTGATCTCAGTGACGGGATCTGTTTCGGCGGTTGATTCTTTCTCGACCTTTATCTCATCTTGGTCTGTTGAGTTTCCATTTTCGTCTGTGTCGTAACCGAACTCAACCTGAGGATATCCGCTGGAACTGATAAAGTCCAAACCACTGGTACTAGCTGCAAGATCATCATCTCTATATGAATCGCCTTCAGTTGATGATATAGCGTCCTCTTCAAGCGTATCAAAGTCTTCCTCAAGCCACGCCGTGTAGTAACGTACTACGTAGGGATGATTGAGTCTGGACAATAGCATGATCTCCGAAAGAGTATCTTTCAATGCGTTGGTTGAGTTTTGAGAAATCTTTTTGACGGCATAAAAGCGATTGTCTAATTTATTACGTGCCTTTACCACCTGGCCAAACCCTCCTCTCCCTAGCCGTCCAGCTTCATCAAAGTCATGGACATAGCGTGAGAAAGCAGGCATTCCAACTTGGGAGTCAAGACGTGGCCTTCTCGAAAGTGACAGTGAATGAGAGGTAGGAGAGTTCTCAAGCAATGGAGTATCAACACGGAAGAATTCAGAAGGTTGAAGTTGGAAAGCTGTGGGTCGCTTCTTCGGATCTGATTTGAATATCTCCCTAAGAAGGTCAAGCAGTGGCGGTGACAAATCCAAACTGCTCATCACAGCGTTGGCAGACGTATAACGATTCAAGACATCTTTTCCAAAGCCCATCTGCAAGAGCACGATACCGAGATCCCAGACGTCTGTTTTGGTAGAGGAACGAGCATCAGTTTGCGTTAATTCCGGAGGAAGCCAAAATGGAGATTTCGAAGTTGCCAGTGTCTGCTTCTGGTCACTGTATTGAGGGAGTGTATCTTCAATGTTTCCGAGGAGCTTGACGGTCGTACTTCCAGTAACATGGCGGAAGAGCATCACGCGGCCGGTGTGGATGTTTCCGTGCACCACTCCGTTTCGGTGATAGAAGTCTAGTGCTTCCAGCAGTTGTATTATCCATGGGCGAATCGAATCCACCGAGACTGTATTGACCAGGTCCAAAAGCTCGGACAATGAGCCCTTGTTGGCGTATTCAAAGAGGGCACAAATCTGCCAATTGTGGTCCGTCGAATCTGGCGTGCTTACAGGAGCAGAGATTTTGAAGCCAATGAAATCTACAAGATTTGAATGGCGTAGCTTCCTTAAAGCTTCAAGCTTATCCTCGCTCGCTCGCATCTTCTGTCGAAATGCCAAGGCCTCTACACCTTTCTCTTCGAGATATATCTCCTTCAGTACAAGAAGAGGCACGCGGGTCCGACTCTCAGAGACTAGAGGCCTAACTGTAAAAGTTTCTTTCTTTGGATAGGACCTAAGTATCGATTTTCCAGAAACAGCTCGAAAAGCTAGTGGTCGACTTTCGCTGTCGTTCATGACTAGCGGGGGATCAAATAAGATGGAACCGGGGCTTTCTTCAACATTTTCGTCCACATCCAATGCTGCGGTACGACTTTTGCGTCGTGAATCCCGAGCTTTATTTCGCTCACGCTGCCTCATTTTGTCTTCCAAAAGCCGCTGCAGAGCTCTTTCTTCTTCGGCTGTGGCTGCTTCTTGTTTCCGCAGTTCTTCCTTTTTCTCCAACTCTGCCTGCTGAATGGCAGCAGTCTCCTGCTCGATACGCTCTTCCTCTAAGCTTGGAATATCTTTATCTCCTGCTTGAGCCAGAGCTGCATCTTCCAGAACGTCTTGGATATTCACAGCGAGTTCGTATATCATCTCGGAACCGAGGAGTTCTTTTGGCTTGGTCTTTATGACATCTTCAATCTTTGATTTTGCATGGCGGCGAAGATCCTCCAAGTCCTCAATCTTGAGGTTGGGTACAGTCTTGGGGTATGTTGCTGGAAGTTCAACCAGTAGAGCAACACTGACGTCAGGATTGGTTGATGCTTTGAGGCGCAGTTTGAATGTGACTTCGGAGGATTGCTAAATGTGGGATTTAGACATGGCATTTCTTTTAAATTATAAAACTAGATGGGATAGCTACCTTCCAAGCTCCTTGTCTATGTTCCACATCCTGAAAGTCCTCGCCGTAGATAGATCTCAAAGCGTCGGCTTCATCTTGGTGGATTTCTCTGTAGTTTGTAGGTCCCTGTGCTGGGCCCTTCACTGGTGAGCTGTCCACTGGGCATGTCTGGATTTCGGCCCCCGGACTGCCGTTTTGAAGGGCATTGTTATTCTTTTTCTGCTTTCTGTGAGGCATAGCGGGGCTTTGGGCATAGGTTGAAGCAAAAGTGTGTCTGCTAGCGGAGACAGGCCCTTGTCACATGGAAATGGTGACAAAGAATGCAGCCGAAGCTGCAGCCCTCTATAACTCGAAGGAGTACATCTCTTCACAGTTTCGTCAATGAGCAGTTGTAGAGTATTTGTATAAAGAGAGCACGAGACAAAATAATGGGATGAGATGGCGGGGGTAGGATCTTTTTAACGCGGACCAGTCAGTCACACGTGTTGGCGCGAAGTAGCGGTATCGATAAGGCCCCACCGGCGCTAGCCCGTTGCGGTTGGGTACGCCCGCAGCTGTACGCCCAAGCAGGGAAGGCGGTGACCCACGTCAAAGCTGTCCGTGTAAACAAACCAGTCCAAAACCACGTCAACGGCCAACGAAGTCTTACTCGCAAAACCGCGGGGTTGAGTATGGCGTGTTATCGCGACTAAGTGAACCCAAATTACACGTGAAATTGCAATATGCTGGGCTGGATCACGGGGCAAGACGAGCAGGGGAGGCCGTCCACGGGTAAGCTCCACGCGGTTCGCCTTCCGTGAACAGCAAGAAAACTGACAGGTCAACAAGACGATTCGAGAGTTTTTGAGCCACCACAAACACCTGGTCCTGTCTTCGCTTTACGCGCCTTCAAAAGCGCAATGTTTGGGACTCCCGCGGGGGAAGATGATACTGTTAGACCGCGAATTATCCCCAAAGACGAGCCAAAACCCCTGATGCAGAACAACAAAGCCACCGCCTCTCAGGAGGTGGATCGACCGAAGCCGAGTGAGAAACAAAGCTCGAGCTCCGAAAACCAGCTCAGTCTATCTCCTACGAAAAGCATTCTAATGACACCTGGGACAACATCAAATCGACGCAAAACGGTTTCGTTCGGCAGCACCGTCCTTCACGACGAACTGAAAAAGGACAATCCATTGGCGAAGGATGACGCTACTACATTCCCGGCTCCCGGCTCCGTGACTTCGCAATGGATATCAGGTCAGGGCAGTGCAAACTCGAAGCCTAGAAGCAGACTCACGCAAAGTCTACTCGAGGCTCGGGAACACCGTACCGAAGAGCTTCCTAGACAGGTTGAGCCAGCACGAAATGGAAAATCCCCTTCTAAAGAGCAGAGCCAGGATGCTACCGATGCCGATCTTGCCGATAAAAAAGATGGAACCGTCAATCTCGACGAGCCGCAATCCCAATCGGGCCAATATTGGAAAGCCGAATTCGACAGCTATCGGAAAAGAACGGACTTAGAGATCAGAAAACTTATCCAATACCGTTCGGCTACTAAATCTTATGCACGCAAAAAAGACATAGAAGCGATGCGCCTAAAGCAGCAACTGGAAAACGAAGAAAAGAAAGTTGTGGAGATGGAACGGCATGTAACAGGGCTTGCCGCCGACATGGTGAGCAGTGGGGCCGATGGCGACAAAGACAAGCTCGTTCAGGATCTCACCAGACAGACCGCCTTGGCTGTTCAGTACAAACACAAGGTAGATACTTTACGGAAAACTCTTCAGCGACATGGGGTGGTAGGCACGAACGAGGAGCAGACCGAATCGGATAGATTCCTCAAAGACAAGGAAGAGATTTATAGATTACAGTTCGACCTTGATCAAGCTAATAAGAAACTCAAAGAGAGAAGCCATGGCGATGATCTGGAAAAACTTCGACAACTGGCCAAGTCTTCAGAATCCAAGGTACAGCAACTTGAGAAAGAAAATGCCCAACTAAAGAAGAACATTACACGGTTCAAAAGCGAGCAGCGCAAGTGGGATGCACAGCGATTGGACAAAGAAGAGAAATTGAAACAGCGAGTCACAAAGTTTGAGAAACGAAGCCAGGAATACAGAGAGAAATTCATGGAATACCAACAGGCGTGTGAGCACGAAAGGGAAGCTCATTTGAGGAAGATCGAATTACTGGAAAGCAGAGTCGCCGATTTGGAAATTTCGAAACGATCGAACCGGCTGAGAGACGGCGATCTCAGTCCTCCAGAAGAATACCCAGGCGTGCACGTTCATGATTTTGGTGGCCAGCGTGTGAAAATATCCTCAAGGAACCCAGAGCATATGATACAGGTAGGCAATCGGGACCCAGATATGTGCCAAACGATTCCCAATGATTTACAAGAGGACCCAGATGAACGACGGGATGTGAAGCACACGGCTGCAGACAAAACGACAGAATTACCAACAGCAAACATCGACCTCGAGCTGCCCCCGTCCGCTCCGCCTGAACAGATTGAACGTTCGCCGTATTCAAGAGAGCACCCCGTGACACCACCTCAATCGAGAAATCGATTTGTGCAAACGGTAGAGCCCCGTGCGGACGGTAAGGCCCAGCCAGCTCAGACTCAAATACCTGTTAAAGGTGGGACGCCCTTGGTGCCATTGTCGCAAAGCCGATGGGCTCAACCTACGTACCAACAGGAGAGTATCACCTCGGAGCGCGTCGCTGCAGCAAAGGCTCGCCTTGAGAAGAAGGAACGTTTGCAGGGAGTGGAAGACAAGGAGAATATGTGTGAGATGTTTTTTTGAACCATCAACCGTCTCTTTACCTGAAGAGTGAGCTCGGATGTACATGTAATTGAAGGAACTGATCAGGAGGTCATAGTATCATAGCCAACTTCTTTCTAGTAACTTTTATCCGCACATACATTTATCAATTGATATGTGCTAATACATATGTATTCGTTGACCATTAGTCCCATTTTTTTAACTCTAGATCTATTATTCACCTTTTCAAACGTCAAGGCAATATACACAACTCAGCTCAGCTTCAAGCCTTGCCGTTACAAAACGACACCACCGCCCATTTCCCGCTCCAGGCCCATTTGCGCGACCCAGAGTCACCTCCGCCGCCGGGCAGTTGACGCAGCCGCTCATCTTCACCCGGCGCGAGGCCAACGACGGTGTCGGCTTTGCAGGTTCGGAAGGACAGGATACGGATTCCAGACTTGGGGCCGAGGGGTCCGATGGCTTCTGTGAAGGGGGTTGTTGTGTCCCAGGTAGCCTAGTCAAGTTAGAAAGGAAAGAAAGAAAAGAAAGAAAAGGGGGTGCATACATCGCTTGTCAGTTTGCGGTAGTTCAAATCTCCTTTAAAAAGAACGAGTTCGGCAGACTGCAAATCTTCAAAAAGGTCAGGCGCAGTAGTAGGCAAACGCCAGTAACTTCCGGGACCCGTCCAGAACAGGTGAGGACGAAGAACCAGTTTTCCCTCGGCGTGGAATGCGCTCCATTGGTTGAAGAGGAATTGCACTTCTTCGACTTCCTTGTCCGTTAGAGGCTCATGCTCGCGGCCCGAGTCGTCGGCAGCAGTATAAAACCCTTGCGGATCGACGAGCGCGCTCAGCAGGTCTGCAAAGTCTCGCGGAATGACATCTGACACAAACCAGGGGATGGTTTTGGGCCGCAAGACCACAGTCGTGGCTAGGCCCGAGGACAGCAGGTATCCTGCCAGGATCAAGTCGACAAAGAGCTCGAAACCGGCATTGTCGAGCACAATATCGACACGGCGCTCCTCGCCGGCTTTCTTTTCTCTTCGCGCGTCTCGCAGTGTGTCGTAGGCTGCGTTGGTGTCGTTCACAAGAATGTTCTTCTCGGAAGCTTTACGGGCCTCGGAACCCTGTAGTTTCTGAATGTCCTCGTATGTGAGCGATGTGAGCAGCGATAGATCCGTTGCATTCCCCCACAGACAAATCTCGCACATTTCCGTAAAGATGAGTCGCTCAGCGTCTTCGATCTGCGCGGCGCTGAGTCCATCGGTACTCTGCTTTTCGGCCTCGAGAGCGAGCGCTTTGTATCTGGCTGCCAGTTCCAGCACGGCGGGACGCGAGGATTTGAATGTCGACATCTTTTGGCGCGAGAATACGTCGTAGGCTTTCCAGAACGTGGATCGTTTGAACAGGGTTGCGATTCGTCGGTCTTTCACTATCAGTTTCTGTCAATTTCTTTCTGGATGGAGACATACAGAGATAGCATTCTGCAAACAGCCATGCCACATTAAACCACGTCGGGGGTCCTCGTGCTTCCAGCTCCTTGTTGTACTCTGCAATATCCGGCTCTCCATCGTCGAGCAGGGGACTGCCTTTCTTTTAGCACAACCTCACCTCAAATAACATCACTGAAACAAAAAAACAAACCAAAACAAAAGAAAACTCACGTCAATTTTCGATCATGCTGCAACTCATATTTCATCTTGGCCAGTTCCTCAATAATGCCCTTTCCCTCTGCGCGTTTCTCTTCTTCTGTTGTAGGCACATTTCCAACGGATCGGTGGAGGTCATCGATTGTTCCGGTCTGTTGGAGTCATCGTCAATTCCTTTCTTCTTTTTTTTTTGAAGTCCACTCGAAGATTCGAAGATTGTCTCTTACTATGATAACCGGCCATCGCTCATGGGCCGACACAGAGGCGAAACTGTGCGGGTCGGCGGTTGAGAATTGAGCTGTAAGCAGCAATTAGCAAGTGACGCCGTAATTGATAAGGTTGAAGAGGATAAATTGCTTACGCGTCTTTGGATCGAGCTCCATAGCTGCTGTACACGTGGAGATGCTCTGTAGATGAAGAAGAATGAACCTGGGTGGTGATTGAGCTACATTAATTACTTAGAGGGGTGCGGGGCACCTCCGATCGTCGTCCGATCAACAATTAATTGGTGGGGTATTCTTTAAGAGTATACGACACAGGAGACTCAATAATCAAAGATCTTTATCTAACCAGTCCCTATGCAAAGAACGCTTCTCAAGTATGGATAGCGTGGTCTCAAAAGGTCGCAAGTTCTCTAACAAAGTACAAACCCAACTAGAAAAAAAGCTTTCGAAAATCGGCAGTCATGTTTTCATAAGTCGTTCTACATCATCGACATGAGAGAGTTATTGGCATAGGCCTGTATGCGTTAGTATTTTCCTTTCCTTTTGTTTTTCGAAAAAACATACCATTGGCTTGATATCTGGGTGAGGCACGGCATCAAAGACGTGGTATTCGAGCTTCAATTCCGGCCCGACGTTGATGTATGCACCCCTGTTTTCAGTCGCGTCGCAGTACTTTGGCGCAGAGAAGACGGTGATGCAGCGGCCATCGTGCTCGACCTCGTAGCCGCCCATGCGGACTTCGTGCGACCGAATGACGGCTTCCAGCCCGTTCTTCTCGCAAAAGCGTTTCGTCACGTCCGGTCCAAACTGCAGGCCAACACCTCGTTTGCTCGGCCCACGACCGGGGGCTGGCTGCGGGTCGGTCCAGAGCATTTCCATCATGAGACCCGACTGGCCCGGCTGGCGCTGGTTGTGTCTGTTGAGTTTGCGAATATCGTCCAGCGAGATGTCGTCGTCGGAAAACAGGCCGCCGTGCAGGACAAAGTACTTGTCGCCGACCAGAGTGGCCAGCGGCAACGCGGAGAAGGATTCGGAAAACGTTTTGAAGACGCGCTCGTTGTACTTGGCCTTGCACTCTCCTTCAAAGCCGTACACTTTGTTCATGTCGTCCGTCTCGTGGTTTCCTCGGTTCAAGAAGAACTTTTGCGGCCGCAGCCACTTGTATGCGTACAGGAGAAGAGCAATCTCTGTTGACCACGAGCCGCGATCGACAAAGTCTCCGTTGAATAGATATGCATGGGTATCGGAGGGGTAACCGTTCAGGCGGAAAATCTCAAGGAGATCAAAGTATTGACCTATAGGACACAATGAGCTTTGAAATGCAAAAAAAGGGGTGTTTCTTACCATGCGTATCACCACATATCGTGAGCTTCGTGCCCTGCTCCACACCGATTTCAACCATTGTTGGTTCTGCCTTGACCAGCTCCAGCACGTTCTTGATGATCTGAAAGACATATTTCTTGTGGATTTTCTTGCCGTTTTTAAACCGCTCCAGCATGTCGTCGACAAACTCCTGAGTCATTTCAGCCTCTAAACGGACACCGTCGTAGCTGTCCTCGACGACCATGGCATCAATGTCGAGGTCTTCAAAGGCAGACGCCGGATCGGACACCTCGATGGCCTTTTCAAAGTCCATGCGACGAACGAGCTTTTCGCAATCTGCTAGTTTTAACTTGGCATCCCGGTTGTTTGGTTCCTTCTTGACAACGGACCGGAAGTCTTTGACGGCGGCGCGCGGGTTCAGGATGGCTGTGTTGGCCAGGGCTCGTCGCCAGTAGGCCTTTTTATCAATCAGCACGCCGTAATCTCTTCAAGTTTGTTGGCGTACGTACCTTGACATATGACGGGTCCAGCTCCAGAGCCTTGGTCGCATCGGCAATGGCATATCCAAAAGCCTCCAATTTGATATGAGCCTGTCGCTGTCAATATCCCCACACCCCTCCCAATATTTCGGACAAAGCCATACCTGAGCGCGATTGCAGAAGAACGAAGGGTCTTTGTCATGTTTGTCGATGGCCTGCGTATAAAAGTCGATGGCAGTCGGCCAGTCATGCGCTGCAAAGGCCTTGTTGCCTTGTTGCTTGAGAGCAACGGCAGCTTCGGCGGCGGAAGCCATGAAGATAGCGAGGCGCGAGTCGCGAGGTGTCAGAGACAGCGAAGCGAAAGCGAGCTGGAGAGGATGAAGAAAGGAAGAGGAGGGGAGGAAGCGGGCGTGGCACGAGACCAGGAACTGGCGGGGGATTCTCGTCGTTTCTAATGGACTGCGAGCCCAAGCTGGCGACAAGAAACTAAAGCAAAAAAAGGAAGAAAAGAAAAGATGTCGAATTTATTGAAAATAGTAGACAGGTAGTCAGCTGCGCTTTTGGATGATTTTTTTCTCTCTCTTCCCTTCCGGCGGAGCAAACAGTCTAGGCAAGAGGCTCAGCGCGGGCGATTTCCAATCTGATTCGCTCGGCCGCCGTCTCTCTTCTTTCTTTGCGTTTCTTCGAGCTTGTTCTCTCCCCAACTCACCACGCAGACGCTCAAAAACCGATCAGAGCAGTCTGTATACCACGAATATTTCTTTTTCTGAAATTCCGTTTTATTTGCTACTATGACTTCCTTCGCCGTGCCCACGGGGCTAATGCGCACGCTTCGCGCGTGCATGGTGTGCTCTGTCGTGATGCCTCAAAGCGTACTCCATCCCTCTTTTTCTCCCCCCTCTCTCTCTATACCTCTCTATACGTTTTATAGCTAACACATTGACGAAACACAAACAGAAATTCAACCGCGAAGGCTGTCCCAACTGCGACCACGTCCTGCAACTCCGCGGCAACAACGACGCCATCCAAGAATGCACCTCCCAAGTCTTCGAGGGTCTGATTTCGATTGTCGACGAGCGCCAGAGCTGGGTTGCGCGCTGGCAACGGCTGGATGGGTATGTGCCGGGAACGTATGCGATGAAAGTGACGGGGACGTTGCCGACGGAGACGGTGGCGTCGTTGGAGGATGCTGGTATTAAATATATTCCGTGAGTTTTTTTTTGCTCCTTAGTTCTGTCTGAAAACGAAAAAAAGGAAGGGAAAGAAGAGAAGGCTAATAGGGTGTTGATAGGCGCGATGGGAGTGCGAATGAAGAGGAGTCGTGATGGGATAAGGATCGTTTGATATATATACTCAAAAGCGACATCTGGGAATCCCTTGTTTGTTATTTATCTGGCCTTAATGGGCTGGTCGCATTGTCATGTCGGTTTGGTGTTTGGGAATGGCGTTAGATCAGCGTACAAAATATTGGAATGTGATACCTCTTGCTACAATTAAAAAGCCTAGAAAGTGTAGATGTAGTGGAACTGAACATTTGAAAATAGTCATAACATGGCAATTATACCATTTACCTTGGATGTTACTATATTTATTCCATTATTCCATACGATTAAATGGACAGATGTAAATCACTGCATAACGCCATTACCTTAACCCACATGATTCGTAGTCAACAAGAAAATAATTACGCTTTGAGCAGAGTCTCGAGTCTCTCGAGGAGAAGATCGGCTAGGATATATTAGCATTAATCCATTTACTTAAGTAGAGGCAAAACATACCGTGGTGCTTCTGGAAAATCAACATCGGCCGCAGACGCACAGCACTGGCACCGCTGCCACCAATGTTGACACCAACCGACTTGGCCTTGGCCAGGAAGGCGTCGCGGTTCGGCGAGTCCCAGGCAATAAACGTGCCCTGGCCCTTGCCACGCAGGTTCTGGATTGCCTGAGGGTACTTTTGGGCGAGGCTGGCAAGACCAGCATACAAGTAATCGCCAACAACGGCGGTGTTCTCAACCAAATTTTTGCTTTCAATCTCTTCCAAGATGGCGCGGAAAATGATTGCGCGGGCTGGGTCGCCCATCCAGGTGTTGAATTGGCGGTAGGGCTTGTTGGGTCGCAGGGCTGGGTTGCCGTAGTAGTAACCCGCCGTTTGGGCTTTCTTGGAGAACGTCACCAGGTCCGGCGGAGACTGCAGGTTCCAGTGGTCATGGGCCCAGAATTTGCCCGTGGCACCAACACCGGTCTGCACTTCGTCGACAATGAAAAGCACGTTGTTGCGCTGGGTGATGTCGCGCAGACCCTGGAAGAACGCGGGCGAGGCGTGGTTGTCGCCGCCTTCGGACTGGATGGGCTCGACGACCACGGCTGCAACGGGGTTGTGGAATTCCTTGATGATGCGTTCGGCTTCTGCGAGACAGCGCTTTTCTTCGGCTGCGTTCTCCTGCACGTGCTCTTCCAGCGGGTACTTGAGCGCGGGGAAGGGAGCCTGGGGCCAGTCAAAGGCCGGGATATCGAGTTTGTGGATGGGCTTGCTGCGGGTGGTCGACAGACTGCCAAACAGACGGCCATGGAAGGCCGACTTGAACGACATGATGGACATGTGGGGCGAGCCGGGGCTCTGGTTCAGCATGGCAGACGAGGTTTCAGCCTCCGAAAACTCGACGTTGGGGCCACCTCGCTCCTGCTGACGACGGTACATGAACGCAGCCTTGTAGGCAGTCTCGTTGGCATCGGAGCCCGCCAGCGCGGTAAACACCTGGTTGAGCCCCTTGGGGGCAGCCCTGAGCAGGCCGGTCTTGAGGATGTTGGACCAGTCGGCAGAAGGGAAATTGCCCAGCGCAGGGCGGTCGATCAGGGCGCGCACCATTTCTGGCGTGTTGACCGCCGCAGCCAAGTGAGCATTGTTGTAGCCTACAGGGATAGAGGCAATCTGGGCATACACATCGAGCAGCACGTTGCCGTCGAGGTCGACAAGACTAGTAGTAGAGTTAGCCACAGCTAGCTATTTTGGGTGTATATAAAGAGAGCATACTAGTTTCCAACCGACTTGGAATAGTCAGCCAGCAAGTTCAAGCTGCGCACGTCAAAGACCTCGTCGAGCTCCTTGGCAGCAGCCGTGTTCTTGGGACCGGGGATGGCGGTCTGCACTGAAGGGGCCGCGGGCTCGTTGGCAAAGAAGGGCTGGGCAGCGTGACGGACAGACACCGCGCTGAAGGAGCGCGCGCCATTGAAGCAGGCGGCAGGCCTGATATTGAGGCTCGATCGAAGGGCAGAAGTCATTTTCTGAGAGTTCGGTCAGTCAGTAGGCAGTCAAAACAGTCATGAGATAGAGATAGAGCTAGCTAGGGAGCTCCCTAGCTTAGCTAGTCACTCGGCCATTCACTCACCGCCAGTTCAACAGACTCAACCTCAATTGATACTGAGTCTCAACAAGCCAGAAAACAGAAACGATTTTCACAGAAAATAAGACCAGAAGAGTCTCAGGCCAGAGGATGAAGGAACCTTTATACGGCTCGTCGATAACCAGGTCGAGGAGCTTGCCCCGCGATAGTGACGCCGGTCGGCGATTGCAGCCAATAGCGGCGGCCGGCGCCAGTGCCGAAGCCAAGCGCGCTATGCCGGAACAAGCATGTACAAGCTGCGCTGCTGATGGGATGCTCAGTCCGAGGGCTTTATTATTAGTTGGTCAGATGGGAATAGAAAAGAGGAAAGAAAAACGAAACGTTATGCAAGGGGGTGATCACTGATCAGTAAGATTTTCTCTTGGATGTTCTTAGCATTGTCTGTGCCAAGAAGATGCGTCTACGTATCAGCACTGATAAGCCGATAAGCTTATCGCCGTACGAGTCAACGACTATGGAATTCCAATAGGTAGTGTATACCATTAAAAATATAACTATACATACATCCAAGAAGACAAAGTAAAATCATGGACTTTTCCAACGACACCTTACTTAAAACCCAAAACCCAAAAAGCAACCCATAAAAAATAATACAAGATCATACCGCATGCCGAATCGGCGTTTCACCTTCAGACTCAAACCCTCTAATGCTGACCGACCGACTCGACGAGCCCTGCCCATCTATCGAGGCCAGTTCATCTGAAATCCGGCTGGTGCCCGGCCGCCGAGTCTTGTTTACAGTTGAATGCCGTTTCTGCTCGACAAAGGTTTCTAGTTCGACGGTGCGCACAATGCCCATGGAGCCGCCAGGGGCTGCGCCTTGGCTGGACAAGTGGTCGTAGTCGCCCGTTTTGGACATGACGTGTACATTTGAGTTCTGTGAGCGTGATCCGGAGAACCAGGTCTTTCGCGTGGGTCCGCTTTGTTCGTATCCTGTTCCTCTTCCAGTGGAGAGGAAATGGGGGAAGACGGTTTTGAGGAGAGGGCGGAGAGCGGGGACGGATGCACATATCTGTTGATGTCAGTAAGTTATGGTTGAGGAAACAAAAAAAAAACATACAATGCCAACGTGAATCTCCACAGCCCCAGTCATACCGACCAACCACGCATACCAAGTCGAGTCCCAGGTGCCGACTGCATCCTGCCAGACATAGTACGTACGAACCGAGCCAACAATGTCGACCGAGATGCCCAGTCCGAAAATGGCAATCACAGCTAGGCGCTGGCGACGGGGCAGTTTGAGTCTCCAAATCAATGGCATTGGCACGACGGTGGTCAAAAGATCCGTAAACAAATTAACCATACTCGCCGCAAAAACCAGTTTGTTTCCATCCAGACAGTGGTGTGGATAATCCGGGGTCAGGTCGAACGACGCTTTAATCGGGCTGTATCTGTGAGTCGAAGATTCCTGGTTGGGAAAGAGAAAATTGGGGTGTACGTACATGCAGTTCAAAAAGGTAATAAAGATAAAAGCCAGAGACAGCAATCCCAAAAACACCATTGACGCGATCAAGCTGTAATTCAATCCTCGAAAGGTACCGTTAATGGCATTGCCCAGGATACGACGGCAGAACCACAGCAGCGAGATCTTGGTCAGCGTGGAAGCCAGCGAGAAGGTGATTTGGAACAGCATGCGGCACTTGAGCGTGCTGGGCATCCATGTTAGCGGGACGTCCCAGATATGCCGGTCCCAGCCATATCGGGCATCGGCCAGGGAAGACACAGTGCTCATGGCGACGGCGGCCAGCTACGATATCAGTCAGCCAGTGTACAAAAACATAATATGGTCTCAACCCGAAGGGCTTACAAAAGCAAGGACGGCAAAGACATCGTCCAAGCCCGGGGTAGCAGTGATCCACACTCTGGTATACACACGCAGCGAGGTCACAATCAGCGAAATCGACGAGAGCAGAGCGTTGGCCACCAGCAAACCCGAGCCTCGCGTGACAGGGTCGACATAGTTGGGCTTCGGCCATGTCGCTGTGACACTGGGCGGGGGCATCAAATCAGACATGGTGGAAGCCGAGGTTGTATCACTTGTGCGTTTCGAGAGTTAAAAGTCCACGGCAGCGTCCACCACAATGGCGATTGATAAGACCGATTAGAGGCGACGGGCGAGCATCTCTGTATGAGTGTATTGTTGACGGTGATATCCAGGGACGACTAACGAGCGCCAGTAGGGGGTAGTGGGCGAGCGCGCCATATTTAATCTGCTCGCTCGTTGGGTACGAGGAGGCGACAGTGGTACCAACAACACTTGGTACACCCAACGAAGGCAGGTAGGTACCTGGAAAATTTGAGCAGGGGGCGCGCCTCTTCTCCGCTCTCCGCTCCGAGGTCCGTACTCTCCACTGTCTAGGACCCAGGGATCAGAGTAGTGGCAGCGTAGTGGCAGAGACGAGACGAGACTCTCGAATCCGGTCGATCGAGAATATGCCCAGGATCAACAGGCTTCCTGTTCTGGCATCATCGGGTGGAGCCGATGCAGTGGCCACCCAGGGCAGGCTTTCCCCTTTGGGGGCGCTACTCCGTGCTTAAGAAGGGGGGCAACGCCCGCCCATAGGCCGAGAAGTGCGCCATCCGGCTGATACCGTTCCACTGGTTCGGATGGAGAAGCACACTGGAAGCTGCAAAATAGAGCGTAAAAAGCTGAAAAAAGTTAGGGTTGCACACTTGCATAAAATCATAAACTTTGTAGCCCTTTTTGCACGCGCTGATTGGTGGACAGACGTGTACCTGACAGGGATCCGGTTCTGCAATCCCCGCGCCACCAGCCAATGGCCACGCGCGCCCGAGCAAGTCCGCAGTCGGTATTTCCGGGCCATGTGGGGCTGCTGCGCCGCACAGACTGCAGGCTAGCCGAATCGGCAGCAAACTGCCGTGATTTGCCTCGCTAACAAATGGCCTGCATCTGCTCCGTACGCCATCCCGAGGACGGAGTACGTACATACCCTCGTGTAGGGCTCGCGCTATCACGGGACTAGTGAGTCGCTTGCAAGTTGCGGCGGAATATCCTGGGCTAGTCACATGCATATGGCCACAGGACCCTGGTCAACATCGTACGGTCCGGCTAAACACAAACTCTCTTTCTTCTCGGACACGCGTACGTTGGATTCCACCCATGAACAGGGTCCATGTGCAAGCGCAAGTTTCAGTTACGCCGCTTGCGTATGAACAATTATTGTTGGCTGGTTCAACTTTGAGAAAAGAATTGGGACGCAAACTATTAACTAATTCGATCCGATCGACAGGCTATCGTCAACTAGACAGAGATGGTTCTCCATTGGCAGACAGCATTTGCAGATCGCACAGTAAGCTGGCTCAGCTGGGCCTATCCTGGGACCGAGGGCCTGGACAGAGAAACTATTTGACAATTTCATCCGCCGGTCGAATGGCTTTTCGACCATGTTATTCGCGCCCAGAACTACTGAACCAACATGATCAATGGGGCCACCTTTGCCATACTCTATCCAATGTCGAGTCTGTATGATGATGGAGTACTTTGTACCTAGTTTTGCGATCAAGCTTGGACAGTGGACATTCCCATAACTCAAACCTAAACCCCATTCTCGAGTTTATTTCTCCATACACTATTTAATAATAAGAGTATCAAAATATTGTTAGGTTCGCTGTTGGTCGTGGATGCGCCGGATCAGGCAAGTAGCCGTCGGCAGCCTAGGCAGTCTCGGCAGTCTCGGCAGTTGTCCGCGCCGAGTCGCCAACTTCGTGTGACATTTTTTTTTTTTTAAAATTTTTAGAAAATAATCCCATTCACAATACGTAGTAACTTCTTGACCTGCATGGAAACTAAGCCAAACGCGTTTTTTCTATTCGTTTCCTCAACTTTATTCATCTGATTCCAAAGTATGTTTGGGTCTGGATAGCCAGCAACTTGCTTCGTGTCGATGTCAGATGTATTCCTACTTATTACCTCGGGAAAAAAAAAAGATATTGAACACAGTGGGAAAACATTTGAAAGCGACTTCGGCCAGTTGACATGCAAGGTTCAAAAAATCGCCCACATCGCATTATGGCATCATGATAAACAGCTACAGCAGGAAAATATCCGACTAGGACACGTCTCATGCAGTAAGTAGTAAATAGACTTTTCTATGTATAGACATTGAGAAGTCGTCCGAGTAAGCGACCGGGAAGCGACCGAATCAAATCATGTCACTATTCGCAAGCACTCACTCAGCAGCATTCATCACTCTTATTAATTTTCCCCGCGCAGCCTGACACTGAGTGACTGGTTAGGCCGCACCGGCGCAGGGGCCAAAGCAAAGGCTGGTACAGAGTACGTACCAGCTGGGGGCTTATTCACTGACATTTCCGAGGGGCGAGAACCAGTTGCTAAATGCTAAGAACTTTTAATTATTTTAAGTGCACTGTCAGGCTGAAGTTCAGCCTCCGCAGTCAAGCTTATTCTGCTTTGTATCCGTACTCTACTCTCCGCTATGTAAGATTCGGAGATGTTCCAGAACTTTGCGAATGGCTTCCTAAATGTGGACAAGGGGATTTCGGGGATTAAGTACACGGTATTATTTACGACCATTAATAATCGCCGTACCCCCGACGTGCGTCGTGCAGCTGCATACGTACAGCGATTATTCTCCGTATTTTTGATGTGCTGTCATGGGTGGGGACGGTGCAGCTGAAACGATGGCCAGAATCCTCTTGCATTTAATACGCTGCTGGACAGGGGAGTGTGTGTCTGGTGCCACCGTGGCACACCGTGGCAGCTGAACGCTGTGTAATCAAAGGCTATATTATTTTGCAACATATAATCAACACCCACAGCGGTAGTCATATAGCTGCACAGGCTCAAAAATGCCACTGTCAACGCCTGTCATGAAGAAAACAGAGAAGAAAACAGAAAAAAAAGAACGGTCTGGACTCGCGGCTGAAGCGTCACCAAATTACAGTACAGTTTCGGTCCGGCTGTTCCCGCCCCTCATTCGTGTCTGATTGGCCAATTCTGAAACGATCCCCTGAAACACGCGACTAGGGCTGTATCGCGCAGCGTGTAACGGCGTAACGGCGTAACGCCTATTTTTATCGCTCTCCTGCAGGCCGATGGAGAATACTACGGCTACCACTGCCAATGGAGCTGTGAATACGAGTGTATGACACTGTATGGCACTGTATGTACGGTAAACGGCCCGCTGCTTGATCGACCGCCAGGCTCCAGCGATGTCACTCGTCAGTCTCCTGATTATTGTTCTCCATCCTGCTGAGCATAAACTTTTGCTGACGGCCAGACCGGGATGCGTTTTTTTCCTCTTCCCTACCACACTCTTTTGGCCCTTGGTCGTATAAATAAAGTCACTCGCTCTACTTTTATTCTTGACCCGCTTTTCTTTTGTTCTGTCTAGTTTTCGACTTTCCTTGACTTTTGATCAACCACTCGTTTATTGATTATTGCCATCTATCTCGCCATGGACGGAGGTGCAGACTCTGGTGCCGGCGCGACTGCCTCAAGTGCTGCTGCTGCCCCGAGCGATGGTCCTGCTCCAGTGCAGGCAAACGTGCATGGCCAGGGCCACGACGCCTTTGGCAACCACCACCACCAGCCCGCCAACGTAGTGCATCGAAAGCAGAACTCGCCGCATCCATCGTCATCGCAGCACTCGCTGCCCGACTTGCACGAATCGCACAAGAGTTTTATGACGCCGCTGGACGATATTTCCGTTGACTTGAACCATTACTTTGTACGTCTTTCCTCTGCCTGTGTGAGAGACCTGTGTTTGAGAAGGATAAAGCTGATTATTGTCAGGTCGGTCCCCGCGATCTCAGCAGACACACGAAATGGCCGACCTTTTTGCGTATACACGGCAGCATCTTGCCGCGCTTGATCCTGCCTCTGGTTTTTGTCGGGAGTTGGTCGACGGCTATTACCTGCATTTCCGTCCTCGTGCACCCTCGTAAGCCGTCCTTTAATCTTGAAGAAGACCACGAAACTAACACCTTCCAGTCGAGGTGTCGAGCATCCTTCTCACCGTTCTCGGTTTCGTCGTCGGTTTGGCATTGTCGTTTCGAAGCTCGACTGCCTACGAACGGTACACTTCCTAAGAAAGTACGATAGAGATCAACACTGACAGGGGTTAGATATGGCGATGGCCGCAAATACTGGACGCAATTGATCCAAACATCACGAAACATTGCTCGCCTTGTGTGGCTGCACGTCCGCGAACGAGAGGGCGAGTTCGCCAAGGACGATCTTCTCAGCAAACTGTAATATTTCTCTTCCTTTTTATTTGTTCTATGCTAACTATTTAGAACTGCTCTCAACCTCGTCCAAGCCTTTGCCGTCGCCGTCAAACACAACCTCCGCTTCGAGCCGGCCATTGCTTACCAGGATCTAATCGGCCTTGTCGGCCACCTCGAAACCTTTGCGCGCGACGCTCACATCGACGACCCAGACCTGATTAAACCAGTACACAAAACACCCTGGAAGGCCACGGGCGAGTACCTTGGTGTATCCTTTGCCGAGTCCAACCCACGCAAACTGCTCAAGCGCGCGAAAAAGCCGCTGGGTCATTTGCCGATTGAGATTTTGAATCATTTGTCGACGTATGTCAATCATTGCACGACGCAGGGCCTGTTTCCGTCGGCGGGGTATGAGGGGCAACTCAGTATGTTTTTCTTCTTCTAATAGAGAGTGTATTGGACCTAACGAGTTAGTCACCGCGGTGGCCACGCTGAATGAAACCCTCAGCGGCGCCGAACGAGTGCGCGACACCCCGCTACCAGAAGCTTACAGCATTGCCATTTCGCAAATCGCCTGGATTTACGTCCTGGTGCTTCCGTTCCAGCTGGTCGGCGGGCTCAACTGGCTCGCCATTCCGGGATCCGTCGGTACGTCTATACACCCACACACACACACACACATATAAGATGAGCTAACACAATTGATATTAGTCGCCGCATACATAATCCTCAGCTTCGTCGCCATCGGCCGCGAACTCGAAAACCCATTCGGCGACGACGTCAACGACCTGCCCCTGGATTCATACTGCAAGCAACTCGCTAGCGAAATCGACATAATCACTGCCACCCCGCCCGCCAAGATGGAGCGCATCATGCGCAGTAGCGAAAATCTAGTGCTGTATCCGCTGAGCCCGGATGGATATGATAAGTGGAAGGACCGCAGCGTGGAGGAGATTCGCGCGGCGCTGCGCTCAAAGGTGATTGTGCGGAAAAATCACCAGAGTCCTGTGGGAGAGAAGGATGATGTGATTGTGGAGTATACGGCGCAAGAGTCGGCGAGTGCGTGAGAGCACTTGACACAAAAATCAAAATTAGAGCAAAAAATTGTAATAGCATTAGCAGTGCAAGGTCGGGGCGTTTTTGTTTTGTTTGTTTTGCTTTTTTTGTTTGAGAAAAAAAAAGCGTCCAGATTGAATATTTAAGAGGTGGCGTTTTTATCCAGCATACATACAACATGACGACGAAATTGACTTGCAGTTTTCTCATTCACTCATTTAATATCATATCTATCATATCGACATAATATATATAATAATAATCACCCATCAAAAACATCCCCCCCAGACCCATGCACAATCGCACCCAGAAAATTGCCCTTGGCACATATCCGCCACGCAACCGATCCCTCGCTACCACTACCACCGCTGCTGCTGCTAGGGGAGGTAGTCTGCCCAACCCACGAACTCAACGCGCCAACCACACCCGCTGCATCCTCGCGCGGGACACGAATCCACAATACCTGGCGCGACGACAGTGAATTGTCGATCTTGAGAATGTCGAGCGATATCGACGTGCCCAGCAGGCCCAAAAATTGGGAGAGTGCTGCGGTCAAGTATGTGCGTGCGGTGAGGTGGTCGAGTTTTGGGTTTTCGTTTGGTTGGTGGGGGTGTGTTATTCTGGTATTTCTATTAGAATTGTGTGTTTGTTGTAAGCAAGAGAGAGAGAGAGGAATGGGGGATGTACAGTTCGAGTTTGAGATATGTCCACTGTGGATTTCGGCATGTGATGCGTCGGTTTGCTATGGGTTGGCGTTGTTGGTGGTGGTGGTCCAGTGTGGTTGCCATGGTATTGCCGCTGTTGCTGCTGCTGATGGCAGGCTGGTTTATTTTATACACCCAATTAAAAAGAGTCTCGTAAATTTTGGGAGTTGTTTTACCGCGAGAACAAGTTCATAGAAAATTAGTGGTCATGGTCGATGTCGAAATAAATTTTAGGTTTTGCACTAGCCGAGCTGGCGGCAGCCTCATGGCGCCGGCCAATAAGAAAGAGTTGATGTAGATCAATGCTGATTATCATTTGACATTAATGCTATTCTTGCTTTGGAGCATACGTATTAACTAGTCCTCGAATACAGGCAGAAATAGACTTGCAGCGTCAAACAAAAGAAACGATCGCAAGACAACATGTCAAGCTTGCTGAACATACCGTAGCCTAGTAGGACGTACGATAAAGTGTTGTGCTCACTGCTCACACATGCCCTGGCGTATCGCGCATGGCAAGGCTCGCCTCAGTCTTGTAGAGCTCCGGGCACTCCCCATGCTTGCGGCCAAAAATGTAACGCTTGACCCACCACGGAAGCACCTCGAACAACTGGTAAGCAGCGTGGCGGCGCGTGGTCATGGCAAACACATAATCCAGCTCTTCGAGCGAGCGCTGCTTGGTCTCAGGCACAAACAGAAAAATCAAGACAAACGCGACAAGATTCAACCCAGCATAAAACCCAAATGCTCCCTGTGGTTGGAACGCATCGAGGATGTAAGGGAATGTCAGCGAAAGAATCGAGGACCAGAAATTGTTGGTTGCAACTGCCCAGGCCATGCCGACCTCGCGGTGAGAAAGCGGAAACACCTCGGCCGAATATGTAAACGGGACAGGGCCTTCACCAGGAGAGTAAAACATGGCGAAAAAGTAGATGAATAGGGCAATCAGAGCGAGATGGGCATTGCTTTCTTTGGGAATCCAGAAACAAAACCCAGCGACCAACAAGGTCCAGCACATGTTTGGAAAGGTGAAAAGCAAAAGACCCCGTCGACCGAACGTGTCAATGGTCTTGATAGCGGGAAACGCGAACAAGAAGTTGATCAGACCGAATCCCCAAGAGGCAAGAAGAGCACCGACATTACTAGCACCAGCCTGAGAAAAGATTGTCGACGAGTAAAAGGCAATAATATTAACTGGCAAAGATGTACGTTAGCACTGGCCATATATTGACACTGGGGAAACCATAACTTACTGCCACACATTTGTTGAGCAATCATCACAATACCAGACGCCTGAGCAGCACGACGATTCCTCGGAATCGTCGCAAGCTCAATGAAGCGAGTCAAGAGATTGGCGGACTTTGAGAGCCCAGCCTCTTCCAGCAAAACATCCTCTTGCACCAGTTGGGCATGAATGTAGTAAAGGTCACGCGCGGCCTGGAGCGGAGTGTTCCTCAAGCGCAGCAGAGACTGGTATGCCTGTCCATGTTTCTTCTTTGTCATGAGCCATCTAGGAGACTCGGGGCAGAACCAGATGCCAAACACCAGAGGAACTGCAGGAATAAAGGCAGACCCCAATTGCAAACGCCATGTAATGGCTCCTGTGTGTACCACAGCAAGGTTTGCACAATACCCGAGGAAAATCCCAAAAGCCGTCCACATTTGCCAGGACATCACAAGCGCACCACGGATGTTGGTAGGGGCATTTTCGGCCGAGTAGACAGGAACCGTGACTTCCTTTAACCCCATCCCAATACCAAGCAGGCAACGGCAAGCGATTAGCTGCGGCCAAGTGTTAACAGTGGCAGATCCAATAGGAGCCAAAACACTGAAAATAGCACCGATAAAGATAACGCCGCGACGACCAAGCCAGTGATTCAGGGGGTCCGAAATCCAGGATGACCTAAAAAATAGAAATTAGTCTGAGAGAAACAGCATGAGAGAAAGAGAACGAGGGCCAAAACTTACAGCAGCCACACGGCAATGTATGGTGCAGAATTAACAAGGCCAACAATCCATAGGTTCCGATCGCAAACGCCAGGACCGAGCTTGTCACAAGGACCTCCTTTGGAGTCAGGAATCCCAAGTTCGTCCTGGAAACTTAGATTCGCACCATTGGACCCTAAAATTGTAAGAAAAACAGAATCCCAAATAGCAGTCAGCACTCACCAGTTTGGTCCCATCCTTGCACGGCAGCAGCAATGGAATTGAGAACGATGGTGTAGTAGAGGATGAACGGGTGCTTCCAGCGACCAGTCACCTCCATCCGCAGAGCTTGACGCTCGCTCTCGTCCAGTTCCTGAATGCTTTCAAACTCTCTGGGGCTCTGGGCCACCAAAGCTCCCTTTTTCAGGAGAGGGAGGGTCTCAGTCAGCTGGTGCTCGTGGGCAAAATCCTCGACCTCAGCCATTAGCTGGGTCTTGGAGATTCCCACAAGAGGGTTTTTGATCCTATATGAGTTAGGACTGGCCCTTGTGAGTATAATTCAGGGGCTACGTACTCGCCAGTGAGATTCTCGCCGCGTCCGCGAGCGAGCTCCCTGGTTGTCATAGACGTGGGATGCCCATGGTCCCCGGCTGCAGAGGCCTTCCAACTAAGAACTTTGGTCAGTGTAAAGAACTTGTATGAGATAGATTTACAGTGGCTTACTGTTCACTCTCCATTTGAACTAAGCAGTGAGCCAAGCTCTAAGGATAGTGATAAGAATAAGCTATGGATAGATGGTAATAATAGGGGATGAGGATAGAGAAGAAGGATAGGGGGATGAGGATAGACGATAAGGATAGCTTTGACCAAAAAGCAGAGAAGACGACAGTGGTGGTAGAAGAGAGAGAGACAGAGCGGTTGTCAGAGAGATATTTAGGCAGAGAAGGAGGTGGGGCGTGGGTGCACTCGCGACAGCTCCCAAACAGGAAGGAGCAGGGGCACTGGTACATCGTGTCCTGTCGCGTGACTACATCAGATTTGCAGCGAACAAACAAAGAACGCCTCAATTCAGTCCTGCCAGCCCACTCTGAATGGGGCCGATGTACGTCTAGAGACCGCTCGATTCTCTATTCTATGACAAGTACCACTATTTCCCTATTCAGCGAGAATACCGACTGGCATTCAGGTAGATTACAGAGCAAGGCAACGAAAACGGAGCCTGGAATCCAATGGCTGTATCCCGGGAAACTGCTGGTCTGAATTGATAGACGGGTGCAAGACTGTACAACTACCCTCTCCTCCAGGGTGACCACGAGTCTGTCTCTCTATTATACCTCCTTAAACGGTGTGACACAGCTTCCAACGTGGTGTATCCTCAGGTCATCTGTGGCGGTCAATCACTTGCAAACCGGAGACTGCTGTTAAAGTTTTTACTCCGTAATTCGGACCAGACGTCTCCGCAGACCAAGACCTGGAGAAAGAATCCTCGTTTCAGGGACTAGTTTGCCCCATCTGATGTGGATCATATTGAGCTAGAGTCAAGCTTGAGGCTCACCGCGGTGGAGCCTGGGGTCTCCGCGTCCAGTTTCAACAACCGACGGAGGCAATTCTTGTTGGCAAGAATGCGTAAACTAATACCATCTATTACTAGTACGTAACAGGACCTTGCCGGTCTGGATTTTCAGATTCAAAAATAATAAGTTCTCGCCGGGTGGCCGCTTACCGGTCTATCGTTTTCTGTAGCCTCCCGAAGCAGGAGATCTCGCGTTCTTCAAGTTTCAAATACCAGCGTCGTGATTGGAAGAAAATAATCTCCGAGATGACTGACCAGCTCGTACTTCTACACATGTAACTGTAAAAACAAGACAAGTTAGTTGACTAGAAACCCATATCAAGTGGTATGGTAAGCTCGATTAGGGCTACGCTTCGGTTTAGTGGCAGACCGAGAGAACATTCGACGACGTCACTTTTGTTACTGGGCTTTCCCGGCTTGTCACCGCCATGAAGCTAAACCATATCTAGGTCCTACTCTTCTATAAATAATCATACAAACAGGCCACATGCTAGACCAAGTTCTTGTGAAACATTGGATTTTTATGCCCCACTAGGAGGCTGTCAGACGCCGCTCTTTCTTTGTACACTGATCGTTTGCCTCTCAAGAGGATCCACCTATTGGCTCAAAAACAATAATATTTTTGTACTTTCAATATCAGTTTTTCAATTGGTTTTCTTGCCACTTAAGAATAGGGGTTTGAAGCTGCCGGCTGGCAGGTCTTCTACCACGCATGTAGAATAAAACGTTTTATATTATACTTAGTTGAAGCAGACTCAAGTATACAAACTAGATTATAAATCATCTAAAGCTATATCACATGCACGCTCTAATAAAGAATAACACTATCTAAGGATGAAAACCCAGCTGCCACACCTCCCTCATCGCTTTCCTTGCCCTTTGTCCGCATTAACCACCCGCCTTCTTCATTATGAAGAATCTGGCCATCCGTAGACCACAATATAGTGCCAAAAATGCCCAACTCGCTGACAACATTTCCACTAATCACTGCTCCATCACTGCGAAGCGCCACGTTCTTGGCTTCACTAGGGGGCTGGATCAGCTCCATCAGAACCCAGCTTTTCCAGTCGTTTTCAGGGATAGACCGGAGAAAGTCGGGTATGGCTGTCTTGTAGATGTTATTCCCTCCACCTTCTCTCTGGGGCTTGAGCACGTGAAGTGCCGCCGTCTCCGCGTTCAAAGCAAGCTCCCTGCCTCGTCCATTTTCGTTAAGATCGTACTGTGGTGCAAAAGTCCGGCGTAGCTTGTCAGCAGTATCTAGATCTCCTGGGGGCAGAAATCTTGAAAGATGATCTGCCCGGTTGGGGTCCGCGAGGACCTGTTGGATTTTCTTGCAGCCGGAGAGCTGGTTGAGCACCGTAGGGCATTTAATAGCTGCAGAACGTTCGAGCTGGAGTCGAGCGGCCCAATCTCGGTCCGATGTATAGTCAGTCGGCGCATAGAATCCTCGCAAATAAATCGTTGTAGCTTCAAAAGATGTAGACGGAGCGTGAGGCGGAGTATATATCAATGGACGTGAAGAATTAGAGTCTGGAATAGATGTCAAGTCTAGGATATCTGTCGTGTTTAACCGGAAGACCGGAATCTTATGAAAGTTTGATAGCCTTGTTGAGAGCGCCAGTTGGTCAAAGATGTTGCGCTCGCCTTCTTGGACGACGAAAATAATGCATAGAGGAAGCGAAGGTGAACTCTTGGAAGGACCATATGCATTGTAAGCTGCTGCCAACCCTGCGCTCAAAGTCTCAACAGCCGTGTTCTTCGGAGGGACTCTTCCGTCAAGTAATGGGTGCGAGGGATAATTAATGGATTGGCCAGGGGGAAAGGAGAGCAGTTCTGAGTGCAAGGCCGCCACACGCGCGGACAGTCCGCCGAAAGATGACGAGATGGTATTGAATTCCACCTGCTTCAGAGATGAATTCTCCGAGCCTGGTGGAGTATGTACCATGTAGTCTGATCGGAATAGACCCAAAGACAGATTTTGGACATATCCTTCCTTTTTAACGGCATCATGAACTTTCCATAGTCCTGAGACAAAGTCGTCAACATCGAGGAGCCTACGGCAAGGTCAACTACTGCAGAAACAAATCTTGAGCCAATTGTCGTGACTAGAAGAGCCATCTTTCAAACTCCCGGGAAATGCTCACTCTTGAATAATCTCTCCCAGCCACTTCTCGTCTCGTGTTATATCTGCATATAGCCTGTTGTATATTTTCTGCACTGCTCTAGCTTCTTCAAATGACGACTGGGGGAATGGGCTGGGAAACAGTGTAACTGGCGCATTCGTTGCGAGGACACCTCTAGAGACTGCATCCTGAGAAACAAACGTTGCTGGCGGTCTCACAGTGAGGCCATTCTGAATCGTCCAGTCCTTGATCGTCGAAACCAGAAACTGCTCCTGGGCCTCGGTTAATCGAGGAGGATAAGTAGCGTGTATCGACTCTCCCATTATGACAATTGAGCTATCACACACGCAGAATTGACGTTTTCTTGAGAGTTAGAGAAGCAACCTTCGATTGACCCCGCCTTCCCGATTAATAATTGTCGCAATTCCCCCCCACGTCACCGCCCGATTCTGCCGGCAGAAAAAGCGACACGACACGAGACGCGGCCGCCAACTGGCAACCGGAAGTGGCGTTTGAAGCCAAGAAATCATCTCGACTTTGAAGCTCTCACGCATACGACGTGCAAACGGCCTGTTCGACTGGCTTTTCTGCTCTCTCGACAAGCCGAGTGCCGTCAACTCTTTGCTCCTTGGCTCTTTTAAAGGCTTGGCTGTACGCATCGGATGTTTCATACGATACATCGAACTTGACGTGAAAGAAATCTTTCTTATTATCACCAACGGGGAAGAAAGTGAAGCCACTTTTCATATGTCGCATTTTCTAATGGAGAAAACCTGGCCTAGTCGTTCCTCACTTCTAGGCTGCCATGGATCACGGTCAGGATGATCCGTTTGACTGGTCTGTCGACCAGGTCGTGCAGTACCTGTGCTACAACACATCTACTCCATGGACTTCGTCAAAAAACCCCAGTCCCCTGCCAGATCGAGAACCATTTGAGTCTGCTCTTCGTGAGCATGGCATCACCGGAGAAGTATTGCTCAATGGGCGCCTTGAGACTTTCTTTAGGTCTAGTCTAAAGTTGCATGAGGGACCCTACTACAGCGTTGATAGGGCAATACAATATGCGCGACGAACTTCCGCCAAATACCAGGCGGTTGTAAATCAAGAACGCCTCTATCAAGCTGCTGCAATGACTCCCATCATGAACCATCATATGCCGTCTCCCTTCATGTCCAACTCTCATGCTATCTTCAGTCAGGCCATAGCTCCAGCTCCTCCGGATGTTTCTCGTTCAGCATCTATGATTTACAGTATTGAATCCACAACTGAGAATGATAGACTAGCAAATGATCAACTTGTTTCCGCTCTAAAAATGACTCAATCATCACCATCACCCAGTTTGAACGAAACAACAAGCTTGAGAACATCTCTGCCTGAACCCAGCCTTCAAGAAACGACATCTCGCAATTCTTCCCCTCAAATCCGCCAACATGAACACATACACGTGGATGAACGCGGCAAAAAACGGAGAAAGCTTGACCTTGTTGCAAAAGAGCCTTCCAATGAAGCTCCAGCCGCAATGCAACTCCAGGATCCTGGTAATTGGTATATAGGCCCTCGAAAGGTTGAGCCTGCCAGTGTTTTCTATCCCATCCAGGCCGACACGAAGGAGGACAACTGGGCCATCTTGCCTTCGAATTGCTCAACTGGCCAGCGGTTGTATGTAAAACGGAAACTTTTTCGCTTTTCTCGAAAGCCGACAGTGAAATTGCCCTCTCAGGATGGGTCTAGTCGAACGGCTGTTTTTCCTTATGACAACGACGAAGTGGGCTCTGACAAACCTCGTTTCTTCACTCTGTACACGTCAAATGAAGGTCGGACTACTGTCACCATGGAGTCTACGACCGATAATGATGCTGCTCTGCCACGCTCTGAAGACCCTGTGTCTAGTGCCAAGGAACAAGATCAGTACAACTACCTCTTGCAAAAATATCCCGTCAAAGACGATGACGTTTTATACCCTGTGTTTGGGGAATCTGGTTCCGAAGGTGGCTACGATTCGGATACATGGAATGAGATGGATAGAGAGAAAGAGGAGTTGGCATTACAAGCAAAAGCCCGGCCCAGACATCTTTCTCCTCAAATTATTGGTGCGGTGATTGAAGAATGCATAAAGAGCTATCAAGAGAAATGGAAAATCAAACATCTACCAAAGCTTGAAATAGAGGCACATAGCCTATGGCTCAATGCTCTTCGAAACAAATGCCGAAATTCGCTGATGAAAGGTTCACTTGATGAGACTCAGCGTCTTATATCACGACTGGAAAAATTAAAGAAAGAATTGCATGCCCATGAGTGGACTGATCGATTGCATCTCTCAAACCAATGTCAAAGTATGGAGCAAACGGTATTTGGAATCGAAACCCAGAAATGGCGCGTCTCCGTGCTTGAGTCACCACAGTGTCCCCCAAAAGTTCACCCACCTTTGGTTACAGAACCTAAACAGAAGGTCGTCAGAGCCCAGCCTGACGAAGAATCTCTTGACTCAGATTCTGGGGATGACGGCCTTGGTGATTTTATTGTTGATGATACGGTAACCGATGCACATGACGGAAAAAAGAAACTTTCCGCTCAAGATACACCACGCAAAAAATCTACAGCAATTCCTCCGCCTTTCACTGATTTACAAGGTCCCGCCAAACCTAGCCCAAGGAATGTGTCTCCTGGCGAAAGCGTCAAGGATGGCAGTCATGGAAACAACGCCGATGAGCCTGCGAACAGTAAACCTCGGTGTGGGTTCTCCATGTCGTCTGATGACGAAAGTGATAGTAACATGGCCACACCCCAATCTACTATGAAAGTGGGAGGTCAAGACGTTGAGGTTATTGACCTGACTAGAAGCCCAGCAAGGGTAGATCTTACCCATGCAGAAACATCGCTCCTAAATAAAACAAGGCAGAAGAACTCTCTGCCAAAGCTGAATTTCGGCACTCCAGCAAATCGCGGGAAAAAACAGAGCCCCCCTCAAACGAATGAAAATGGGTCTAGGGTTCAAAAGGAAAAGCCGACTCACGAAGACCGCGCGGCACTCTTAAAACAGATGATTAGCCTTATTCCTCGAAACGAGCGTACCCAGTTAATCGATATCTTTCTTGCTTACCCGGAGGGACGATTCAGGAGTCTTTGTAGGGCTGGCATCAAGGCTCTTTTGAAGAGCAAGCGGTCCGTTCGCGGTTTGAATGGCCCGGAAAGCGATTTGATTCTACGGGCCACGGTCTTTTACATTGGATGGCTCACTTGCCAGCAGTTGAAGAGTTCAGGTATTAGTAGGGGTCTTGTCATAGATGCTTCTATTAATATCAAAGTGCGCGACCCAAACACGACTGTCACTTTTGAGAAATTTACAGAAAAACTTTTTGAGCTTCTTCGTCCATACCAGACCAAAGAGGACGAGGCTGTGAACTCTAGTACAGGAGACTCCGATGACGACCAACAGGCGCCCTCTTCTCTATCACCTCACAAGAAGAGAAAGAGACCTGTGAAAGAAGACCAAGCTGTGAAGAGTGGGCAAGCGGCAGCGAAACAGAGAGTCGAAATACAAGAGCAGCAACGGAAGAAATTAGAACAGCGATTGGAGCTCGTTGGTGTCAGCAATACAGATTCGGAGCATCAACCTGTGAGCTTTGAACAGCCGACGATTTTCCTTCACCCTCATATTGGCGGACGGGTTAAACCTCATCAGCTCGGTGGAGTTCAGTTTATGTGGCGTGAACTTATTCAGAATGAGAAACGCGATGGCTGTCTTTTGGCGCATACCATGGGTTTGGGCAAGACCATGCAAGTGTAAGTTTTCACCTCTCGTCCTTTTTTTGATATCACTAAAATTTTGGGTTAGGATATCTTTATTGGTTACTATTGCTGCTGCGGTAAATTCTTCGGACCCAGCAATTCGCAAGCAAGTGCCTGAATGGTTCCATCGTTCTCAGACACTAATATTGTGTCCTCCATCGCTTATCGAGAACTGGTATGAAGAATTTCTGATGTGGACACCAAAGGAGCATGGATTAGGTCCTATACGCAAAGTTGTCTCGGCAGACCCTCCTGAAGTTAGACTATCTACTGTCGACGCATGGAACTCGGAAGGGGGTATTCTGATTCTAAGTTACTATCTCTTTCGGACCTGGGTTGAGCCCAAGCCGCGAAAGGGACCAAAGTCAGCCCCGGAAGCTCAAGTTCCCGCTCAAGCTTCCAGCAAAGTTCGAGACCAGGTGTTGAAAGGCCCTCGGATTGTTGTCGCAGATGAAGCTCACCAGATGAAAAATAAGGATTCCATGCTTGCCCAAGCTGCGGCGATGATAGAATCAAGAAGTCGCATCGCTCTTACTGGTTCGCCGCTGGCTAACAACCTGATGGATTATTACGCAATGGTGAACTGGATATCACCGAAGTACTTGGATGATCTTACTGTTTTTAAAGCGAAATATCTGGAGCCGATTGAACAGGGTCTGTTCTTCGACAGCACCTATCAAGAACAGCGAAGGTCTCTCAAAAAGCTACAGGTCTTGAAGGAAATTTTGACACCCAAAATCAGTCGAGCAGATATCTCTGTGTTGGAGGGGAGTCTTCCAAGAAAAGTGGAATTTGTCATCACTGTTCCTCTCACCAATGTTCAAAAGGAGGCTTACAATGCATATGCAAGATCTCTCTTGGCTGAGAAATCTGGTACATCGCCAACAACGACGGCTATTCTTTCGTGGCTTGCTGTGCTAGGCTTATGTTGCAACCATCCTGCCTGTTTCTACAATAAGCTCGAGCAACGAGCCGAGGTGCAACCGTCCAAAGCTGGCGCTGATGATATTGACCAGGAGGTGTTTCCGGCTGAAGTACCACTCAGCTCACTTGGCTTTAACGATGCAATGCTGGCGATTCAGAGAGAGATTCTTTCCAAATACACAGACCTTTACGACCCAAAATACTCTCATCGAGCCGAGATTTTCCAGAAAATCGTGCAGGAGTCAGTCCGCGTTGGCGACAAGATTTTGTGCTTCTCTCAAAGTATCCCCACACTTGACTACCTCGAGGCACTTCTTTGTCTGTCTGGGGTGAAGTTTAATCGACTGGATGGTAGTACCGCCGTCAAAACTCGCCAAGCAGCGATCAAAGAATTTAATACCAACCCAGACATCAAAGTCTACCTCATCTCTACGCGTGCAGGAGGACTTGGGCTGAATATCACTGGTGCAAACCGGGTGATCATCTTCGATTTCGGCTTCAATCCAACATGGGAAGAGCAGGCGGTGGCTCGTGCATATCGTCTCGGCCAAAATAAACCGGTTTACATTTACCGGTTTCTTTCCGGTGGAACATTTGAAGAGATCATACACAACAAGTCAATATTCAAGACCCAGCTGGCTATGCGTGTCGTTGACAAGAAGAATGTTGAGCGTTCTGCTTCCAAGTCTCTGGGTGATTACCTCTTCCCTGTGAAACATGTCGACAAAGAGGATTTCTCCGAATACATTGGGAAGGACCGTGAAGTGCTCGATAAGATCCTGCAGAGCGAGCAGCAGTCTGCGGCTATTCTGAATATTGCATTGACCGAGACATTCTGTCGCGAGGACGATGAGAAACTGACCGAAGACGAACAGAAGGAGATTCAAGAAGAGCTCGAGCTGGAACTTCTGAGACAGTCTGATTTTGCCGCGTATGAGAAGAAAATGGCTGAAAGATATTTGTCGGCGAACACGATGCCAGCGATGCCCGCAGCAGCAGCAGCATATGGCAGCAACATTGAATACGCACCTCTCCCCAATTTCGTCAACAACGTTAATGTCAATAACAACAACTCGATACACAATCCACTCCCACCACGCCCCAACTTTGCGTGGAATAACCCCCAAAACGGCCTCGCATCTGCCCTCCAAGCAGCAACTGAAGCTCTCAGCGCGGATCTGAGCAATACTGGGCCGCCACCTACCCGACCAGACATGGTTTCAACGAGCACCACCACCCAGACACAAGAATCGCCCGTCGAAAGCCCAGCGGAAACATTCACCTTGTTCTCGAACCTGAGCAACAATACTTCAACAGACTATCCCGTTCATGGCCTCCCCGCTCCTGTCTCGGCTGTTGAGGCGGCGTCTACCACTACAGATTCTTAGAACTGAGCGAGCCGTCACTCTAATTTCATTGCATACGACGTCACGAACCTCCCTTTTTTTTCTCTTCTTCTTTTCTATTCTCAGTATATTTACAAACCTTGTACATTACATACTTGATTCCTCATTCCGTTTAGCATTCGCAACCATCAAGCGGCCGGCATCTGTTTTATTTGCTCATTTCGTTTCGAACTGTACCGTTTTTTTTTTTCAATCCTTCCTCGTCCAGATACGAGGGCAATGACGTTGTATCTTCTCTATCATTGGGTTAATAGGGGTGGATGGATTGGTCAATGGTGTTATGTGAGGTCGGAGGATGATACCACTGCGTACTTTATAGTACTACCAAACTACCTACCTACATGAATCAAAATAAGGGACTCTTGGTAAAGCATTATATCTAATGCTGAACAGTTCCAAGCTCCTACCAGCTACTAAATTTCAAAGTTCAAATATCAAGTATAGAATGTGCAGCTTTTTTGTTGCATTTGTAAATAAACTATTTGCACTATGAATAAACAAGAAGCCAGAATTCAATACACAAGTCACAAAATCAAGAACCATACTCCAAACCAACACTGAGCGAAAACATGTAGAACGAAGCGACCTAAGCTGCGGCTGCGGCAGCAGGGGCGGCAGGAGCAGCAGCAGAAGCAGCAGAAGCACGGAGGGTACCGGTTGTAGGCGCGACACCGACACGCTCCTTGGGCAAGAGGTCAACCAGCAAGGGACTGGGGCGGCTCTCGCGCATAGGGTGGAATGCAGCTTGGCTCTTCTTGTACTTGGCTACACTGTCGAGATAGATATCGAAGAGGTAGGAGGAATCCAGAGGACCTCCCTTGGCTTCAGGGTGGAACTGTGTGCTGAAAATCGGGCGGGACTTGTGAATCATACCCTCGTTGCTGGAGTCGTTCAGGTTGACAAAGTAAGGCTTCCAGTCACTAGGCAGGGTGTCCGCATCCACAGCATAACCGTGGTTCTGGCTAGTGATGTGGCAGCGACCAGTAGTGAGGTCGAGCGCAGGGATGTTGTGAGCACGGTTACCGTACTTGAGCTTGATGGTGCGGCCGCCAGCAGCAAGGGCAAGCAGCTGGTGACCCAAACAGATACCCATAATAGGAACCTGGGAGGTTTCCATAAGCTTGCGCAGATGGTACACAGTATCCTGGCAGTGAGTTGGGTCACCGGGGCCGTTGGAAATGAAAATGCCATCAAAGTGGTGAGCGACCTTGTGGATCGGGTAGTCAAAGGGGAAGACAGTGACACTGGCACCGCGACCCACGAGACTGCGCAGAATGTTTTCCTTCACACCACAGTCGATGAGAGCAACGTGGCATTCGGGGTTGGCGGCGCTGGTGTGGAACGGGGACTTGGTGCTGACCTGGCGAACGAGGTTGATCTGCTCGGGATCAACAAAGGCCTCGTCCTCATCTGCGTCGTACTCTTCACCGACAGTGATACGGGCAAGCGACGAACCCTGTTCACGTAGGAAGGTCACAATAGCACGGGTGTCGACGCCAGAAATAGCAGGCACGCCCTCGCGAGCACACCACTCGCCCAAACTCTCGACGGCAGTCCAGTGACTGTACTGCTCAGCAACATCGGCGACAACAACACCGGCAGCCTGCAGGTTGGGAGATTCAAAGTATTTGAGAAGGCCATTTGGGTCCCGTGCGTCTGATGGCACACCGTAGTTGCCAATCAGCGGCTGGGTGAAAACCAAGATCTGGCCGCGGTAAGAGGGATCGGTCAAGGATTCAGGGTATCCGACCAAGGAGGTGGTGAACACGGCTTCACCAGAGATGTTGGTGTTGGCACCAAAGGACTTGCCGTGAAAGACAGGGCCATTGCGGATGGTAAAGGTGGCTGGCTCAAAGGGGCGAGCGGCAAATTTGGGGTTCACGGTGGCCAGGAATCGGCTCTGGGCAAAGTTCAATTTGACAGAGGCCACCGAAGTAGGCTTGACGGGAGTCTTTTGGATGAATCGGGCGAACATGGTGAGAGGTATGAAATGTGGAGATCGAGAGAAATGACTCAAATTAATTGATGCGAGCTTTCCAGAGGTGGTCTGAACACAATTTGTTAGTCCTAGCCCACACCACGACAGCACGTGTCGAGGACGTTGAAAATAAAGCCATACCCGAAATGTAGTCCTGTAAAGCGTTCAGTCAGCAAATATCCTCGAAAACAATGGCGTGTCTCGCGTCGACACGGTTGGAATGCTTCTCTTACCTGCGAGGTGAAAGTGGAAGCGAATACACGCATAAGCGCGGTTTCTATGATCTCACCAGTATCTGGGGGATATTTGAGATAACGATTAAAGAATCGAAGCAAGAGAGAAGTAATCGAGATGAGACAGCAATGTTTTGACTGAAGCGTTTCGGGATGATGGGGAGAAAGAGAGAGAGAAGGAGAGAAAGAGCGAGAGTCACCGGCCCGGGAATTTTAGCTTAAAACTTTTCTTCGCCGGCAACGGAGATACGCCGGGTGGGGCGCGCTCCCTTCACCGCTCTCTCAGGCATCGACGGGATACAGCCAATCATGAGCTTGCGATTACGCCGGTCCCGCTTTCTGGGGCTTCCGATTCGGATGACTCACACTATCAACATTCACTATTACTCTTGTTGTTTACTAGCTGGCGATGATCTTCATAGCTGTTCCACGATGGAGTTTGCAATTGTTATAAAGGTATAGCCTATGTCTTCTTTTTCTCAGCAGCCTGCAACTGGCGGTCAGATGATGTAGAAGACTTCACGACCGCCCCCAGTTTCCAAAGAACCCACACAAAGCCCAACACAATCACCACAACCGTGCCGAGCTCGACTTGATTCACCGTCTTTGCATACCACGCCACGTCACCTTGGGCTGCCTGCAGCACTGGCACCGGAAGATCTGCTACAAGCCCGGAGCTATTCTGCGTGTCTGGATGGAGCTGGAAAAACATTGTCTTGGGCCCAAAGAGGCCGTCATAACCTACATTCACGCGGTCAAAGGGGTTTATTCCCATCTTCGTGCCGTCGTCGGCTGTGCAAGCCCAGAAAACGACCGGCCATGGTAGAGAGGCGTGTTGAGTTCCGCCTCCCGAAGGCTTCAGGTAACGAAGGTGCAGTGGGATGGTGACATCCCAGGTATGGGCAACCTGCTCGTTTCCAGGATGGGCGAGTTCGAGAAGCAGGTTGGACCCCCATTGAGGAAGAACCCAGTCTGGGGCTTCCAGGTCCGTCTCGCCAGATATCGCCCTCAGGGCGACGAGGTTGTGTGAGTTGAGGAACAGTTCATCGGTTGTAGATAGCTGGTATTTGTCGGCAAATATCACAGATGGGAGTGTCAGGTAGGAGTGCAATGCGCAAGCAGCATCTTCAGGAGCAGGTGGGCGAGCTAGAGCAGTCGGGGATAACGAAATTTTCAAGGTAGGATGTAGACCCGTAGGTGTTTCAAGGGTTGTAGTATATGTAGCGCCGTCCTGGAGAGGGTGATGTCGAGAGGGAAACGAAAACAGTGTCGGTTCTTTCTCATTGTCAGTTTTGCATTTCCATATGCATTCTGCATTTTCAAAACCAGATAAAACATACTCAGATTGTCCGTCTCTCCCACCACAGCCAGAAAGCCACCAAGCGATAAATCCTCCTGGTCTACTGCCTTCTCACTCGCCAACAACCCAACCTCTACTTTCTCTGACACTGCATTCGAGGACTTCGTAATAATCTCGGTCCAACCTCTATTTCCAGGAAGTGGTTGAGACCAAAAGGCCGAAATGGTCAATGTGTGCGATATAGCGTCATAGTCAATGTCCACAGAATCCGCAGATTCCAGGGCCGATATTCGGTCTGTACATTCTGTATCTGTCGATTTGCAGGTATAACGTTTGATGTTCTCAACAAACTGGCTTATCGAGGGGAGGACGCTGTGTAATTGGAGCGAGGCGGCAGACGAGAATCTTGAAGATAAGATGGGGGGTTGTGTGAACGATTCCTGTAGATTTTGTAATTGTCAGCAGTAAATCTCAAATACTAGGGCTGTGGTGTTCGATTACCTGAAGCGAGTGGCACTTTATATCCTTTCCAAATAACTCCCTTAACGAGGGGCACAGCTGGTCTCTGCAGGACGTTCAAACTCGAGTTAGCACATTTCAGACCCTTTATCAAATTCCACACGTACGCTGGATTCCCCTTATTCCCCTCGTTCTCTAGTGGCGTATAGTATACATGCAGACCTGGCGACACTCTGCTCAGGAACGGGGACACGGCATCGTAATTCCGCTCCGTCGCCCATCGGATATGAAACTCGTGCGTCGCAGTCAGAGCTTGAGACAACTACTTGTCGGCGAGAATTCAGCCATTAACATCATTGAACTTTAATAATAAAGGGCACTCACCTCATCCGGCAGCTCTGCAGCTCCAAACGTGAAGCGCTCTTCCTTGGCCGCATCAAGCTCTCTGATCGACAAGCTCTTTTTGTTCAGGATAGCTTGTTTCGAGGGGTCAAAGGGCGCGTTGGCGGCTGTCAGGTATGTGATTCTGCGTTTCATTGTTCGAGACTGAGCAAACTCGCAGCTATGTGAGAAAGAAATCCTGGAGGTCTTGACATGTTGATATTAAATGCACATGCCCGATGATGCGCGGCGGTACGGGTGGGTCGGCCCGGACGGGATGTTATTGGTCTGTGTGAATGCCAAGCATCACTCGACTAACTTAATCAAGCTTGATCGGACAGCTCACCTGATTGGCTCACCTGATTCAATATTGAATTCGTCATGTGAAATGTCTATTGACTCTAGGGTTGTATACATTGAAGATAAGCTATACGTGCAATTCTATTGTCCTTATGCATCTACTATGATACTTGGGCGGGGGACCTTAAAGTGTGCATGATACATTAGTACAAGATATATATATATGGCTATGTAGTAGTGTGCAGAACTATACACGGAGTCTGTACAGTTCTCCCGGAAAAACGGGAGGATGAGTAGAGCCATTGACGAGGTCCAATAAGCACCCTTTACTAGACACCTTCTGAATCCCAGGACTCGCTATATTAATCACTGGCGGCGGACCCACCAGCTGCACAGTCTCCTCTGGCTTAAACACAGCATACCAACTCGGCGCCGGTGCACTAGCAATCAACACCTTGAATTTCGCCTGTATGGTAGTGTCGGCCATCACTTCATGCAACAAAAACTCCATCGTCTTCAAAGTAGCCTCTTGAAAAATCTGAAATTCCCAGGTGTCGAACAGGTCCATGCCCTCGATGATAACAACCACCGTCTTGCTCTCTGGCAGCATTTGCAAGTACATCCGTATCAGCCTCGTCAGCCACTCAATGCTACAGAGGTTTCTCGCTGCGTCCTCGAGCAAGTCCAGCACGCCCGTAATGCCAAACTCATATTGACCAAGAAGTAGTATCTGACCCAGGATGCTCACTAGCATGGCATGAGGACTGCCCGCTTCGGTGCTATAGATCTGGCCGCAATTCCACTGCACCACAAACCATCCCTTCTTAACCCGTAACTTTGAGACGATCTTGTCACACAGGGCACACAATGGGGAATACTGGAACCCGATTCTCGGCCCCCTGGACCCCGAGCCCCAATATGTCCAGTGGACAAGCAGTTTCGCCGAGCGAGGACAGGTGAGCCAGTCGTGGTATTGTTTCGTGTCTAGCGCGCTGTAAACGCGGAACAGCTCTTTCTTTGGGATCTTGGACTCCCAGGAAGTAACTGTTTGTGCATCGCTGCCTGCTTTCACGAAGCTAGACAGTTGCTTATCGTCGAAGCGGTGTTGTCCATAGGATTCGGCAAATGCATGCCGTAGTTGGTAATGGATGAAGCCTGGATTCGGAGGCAGATTAGATAAATAACTCATGTTGAGTTCATTGGTAGTTTTAAAAGAGTACATATGTACTAGTAAAAGTCAACAGATGTGGAGGTTTGTGTGTGCGTTAGTTGACTCTTGACAAAATAATATTTATTCACCTAAAGACACGTCATGGACGTGACTCTTCTTCAAATGTTCTTTCCAATCCACGTCAACTAGTTGTTACATGCGATGAACTGCAGTTCGTCTAATGTGTACTGAAATGTCAACTGGTGACTCACTCGATCAATTGATGCGTCAACCGTTGACTATTAATTCCTCTAAAGTGCTTTATCTCTATATATAATTAACTTGTCTAGTTGAATATATTGATAAACACGAGTTCATTGCTATGTATGATATAAAATTTTATTTCATAAACAGATTGCCAGTGGGCTGATTAATTTATATGACAAGTATTGATTGATAGCCACGCTCACAACATTTAAAATAAAAAGGAAACCCCGCTAAGCCAACGCCGAATCATGCAAAACAGTTTAAAACCTCCCGAATCCAGAATCATAAAAATCATCAAGTTAAAACCTTTAAACCCCCC